>CANSNZ010000982.1:2380000-3027500 GCA_947646795.1 Beta lomatogona
TCCCCGATGTGAATTGTTAGGAGGAGATTATATAGTTTTAGGTAGTTGAGTTGCAATAGGCTTTTGAAAGATATTAAGATTCCTAAAAGATTTTTGTTAAAAAATATTTTAGAAAAGAGTTAGATAAAAGATATTTAAAAACACTTTGGGAAAAAGATGATTTTTTTTATAAAAAGATATTTTTATTAATAAAACTAATTAATATAATTAATTAATTCTATTAATTAAATTGGGCTTAGAAAATGGGTTTTATAAAATTGGGCTTTTATAAAACTATTTTAAAAGGTTTTCGACGATGGGCTATTAAAAAAGTTGTTTTAAAATGTTTTAGAAAGTGGGCTTAGTAAAACTAGTTATAAAAAAGGTCTTCAGAAATGAGTTAATAAAATGAGTTAGAAAATGATTTTGGGCTTAAAACATTTTAGTTTAGACTCGTTCTTTATTCTGTCCTCGATCCGGACCAATTGGAGCGGGGTATTAGTCATCATAGGGTACTAAATGGGGAGACACGATTATGTGTCTACAGAAGCCCCTACTTTGACTGAGGTTTGTAAAACCGAAAGTCAATGTATACGTGTCAGGACGGAGAATGATTCTAGATGCTCTGCAATCCAAAATTACCCTTTTGCGCCAGTACCTGCAAAATAAGCAAAAGCTTCAGGAACAGACATGTGAAACATATTTGCAAAATAATCGTAAATTTGCAAAAATGAAATGATATGTGGAGATGTATCATGAGCTATTCTGGTCCGGCCCACGTCGGGGTTGAGTTATTATGGTCCCGCTTTAGGGTATTGATGATGTGTAGAGCTATTATGGTCCAGCTCATGTCGGAGTAGAGCTATTATGGTCCCGCTCCAGGGTATTGATGATGTGTAGAGCTATTGTGGTCCGGCTCACGTTGGGGTAGAGCTATTATGGTCCCACTCTAGGGTATTGATGATGTGTAGAGCTATTATGGTCCGGCTCACGTCGGGGTAAAGCTATTATGGTCCTGCTCCAGGGTAAATGTTGTAGAGTTTTTGGCCTGTTCTAAGGCAATATAGCCTTTGTCCCGCTCCAAGGCAAATAGTGTAGAGTGTTTGGCCTGCTCCAAGGCAATAGAGCCTTTGTCCCACTCCAAGACAAATGTGGTAGGTGATTTGAATTGGTCTACAGACCTAACGGTTTGTGTCCCGTTATTGACGGTTTGTGTCCTGTCATTGATTTTCCTGAGTATTCGTTGTCTCTCGAGCAATGTATGTTGAAAATTTCTGTAGAGTATAATGTGTTGGAAAAATGGCAAAGTCGTATTTTTTTTGAAAGTTCGTTGGTTTGTCGCGCGCGATGTCGTAACGAATATTTGAAATCATTTGGAATTAAGAGTGTGGGCTCCACGTGGCTACGAAGCCGCCAAGCGTGCTATACAGGACTGTCCGCCAGACGTACAGGCCTGCGCTTGGCGTGGGATGCTGCGCTGGACGCAGTTTGCTGTGTGCGATGTCGTAATGAACATTTGAATTCATAAGGAGTTGCAAGTGTGGGCCCCACTTGGCTAAGAAGCCCCCAAGTGCTCTGTACAGGGTTGTGTGCCAGACGCACAAGCCTGCGCTTGGCGTGGTATGCTGCGCTGGACGCAGTTTGCTGCGTAACGCACCATGTATATAGCACTTGGCGTCTGTTGTTAAATTGTAATGGTCCGCATACCTTGGCAGAGTATAACTCGTATAGAGCCGTTTAATGTTGGGTACCTACGAATACAACACAGATATACAAACAACCGGGGGACATGCATGTGTCCTGTGATGTGGGTGGTAGTATATGGATAGGAAAAGACTTAACCTATAAAGAGTGATCTCTAATACTCTAGACTTAAAGGTGCTATCGTGTGTGCATATGTGGTGTGTGTGTGTGTGCGACTCGATGATTGATGCTAGGATCCTATGGCTAAGGACGAAGGATGCAATGTTTGACACAATGTTTGGATGATGCAAATATGCAATGCAAATGTAGAGATGTGACACTAATGCAGACATATGACACTAATGTAGATGATATGATTTGATGATTTGATCGTTTCATTAGAAGCTCAAATTTTTCGTTTTAGAAAACCGTTTTCGAAAGAGAAGAAAGGGGAAGCTCCTAAGTATGATCCATGTAAGCTGTGTTTGTTTCGAAATGTGTTGGTAGTTGTTACGGGCCTAAGTGAGCCCATAAAATAGTTATAATCTTGTATGGGTCTGGAGCCCACAATATTTTGTATAGACTCGTAATGAAGTCCTTGTCAAGGTATACATGGAGCCTATGAAAGAGGAGACATTGGAAACCCCCAAGGATGATTCATTCAGTGAATGGATGATGTTTGATTTGAAATTCATTAGAGAACGAGCTTTTGTAGCGCTTGAGTTGTATATGTTTCGAGGTTTGCATGCCAAGGGCCTAAGTGAGCCCATAAAGTAGGTTCAATCTTGTATCAGTGTGGGTTTTAAAACCCAATATTTCATGTATGGACTCGTAATGAAGTCCTTATCACCATAGGTTTGGACTTGGAGCCTATGATTTTCTGTGTGGACCTGTGATAAAGCCCCTAGTAAGATAAAGTTGATGAAGTTTTCAGCTTGATTGCTTGATTTTGAAGATATCTCGTTATGCTTAGTGGAAGTTTCGACCAAAGATTCCATATAGGTTCCTAAGGTGAAGTAGACAAGAAAGGCCAAAGAAGGGAACACTCAAAGGTGAAGCGCGATCATAACGCTGAGTGTTGAAAGGTTATGCTAAGGTTGGCTTAGAAGCAATAGCATGGCTTAGAAAAAGGAAGTGATTAGAATAAGAAAAGGTAGAGTCATAATGAATCGACTCATACAATGAAGTAGGTCAATGATGTAGGTTTGAATCCCAGTCTATAATCTAAGGGTAGGGATGAGCATTTAAAATTCATGATTTTTTGGGCGATCGCGCTTTTCTCATGGGCCTAGACGAGCCTTAAAAATATGTATTGAAAATATGGCCAGGCCTCAAAAGAGGTTGCCAACGCATCCATGATGGAATCAGGATTAGGCCAGTCGTAGCTCTTATACTTTAGTCAGTGGCCTAGCATTTTGCTTTGGAGCCATTTGCAATGAATTAGGCATTGATTAGGAAGAGGTCTTTGGCAAGGGTGGATAATAATGTA
Source organism: Beta lomatogona (assembly GCA_947646795.1). Lineage (NCBI taxonomy): Eukaryota > Viridiplantae > Streptophyta > Magnoliopsida > Caryophyllales > Amaranthaceae > Beta > Beta lomatogona. The sequence goes on from CANSNZ010000982.1 coordinate 2,383,152, forward strand.
GGTTTGGCGGTCTAACGCGATCGGACCTCAGGGTGAGGTTTCCTACTTATCTTTAGCAGAATCAGACCATTCATAGTTCAGGCCAAGTGAATGAGAAGGTGCCCTGACTTTAATTTTGCCTAAGTCGCCCTTATGGGTTTTCGACTTAGTGGGCTTTGGTTTGTCTTTTGTGGCTTATTGGGATGCAATGTGCATGGTTGTTAAGAAGGTTTATTACAAAGATTTGATTTGACTTGTAATGGTTTAGAATCGAAGGTTGAAGGTTTTGAAGGAAATACCTTCGATAAACCTATTGATGGGCTTATTTTCAACACTTCTCTTTTTATATATATATATATATATATATATATATATATATATATATTTTGCACTTTTTGTATCATTTTTGCTAATTTTTTTTTTTTGATTTTTTGGTTTGTTGTTCTTTTTTTAATTGCCCTTTACATTGAATAGCTGTCAAATGTACTTCCCATGAGGTAGGTTAAAGGGATATGGGTGTTATGCATTTAGATTGAAATGGAGGAATATTTGTGGGGAAGGGGAGGAATGCCTCTTTTATATATGCTAGTTGTTCATTGCCTTTATTAGAATAGTCATGAGAATTAGAAATTCATTTCTTGTAAGGCGACAATCGTGATTTCCATTAATGCTCACTAATGCAAGGTTTGGGAGTAAATAAAGAAACACTCATTTATTAATTGAAAATCATGAGTACATGCAATAAAAAGGGAAATCCTATATCAGACTGGGAAAAAAAAAGAGATGAAACAAAAAATGAAATCCTAAGTCTAGACTCCTACGTCACGTGACAAGTGATCTTAAATCTGAGGCCTTTTAGTAGTAGGAGAAATTGGAAGTCTCCCATCATAGATCATGTCCTGAATAAGGCCTCGCAAAGGGTAGCAATTGTCAGTCTTATGTCCATGGCCTCTATGGTATTTGCAATAAGCATCTTTGTCCTAATTTGGCCCCCTTTTATCTTCGTTTAGATCTGAAGTAGGCCCAAGAGGGGAAAGTGCGCCTTCTGCGCGAAGGCGGTCAAAAGTTGTTCCATAACTTATACCCAATGAGGTATATTCTCTCTTGCGTTTTCTTCGAGGCCTGGTGGCATTAAGTATAGGTCCATGTGAGACAGTGTCATGAAGTGCTTAGAAGGTATTCCAATTGGAGTAATAATGAATTCAGACTTGATCGAAGGCCTCAGAATTGAGCTATGTGGTATGATATTGTTGAGTTCATTGATCCTTTGTGGGTCAGCTACCATCGTATCGAAGCTATCTAGTGCCTTGTAATTTTCACTACCATTATCCTGAAGAACAGTGTAGTTTGCCTCTAGTCTTCCAACACGTGCTACAAGATCTACTAGTATACTCGTCAACTCATCAATCTACTCTTGAAGTGTTCTTGACATGTTGCGTATTTCCTACAATGGATCATCCAACAGGAGATTAGAGATGGAGAGATGATGGAGAGAAAGGAATGGAATGGAAGAATGTATGTTTGTTTTAAAAAGTTGACCTTCTAGGAACAAAATAACATTCCTAAATGAATGATATATTTTTTTTCCGATTTTTTTGTGTGGAAGCACCTAGACCTAATGCATGTATGAATGACTCAATCTATGCGTTCGAACCTGTAAAGGCTGCCTACATATCCCAAAAGAGGGAATCAGATCGCTTGTAGTTCGGGACTACAAAATGCGGAATGCATGAGATGAAATGGGGAGTATGAATGCAATGAGACTTCTAAATGTCTAATAACTCTAGTTATGCATGAAGTGTATGAATGCTGGACTATGCAATGCAGAGGGACTCTAGTATGAATGTTGTCCTAATTGATATGCAATCCTAATGACTTCAGAATCCTAAACTTGATAGACTTCTAATGACGTTAGAATTCTAGATTCGATAAACTTTCAAGGATGTTAGACTCCTATTATGCATGAAACTCTAGTGGACCTAGACTCCTAAAATGGATGGAATTCTGATGGATTTAGACTTCTAATATGGGCGAAACTCTAATGGATTCGAAACTCCTAAGATGAACGGACTTCTAATGGATTTAGACTCCTAAGATGGATAGAATTCTAATGATTTTAGACTCCTATCATGCATGGACTTTCTACGGATTATAGACTTCTAAGATGGCAAGACTTTTAACGACCCTTGACTTCTTAGATGGATGAGCCTAAATAGGGTTAAGACTCCTAATATGGATAGAGTTAGATGAGGTGAATAACTCTAAATGGAATGAAACTAGATGAATCTAGACATCTGGGTTAGACGGACTTTTAGTGCAGTTAGAATTCCTAAGAGGATGAGACTTTTACAACAAGATGGAAACTAAAAAAAAATCGTAATTGATGTACACATGAAAGGATGGATAATATACATGAAAAGATGGGATGTAGAAAAAGGATGAATTTTTGAAAAAAAGATATGTGATAGGAAAAACGATGGAGATTTTTTTTTGAAAAAAAAAGTGGAGATAGAATTTTTGAAATAGACAGGAGATTGAAGATGGGATGAAATTTTGAAAAAGATAGGAGAATAATTTTCGAAAAAAAAATGAGGATGAAATTTCAAAAAAGATTGGAGATATAGTTTTTTGGAAAAAGATGAAGATATAAATTTTGAAATAGATAGGAAAAAGGTGGAGAGATTTTTTTGTTTTATGGCGAAAAAATATTATAGGAAAAAAAAGAAACCTAATTATCCTAGGATTTTGTTAAAAAGAAAAAAGAAAAATGTGTATGTGAGCCAAGGAACACGATGGAGATATGTGCATAGCGAAAGGAATGGACGCGGCATGCAATATGGACGATGCGCAGCACGTAGGACACAACACATGACAAAGGGCAGGACGCAGAGGAGAAATAAAGGAAGACGCGTTGAACGCGGAAGATAGGCAGCGTGGCACGCTGGGCCTTGCGTGGAACGCAGACCAGGCGCGCGGCGCGCAGAAGCACAAAAGTTCGCCTTTTCCTTTTTTGATCGCGGAAAATTCGTTTGACGATTTTAAACTAGAAACATCACGTAATTATATAAGCACTTACAGCATGCACACATAAAGATGCACAAATTGGATAATATGCAAAGTTCCAACCTAAAAAGTCAAGTTCTACGTTTCAACTATGGTCAAGTTTAGGTTAAGGCTGAAAAGGGTCCATGACTAAGAGATTGATCTCACGCTTCGTACATTTGCTAAAAAAGATGGCCAAGTGCAAGACGCACTCCAGTTCTTAAGTAAGGAACAAGAGAACAATGCCAATGTTGGGTAGATTTTCTTATAACTAAGATCCAACACTATCGCTCAGGAAGCTTTTTGGAAGGACAAAGCGCAAACCCCCCGGGAGTGACCTCACACATAAAACATGTGCTAATGAGGCAAGGTAGATTGTCCTTATGGTGGCTGAACAATAGCCATGAATATGCAAAACAGATTATTATTCTAAGGCATAAAAATAGAATGAATCGTATTTTTCAAGTTTCAGCCACTCATTTAAAAAAATTATTATTTTTAAATCCTCTCCAGTGAAGTCGCCAAATTGTAGGCGTGGATATTTATTCCCTTATGCCTACACGGGGTGTGAGCGCGTTATTTGACTACCCCATTGTTAAGGTTTTGTTAAATATATGTTTTGAAGTCGCCAACAATTCTTTAAACGAAGAATCTTAAACCTAATTGGATATTGAAACGGTAGGGACATCTTAGGGACTTATCCAATGCAGATTTCCCCGTCTAGACTCCATATATGGTCAAGAACCAAGAATTGAGTTCGGTGGTGAGGGTACAATACAGTCAGGAACTATATTGCCCATTGCTGGCCTCTACTAAATATCGTAATTATATAACAACTTTGCACGCATAGCGTGCATATAAGGCTAGTAGTATTAATAGCAACTAGCTTTATATGTATGCGATGCGTGCGAAAACGTGTAGAAAATTAAATTAATTGCCTAATTACATCTAATGTATTAAGGATTTTTGAATTTTTAATCAGTTTATCCCGTTAAATTAGGGATGTTTAAATATTAAAAAAAAATTAGTTGAGAGGGAAATTATTATCTTTGTTGTAGATTTTCACTGTTTTCTTTTTGTAGTGCCTTTTTTATGTTTTTATTTTTTAAATTAAGGTCCTGTTCTTTTGGACTTATTTTCAGCAAAAATAAGTAAAAATAAGTTCAGTTCAGCAAAAATAAGTTCAGTTCAGCAAAAATAAGTAAAAATAAGTTCAGTTCAGCAAAAATAAGTAAAAATAAGTTCAGTTCAGCAAAAATAAGTTCAGTTCAGCCAAAATTAAGTTCAGCAAAAATAACTTCAGTTCAGCCAAAATAAGTTCAGTTCAGCAAAAATAAGTTTAGTCATGTCTAATGTTGTAATTATTATTTTTGTTTTCAATATTACTATTAATATTGTTATTATTATTATTAATATTATAATTAAAATAACGATGAATTTGTATTTTTAATTTTTTATTTATTTTTTTATTTATTATTTATTATTTAGTATTTATTATTTATTAATTATTATTATTATTATTAGTATTTATTATTATTTATTATTTAATTATTTTTATTATTTTTATTATTATTATTATTATTGTAATAATTTATTATTATTATTTATGATTTATTATTATTATTATTATTATTATTATTATTATTATTTATTATTTAGTATTATTTATTATTATTATTATTATTTTATTATTTATTATTTATCATTTATTATTATTATTATTATTATTTTATTATTTATTATTTATCATTTATTATTATTATTATTATTTTATTATTTATTATTTATCATTAATTATTATTATTATTATTATTATTATTATTATTATTATTATTATTATTATTATTATTTATTTATTATCTATTATTTATTTATTATTATTATTGTTATTATTATTATTTATTACTATTATTATTATTTATTATTTATTTTTTATTATTTTTTATTTTTTATTTATTATGTGTTATTATTATTATTTATTATTTATTATTATTTATTTATGTATTATTTATTATTATTTATTATTTATTATTTATATTTATTATTATTTATTATTTACTATTTATTATTTGTTATTTATTATTATTTATTATTTATTATTATTATTATTTATTATTATTATTTACTATTTATTATTTATTATTTATTATTTATTATTTATTATTATTATTATTTATTATTATTAATATTATTTATTATTATTTATTATTTATTATTTATTATTATTAATATTATTTATTAGTATTTATTATTATTATTTATTACTGTTATTTATTATTTATTATTATTATTTATTATTATTATTTATTATTATTATTTATTATTTATTATTATTTATTATTATTATTATTTATTATTTATTATTATTAATATTATTTATAATTATTTATTATTTGTTATATTATTTATTATTTATTATTTTTATTATTATTTATTTATTATTATAAAATAATAAAATAATAATAATAAGTATTGATAATATTATGTTAATATTTTTTGATATTATAATAATAAGTATTGATATAAATATTATGTTAATACAGTTTAGTTCAACAAAAATAAGTTCAGTTCAGCAAAAATAAGTTCAGTTCAGCCAAAATAAGTTCAGTTCAGCAAAAATAAGTTCAGTTCAGCCAAAATAAGTTCAGTTCAGAAAAAATAAGTAAAAATAAGTTCAGTTCAGCAGAAATAAGTAAAAATAAGTTCAATTCAGCAAAAATAAGTTCAGTTCAGCCAAAATAAAATAAGTTCAGTTCAGTTCAGCCAAAATAAGTTAAAAAGAACAGGGCCTAATTAAGTAGTTACATCCCTTTTTATTTTTTTTATTTTTCATTTTTATTTTTTTCGTGTCCCACCCATGTTGCCATAAATAATAGAGATTATCAAAAATTTATTTAGTTTTATAAGCAAATATAAGTATTGGGGACAAGCAAGAAAGAACGAGGAGTTGTATCTTCTCTAACAAACTTGAGCACTATTAACAAACTCAACACTGTCCTAGCCCAATGCCAAGTTTACAGTTGTCCTAGCCGTAAAAGGAAACCCATAAAAATAAAATTAACTATGTTCACAACTAGGGGTACGGTATGGCGATAATGAGCCTTGTTCGTGAACAGTTAGAGCTCTGCTCGGTCAAAGCTCGGTTCGTTGTGGCTCGGCTCGTGTTTGAGTTCGGCTATAAACCTTATCAAGCCGAGCTGAGTTATGATAAGCTCGGCGCAAAAAGCTCGTTAACAGGCTCGATTACTTTTTGATATATGAAAATAATGTATTATGTGTGTATATATAAATATATTTATTCTATATATTAAACAATAATAAGTTAATAGTTTTATTGTCAAAGAATAAACTCAAATAACAAAAAATTTCAAAAAAGAAATATAAATAAGATGAGTAAACTAAAGATAATAATAGGTCAAACTTGTTTGTGAACAACTCGATAACGGCTCAGTCAATGCTTAGTCACTGCTCGGCTCGTTCACTACTCGGCTCGTCAAGTTTCGAGCTCGGCTCGAATTCGAATAAAATTAAATAAAAAAAGTCGAGCTAACAAGATTTCGGGCTCAACTAGACCGATAAGCACCCTTATTCACAACCACCCTTGGTCCAAAACTCCAAATTATACCTGCCCCGAATGATACCAGTCTTGCGTTTAAGAGCTTTATCTAGAGCGGTAGTATTACTCATGATTTTCCAAGTTATGCTTCCGCTAACTATTGGGGGGGGGAGGGGGTAAAGGGTTACTCTAATTTGATCAAATGAAAATTTCATTTAATGTAATTATGACGATGATGAACCAAATATGACATTAAAGCTCACTATTTGTCTGCTTGTTGAATCATGCAGTTTTTTTTATGAGAGTGTATCATTTTGACATAAATTTTGAAAATTAAACTTATTTATTGTATCACTGTGTTTACCTCATCAAACAATAATCCAATAGTTATTGCAAAATTGTATGACAAACAACCAACGACCTGTATTTTTTGTGTGAAGAAAACTGAATAGTGAACTCCAAACTCCCACAAGAAGGGACAAACACCCAAACCCTAAGTTGATAAAAGAAAAGATCCAATAATATGGTAGAAAACTCACAAAAAAAAAGTAAAAAACCTAGTAAACAAAAGTAAATCTTGGGCTTACCACAATCGAAATAGATTGCTGAAATAAAACTAGGTTTTTTTTAAGAAAGGAAGGACACAAGGAAGAGAAGAAGCTGCCGATTTCCTTCCAAATTCTTGCCAATATCACGTTGTTCACGTTCCTCTATCTAGAAGCCTTGAAAAATTATTATTTTTATTGATGTAATATCATGATAAAAGTTCTCAACTTTCAATAATTATATAGTACTACATTCTTTGATAGCATGATATGCTCCAATGAATAAATCAATATATATATATATATATATATATATATATATATATATATATATATATATATATATATATATATATATAGGTTTGGGTTCTAATGAGAGCCCTCTTACGGTGAGAACCACTTAAAATGAGCAAAAATTTCACAAAATGAGCAAAAAAAATAAAAATAAGCAAAAGTATAAAATAGTAGAAACCATTAAATGAGCAAAATCGTAAAAATGAGCAAAAATGTAAAATGAGCAAAACTTAAAATGAGCATAAAAACATAAAATGAGAAAAAACATAAAATGAGCAAAATGTAAAATTAGGAAAAACGTTGCGAAATGAACAGAAAAAACGTTAAATGAGCAAAAACATAAAATGAGCAAAACATAAAATCCGCAAAAATATTGTGAAATGAGCAAAATCTTCGTAAAAATTAGCAACAATGAGTGCAATTAGCTAGCAAAAATGAGTGGTTCTCACGGTTTTCACCATAAGGATGGTTCTCATATAAACTTAAACCTATATATATATATATATATGAACTGAGTCTTTTTTGACGGTAGAAAAATAGAGCGAAGAGTTGAAGCATGTCAATATGCTTTTTGAGTTTTCGTGTACCATTTGTTTACATGATTAAAGTTCGCAGTGGACCATATTGTTGCTTCTAGGGCTTCTTTTTCCGTGTGCATCACCTTAATGAAGACCACTTATTATTAGTCAAAGCAATATATAATGACTTGCACAAAGTTGTTGAATAAATAAAGAGTTGAATTCCAATCTAACCAAGCATGTAACACTCGATATAGTAGCCACTTACTTGATTTTGAACTCAGCACTCAGAAATGCATGCCTAAAGGTACAAATTAGTCAATTTCATTCTTGAATAAAGTTAAGATGCATGCTCGAAGTGGAAGAAAATTCTTCCACATGGTTACTTTGCCACAAAGATAAATATACTTGTGAACTATTGTGACTCTGAGCACTTTGTGTTTAACGTTAGGTTACCATGAAGTGTCTTAAAAAGTTGTTCCAATTTTCATTATGCTTTTTCTTATTCTTTTTCTCTATTACCCCCACTTTTGCAATGCCAAAAATGGGTAGAATCTTGCATAAAATTCAGCACAAACACGATGTCTATAGCTTCACTAATACCAAATCTTCTACAGATAAAGATCTGAAAATCTTATATTATCCTCAAACATTAGATCATTTCAATTATCAACCACAAAGTTATGTGATATTCAAACAAAAATACATGATTTATTCCAAATATTGGGGAGGAGCAAAGGTTAATTCACCTATACTGGTGTATCTTGGAGATGAAGGACCAATGTCTGATAATCAAATTGATGGGTTAATTCTTCCGGATTATGCTGCGAAACTTAAAGCCCTTGTAGTGATTATTGAGGTTAGTATATATATAAGTGTTTGGTTAGTTGCTGATCGGATAGAATTTTATACATTTATTAATACTGAATAAAACGAATTAATATACCTTTCATGCCTATAAAAAATCCGCCTTTGATGTTGGGTTATCAAGTTTTAAGGAGTTTGGTTGAAGTACCGTGAATCCCTGCTTGAGATTTATACTCATGAGAGATTTGCGGATTGCGTATATATTATTGGAAAGAAATGTTTCTTTTATTGTTGTCAAAGTCAACATGTGAATGCTTAAAGTTATACTTTCATAAATATATGATGACTTAAATACATACTATATATAAGAGTAATTAACTCCAACATGATTAACTAAAAATGGTCACTTTAGAGTATAGAATCATAAGTAGTTGTTTTCTCGAGCAATGCCTAAGATCATTTTATATACTAATGTATGAGATTAGATTTTATACCATAAAAATAATAATTATGAAGCATCACACCTTTTTTTTTTTAGGGGATGAAGCATCACACTTATGATATAGTTTCATTAGCGTAATATATTAAGGCCCTGTTTGGATCACATTTAAGTCACCTTAAATGAGTAGGTGCTAAAAGTTTAAGTCACCCAAAATAAATAGTCGTGTTTGGGGTAAGAGTTTAGATAATTTTTAAGCTCAAAAATTGACTGAAATTGAGTTCTATCAAATACAGGGCCGGTCCTGACAATTCATGGGACATAGGCGAGTTAAGATACAAAGGCCCTATATCCAAAAACGTACTACCATTTTTATATTTAGTTGTATCACTATCTTAACTATTTTATTTAGGTAAATTGATAAAAAGAAAAGAAAAAAGTACTGTATATATATTCCACATGCTTATCAGAGCTCTTTGCTTTTAAACTTCCCTGATCTAGTTGTTCTCATATTTCTTGTTTCACTTCTCAATAAATACTTTTAGTGGAACATTTCAATAATCCTAAAATTAAGCAAACATATCATCAAGCATATGAAGATAACAATAACACTTAAGTCCTAAAGCAATGGAACTCTCGATTTCGGTTTTGAAGTAAAATACGTTGTAATTTTCGGAATTTGTTATTTAAATTCTTTCGACAACACATTACAATAAAACAAAATACAATATGTATTGTAATTTAGTATCTCAAAAAAAGAACCAAACAACAAATGACAACAGATTTTCCTTTTCCCGTAGATATATAATATCGAAATTATTGTAGGCAAATTGAACTACTAATCTATGAATGCGAAATCTAGTAAATAACCATAAGATACTTCCTGTAAAATATTATTCTAACAGGTAAATGCAACTAAGATGAGAGAGTTAGGAAAACATACAACAAATAGTAAGAAACTCGCCGGAATTGGTGGAAGTTACCGGGAATCTTCAAATGATAATGGATGTTGATAATGTGATTATTTGTAAATGAATTTCTTTTTGCCACATTTATCTTCATTAAGGAATAATTACACTTGATATTAATTTGAAAAACTTGGAAGCTCAAAAGGGAAGAAAGAAGAGTTAGGACAATAATGGCGAATTGGGGAAGTTAAAAAAGGTAAATTGACTGTTGTTAATTTTTATGTAAAAAAATTAATTACTGACAGCTAATAAGGAATATGCATTAAATAGGAAAGGTTTTACTTTTGCTTTCCTTTCCTTACCTTCTTCCACTTTCCTTACCTGGTAGCGAAATATTTTTTTTTTACAGCTGGGCCCCTTGTAGGCGTGGGCCCTGGGCCATTGCCCCTCCAAACAAGGCTCAAGGCTGGGCCTGATCAAATATAACATCTCAATTTAAGATGCTGAAATTTTCAGCTATCAATTCAGCTCCTTTTAGCTACCTTATGAGTTTCAACTCCTTTTCAACTTATGTTCCCAAACGTAGCCTAACTTGAACCAATTAGACATCTTCCATTATTAAGAAAAATTGGAACCTAATTTTACAGGACAATAATCACCAAACTAAAATCTTTGTTTATTTATTTTTGGCTAAAGCCAAACTAAAACCTTTTAACAATAAAGAAATGACAATAATTTAATTTGATACATAATTGTAAAATTGTAGTTAAAAAGCACATATATCTTAGATTATATCCATATTTTGTCGCTTATCTAGCAAATACCGTCAAAATTTTAATTAAACATGATAATGAAAGCTAAACTTACGACTAATAGTCATTTGTAAGGAATTTTACTCATACAAGACATTAAAGGAGTTATCTTACTTTTAAAAAAGAAAGATTCATCATAAATTTATCGGTTTTTTCACCAGGTACCCCTGTGGTTTTTCAAAATTCCTGGGGTACCCCTGTTTTTAAAAAAATGCACCAGGTACCCTTACTTTGGGGGTAAAATGCACGAAATGCCCTTAATGACTAACGGTGTTAAGTTTTCGTTAGTTATTAACTCTAATTAACCCTCCTAACCCTAATTAACCCTAATTAAGCCTTCTAACCCTAACCCCAAAACCCTAACACCTAACCCCCCTAACCCCCTCCCCCACCCTCCCACTGCCCATGTCGGCCCAACCCAGCCCCCCCCCGTCGATTTCCCCACCCCCACACCCACCCCCATCCCCGCAGCGGCCCCCTCCCCCGTCGATTTCCCCAACCCTCCTCCACCCTCGTTGATTTCTGCGCCCATCCCCCCAACACCTTCAATTTCTACAACTCCCGCACCCCCTTCTCGCCTCCATCGAACCCCTTCCTTTGCATTCAACAATGGCGACGGAAGAATCTCACACTCTCTCCTTCGACACTAATGGCGACGGAACAAACAGAGCATGCAAATTCAACACGATTTTTTTCGAGGGAAGGGTGGAGGGGGTGGGGGGATGGGTCCGCAATCGACGGGGGTGGAGGGAATGGGTGGGGAAATCGACGGGGGAGGGCTTCCGCGGGTGGTGGGGGGTGGGTGTGGGGTTGGGTAAATCGGCAGGGGGGGGGGGATCTTGCAGGGGGGGGGGAAGGGAGGAGGAGGTGGTGGTGGTTGGGTGGTGGTGGGGTTAGGGGGCTCGCGGGGAGGGGAGGGGAGGGAGGTGGTGGTGGTGGTGGTGGGGTTAGGGTTTGAAGTTAGGGCGTTAGGGTTAGGGTAGGGTTAGAAGTTAGGGTTTAGTTAGTTAATTGAGGCTAATTAGGGTTTAATTAGAGTTAAAGGAGTTAATTAACCCTAATGACTAACGGAAATTTAGCACAGTTAGTCATTAAGGGCATTTCGTGCATTTTACCTCCAAAGTAAGGGTACCTGGTCCGCATGAATTTTGAAAAACCACAGGAGTGCCTGGTGAAAAAACCGTAAATTTATTTTAGGAAAATTCTACGTGGTGACCTCCTGTTTTGAAATTTTCTATACGGTGGAAACAAAAAAATCACCTTCTTTCAGGGGACCTTGTGGTATCATTTTACAAAAAAAAGTGACGTTAATTAGAAGAACAACCAACACCATCCCCACCCCACCCCTGTTGCGCCACCCCCGCAGCTGTCCTCGATCCAACCCCCATGCCCTCCCTCTTCTTCTTCCCTCATCACCCCCACACCCTCCTCTACCTAAGGTGCAACCCTCAAATCGGCCAACCTAGACACCACCACCAACACGCCTCAGTCTCTCTTCTCTGTTTCTGTTTCGCACCCACGAAACCGACCACCAACGTACCTCCTTCCTCTCCTTCTCTCTCTATCCCTGTCTCCCGCGAAACCACCAACAACAGCCGCACCTCCTTCCTCTCTCTCTCTATCAAAATTTCTTGTTGTGTGGTGATGGGCCTTACTGCCATTTTTGCCGGTGATGCTTCTGTTGGCGTTCTATCGCCTTTTCTTTACTGCCGCTGCCGTTGCTCATCCATGTTCTTTTCTCTCTCCTCTATGTTGCTGGTTGTTCTGCTATTTTTGCTGTCGTCTCTCTGTAGTTGTTGCTCCAATTATGGATTAATAGGTGTTGATGGCCGTTGGTGTTGCTATAGTTATGTGGTGTTCCGTAGGTCTTCATTTGTGCGGTTGGTCAGGGAGGAGGGAGACAGGTGGTATGGTGGTGAAGGGGTGGTCGAGTTGGGACTTGGGAGGGGGTGGTGCTTGTTAAGGAGGAGGGATGAAGCAAAGGATTTTCTTTTTCCTTTAATTTTAAACTATTTAACAGAGTTGGATGGAAAAGGTTAGTAATCTCACTTTTTTTTTGTACATTACAACAAGATCACCTTGTAGAATCCTTTTATTTTTCTTTCCCCCATATAGAATTTTTAGTTTTCCATAGTTAAGAGCCACCATGTAAAATTCCCCTTGATTTTTTTTAAATTATTTTGGTTTGATGTTTTAAGGTAGGAAATTGTCATTTTGGGATAATGGGATTTAGTTATGAATTATCCATTTGTTTCACCAATTAGTAAATTCAATATTTGTGGGTATATGTTATCTTGTCTTTGAGTACATTTATTTTCCCACAAAGACGAATAGGAGATTCTAGATTAGTTGGTGAGTGTCTTTGTATTTCAAATGAGAGGTTATGGGGTTCGAGTCTTTCCAAACACATTTTTATTATGGGAAATTTCCTCAGGTACCCCTGAGGTTTAGCGTAATTTCCAAGATACCCCCAACATTTGGGGAATTTCTCAGATACCCCTGAGGTTTATGTTTGGGCTCAAGACACCCTTACTATGGATGGAAACCTAACGCCGTTAGGTTTTCCTCTCCTTCTCCCCAATTTTCTTTCTCTCTCTCCACCCATCTTCCTCTCCATTGATGAACATGGAAGCTTTCTCTCTCCTCCCATCCCACTCTAAAGCCCTAACCACCCAACCCCCACCCCTCCCTCAATTGTTAACCCCTTACTTTCTCTCTCCTCTATTACTTAAAAAAAAAAAAAAACCCCAAACCCTCAATCTTACTTCCTCTCTCAATTTTTGGCGGTGGTTGTTCTTATTCTTGCTCGTAATTTTTCTCTCATCTAGTAAGGGTTGTGGGTGGATGCCTCTGTTTCCTCTTTCCTCTGCTTCGTGGATGCTGTTGCCAATCTTTGCGATCGGAGGTGTTACGCCGCAATTCGCAATTCTGTCGCTGCTACCATTTGTTGTGTTGATGTTGGTGTTTTCTTGTTCTTCTTCCAGTCTGCTTCATGGAGGAGAGAGAAAGTAAGGGGTTAACAATGGAGAAAATTTGGGCTTTGTTTGGATTACCGGGAAATTTTTTTTATATTGGAAATTTGAGATCTTTTTGTGGTGGGTTGAAATGTTGTGGGCCGAACTTTCAATAGGAGTGCCAAACGTGTCCTAAGAAGATGGGAGAAGAGATGAAGAAGATGAAGATGGAGAGGAGAGAGAAAGCTTGAAGGTTCGTCAATGGAGGGTGGTGGGAGGAGAGAAAGAAAATGAAATAGAGAAAGAGAAAAACTAAAGTCCGTTAGCCTGCCGTTATTAGTAAGGGTATCTTGAGCCCAAACACAAACCTCAGGGGTATCTGAGGAATTCCCCAAATGTGGGGGGTATCTTGGGAATTACGCCAAACTTCAGGGGTACCTGAGGAAATTTCCCTTTTATTATTTCTTTGTCTCATTTGTTTGGGAGAGGGAGCACATGTGTCAGCATGAAAATTCTTTTCCTTGGATGATATATATATATATATATATATATATATATATATATATATATATATATATATATATATATATATATATATATATATATATATGTATAGGGTTATAATAAGAACCCCTTATAGTGAGTGTGGACGAGGAGGGGACAAATTATCATCGTTGAAAAGTATATAGGGTTATAATAAGAACCCCTTATAGTGAGCGTGGACGAGGAGGGGACAAATTATCATCGTTGAAAAGTATGTTCTCCGATTCTGAAAATCGGAGGTGTGTTCGAGTGTTAACATTGTTTAGCTCTCATTTTAGTTTGTCATTGATCTTCACGATCATTGCCTTGGAAAATTCATATCTGATGGCGGCACCCTAGTTAAATCTGGTGGTTTCAGCCTGTCAAACTCAAATACAGTTCTCCTACCAAAGGGAGGACCCTAACATACTCTCCTAAGAGAGTATTGAGGCACCAAGGAACATGATCCTTCAAATAATCGTGAGCTAAGAATTCCAACTGACAGAAGTTCATTGGGATTACTCATGTAGCGAGATGCAACCGTCGCAATTGGGTGATAGTCGTCTGGATTGTGTACGGAATCCACTCCTCCCACCACATTCATTAGGTATGATATATGCCCTTTTAATGAAGGTTACTTTCCTTTAAGAAGCTACTTTGTCTCCTTATTTATCGCTACCGCGGAGCAGCGATTATCGACGATAGCCATCAGAGTTATGACTGAATCATCACATTCATTACATAATAAAGACCTCCATAGCAAGCAGTTTTTTTTATCAATTGTACTTGCTGTTTTTACTATAGATGCGTTGTAAGAGCTCAATCTCAGTTTAGTGTTTGGTTAGTTTTAGTTTATTGTTTGTGTGGTATTTTCTTAGGGTAGTAATGTCGCGTTCCTCTGTTGTTGCTGCCTCACTTTTCTCTGTCCTCTACTTTCTGCTTCTGCTTGTGGTTGCAATTGTTGTTGGGCGTGGTATGTTGTTTGCGCTGGTTTTCATTTACGGTGGAGGAGGTCGAAGAGTAGGGGAGGGGGAGGGGGTTTCGGGGTGTGGCGGGGAGGAAGAAGAGGAGAGATAAACAGGAAGAATAAGAGGGTAAATCAGGCAAAAGAATTTTTTCTAGAAAAATTAACCGGTAAGACCGATTTTCAATCCACTTCGGCCATTTTTTTTAGGAAAAATGGATCAGAATACCCCCAACTTTGGTCCGTCCGCTTTTATTACCCCCAACTTTGGTCCGTCCGCTTTTATTACCCCCAACTATGAGTTATTTATAAATACCCCCAACTATTGAGGAGGTCCGCCAAAAATACCCCATTTACCTGTTATCACCGGATGAACTGGTAAACCAAAACTCCTACCCTCACCCCTCTCTCCTCTGCTCATCCCACCAACCCCAACCCCCTCCCCTAACCCCCGTTGGTTTAATTCGCAGGTGGAGAGAAGTTTCGAAATGGCGCAGGCATGGCATCGGCCCGAGGAGAGAGAGAGAGAGAGAGAGAGAGAGAGAGAAGTAATAGCACCACCACTATCGCAGGTTGGAGATTGACTGAAGGGTGGTGGCACAACCCTCTTACTAGATTCATCCCTTCTATCTTTCCATCTCTATACTTCACTTATTTATCACACGCGCAATTCCCATCAATTCGACGAACAGATAAGAAACTTGAGAGCGAAAAATTCCGACGACATTAAAATTATTCGACGAGATCCCAAATTCTCCCAAAAATTTGGATTGCAAGAGTTTTTTTGTGCGATGGCTGCCAAATGAAGGTTTTATTTTAGGAGAAACTTTGAGAATTTAAGCTTTGAGATTGGAAACTTGCGCAATTTTCAGCTCAAATCTTCACTGAGATTCATTCCAGGTTTTCTCTAAATCAATGAAATGTTGATTGATTGTTATGAATAATAATTCAATTTGATTGTTTGATCAGTTTTTGGTTGAGTATTTTTTGCTATATTCAGTGATAAAATTTCACTGCAATTTCTAATTGTTGATTGTTGATTGTTGATTGATAACTCAAATTCTTGTCAATTAACTATTGATTGATTGAAAAATCAGATTTCATTTCTTATTGCTTTCTAGTTGCTTGATTAATTGCTTCATTCTGATTCCAAAATTGAACTCAATTTTGTTCAATCTCTCATTTGATTCCTCATCATCTTACATTTTTAAATAGATAAACAAATGAAATCTCTCTCCGCATACTCTCTATTTTCTCCATTCTTCTGTTCTTAAGTTCTGAGAATTATTATAGATCTTCAACAAATTTGAGGGAGATAATTCAGAATTGAAGAAACCCAGAAAATAATTTCTTTAGTAAATGGGTGTGTTATTGCTGTTGTTTCATTGTTTAAACTTTGAACTGGGTTCAATTTCTCTATCTCTTCTCTCTCTTTTATTTAATGCATTGGTAAGCTGAGATACGTTTTGATTTTGGGGGATTTGTGGAGTTTAGATTTTGTTTATTTTCTGTAATTAATTTGTCTGGTGATTGTGGGTTCTTGGAAGGGAAGGTGGCGGTGAGGGGGTGGGGGTGGTAGGATGAGCGAGAGGAGAGAGATGAGCGAGATGAGGGTGGGGGGTGGGCTACGGGGGGTGGGGGAGTTGGGGGGCTCTTGGGGTGGTGGGAGTGGGGAGGGGGGCTGGCTGGCGGGAGGGGCTGCGGCGGTGGAAGGAAGGGGGAGGAGTTGGGGTGGAGGGGGAGAAGGTGGTTGAGATGGTGGTGGGTGGGAGTAGAAATTGAGAATAAAAATAAAAATAAAAGAGAAATAAAAAAAATACCTTGCTAACAGGTTACAAGTCATCTGGGTGCATTTTTGGCGGACCTCCCTAATAGTTTGGGGTATTTAAAAATAACTCATTATCGGGGGTATTAAAAGCGGACGGGCCAAAGTTGGGAGTATTCTGACCCATTTTTACTTTTTTATAACAAGGAGTAATAGTTAGGACTCAAAATGATGAAACGTCAATAATTGGGATTGAAAATGGCGGAACGTCAATAGTTAAGACGATTCCTATCATTTTTTCCTCTATATTATTTATAAAATGCAAATATTTGAGGTATACAAAATGTAAGGTTAAGGGAAAGTCAATGCTTGGTTCCTCAACTCTAATTAAATCAAAAATTGAAGTCCTTAAAAGACCCTTAGCTCTCCTCTCACTTCCCCTTTGTTTTCTTGCATTTTGTATATTTTTTTTATTTCCCCGTCTTTTGTTGCATCTTTTTAGTCTTATATCTTTCATTTATTAATATTTAACTTTGAAATAATAACATCAAGTATCACTTGGTTTAGTGGTTAAGATATTAATATACATGCTTGTGATCTCGAGATTGAATCTTACATAATGCATTTTCTATTTTTTTAGTGTATGTAGATTACATAGCATAAAATAATCCAAGCGAAGGCGCCACGTGGCATCGTTCCTGGCTTAGGAACGCCTTTTAATATATTAGTATAAATAGATTATGGTAAGTGGTTGTTTGGTATACATGGGAATTTCCATCATTTCTTATGAAGTTATTTCCCTTATGTAATTCCTAGGAAATGACCTTAATATGTTTGGTTGATATTAAGAAATTAGGACTTCCATGAATTCTGAATGAACATGAGAAGGGGTGGATGAATAAATTCTCATGTTTTGTGGGAAGTTCAATTTCCCAAGGAACTTTCAATTCCCCCATTTTCCCCACTTTCTGTTACCAAACAACTATCCAAATCAGAGAATCATGGGAAAATCTATTGGTTATATAACCTCTTGTATACCAAACAACCACTAAGTTGTTTAATCGTTAATATGGCGTATATATATTAGGAACCGTTCTTCGTTTTTTTCTTTTGGAAAAATAAGTTTGTTTATATGACAAACAAAATGACAAGTATATATATATAGAAGTGAGTTCATATGAGAATGTATACTCTTACATGAGAAATGAGAATGGACTTCACGCGCTATAACTCTAATGAACAAGTGATGTAACTCTAATGAAAAAGTGATGTGACTAAAAAAAAAATATTAGAAAAAAATTTCAAAAAAAAATAAATTTTTGAGTTTTTTGCGGGGATATACCAGGGTAATAGGGCATTTTGTGGGGATATACCTCACTAATTTTTTTTTTGTGGGGATGTACGAACCTAAATTTAAGTTATGTTACAAGGTACCAAAAACACTATTTTCGGCGAGAAAGTCAAGTTTTCGGCCTTTTGACTTGGTAGGAACTCGCGAGTGAGCCATAAATGTTGTGTTTTACCCCCTCAACCACACTTAATGTTGAAATGTTTTTTTTAACAATTTTGTTAAGAATTCCCTCCCTTAAGATTACCCATTCATTGGCAGGGAGTGGTTGCTTATTAAGGAGAGGGAAATAATAAGGGAGGGAATTCTTAAAAAAATTGTTAAAAAAAACATTTCAACAGTATGCGCGTGGTTGAGAGTGTAAAACACAACATTTGTGGCTCACTCTCGAGTTCCTACCAAGTCAAAGGCCGAAAATTTGACTTTCTCGCCGGAAACAATGTTTTTGGCACCTTTTAACAAAACTTAAATTTAGGTTGGTATATCTACACAAAATAAATTTAGTGTGATATATCCCCACAAAATGCCCTATTACCTTGGTATATCCCCGCAAAAAAAACTCTAATTTTTTTTTGGGCTCGAAATTTTTTCGGGGTTATAACTCTAATGAAAAAGTGTTATAACTCTAATCCAATGATGTGGTTGAGATTCATTCTCATTTCTCACGTAAGGAGCCATTCTCATGTGATCTTACCCTATATATATAGAATCGCTCATTTTTCCTCATTTTATATAGATTTTGCTCATTTGACAACGTTTTTGCTCATTTTATGTTTTTGCACATTTAACATTTTTATGCTTATTTCACAATGTTTTTGCTCATTTTATGTTTTGCTCATTTTACGTGTTTATTCATTTAAATTTTTAATGCTTATTTTATGTTTTTCTCATTTTATATTTTTGCTCCTGTTATGTTTTTTCTCATTGAATATCTATTCATTATGTATGTATGTATGTGTAAAAATAATTGACAAATATATTGTATTGTGTTGTGAAGCATCGATATTATGGCGAGTCCAAACCATTTGGAATGTCGATGGAGAGAATCGTAAAAAACGCAAGCATTCGCGGGTATTTCAATTCTGCACAGGCCATCGCCGATTATGCTGAAGTGATTTTACATGTGAAGGAAACAATGAATGCACATTATTCCCCAGTAATTGTTGTTGGAGGTTCTTATGGTGGAAGTGAGTCCACAAAATGCTCTTTCTCTAGTTCTTTTAGATAGCTAGAAATCTATGGGTAACATTTTCGAACTTGGAAAAATCTACTTTAAATAAAACATAAAATCTTGTATGAGGCATATTTATAATAATTTTAGGTCATTATAATTATTTTGATTTTAAGATATGTTTTTAGTTTTTGCCTGATAATCTAATATATTTCTAATCTAATCTAATACATTGAAAGTATCACTAAAAACAAGCATTATATAGTGTTGGCATCCTCATTCAATATAGCTATAACGTCTTATAGAGATAAAGATATATTCCCTCCATCACATTTTAGTTGTCTAATTTTCCTTTTCTGGATATCCTAAAATAGTTGTCAAGCTTCCAATAATAAACAACAAAAGCATTAAATGTTCCACTATACTTAATTTTTATTGGTCAAAATTAATATAATAGGTGGGAAATAATTGTCATGGATAGTTTATCATGCCATATAAGCAAAATAAATAATTATAATTTGAATCGTTTTTCTTGTCGTTATTGACCCTTCTTAGGTATGTTGTACATCGAAAATATAATACATTAAATTATTTTGAGAAGGTTCCGCAGACTTTAGGTTGTTCTTAAACAATGAAAACTAAGGATTGTTTTAAGATGAACAACAAAGATCATGATTGTTAATGTCAATTTCTCCATATATATTTTCAACAAAAAAAGGACGGCATTGCAAACAAGATTCGATCTCAAGTCTTTATATTTACAATATAAGACTTTACCAACTGAGTTAGCTAATATCCAAAAACAATGAAGATCTCAATGACATGAATATTTTATTTTCAAACGACAATGACATGAATATATAATAAAATATTAAACAAATAAATATTGAGATGCCTATAAACATTCTTATTGACTCTAGTTTATATATTAGTTATTTATGATTAACCCAATATATGAATCTATCTAGTTCTTCGTGAATTGGCATGCTGGCTCTCCATTATATTAGATAATAGTTATATATGATTGCTCTAAATAGTTTCATTTTTTTTTTTTTTTTTTTGCTTACAGTGCTTGCTTCATGGTTCCGGCTGAAGTATCCCCATATTGCTCTTGGTGCACTAGCCTCCTCAGCTCCCGTGCTATATTTCGATGACATGATTTCACCAAATCATGGCTACAACTATGTTGTTACCAAAGATTTTAAAGTAATAATATGCTTCTGTATAAGGGAGTACAAATTAATTTATGTGTATTTTCTATCATATCATAATCAATTGTTACAACAACTTTAACTAATCATCGTATTGGTTTTCAGGAAGCTAGTGAAAGTTGCTATAGGACTATCAAAAATTCATGGCCTGAAATCGACAAAATTGGTTCAAATGGGGACGGTCTCGCCTACCTTAGTAAAAAATTCAATACTTGTGTGTAAGTGCAAAGTATTTCCTCTTTTATTTACAAGTGCTACACATAAACTATAGATAGATTAAAGGTTATAGATGCCAACTTTTCAGTAATGAAATTGCAACCCACTTTATCTAATTAGATCGAAATTATTTTGTATGGATTTAGTGGAATTCAAGACCTCAAAAGACAAGGAAAAGGAAAGATTAAAAACCCATGTGATATAACTAGATCTTATCTCGAAATTGAAATTCTTTGGCTGAATTTTTTTTTGGATTTTTTGATGGGAATAATCCCACCTTTGGGCGATCTCTCCAAAACAGTCTCACCTTTCATAAAATTGAGAAAAATCCCACCTTTGTTGGACATTTGTCAAAAACGGACCCTTACCTGTTGGTAACCTGCAAACGCAGGTTTTCTCTTTTCTCCCTCCTTTACTTCTTCTCCTCCACAACTACCACCACCTAGCCACCCCTGCCTTGCAGTCCCCACCCCCTACTCCCCTCCGCCTCCCTCCACGGTCCTCACACCCTCCACCACACCCGCCCACCTGACCCTCAACCCCACCCCCCCCCCCCCCCCTCCGCCGCACTCTCCCCGACACCTCTCCTCTCTCACACCGGCGTTTCCTGCCGGAAAAGGTACAAAAATGGTTCGAAAATTTCGAGCCTCCAAACCTAAGGTTAGAATCTTCAAGTTTCAAGCCAAAATCGGAGCTCAAAGTATTCAAAAATGGAGGTTTGAGGTTAGAGAGAAAGAATTCGAGTCGGGGAGAGAGAAATCGCGGGGGGAGAGAGAAATCGGGGGGAGGAGAAATCGGGGGAGGGGGTGGCGGAAGAGAGAGAAATCGCGAGGAGGGGGTGGGGGGGGAGAGAGAAATCGCGAGAGGGAGTGGGAGGTCGGGGAAATCGCGGGGAGGGGGGAAATCGTGGGGGAGGGGTAGGGGTGCGGCGGGGGGGGGTGGGGAAATCACGGTGTCGAGGGGAGGGTGGGAGTGGGGGGTGGGGCGCCGGGATGGGCCGGGCTGTGGCGGTGGAGGGAGGTGGAGGGCGGTGGAGGGGAGGTAAGTTTGCGGGGAGGGGGTAGGGACCGGGTGGGGGTAGGGGTGGGTGGGCCGCAAGGTGGGGTGGTGGGGGTGGCCGGGGTGGGGGGTGGGGTGGGGAGGGAGGGTTTTTTTACAAAAATAAAACATAAAAGGTGGGTCATCACCTTTTGAACAAGTGACCGGTAAAAAGGTCCGTTTTTGACAAATGTCCGACAAAGGTGGGATTTTTCTCAATTTTATGAAAGGTGGGACTGTTTTGGAGAGATCGCCCAAAGTTGGGATTATTCCCATCAAAAAATCCTTTTTTTTTTCATTCACCTAAGTTAGGAAAAACATACTTGCGCATACCTAACATATGCTCATTATCTCAAGCTTTGTCTTATTACTATTGATTTGGATCATACACTTTATATGATCTGATATGCCAGAATTAGCTTTTCTTGGACATGTCATAGATCCAAATCGAATTCAAAATGAAACTTATTTAAAACATAAACCATAATTGTGCCAAAATGGAAATCCTTGCACTCTTTAGGCCCTATCTCAAAATTACAAATGAATTGATGCAAGGATTATTGTTTTGGATGTAGACTTCCATATCTTTCCAATAATATACCCACTTCGACTTCGGGAGCTTGGTTTATGGCTCGTACGAAAACGCAATGTTGTGCTACCACGCACAATAACTTTTTAAGCGTATGCTTTGCACGACACAGGTTCTGTGACCCTAACTCTGTATTTCCTATAAATAAAACCCTTTGATTCCTCATTTAAACACACACAATTTCTTTTGAACCGCACACACTTTTCTTCTACTGCTTTGTAGTCTTCCATACTACAAATCATAACATTACATTGCCAAAATACTCCCTGAAGATTCCAAAAACCGTTGTTACGCTGTCGTAATACTGCAAGATTTATTCCAAATCCATACTAAAGCCAAACGAAAGTGGTAAGATTATGAGAACTAAATAAGTTATTTTCTTTCTTTTTTCTTTATTTTAGTTGTTTTCCTTGCTTTTTTTTGCTAAGTAATTAAGAGATGTAGTTCAAACAGAAACTTTACAACCTAAGCAAATAGGAGCAACTAATTATAGTCTAAAGCAAGTTCCCCTAACAACTCCTTGTCTCTCCTAGAACTTTTTTTAGGAATAACACTGAATCTTGTCTATAATTGGTCTCTTGATCCTATACAGTTGTTTATGCACAATTTCTACTTTAATGTTCCACAACATATCATTCTTAGCCGACCAACTCTAATAAACATAAGCACACAGAGCAGCACCAATAACCTGCCTTTGAAACCTTGATCTTCCACTACTAGGAATACTATGAACCAGATCCTGTACATACCCACCCATATTAATAATTTGCAATCAATTTGTAATCTGCCTGAGCACAACATTACTAAAAATGCATGAGAAAAACACATGAGTATGAGACTCCACATCTGCACCAGACATCAAGCACTTTGGATCAGAAGCCACACCTATTATGTACATATTTTTGGTAGTGTGCAATCTACTCTGCATCACTAACCAACAAATGCTTCGGAACATTTAATTTGTTCCAAACAAAACCACTCCAAGGCACACTGGGAAAGATACCTACAAATTTTTTTAAAAATCTCTGAATTGAATAGCTAGGCATGATGCTTAGCTGTTGATTAGTAACAACAGTTTTCACCTGCTCCTTTGTTGCACAAATCATTTTCCAGTATAACTACACTGCTGAGGTGGAACATAATCCCACCAAACTACATCTTTGATGTATACCTCATGAACCCAACGAGTCCATAAATTATCTTTTTTCGCAGCAATTACCCAAACATATCTCCCCAAGGCTGCTGTGTTCCATATAATAATGTATCTCACTCTCAAACCTCCATCATCCTTTGGAGAACACACCTTGTTCCACTTCACATTACTAGGCTTATGACTGGAATACTCACCACTCCACAAATAACCCCTGCAAATACTATTGATTTACTGCATAATCTTCTTAGGGATTACAAGGATTTGAGCCCAGTACACATGCAAACTCCTAAGAACTGAGTTAATCAAGCATAATCTTCCCTGATAAGATAAGTTTCTGCTGCTCCAACATCTTATTGTTGCTATCCTTTTATCAACCAAGCTGGCACAATCCTTTGCAGAGATTATTTTATAAGAGATTGGAGCTCCCAAGTATTTGAAAGGAAGCTGCCCTAAACTGAACCCAGACACATCTAACAATCTCTTCACTTCCTGATTACTCATCCCTGCTGTATATAATTCATATTTTTGTTTATTTGCCTCTAGACCAGACACCTCAGAGAAATGTTTAAAGCCTTGCAACAAACATAACACTGAACTATAATCACCTTTGCTACACATTATAATATCATCTGCAAAGCATAAGTGGTTTAGTATAACTCCAGTGCACCTAGGATGAAACTGAAAACACTCCTTTTCACTTACTTTCTTCATAGTTCTATTGAAATACTCCATATAAATGACAAAAAACAGAGGAGAAAGAGGATCTTCCTGCACGAGACCCTTTTTTCCTTTGAAATAGCCCACTAGTGAACCATTTATCATCAGGGAGAAGCTAGGATACTTCACACACTCCATAGTCAATTTAACAAAGGCTGCTGGAAAATTCAATGCCATTAATAAATCTTCCAAAAACACCCAATCAATGGAGTCATAATCCTTCTTCATATCCATGTTAATAATACACCCAGGAGTAACACCTTTCCTACCATAGTGTCTAACAATATCCAGGCAAATCAAGATGTTGTGAGAAATAAACGTGCCCTTAATAAAAGCACCTTAATTAGCAGCTATAAGATCTGGCTGAATTTGACTAAGTCTAGAACATAAAAGCTTGGTAATGCATTTGTAAATAACATTGCAACAAGCAATTGGTCTGAACTCTGTTACATTACCAGGAGACTTAACTTTTAGGATAAAAGCTAAGATAGTATGATTTATCTTTTTAAGTAATCTTCTTGACTGCAAAAATCAAGTATAACATCTACACAATCATTGCCTACAATATCACATGCATCTTTAAAAAATGAGACCATACCCATCAGGACCTGGAGATTTATCTCCAGAATAAAGAACAAAGCAGTCTTGACTTCAGCATGAGAGAAAGGAAGAAGCAGGGTCCTTCCTTGATCATCAGACAGACAGGACCATCATCAATCACAGCCAGATGAACTCTTGTTCTATGATCCCTTGGAGTACCCAATAACTTTATGTAATACTGGAGAAAAGCTTCATTCACCGCATCTGGATTTCCCCCCCTGTTTCCATTCACATATGCAATACCATAAAAAGTATTCTACAATCTTCTAGATTTTATAGCCTGGCGAAACATTTTAGAGTTTTCATCCCCACTCTTAACCCATGCTAGCTTAGCCTTTTGCTGCAGGAATGAAGTGTATTTAGCATGAATCAATTTATACTCCTTAGCAACCTTCTTTTCACATTCACTAGCTTGTATATTAGAGGGGTCTTGATACAACTTAATCTCATCCTCTTTCAAAGCCATCATAGCTCTGGTGTCACAAACTTGAATCTGAGAAAAATCTTCTGTGTTCAAGTCTTTCAACTTCTGTTTCACTAGCTTAAGCTTCTTTACTACTTTGTACATATCACACCCACTAAATTTTCTCATTCCAAGCTCTAGTGACCAGAACACTAAACTCCTCAGTCATACTCCACATATGAAAATATTTAAAAGGAGCTTTCCTAACACATAGCTCACTATGAACTCTAATCATAACAGGAGTATGATCAAAATTACCTTCTGGCATGAACATAGCTTCAGCAGTTGGGAACATATCCATCCGTTTTTCATTCCCCAAAACTCTATAAAGCTTTGAAAAAATTATGTCACAACCTTGTTGTTTGTTATTCCAAGTATAATAACACCCATCAAACTTGATGTCGTCAAGAGAACAATGCACCACACATCTTCCAAAAGGATACATCTCGATATCCCTAACTGTAGAACCAATTCTATCCTCCTTATTCAAACACAGTTGAAATCTCCTCCCACAATCCAATGGTGATTCATTTTATCAGCAATCTCCATCAATTCTACCCATAACATCTCTCTTTCTGCAGCAATGTTAAAGGCCTAAACAAAAGAGTAGAACAAACCGTCTCCATTGCCAGAAGGCTTCACAAAGCAGTGGATTAATTGTTCACTAATCCATCTGATATCAACTTGAAAGCTCAAAGGGTTCCAAGCAAGAGTCACTCTACCACCAGGATGATAGGAAGAGTTTGAACATAAGCACCGTCCAGCAAACAAGTTATGATACATCTTTTCCATATTTTTTTGCTTTTACCTTAGTCTTAGTGAGACTAACCATTCCAAGGGATCTATTATTAATGAGCTTCTTTACTTATTTCTTCTTTGCTAAGATGTTGATCCCTCGGACATTCCGTATTAGGATACTATCCATTTGCATTAGGTGAGTTCCCTCTCTTGTTGCATCCACCAATTTCTTTCACACAAGGAACAAAACCAATCATAACCTGCTCTTCCAACATTCCTTCCAACATAGTGAATGAATTAGTTATAGTAACATAGGCTACTTGTGTCTCATTCCTTCTTGCTGTCTGAGTCACTTTCTGAAACTCTTGAGCTTTCTCACAATAGCTTCTACTGCCTTCTTCCTAGCTGGTTGTGCAATAATCTGCTTGGCTCTCCACTCTTGTCTTTGCACACCTTTGTTACAAACATCAGATTGATGCTCCATCTTCTTGCAATTAGTGCATCTCACTGGCTTGCATTCATAAGTCACCTCGATCAATCACAACTTCAATCCCATTTTCATTAATGAAGCTTAACTGATCAGGAAATTCTTGATCAATTTTAACTTCAATCAAGACCCTAGCATACTGCAACTTCTCCCTCTTGACAGTTACTACATCAACTTTCATATACTTCCCAATCTGACTCACCAACTTATTCAAACACCATGATCTCACTATTATCGGCTTATTATCAAAAAAGGCAATGATCCAGCTATAACCAGATCCTTTTTCTCGATTGTTAGAAATCTAACAATATAACAACAATTTTCAACAGAGCAACCTTATCCACTCCATTACTCCTCCAAATTCTCCTAATATAGCCTTCCATGACATATGGAGGTGGATTAGCTCCGACAACATAACATATAACAGAGGAATTCCAAAAATCAGTTCTGATTAAACATCATCTAATTCAATTTTCACAATATTTCTCACATTACTATTATTATCACCATGATCAGATGGTTCAGAAGCTACCTCAGTATCCGACATTTGCAAAATTGGCACTAAATCAATCGTACGAACACTCCGATTAGTAATTCCACTCTTCCTTCGCTTTACTCCATCAATAGATGAATGAATGAAAGTAAGTCATTCCAAAAACAACCTGTGATTTTGCATACTCTGCTAAACAACACGAATTTCCTCTTCCTCTGATAACTTCTCCGATTGAAACTCCATGGCTGATACTCCAAGAATTTCATCCATTGTTTTAGTTTTCTTGGCATTTGAGTCCGAGTACGGGCCTATTAGCTTTTGATTGCTAGAATTTGAAGTCTTCAGAGCTTTAGAATTACTCGCCATGGTAGAGGGAATTCTAGAGAGAGAAACACTCTAGCTTTCCCGTTTTCCTTGTTTCTACTCCATTCATTTTATTGCTTTCATTACCTTTTTATGAATTCCTAAACCTTGATTGAATTATTTGAATAATGCCTAATAAGATAATTTGGACACATTGGCAATTTTATGCCGCTTCTAATTCATCTTAATCTTTAACTGTAAATCGTCTTTTGGATATTATAAAATCAATTAACTAGTAATTTAATTTATCCATATAATTTAATAATTTGATTATATGTGGTAAAAAGTGCTGGTTGAGGTCGTATAGGGTTCTATTGAAACATGTCAACGGTCGTCATTGTAGTATGCTCACCCCATAATACAATATTTGGTTCCATTGGACTATGTTAGGAGACATATATTAAAGTCAAAAGGGAAACAATGACTTAGTTTTTTTTATCCCTTTTTGTTCATCTTCCCAATCACTTAAGCCGACTAAACATGGTTTATGAGTTTTCTGAAAACTCATTGACGACTTCATATTAGTACTCTAAAGAGGTATTTTATCATTTCTTCTACTCTGAGCCCTGATCCACTTATTAAAAAAAGTTTAAATGGGTGGCGATTTTCCACCCCTTACATTAGCATTCAACTTTTACTTTTGTGGCAATTTTTGTTTACATAGGCTGATAATTAAAAAGTATAAAAGGAAAGTAGCAAATCACGACTACTGTGAGCCCAAAAATGCACTTTATAAACCATGTCAGAAGAATCTTCGAATCATGGAGTCGTGCCAAAGGAAATGACTAGGTTCTGGAATCTAAAAGAATTAACGTAAGACACAAGGAAGAGACAAAGACGATGTCCATTATTAGAGAGCATGGAGGCATCAAGAATGCTAAACTTTTAGTGTGTAATGCTATGTTAGCTTTGCCATAGCTCACACGATCCTCTAATGTCATCTTCATGAGTAGGGAAATTAGTAGCAACCAAGCCTATACTCACACGTTGCGAGTCCTTGTGTCAAGCACCATCTATACTATTGAGTTACGAATGACCATATCATTGGGCACCAACATTAGCAATATAACCAAAGAGGAATAAAAGTAATAACCTTGGGAGGATGTAGGAGTATTGCTCATGGACTTGTTCTCAATATTGGCATGTACGTACATTATTCCACCTGTGTAGGGTGAGCATGTATTTGGCATGCTAAGGAAATAATTTGTGTGAGGCGCCAACGAGCTTTTATTTTAAGGAAAATTTGATTCTCATAATCTAACCTTTGGGTTGTTCGCTCAAAATAATCCCAATTTTTGATTATTTTTAATAATTCAACCTTTTATCACGATCTACTCCTTTTGAACTGTGACTTGTTGAAACAGGTTGATGACCAGGAGAATGAGTTAATTGCACATGTGTCTTGCTTTAATTCGTTCTGATTTAATTAATAAATTTAAATTTTAATTAACTTAACTAAAACAAATAACCACAACACCACCACCAAGGCACCACCGTCAACAACAACACCACCAAGGCACCACTATCAACAACACCACCACCAAGGCACACCACCCCCATTTCGGCCCACACCACCAACTCCCACAGCCTACCCCGACTCCCAGGAGTACTCCTCCCCTTACTCACGTGCCACCAACTTCGACGACCCTTTCCCACCCACCACATCCAGACTCCTCCCGGTGTGCAGCTACGACGACCATGCATAGTCCGCGTTCTCACGACAAGTCCCTCTGCTACGTTGGCGGCGACATACGCATGGTCGTCGTCGAGCGTAGTCCACTTTTTCCGACTTCCACTCTCGCCTCTCCAAGACTGTCCTCAACGGCTGCGCTTTCACCTTGAAGTATCAGTTCCCTAAGGAAGATCTCGACTTACTTATTACTGTTTCTACTGAGGAAGATCTTGATATTATGATCGATGAGTATGGTCGGTTGGTTGCTAACTCTAGCGTCGGAAAATGGACGCAGATTCGGTTATTTCTGTTACTGTCTAAACCTGAGGGTGCGACTTTGATCGGGTCGATTTTGGATAGGTTGAAAAGGTCCGAAGATTGGATGTTCGCATGGGGGGTGGGGGTGGGGAAGGGGTTGTTCGCAGGGGGATGGGGTTGGGGCGAGAGGTTCTTCGCAAGGGGGTGGGGGAGAGGGTGGTCGCAAAGGAGGTGGGGATGGGGGGGAGAGGTTGTTTGCGGCCTTGCGGGGGGTGGGGGTGGGGTTGTTCGCAATAGGCATGAGTGGGGGGTGGGGATGGGGGTGGTGGTTCTTGGTGACTGGTGAGGAAGGGGAGGAAGGGAGAAACAATGGGAGAAAGATTAGATAAGAAAGGAGAAAAATGAAAAAAAAATTAATTTTACCTTTTTAACAGGTTACCGGTCTCACGAATCAAAATGAGCGCATCATCTTAAAATGTTGGATTATTAAAAGATAATCAAAAGGTGGGATTATTTTGAGCGAATAGCCCAAAGGTTTGATTATTATAATTAATTTTTTTCCTATTTTAAGGTGAGATTTATAAAACATGTAGGATTAATTCAAGTAAGTGCCGACGAATAGGGAAGATCCTCGAAACTAATATGACAAGGGTAAAGGATATAATAAGTCCCGATAACTGCTAATATATTCTAAAAAATTCAATGATGTTACCAATATTAAGGTCTTATGTTTTTTCTAGAAACTATGGCCAATGGCGTCGATATAGGCCAATAATCGCTTGTTTTTTTTTACAAGATCGACAACTAAAACAACTAAACTTAAAAAAATCAAGGACAAGAAGGATAAATTTTGGCCAAATCATGCGCTAGCCGAACTTGTGAGTGGGAAACCTTACACAGAACACAAGTAGAGACTGAAGAGGCTAGACTTGTAATATATTGAACAGTCCAACAGAGAGACAGATTAATTAAAACTTTAGCCTGAATGAGGTATATGACGCCAGTGGAATCCATGAATAATTGAAAGGAATCAAACCCACGCTCTATGGCCCATTGTAGACAATAAGGAGGGACCAAAAGTTCTGCTTGTAAAGCACTATTGGCTATAAATTGATTACCATTGTAGAGTTGTTGCTGATCATTAGAATCAATAACATACTAACCAACTCCAGCATGAAGAGGTTTTATCTCACAAGAACCATCGATCAGAATGAGAGTAGAGGCCAGAACTGAAGACTGTCGTCCTATATGGACCACCAGAAAGCCAGGCGCAAACGCCTGCATATGTTCAGGAGGATGAAGGAATCTAAGTTGCTGCTCCAATAATTCTGTATATCTCGTATGCTGAGCACAAGCAATGACAATAGACACATGAATTTGGATTGGAGAAGAACTATGTCACCGGAAGATATTATTATTCCGAGCAATCCAACTTTGTGACTTTGAAAACCAACTTTGTGACTTTGAAAACCAACCTGACTGATAAACAGTTGGATATAGGAGAAAATCCAATCTTTCATAGAAATGGATTCCTCTAAATTTGAATGAATAGCGAGAGAACTATTCCTCTAGATAGTGTAAATTATAGGACATAAACAAAACAAATGTATATCATCTTTATCATCATTCTGGCAGAAAAGGACAAGCAAACGAAGAGATGATACCTATTTTAGCTAAATTTATTCTTAGAGGAAGAATATTATAACCGAGCTTCCAAAGAAAAAGCTTCCATTTAGGCTGGATATATTTAGGTGCAATATCACCTTAAACAAAGAAGAACTTGGCGATGTAGAGACAACTTCCTTGTGACTGAGAGAACTAAGGAAAGCATACCTACTTTTGGTTGTAATAGAACCAGAAATGTGGTAGTTCCAAGCCATGAGATATGGCTTATCAGAATGAGGAAGCTCAAGAATTAGAATTGATTCTGAATCTCAAAAGCAACACATTTGACGAGTAAGAGGGGCATTCCATTGAGGTTGAGGAGTAAGAGAAATAAGATTACTAACCATAGTAGTTTAAGCTTGACGCAAAGTAATGGCTGAATTTGCTTTAGGATATGATGGTATAACTAAGGTTGCCCAAGAGCTTGAATACTCTGCCCATTCCCTAATTTCCAGCTACATCCTTTTAAGAGCAAAAGTTCTCATGAGCCAAGCCTTGAGAACCCCAAGAATAAGTTCTAAAAGAAGAAGTGCTTTTTCCAAATAAAAGGGGAGTAGGACAAATGGAATTATAACCTTATTAAGCAAGTTATGAGGTTTCTCATAAAGGGACCAAGCTTTTTTCATAAGGTAAACTTTATTCACAATCGAAATGGCACGAATGCCCAGCCCACCCATGCCTTTCGGTAGATGTATAATGGAACTTTTAACCTGATGAATGCCCCTAGTAGCAGTACCAGCCCACCATAACCTTGTAACCATAGAATCAATGGCTGAAGAAATAGAAACCAGGACTTCATAACATGAAATTATATGGGATATCATCGCAACTAAAATAGTGTTTATAAAAACCAGTTTAGTAGCTTGAGAAAGCTTGAGAATTCCAGTGTGAAATCTTAGAAGAGATTTTATCCAAAAGAAAGGAGAAATGATGCCTTTTTATCCTTGTAAATCAATAGGAGCTCCTAGATGAGGAGAAAAGTGAGACACCTCTGAATAGTTGAAACTGGACACAATGTTTTGGCGAAGCTGATCAGTAATGTTTGGAGAAAATTTTATAGAAGACTTCGCACAACTAACCACTTGTGCGGACACAAAATTGAATCTATTAATAACATGTCTTAAGTTCAGAGCAGTGAACAAGGGAATTTTGGTCGTTGAACAAAACACCTAAAGTCAAACTACCCAACTAAACCACTAACCTAAGTAAAGTGGTAAACAAGGGTCATTCTTCCACAAGGACTAAGGAACACTGAAATGTACCGATAAAACAATAAGCTAGGCCGGAATAAAATCGAAAATTGTGAATAACCAACTAAGAACTATCAAACTAAGCTAAATATCAAAGATAACTAAAATTAGGAGATGGGGTTAAACACCAACTAATCATGAAATAAGCATAAGAATATCAAACATAGAGATAATGCATGAACACTACATGAATTAGCTATTGACCCAACAAACAACTCCCGCCCTACTTTCATAGGTGGAGAAACTCTCAAAGACATCATATAAGGACTCTTGTCCATCACTAACATATCTCAAGGTTCGAAGTAATCCAAGTCAATAATAGAAATCAGTAGGTCACACTCTCATGCCAACCTAAATCAACCTACTCCAATCTAATTCAACATTCAAGTGATCAAAGAGAATGCAACATAGATTAAAAAAGCTAAACAAGCAATAATTTGATCATGCAAATCTCCTGATCCAATCTCAAATGCCCAATTTAATCATGGTTGGATTTTTACCCAAATCCTAACTCACTAACTACTCCATAAACACAAAAATGAGAACTTTAGAGAAATTACCGACTAATAACATGATACTAAACATTGATCTAGCATTAAACTAAACAAAATAAACCACAACTAATTAAACTAAGCAATTAACAACTAATCTAATGAAAACAATTAAATTAAAGCAATAAAAAAGGAGATAGAGTAAGAAATGCTCAATGATTTGTTGTAGAACTTCAAAACTTCAATACAAATTGTCACTCCTTGGATTTTAAAATCTCCAATCTTTATCTGAGTGTTCTCACTTTTTCTTTCTAACATAAACTATGGAGGTTAATCCTCCTTAAAATCCTATAAACTATTTCTAAAACAAAGAGTGGTGAAATAAAATAAAACTTAATAAAAAACTTCTTCTAAAAAGATGACTTAAGGGTATTTATACTACTCCTAACTAAAAGGAAAGGAAATAGAAAAAGTGAAGATAATAAAAAGATAAGGGAAAAGAAAAAAGAAATCTGAAAAGAAAAAGGAAAGAAAATAAAAAGAAAAAGGGAAGAAATAAATGACAAAAGAAAATAATGAGAAGTACAGCAAGGAAAGGGAGAAAAGAAGGAAATAAAAGAAAAAGGAAAATAAATTAAATTTTTTTTTGGCGTGGCCCCCTTTCGGGAACCCCATGGTAAGAAGAATTTCCTCTGGGCTGCCCTCCCACAGGGTCACTCACTCGAAGGCTCAACAAGCCCCAACCCCCACCCCTACCCTAAAACATGAAATGTGCTTCCACCAAGATTTGAACATTGTTCTTCCATGTCGGAGATAGGAAGCTATACCATTAGACACAAGGGTCCTTGGTGGAAAATAAAATTAAAATGAAAAATACAAAACCCCCCAAATAAATCGGACCCATTTTCTCGTTCTTTTTCACTGCGCTTCTTCTCAAAGGGGGTTTACTCCCCTGCATCATCATTCATCATCAACACATCATCATCAACGTCGACTATCATCTATCAACTGCGGCCATCGATTTTCGCGGATTCTGCCATCAAGATTTAATGGTCACCGTTCAATTTCATCACCTTCCATTAATTTAGAAATCACCAGATGAAAGCCTTTGATTGTGGTTCAAATCGCAGCCGTTGGTTATTTAATGATTTTGTAGCAAGTTTTTATGAGCGCCCACTCTGAGATCACTCTTACTCTCAGGAACTTCTCTGTTTGAGGGTGAATTAGGACGGAGCGCTAGCTCCGTTGTACAGAGGAGCACCCGCTCCTCTTGGTTGGGCGAGATTTACTAGTGGAGCAAAGGGTGAAGGCTTGTTGCTGGATATGGTGATGGTGGTGTTGTGTGCTGTATAGGTGGAGGAGGAGTATGGAATGGTTGAGATGGTGGTGTTGTGGGTTGTGTAGGATAGGATTAGTGTGGTGTAGGATAGGTGCGAGATGTGGTGTAGGATAAGCTCTATATTATAGCACTAAATCAAGCCACCCCTCTAACTTTGAAACTCGAACACGTAGCTCCAAAACGCTTACCTACATAGAAAACCAAACACGAGGGGATAAACTATAAATATAAAATAAATAAAGAAAACAATAATAACTAAAAAGGAAATAAAATTAGAAAAATAATTATGAAAACTAAACTAAAAAGACCCTAATTAAGCACAAATTACTACCTTATGAGTGACATAAATATCACTCGTCAAGCAGCAGCATGAAAAGCTTGAAAGAAAAGCATTACATCATCAGGAAAAAATAAATGTGAGATCGAAGGGCTTCGTCTTGATAATTTAATGTTTATGATTGAATCAATATCTTGTGCTAAAGATAGCATTCTTGAAAGGACATCCATTCTAATAATGTATAAATATGGCGAGAGTGCGTGGATCACCTTGACGAAGCCCTCTGCTTGGAGTGAAGCCCGAAGAAAGGATGCCATTGAAAGCACTTTATAAGAAACATTAGTTATACATTAATGAACTAATCTTATCCAAGAAGCAGGAAACCCATAAGTTGTGAGTACACAAATTAAGACATTCCAACTGAGTTTATCATAAGCCTTAGAAAGGTCCATTTTGAGAGCAACTAAAGCCTGAGAATCATGCTTGAGAGAATATATTTTATGACTTAATTCATGACTAAGAAGGATATTGTCACTCATCTGTATACCAGAGACAAAAGCATGCTGATAGTAAGTGATTATAGTTAGGAGAAAAGCTCTCAATCTCTTGAGCATGCATTTAGTGATACACTTGTAAATTGTATTGTAGAGACCAGTAGGTCTTAATTGATTTGTATTATGAGGACACAGCTTCTTAGGTATCATCACCAAAATAGAATGATTCCAGGATTTCACTAATTGGGCAGTGTTGAAATTTTTTTTAGTACCTTCTACAGTAGCTTGACCCACAATATCGTAAGGAACTTTAAAAAATTTAGTAGTGAAACCATCCGCACCTGGAGAGGCATTAGATTCATAGCAAACATATGTTGCTTAATTTCAGAGGCACTAAGGAAAAGAACGTAAATTGCTATAATGATCGGGTGACAAAAATGGCAAGTCCATTTCATTGACAAGATTCACAATATCACTATTAGGAGCTTAATTTGAGTAAGGAAAATTATCTTGACGTTAAACATTGACACCAATGCTAGCATATCCTCTTGGTTAGAAATCCAATTACCAAATATGATTTTGGGAAGCCCTAATTTTAAATCTAGTATAACAAATCTTAGCAGACGTATCAGCAGAGTGAAGCTAGAGATCTTTCATTCTTTGTTTCCAATATGAGTAAGCAATTGTAGCATCATCCATAAGATCATTAGAAGATTGTATATAAGAGGCAGCTTGTTGTAGATCCGAAATATTACCAGCAAGAGCAAGAGTACAAGAGATAGTTTTCCACTCAATGCCATTATATTTCTTATGGTGTAGACACCAATGTTGCAAAGCATGGGGAACTTTAATGAGTTTTGAAGTAATAATAAAACTTGCATTGCCTATAATCATTATGTTCCAAATCTGTTGAACCAAAGTAGTCACAACCTTATGCGACAAACACCAATTCTCAAGTTGGTATGGTCTCTTGCTTGATTTAGTAGGCTTATTATTAGAATAAATAATAGCAGCATGATCAGAACATGTGATGGGTTGATTTGTAAGTAAACTGTTAGGAAAATGTAAGAGCCAAGAAGTGGACATATAGCCACGATCAAGACGTTCTAATATAGTAAAAGGAGGAAGTCTTTTGTTTGTCCAAGTGTATTGAGGTCCATTGTAAGGAAGATCCAAAAGAAATGAATCAAGTTTGAAGTTATTAAAATCTTGTCATCCTCTAATGTATAAAGAACCTCCTAGTTTGTCCTCATAACTATAGCTGATTAAAATCACCAATAAGCAAAGTAAATGTCTAAAGAAGAAATAATCTTCCTTAGTTGATCCCAAACCAACTTTCTATGTTGGAATCAAGGCGCCCCATAAACAAAGATGACATACCATATTCCACACTTGCAACATCCTTAACCTTACAAACTATGATATTGTTGGAGACAAAAGTATAAGTATAGGAAGATTACTCCAACCACTAGTGGAAAAAAGCTCATCCGATGCGGTCAAAACCGGACTTACTGATCCGGTTTTGGTCCGCATCGGATGG
Organism: Beta lomatogona; assembly: GCA_947646795.1. NCBI lineage: Eukaryota > Viridiplantae > Streptophyta > Magnoliopsida > Caryophyllales > Amaranthaceae > Beta > Beta lomatogona. The sequence continues at coordinate 2,419,830 of CANSNZ010000982.1, forward strand.
GCTTGCAGCAGATCCAAAATATTAACTGATCTGGTCATAAACCGGATCAGTTAATAATTTACTGATCCGGTTTTGAAGGAAAACCGGATCAGTTAATCATATTAACTGATCCGGTTTTCTTACAGAACTGGATCAGTAAAAGTCCAACACCATTTAAAAAAAAAGGAGGCTAATTCAGTGAAGCCTCAAAAGTTTTGGGACCTCACTGATTCAGCCAAATAGGAACCCGCCAACTTGCAAATAATGAAACCAAATTAACGAATTAAGTACAGGAAATAAAAACAAATTTGCTTCAATTGAACGCATTAAGTACAAGGATTAAAATAAATTTTGCTTCCATTGAATGAATTAAGTACAGAAACTAAAAATATGAACGAAACTATCTGAGGAAATAAACCCTAAAATTTGAACGAAACAAAAATTATAAACGAAATTAAGAAACTAAAAATACCGAAACTAAGGAAATAAACCCTAAAATTCAGAACCCTCAAATTATTATGAACGAAATTCAACGAAAAAACAAAATTTGCAAGAAATGGAGAAGAATCCTTAACTTTGACTTGCCATCTTCCTTTTTATCCCCGATCCCCGTAGTAAGTAACGACAACTACCTGTTGATATCCTTTGTTTTCAGATTCAATTGTTTACATCTGTCACATAGTACAACAACTAAACATTGATGCCTACTTTCAAACAGTAGGCTGAAAGTCAAATAAATTAATTCACAACAAAAAAAATAGCAAGAATCTAAAATAATAACTCACTTTTAGCTTGTTTGGATGACCATGCACCAATGCCTCATACTCTTCGACCAAATCAGCACTAAAAACAAATTAATTTTATATAAATCTAACCCACAATCATTGAAACAAAACCCATAAAAATTAAGATTACAATGTTTAATTTCCCACTAAATCATCTCCATTTCTTGCAATCAAGTTCAAAATAATCGACACCCACGAAAATTCTCCACCAAAATTATCTCCATTTCTAGCAATCAAGCTTACAAAATTCAGATCTTGTGGATTTGTTGTTATTTGGTGCGGGAATCGTCGAAGATAGTGTGGGAATCGTCGGAGATCGATGGAGAACAACGAAGATAATGCAGGAATCGGTTGTTTTCGTCAGATCTTTCACACTGAATTCGATGAAAGAAGAGGGGAGGATAAGAGAGGGAAGAGGAGTAGGAGATGGAAGAGGGAGGGTGCGTTTGAGAGGGAAGGGGGTAAAGCGGCGTTTGAGAGGTAGGGTTGAGAGGCAGCGCAAGACAGAGAAGAAGATTGGGGGTCGGATGGTTTAGGATTGAGAGCAGGAGAGAGAAGGTTATTGGGGGCTGAAATATAGAGTGACCAAAATGAGTGGGCTTGGGCCAACTATCTCTTGGAGTATGGAATTTGGTCCAGCGTTGAGCATTCCCCTTTATTTGATAATCTGATTCGGGTTCTTGGACCGTATCAGGTGACAAAAAAAACCGAATCTGATTTGTAAACTGATCCGGTCTCTTAAGGACCAGATCAGATTTTTCGCCCAGCTTTCCCTCCCATTTTTTCCAATAATTTTCGGATGCGGTTTTGTAAAAACCGAATATGTTACTAAGTGACAGATAAAGTTTTTTTCCATTAGTGAATTAATAACTAGTAAAACCCCTTTAGACCCTAGGGCATCGGTGCCTATCACAAAAGAGAGAGGGGTTTGGAAGTTCCAAGAATCTAAGACAATTCAAAAGTTCATTTTAGTTTCACTAATAAACAAGAACATAGGATCATTAGTAGTCAATAGCCACTTCCAAGATATGAACTTCATGGATCCATGGTTGGCTGTGAAGGGCAAGCCAACACACCAGGAGGAGACAGAGTCAACTCCAATGAACAATGAGCATCACAAGCCATACCAATAAGAGATGAAACCGAAAGTGAAGCAGGGAGAAGTAATTTCTTGCAGTCTAGACTTTTTGTTACTGCCAGTAGAAGCATCCTTGTATGAACTCAGACATTTGCCAACATTAAATGAAGCAAAATAATCTCTTGGCTCAACACTCAAATCTAAAACCAATTGAGCATTAGTAATGCACTTAGGTTGGTGTTTAGCTATACCATCAACCCGTTTACAAAGATTAAAGGCCCCTTTTGCTTCCTAGTTTTGAAGTTGTAACCTATGCTTTTTTGCGAACCAATATGTGTAAATAGTGTATAGGAGAGGATAGTTATCTGCTGAAACAAACCTATGTAACTGCCATGGTTGTGAGCTTTTTTGTGGGCAAGTTGCATGATTTTGAGTCTGCAGAGGAATATGAGAAGGAAATTCTTAAAATGGGGTATTTGGTGGATCATGCTCCGCTGAAGGTGGGATTAAAGATTGATTTGTCGGAGAACCGGGATGAGACCATGGTTGTGGATTTGGAATATCTATTTCAAGAACCGGATGAACACGAGTAGGGTTATTAGGTTTCGAAGTAACCTTCTGAGCCTTAGACTGGCTTGCTGAAGTAAAGAAGTGCGAGAAGTAATATATGGTGCAGGAGCATTTAACACTGAAGTGGGAGATGCAGACAAAGATAGTGGCAAGTGATCCGTAACAATGTCATTAAGTAACTCAGTTTGGTGAGAGAGAAAGAGGTAATCAATTGGTGAGTTAGGAAGAGGAAAAGAAACTATAAAGGTTACTTCGTTGTCGAGCCCACTCAGTGATACCCAAGGTTTGAAAAAAAATAGGACGAGTATGATTAGCTTGATTAATATGTTGTCTTGCATTTTAGGACTCACCAACCTCCTAATTCGGATTAGAAGCCGGGAGATTAGGTAATGGATGATTAATTTGAGTGACATTCACTGATTGTGCACCCGGTGCAATAGTGTGCGAATCCATAGCACGAGACTTGGCATCAGAATCCCTAAAACTAGTCCACTCATTTCAAATTCCGAAAGACTGTTGTGGGATTTTCCTCTCAGCTTCAAATTGTGAATAATTGCATCGAATTGTTGAATGTCCCATACAACCACAAGATTTACAAAACGTAAACACCCCCTTATATCGAAAGTAAATCCAAATTTCCTGATCTCCATAGAGGGGAAGATAACAACCTTGGATCAAAGGGTGAGTGAGATCCATGAAAACCAAGGCCCGAACTTCATCTAATAAGTGTAGATTAATTTCAATAAATTCATATAAGCGTCAATAAGCTCATGTGGAATCCAATAAAATCTAATACGTTCAAATAATAATTGTTGTGTTAAGATAAGTGTCAACAGTTGAAGTATGTTTATATTAGTTAAAGGATAGATTGAGGTAAAAGGAAAATATCATATATTATTGATATATATGTATACATTGTATGAGTAATAAAGATATGAACTAATAAGGTGGATTTTATATTAAAACAAGCTTGATTGTCATAGTTGATAAACACTCGAGCTTGTGACCTTAAGGCCACAAGTTTGATTCTTGCCAACTATGATTCTTGAAAGAGGTTTACCTTATCCCTGACCCTCTACTCCCATCTAGGCCTCGCTCCCTTCCCCTCCCCAAACACCCCGCCCCACCTCCAAAAGACATGATCAACAAAGGAATTTTTTTCCTCAAATAATGCTAAAATACAAAATATTTCTCACTTTGCACTACAATCAAAAGTATTTCCCTTGATACCGTCCACGTCAGCGCCGCAAAAGAGAAAAAAAATTTCTTTTATTTTCCCTAGACAGAACCGCTACTTCAAGTAGCGGTCTATCTCATGTGAAACCGCTAAGTCCAAATAGTGGTTTATCAAGTAAAACTGCTACTTGGAGTAGCGATTTGTCTGAGGCATATATAAAATAAAATTATAAAAATTCCCACTCTTCCAATAATTCAACTTTAAAATTCACAAAAGATACCAATAATTCAACTCCAAAAATCTAAAATTTACAAAATTAAAAAACACAAAACATACTACTAATTCAACTCCCAAATTCACAAAATTCACAAACTTTCAACTAAATATGCAATAGAACACCTATATTATCAATTGTTCAATTATTTCTGACAATTAAACTTTATTTAGGGTTGATAATTTTGAAAATAAAAATAAATCTTTGACGGACCTAGATTCGGTTATCCGGCCACGAAGAACCATGGGTGGTGGTGGAGTTGCAACAGAGATAATGCGTGGTGGTGGCTTAGTTTTGACGGTGCCGACGGTGGTTGTGAACTTGTGCAAGTTAATGAGAGAAAGGGAGTAACGAAGCATGTGATAGTGAGAAAAGGAGAGGAGTGAGAGAAGAAAGGGAGGATGTGCTTTATTTTGGGAAAGTCGCTACATGCAAAAGCGGTTAACATCAATGAACTGCTATTTTGAATAGTGGTTGGTTATTGACAAACCATGCACTATAAAAATTAGCGGTTTATCTTACAGAATTGCTAATCTAAGCAGCGGTTTTGCCTAAACCAAATTTTAAAAAATTCACGTCCCGGTCGTATGCGAACAGTATCCATGGAAATATATTCAAAGTCGGTGTAAAGTGGGAATTATTTCTAAATCTAGCATTAGCAAAGACTAGACTAAATGTCTAAGGTGTAAGATTTAGTTAAACTGTTCATCTTACATAACAAATAAAAACAAATACTTCAGAAACTAAGGTAATTTAACATGTCCATTTTATCTGTGGGTGCAGCCATCTGCCAGATACAAGTACGCTAAAGAACTTCTTGCAGTCTCTATATTACACTGCAGCGCAATATGGTAACTTAGAAACAAATCCTTCGACCATTTGCAAAGCAATAGATGCGGGAAAGCAGACAACCGACATAGTTAGCCGTATTTATGCAGGCGTTCTTGCCTATTTTAGTAGTACTCATCACAACTGCGTGGATACTAATTATTTTCAGAAATCTTTTGGTGAGAGCATTGTTGGATATGCTTGGCAGGTACTTTGATCAACGTAATTTTATTCATTTACTCTAGTTTTCTAATGCATTCTTCTGTTTATCTAGCTTTGATCTTATTCAAACCTTCTTCTCTTTATCTAGCTTGGATCTTATTCAAACCTTCTTAGTTCAATTGCTTTAACACAAACATCACTTGTACATACTTCATATATTAAAAAACATTGTTCATTAGATTATTTTTGGTGCCTATTGTCTATATCACATTTAAACATATGATCCCCCCCATTTTTATTTACAGTTTTTCTAACTTTGCTTTATTCCTCATTTGGTAATTCTTTGCTCACTTTTCACCCTATCTTATTATTCATTTGGTGTACCCACTTAATTCCACACAACCGCATTCTCCCTCCTATATTAATAAACAAAAGGAAAAATTATTGTAAATAAGTCAACCTTTGCGTGGTCTTACAATTTCAAGTCTAACTTTTGATTATTCCCAGTCAAGTCAACTTTGTAGCACCATTAACTTTAATTAGGCTAAATGACAGGTAACCTGATAAACTAGTAAATCAAAAAGTTTGACTTTAAACAAAACCCATTGACCCACCCATTAACCCACCCAAAAATGAAACAAACCCATTTTCCATACTTTCTCTCCTCCTTACCTTGGTTTATGTTTGATTTCTACATTAAATAGGAAGATACTTAATTATATGAAACCGGTGGAGTAACATGTTAAAACGCATTGGTGAAATCATTTATCTTGCCATGCGAAATTGCCTTTTCTCTATATGCATATGTCATCCCTTCATTTTATATAAAAACTACGGTTTTTTCACCAAATACCCCCGACAAATTAAAAAATTCACCATATACCCTCAATGTTCCAAAAATTCACCATATACCCTTGAGTTTTTGAAAACGTTCACCAAATGTCATTTTTCTAACTTCCGTTAACTCACCGTTAGCTTTATTTACGATTTTGCCATCATTAAGCCCTAACCCTAATCTAACCCTTACCCTAACCCTAATCTAACCCAAGCCCCTCCACCCCAGCCCAACCCCCCACCCCCTCCCCCTCCCTCCACCCCACCCCAGCCCCACCCCCCCCTCCCCCTCTACTTCATCGGCGCCGGCCCCCACCCCCTTCTCCCCTCCCCGTCGATTCCCCCCCCCCCCCCCCACTCCGTCGATTCCTCCACCCCTCCCCCCCCCCCGTTGATTCCCCCACCCCCTCCCCCGTCGATTCCCTCCCCACCCCTCCCCCCTCCCCGTCGAATTCCCCTAACCCCACCCCCTCCCCTCTCCCCGTCGATTTCCCTAACCCCACCCCCTTCCCACTAGAATTTTTGGAACAGATGAGATGCCGATGCACCGCTTCTCTCTCTTCCCTTGGCGATGAAAATTCAACCCGGATCCGAGCAACCCCGCGATCGAAGGAGCGAAGAGGAAGACGAAATCATTCGAGGGGGGGGAGGGGGGTGGGCATGGCTTGCGAGGGGTGGGGGGACGCCGGGTGGTCGCGCCGCACCGGGGTCGAGGCGAGGGGGTAGGGGGATGCGGCGGTGGAGGGGATGAGGAGGGGGGGGGGGGCTTTCAATTTTCGGGGCTACAGGTTGCGGGGCTGCGGGAGAGAGGGGGGAGGGGCCGCGGGATAGAGGGGGGGAGGGGCTGCGGCGTAGGGGAGAGGGGGGGGAGGGGGATGCGGCGGTGGAAGGGGAGAGGGGATGCGGCGGTGGAGGGGAGGGGGAGGGGAAGGGCGGTGGAGGTGGGGGGGGTGGAGGGGGAGGGGGGGGGGGGGTTGGGCCGGGGGGTGGAGGGGTGGTGGGCTGGGTGGGTTAGGGTTTAGTGTAAGGGTAAGGGTTTAGGTTTAGGATTAGGGTAAGGGTAAGGGTTAGATTAGGGTTAGGGTTAGATTAGAATTAGGGTTTAGGGTTAGTAATGGCAAAATCATAAATAAAGCTAACGGTGAGTTAACGGAAGTTAGAAAAAGGGCATTTTGTGAACGTTTTCGAAAACTCAAGGGTATATGGTGAATTTTTGGAACATTGAGGGTATATGGTGAATTTTTTAATTTGTCGGGGGTATTTGGTGAAAAAACCGTAAAAAATATCATTATAAGTCTCGAACAAGTAAAATTTGGTTGAGAAGCATCAATCTAGCATAATTTCATAACTTAATATTTCTAAAAAAAGATACTCAAGCGTTATTATATCTTGTAAATAGTACATCTTTTATCATACAACCAGGGGTACCTTGAGCATAATACAACTACCCAAGGCTATTTTTTTGCTCATTATGCATTTAAAATCCTCCAAATGAGCAAAAATTAGTCTTAGGGTGTACATGTACATGACACACCTGGGTGTATGATGAATGTGTTCTATAAATAGTCGCACAAAAGTATCTTTTGCTTTGTGATAACAGTAAGAAACTCTTATGAATATTTTTTTTATCCTAATCACTAATATATAATTCTATCAAGTTTAGCTATTCCTTTTATTATACCCTAACCATTGAAAAGTAGGGGAGTTTTCGTGGATTTATAGAAAAAGAAAAAAATTTCAAAAGATTTTGGATGGTTGAAATGATTTTTTTTAACCATTGGAGCCATGCATGCAGTACAAAGAAGGGGAGGGGGATACGAACCTGTGACCTATCGTTCATATCACCTCAATCTTAACCATTAGGCCAACACATCCTTGGTATGGTTGAAAATGATTTGGTTGTACACAACATAGAATTTACAACATATTTCTCTGTCTAGACTACGATTATTATGTGGTATGTGTAACGTAACTAACAATTCAATAGCTATATTTTTTTTAGTTATATATTCTCATTGGCCGGTACTTATATATATGAAAATTACAAAAACTTTGTCCTTTAATATAGTTTACTTTATAAAGGGCACATGTAAATTATACAACCCATATAACAAGAATTTCAAATTTCTCCCTCTTCTTACAAGGAAATTCTCGTTACCTTAAGAAAAAACAACTAGGGAAAAAAGCGAATAAAAGAAGTGTAATAAACTTGATGCATATTCTAATTACTAGCTAGTTGTCTTATATAATGTGTAAATTTCTCATCTTTGATAAATGTTGCAGACATGCAGTGAAATGGTGATGCCTATAGGTACTAGCAAATGGTCTATGTTTCCTCCTCAACCTTTCAATCTTCGAGACTTTATTCAAGATTGCAAGAACAAGTATAATGTTATGCCTCGCCCACATTGGATTACATCCTACTATGGAGGACATGTAAGTCATCATCTCATAGTAGGGACATTCATGCCATTACAAACTACATACTATGATATATATAGTTAATTAGCTGCAGCATATGTCAAATCAATTTCGAAATAGTTGAAATATAAGGTTTTTTTTTTTCTTTTTACAAATGCTCGCCCAATAATTGGTTGACTAATTATATCTCTTTCATGTTACCAGGACATGAAACTAATATTCGGAAGATTTGGCAGTAACATCATTTTTTCAAATGGACTCCAAGATCCTTACAGTAGCGCTGGGTAATTTTTATCCCTAAATATATACTCCCTCTCTTTAAAACTAGTTGCTGCATTGTGGCTTATACTATCTATACTGATATATTAAAAGGTGTGTCAAACAACGTATACGCGTTAAGTGCCACATCTCTTACTCCATTAGAATTGTCCACTGTGTACATATATTATGTACACTGACAAAAGTAAATTGGCTTGCAACAAGATTTGAACCCGTGACATCGTCTATTACATATAGCACAATTACCATCTTAAACAACTTTTAATCATGCTTTAAATGTCCACATTATTATATTTGTACCTTTTAAATGTTGGGTTTTTCTTTATTACATTTTAATGCAAATGGAAAAAAAATTAAAATGCATATGTTCGGAAAAAGTACCACCCGGGGCAAAGCCCGGGCCCAAATACTAGTTACCATATCAATAAATCCTAAACCAGTACCGTGTCTAAACCTATGTTTTTTTTGGGCCCCCCACCGAGAATCCATTGGTAAGAAGAATGACTTTACTGGACCAGCACCTTCTCGCAGGTCTGTTAGCCCAGCTACACAGGTCAACGCTTAAGAGTAGGGGATATAAGGGAATCCCTACTTCCAAGCACAAGTAAGTAGTGGGGTTCGAACTTGTAATCTAGTCACAAGGTGAGTTCCCTAACACCTCAATCAAGCAATACCACCTCTAAAGCTAAGACCTTACTAATCAAGTCAGCTAACATGTATGGTATTTTGGATGAGCAAGTGAATGAAATGGAATGGGAATATGGAGGGAGAATAAGGCATCTTTATATTCCTCCTCTTGTTTTATCCAAACACAAAACCTTTCCAATCATATTGTTATAATTAAAAATGAAAAATCAAAGATATAAATTGTTTTATAATTTTATTGTCGTGTATTATGATCTCATTCTGTTGATTTAAATGGTTATAGGGTGTTGCACAACTTGTCAGATAGTATCATTGCCGTTTATGCAACACAAGGTATAAAAAAATATGAATACTTTTTTTCCTTTTAAATTAGTAAAAGAAAAAATTTATTATAACAATTACTTTATTCGTTCTGAAATAAGTGAAACACTTCTCTCTTTTATATGAGATTTTTTTGAGAAAAGTGTTTCTCTTATTTCAGATGGGAGGAAGTATTTGTTACTATTCTTTCCGCTAACCAAAAAATTTCATGTATTTTAGGATCTCACTGCGTGGATATACAACATGCACAAAATGGTGATCCTGAATGGTTGATCAATATGCGAAACAGAGAAATTGAGATAATAAGTGGGTGGATCGGAAGATACTACGACGATCTCAAAGAATATTTCAAATAGCCTTTTTATATCTTATCATGATATATAAAAAATGACTAAACACCTTATATATTATAAGTTTGGGGTGATAAACACCTAATAATAAGCGGACACTTTATTAATACAATCTCTATTATATATTATATAAGCCAACTCTTGAGAAGTTTTGGTGTTCACTTAAAGTATTAAATGCTCCTATTTTTATTGTTTTAAAATTCAATATTAATATATTATGGAATTTTCCCCCCAAATAATGCTAGCTTAAAAATTAATTCCCTTTTTACGCCAAGTTTGAAATTATTTCTGGCACTACCGTCCACGTAGGAAATGTGTAGAAGACAATTAAAAAAAAAAGCAAAACCGCTAATAAGATTAACAGTTCATCCAATGAAGCAGCTATGGCTAAATTAGGTTGGAAACTTGCTCATGGTCCTGATAATCTAGCTAAGGCCTGTATTTTTTCAAAGTACTTTCATCAATCGCGCATAACGAGTTTCAAAAATGGTTCACCTTTATGGAAGAGTGTAGGTAAGAGGTGGGAAATGCTAACGAAAATAGCTCGTGGATTATAGGAGATGACACGACCATTAATCTTTGGGAAAATAGGTGGATCGGTTTATGTACCCTACGTTCGACCTTTTGTGGCCCGTTGAACAATCATGAAGGAAATTTACACTTGGCCTATCTTATTATGCATAATCAATGGATCCTCTCCATTCTCCCTGATGACATCCCAGGAAATATTCGGGACCGCATTAAGGCTATCAGGCCCAACCCTAATACGTTCAAGGGCCCCGACACTATCTCCTCCTATTTTGTCTCCTATAGGGGGTTCTCGTTGGCTTTGGCCTATAAAGCGGGGCTACCTAATCTCCCCCACACCCAAAATTAGTTTTTTTTTATGGTTAGGGTGGAGGGATAGACTTCCCATAATCTACTGCTTTCAACTTGCAATATTGTTGTGTCCCCGGCATGTGTGTGTTGTACCTCTCTGAGAGAGGATAGTAACCATGTTTTGCAAGAATGTATGATTCCTGACCTAGTTTGGGCGACGCTCTCCTCCCCTTAACTTCATGATGGTCCTTTCCCGGATTAGCTTTTTAAAAATCTCACTAATTTTCAACTAGTGCAAGGTATTGAGTGGAGTATCTTTTTCATGTGTTTGTGTTTTGAAATCTGGAAGTTAAGGAACAATCTCATTTTAAATCAGGAACCTAGGTGTTTGGGAAATATAATTCTAATGGACAAGAAACAAGCTTGGGACTTGAAAAAATTTGTCCACTCAAACACGCCCAATCAAACTAGTGTGGCACACCAAACATCTTCTCCTATGCAGCTTAGGCACCCCCTCATTATACATACTGATGCTTCGTTTGTTGATGATCATAAACCCACGGGTCTAGGTGGGGTGTTGAGAAACGCCAACGGCAGTTGGGTTCAAGGGTTTGTAAAATGCACATATGCTATATGTAGCCTTATGGCTGAATTGTTGAGCATAAGAAAGGGATGATCCTATGTAGTCAGAGGAATATTTCTGATTGTTTGCTTTGTACGGATAACCAGATGGCAGTTAGTTTGTTATGCCACCCTACTAACCATTGGTGCACCATTAGCCCTTTAATTCTTGAATGGAGGGAGCTATGGCAAAAGCTTAACGGAGTGAAGATTGAGCATGTTATGAGGGAGTATAACAAGCTTGCGGATTGCCTAGCAAAGGAAGCTTTAGATGCATGTATGAATACAACTAGGATCCTTCCCACCCCCCTAATTTTTGTATGATTACATACATTTCGGATTGTAATAACTCTATGTTTGACACTATTTAAATGCATTCCTACTATCACCAAAAAAAATGAAGCCGCTATGGTAATAGCTGTTCACTGACCCATTGAAATATTACCCTCTCTCTCTCTACGCTTTCCCAAACACAGCTAAATACCATTACTCTTTCTCCCTTTCTCTGCTTTCCCAAACACAATAACTGAATAACTTATTACATTCAAGTTTCTTGTTCACCCTACCCGATCCCCTTTAAATTCTCTACATACAATCAAATATAAAATTCAATTCATAAACATCCAAAATCAGATAAACCCTAGAATCCAAACCTAGCTTAAAAACTTCAAATTACACCATACCCACCAAAAGAAGTTTAAAAACTGATGAAAAGTGGGGTAAAATATCAAGAATTTGATAGATGCTAAAAAGAAGAACATTGAATTCAAAGGTGCATACGAAATTAAAAAGAAAAAAGATGCATAAAGTAATGTCTGCTGAAAGTTAAAATTATGTTTGCATTGCATTCTTGTGTCTGAGGAGGATGAGGAGGCAACATTTTTTGAGCCATCAATGCTTGGAAAGTGTGTATAGCCACTCTCCAACATGTTCTTCTTCGTCGATGTCCATTTTGAGATAAGGTGGGTGGCAACAGCGAATCGATGTCCATTTTGAGAAGGTTGTGCAACCAGTGGCGTATCTAGGAATTTATTCACGGGGGTACGAACACGTAAGTAGTTAGACTCGTCAATTTTTTTTTTTCAAAATAAAGCTTTGTTAACATTTTTGTCTGCCTAAGTTTGAGTAAGAACTTAGATATAATTGCTAACTATTTAATTGTTCAATGTTTACTTATAAATAATCAAAACTTTATAAATAAGTTGTTCAATTTAACAGTTGTTTAAGTATATAAATGAGGAAAATTTGAGGGAAAAAAATTAGAGACAAAAATATTAGTTTGGAGCTTTGATCTTTGTGGGCGGCTTATGAATTTGTAGTTGCAGTAAGCTTACTTATAAATTTGTAGTTGGAGTAAGCTTACTTATAAATTTGTAGTTGGACTAATAGCCATAGGCCCATAGGGAGTAGTATATAGTAGAGTGTTGAAGATAAATTAAACCCGAGTTAAAGGGGAGAAATTAAAAGTAAAAATATTAGTTTGGAGCTTTGATCTTTGTGGGCGGCTTATGAATTTGTAGTTGCGAGTAAGCTTACTTATAAATTTGTAGTTGCGAGTAAGCTTACTTATAAATTTGTAGTTGACTAATAGCCATAGGCCCATAGGGAGTAGTATATAGTAGAAGTGTTGAGATAAATTAAACCTGAGTTAAAGGGGAGAAATTAAAGCAAAAATATTAGTTTGGAGCTTTGATCTTTGTGGGCGGCTTATGAATTTGTAGTTGCGAGTAAGCTTACTTATAAATTTGTAGTTGCGAGTAAGCTTATTTATAAATTTGTAGTTGGACTAACCATAGGCCCATGGGGGTAGTTATAGTAGAAGTGTTGAAGATAAATTAAACCGAGTTAAAGAGGAGTAATTAAAAGCAAAAAGAACTTGTGGGTTTGAGTAAGCTTACTTATAAATTTGTAGTTGCGGACTAATAGCCATAGGCCCATAGGGAGTAGTATATAGTAGTTGTGTTGAAGATAAATTAAACCCGAGTTAAAGGGAGTAATTAAAAGCAAAAAAGAACTTTGTGGGGTTTAACTCAAGACCTCCCCTCCATCCACTAATCTTTCTTTTCCTTCCTACCAGAATAAAGCCTCAACATATTGATTTGTTTTATTATTTTCCAAAATTGGGTTTTTCCCCTATTCTATGTGTGCAACCATTGGATTTTCAGTTTTCTCCTCATTTTCAATTACTCATTACCCACATGCAACTTCAATTAGTCACACCAGAGGTGATTATCTCAAATCCTCCGTCATTGCATCAGTAGCAGTCGCCGTGATTTTCTCATCCATCTACCAGAGTCCAGAAGTAATCTAGGTGTCCAAAATTTATAATTTTTTGGAAAATTATGCGTTTGGATTTGAGAAAAGGAGAAGAAAAAAAAAAGGTATGTAATTTTCCTCTAATCGATTTATTAGATGCATTATTGTCTTTTTTGGGTGAAATTTATGTTCTTGATTGGTTATGAAAAGCTTATGTCCTATGTCATGTGTGGTTTCGTACTTGTCTTGTTCAGATTTTTTTTATTTTCTTCTTGGTACAATACCGCTACCCAGGGTAGCGGTTTGATTGCATGAACCGCTACTAATAGTGGCGGTTTATGGGGAAACTTGAACCGTTACTCAGCTTAGCGCCTTAGCGGTTTCCAACTAAGGCAATTAAAATAATTATTTTTGCACCAACCTATCCTTCGTGGACGGTATTGCCGAAAATAATTTTAGTCTTGGCGTAAAATGGGAATTAATTCTTAAACTAGCATTATTTGGGGAAAAAAATCTATACTATGACCATTGTTGATTTTATATAATTTGAAGCTTACATTGCCTGCATTTGAATCTAGTATTTTACAAATGAACTCTAGCGACTAGTTTCCAAATTACAAACTTTCTCTCTCTGTGGGTGTTTGTGTAGATGAATGAGTTTTTTTTTTTTTTCATGTCCAAATAAAGGGATTCTTGAGAATCTAACTGCTAGTTTCGACTATCTTTCCTGTTCAAATAAAGCAAGTGAACCAACCCTACTAAGTAATGTAAGGGTAGTTCTTGCTCACTTTGTCTTGTTTGTTCGTGTAGACGAATGAGTTAAGCATAAAAGAAGGATCTAAACTTTGTCTGAAGTTTGGGTTAAGAACCTCAACTTTCAAAAGTTTGGGTTAAGGACCTCAAAAGTGACTTAATTTATACTACAAACATTACTCAATTTAGCAACCGTCACGATTAATTGCTATTTACAGGAAATTCGATTTGTTTCCATATGAGTTTGGCTACTAAATCAAAACAATTTCGTTCCCATCTTGCATCAATTCAAAAATGGTAGCCATATTGGTTGCTATGTTGTGCGCATCTATTGCCAAACTCTATCAACAAATTATCGATGGTTGTTGCTAAAAGTGGCAACGAATTATAGTTTTGGTTTCTACAATTAAGAACAAATTATTCACAATAGTTGCTAACAATATAGCAACAAATTGTTCACAATAGTTGCTAACAATGGCAACAAGTTATTATTAATGGTTGCAATATGTATCCTGAGAAAAAGCAACAAAAAAGTTATTTTAGTTTGTAATAGTGCCAATAGATTATATATTTCGGTTGTAAAAAATGGCAATAAATTATTTATCTTAGTTCCTAAATCGACCATTGAAATTTGCAACAAATACTTTTTTCCTTGCCAAATTTAGCAACGAAATATCAAAAGCATTGCTTTTTTTTTTTCCTAACATTGTACCTAACTTTTCCGTCAATTTTCGATTCCCAAACAAAATATTAAAATCAGTGGTTTTTTCACCAAATACCCTCGACAAATCACGAAATTCACCATATACCCTTAATGTTTCAGATATTCACCATATACCCTTGTGTTTTGAAAACCGTACACCATCTACCTTTTTCTAATGGACGTTAAGTCGCCGTTAGCTTTATTTACGATATTGCCACTTTTAACCCCTAACCCTAAAATCTAAACCCTAATCCCTAAAATCTAATCTAGACCCTAACCCACCCCTTCCCCCTTCCCTTCCACCAGCCCGCGCACCCTCCCCCTCCCCCTCCCCTTCCCCTTCCCCTCCACCGCCGCAACCCATACCCTCCCCCTACACCCATTGCCCCCACCCCCTCCCCTTCAATTTCTCTCTCCCCGACAGCCTCTCCTATCTCACACCGGAGTTTCGTCTCTCTCTCCCCTTGGCGTTCGCCTCCCCCGTCGTTGTTCTTGTTGTTGTTTTGGTGGTGCGAACGCCAAGGGGGAGAGAGAGAGAAACGTCGACAAGACTGTTGTTGTGAGATCATCGTTGTTGTTGTTGTTGTTGTTGTTTTGGTGGTACGAGCGCGAGTGTGAGACCTTCGCCCGCCGGTGGTGCGACCGCAGGTGTGAGTGTAGGTGTGAGACCGTCGTTGCGAATGTCAAGGAGAGAGAGAGAGAAACACTCGGTGTAAGAGAGGAGAGGTTGTCGGGGAGAGAGAAATCGAAGGGGTGAGGTGGGGGGACTGTGGCTTGGAAGGGGGGAGGGGGTAGGGGCTGCGGCGGAGGAAGGGGGTGCGGTGGTGGAGGGGAAGGGGAGGGGCTGGGGCTTGGCGGGGGTGGAGGGGAGGGGGTGGAGGGCTAGTGGAGGGGAGGGAGAGGGGGAGGAGATGGGTTTGGGTTTCGATTTTAGGGTTAGGGTTTAGAACAGATTTTAGGGATTAGGGTTTAGATTAGGGTTAACGTCCGTTAGAAAAAGGGCGTTTGGTGAACATTTTCGGAAACTTAGGGGTATATGGTGAATATCTTAAACATTGAGGGTATATGGTGAATTTCGCGATTTGTCAGGAGTATTTGGTGAAAAACCGTAAATTCAATACTCCCTCCGTCCCAGAAAGATCTGAACACATGTTGGGACACGTAGTTTAAGGTGATAAATTGTGATGTGGTTATCAAATGTTATTTTATTTAGAAAGTAGAAGTGATAGGAGTTGGTGGGGTATTTTTTTTATTAGAGGAGAGAGAAAGTTGGGTAATTTTGTATTGATAAAAGGTAGAGTGTGGGTCAAAGATGTGTAAAAGAAATAATATATTAATGGTAGAACCATGCCAAGAATGAAAGTGTTCAAACTAATTTGGGACAAACATAAAAGGAAAGTGTTCAGACTATTCTGGGACGGAGGTAGTATTAAAACTTATAATACAATAATCATAACAAATAATAAAAACTTTCATTGACACTCGATTCATAGCCTAATAAAAAAGGAGTACTTAAATAACCTAAAGAAAGTTGCAAAATATGCACCCTTCAATCCACCTAGCTAGGATCAAAATTTGAACCATTGTACCTGCCTATCATGTCTAAAACCTCTATTTATTAAACTAAAGATTTTCTATTTCAACAAAATAACTAAACATCAAAACAATGTAATTTCTAATAATTATAGTTTAATGATGAAGATGGAGATGATCCAAGATTAAACGAAGAACTACATTTTGAGTTAGGACAAGAACTTGATCTTATATAGGCTTCATAGCACTTGTTGTTTTATTAACCTTTTTGTTGTTTCATCGAACTTTACTTTTTTCTGTTCAAGCTCCTTTGTTTGCTCCAAATATTTGGAAGTGAGTTCTTCAACATGATTTTGTAAATTAGTCACGAGCTTATTTTCTCAAACTTTGCTCGGTATCTTTTCTTTTAAGAGAAATTTCATTAATTGAAGGTCAAACGACATCTACAATAAGTATTAAATAAAAACAAGATATAATCAGACAAAATCAAATCAAATTCGCCTTCGAATACACTACAATGAACTAGATCGAGCAATACACCGCTGCCCTCTTGTATTTGATGAATGAAACATCTATTGATGGGGGAAGTCTATCATTCTGACATAGTTTGGGGAAGAAAAATCTTGATATAACCATGTTGACCGCATTCGAATTTCCAATACCTTTATGTTGATGGTCTTGAACTTCAATCAATGGGAACAATTTCCCATACCATTTTTCTAAACTTCCACGTGAGATGAGAATAAAACCAAACTCCAAACTCCAAACTCCCATGAGAGGATAGAAAAAACCCAAAAATTGGGTAGAAAACTCCCAAAATGAGAGAAAATAACGGATAATTAATAACAAAATCAATAAAAACTAGAAGAAAAAAGAAAAATAGGGGGCTTATCACTGTCGAAAGGGTGATGACGATCCCAAACTATAAAAAATGGATTAGGGTTTTTTTATGAGGAAGAGGAGAGAGGGGAGAGGAGGAGCCTAGGTTCTTTTAACTTTATCTAACTTGGCTCGTCATCAAACTTCACATAGTTGTTGTCAACAACACTCCCAAGACCATATGCCCTTCCATTTTTCCATCCACCAAAAACTTGCAAAAGTAGCTCTTCCTCTGTTTTAGGATTCTCATCTTTCAAGCTAGCATATCTCTTTTTTTGGAACTCATCCTGGCAAAGGGTTAATTAAGATATATAAATAAGACTTAACGCTCTTATACTCTTAAAACAACCATAACTACATTATCTTAGAAAAGTAGGTAAACTTTTTGTGACGTCTCGTCCACGAATTCTTTATTCTTATTAACATGACATTTTCTTTATAATTAACTTAATTGCAGTAGGGACACTCTTCAATTCTTTCTCCTAATAATGTCCAAAAAATCACATAAAAATGCAAGTTTAGTATTATTTATCACAAGATACACCATAATATTTTGTTATGTTCATGCTTATCTAATCATACTAGTATGAAAAAAACATGAAATTACTCAAAGATTTCCACATTTGGTTCTTCTTCAATGTCCTCTAAATCACCACAAAATTCTTCATCAATGTCCTCTAAAAAACTAGCTCCTTCGCTGCCATCAACATGTCAAAAAAATTCAATGTGCTCTAAATCATCTTCTTTTCCAAAGGCAATTAATACCATGCTTCTATAAGGGTTAGATGTATGCACGCTCAGCAGAAGTGGAGGCACTATTTTCCCTATGAAAAACCCATCGATAATAATTAGGCGTAAAACCGAACCTATAGAGATGCACTTTAACTGTCTCTAGATCTTCATATTGAATATTTCGAAAATTGGCACATGGACATTTCATCATACCGTCTATCACAGCATTATCTTGGGTGGTAGCATATGTAATGAATTCATCAACCTTGTTAGCGAAAGTTGGGCTAAGGAAGTTTCCCTCTAACCTTTCATACATCCACTCTCGATTCACCCCTACCCTCATGATATTGCACATTCATTCAACAACTATAATCAGGGGCGGTTCTTACCCGAAGTAATGTGGGCAACCGCGTAGGACCCCCTAAAATTAGGGGCCCCAAATTGAATTAAGTACATTTTATTTTCAACATAAACAAAGTGAAACCCTTTGGATCATTGGTTATGCGTGATTGCCAAACTATGAACAAACGAACGGTCGCTGGCTCATATATAATCTTTCCAAAATCTCCCCCTATTTTTTCTCATCAAAATCCACCCCCTAATTTTCTCCTCCCACCAATATGAGCCCTTGATCTTAAAATGTATGGTTCAGATACAACTCTACTTTGTAGAGTTTTATTAAAACTCTAGAGGATTCATACTCTCTTTGATGATTACATTGCCCCACATTATATATCAGAAGTGTGGATTTATTATCTATTGCCATACCCATAAAGAATTAATTCTACCAGTTAATTCCTCAATTTCTATCCTTCCAAGTTCTAGATATCTTTCCTGTCAAAAACATAAAGTTCTAGATACCTTTAATGAGTTATCATTTATGTTCAATTTTTAACTAATTTAAACTAAACAACTCCCTCCCAAAAAGTAGAAGTGATCATATCAACTAAAAATAGAGTAAAAGAGATAACTCACTATAATTATTTCCTTTTTTTCCATATATAATTAGAACCTTTTATCTGTTTTGAATTATGAAATAAGGGCCCAACATTAAAAAATTGTGTAGGGCCCCCATAACCTTTACCCCGCCTCTGACTATAATTTTCATTTACTACATAATTTTAGAATAAATTAACTAAAAGCATAAACCATAGCCATAAAAAAGAAAAAAAAAACTGAACAAAAAATCGATACAAGTAACAATATCTTACAACTAGCTTACACAGATGTTATATAAATATAACCCAACCTCTTATATATATAGAGACATGATTTTACACCCAAATAAAAGGAAAAATTTCATCCTTCTGCACTATGAAGATCTTTCAAATTATATATTGTTTGAAAGACTAACATATATATAAATATTTTTATATTATTTTGGTGCTAAAAAGTCTAACCTATATGCTAATCTTGTTTTCTTATTAATTTACTCTCAGTTGTGTAGTTGAGGAAATGGAACGAGAGATGGGTGATTTTGAATCCTAGTACCAAGTAAACTATTTGTAGCTATTAGCTAAATCTAGATGATTATCTTATTTCATAGAAATGCAGACATGAGTATCTTACTTCTTTAGACATGATTATCTTATTAATCTCTTTACTGTTACTATATCTTGCTCATACCCTACCTCCCCAAGACGAAGATTCTTGTGCATAAAGCAAGCTCACTAAAACCTTCTCTCTAGAATACACCAAAACCTACAAAAACCCTACCTCTCTGCGCCGCCTCGAGCCGCCTCGCTGGAGGATGGCTGAGCGCGCGCCGCTCACCTAGCCGCCGGCGAGCCTGCTCCCACCCTCTTCGACGGTTAGTTTTTCAGTTTTTAGGTTGTTTAGCTTGTTGTCTTTTCCTTTCGCTGGTTTCCACTCCCCGTCGTCCTCCGTTCGCGTCGGTCCTCACCCTCCACCGTCGTCCCTCCTTCCTGTCCCCTCCCCAGGTTTCACGTCGCGGTTCCCCTTCCCTCCCCGCTTTGTCGTCATCGTTTTCCTCTCCCCCGTCCCTGTAGTTGAGTAGATCTCCCCTTCCCCGTGTGGAGTCACCCACCAAGTTGTCCTTTAGCTTCACTGCGTGCCGTGAGTCCTCCTTGCGTTGTCATAGTTTTAGGGTTAACTCCCCGTCCCCGTACCCCTAGTTATCAGTGCTTGAAGTTAGGATTAGTTTTTCCCTTCCCCGATCCCCCGTTCGATTTCAAAGTGGTCAGTTCTAGGTTTCCCTCTCCCCGTTCCCCTGCTCTGTTTTGAGCTTTAGTGTTAGTGTTCCCATCCCCGTTCCCCCCTAGTGTTAATGTCCCCTTCCCCCTTCCCCACTAGTGTTAGTTGTCGGTTCGTCTGGTTCTCTAAGGACTCCATCGTTGGCCCGTGAAGATTTCATGCAGTTTCTGAAGTTTATGTGGTGCTGGTTTTGGTGTGGTATTATGTATTGGATGTTTTGTTGTTTCGTGTATCTTATTTATGTTCTTTCTTTCCATTTTAATTTACGTTTATTCAGCTCTAGGTATACATATGTAGGGGTTGAAGTATTGGGTAGGATGAGAGGTGGTGTTTGTTTTATTCCTGTTGTGGTTAGATCTTCTAGGTTTGAGATTGCATGGTCGGATCTTCGGATCCGACGATTGGGTGAATTTCTTCAATATAATTCGCCCAAAGTTCAAGTAATGACCTTTGGAGTCATCACACCTAAAAAATGCATCTTGTGGGAGGCCCTCCAATTTAATTTGGAGCAAGTTATGTCCTCCACGCATTTTGAGTTTCAGTCTTGCGAGACTAAACTCTGGTTACCCTTGCAAAAGGGTCAGAATTCACCAAAGGAGGTGACTTCTTGGTTACTTTCATCAGTAGAATTCCAGGAAGGTGTTCAAGGACCTTGAGATTTTGTGGCTAGTAGACTTTGGGAGCTACTAGCTGAGTTGCGGCAATCTACTTTTGAAGATCGTTTTGGTGTCGTCTTTCAACAGGTTTCCTCTCATATCCGGTCTGCTTCATCAAGACCTTTATCACAGACCCTCCTACCATCGGTCGATATTAGTCTAAGTTGGTCTGAATATGTAATAGTTTGTTTTAATTTCATAGAGTCTGTAAGAGCAAATGAAACTCCTCTAGTTTCATTTTGCTTTGGGTTGTGTTTGGTTGTATTAGCATTAGGCTGTACTTTCGATTTTAATTAATGCAAGTTTTCCCCGTTGTCAAAAAAATAAAAAATAAAAAATAAAAAAATACCCTACCTCCCACTATATTCATGGAGGGGGCCGTGCACTTATGAATTTTCCAATTGTGCAATTACTTCCTTGCTGAGCTCAGTCTCCTAGTGTATGCATCCCAGTGTAACATAATTCCCTAATCTCCCCGCGAACTGCGATCCGAAGAAAGCGAATTATGGTCAGTCTTCGCCTTTTTGTGACCCATTTTGAGTGCAACACGAAGTG
The DNA here is from genome assembly GCA_947646795.1 of Beta lomatogona. Lineage (NCBI taxonomy): Eukaryota > Viridiplantae > Streptophyta > Magnoliopsida > Caryophyllales > Amaranthaceae > Beta > Beta lomatogona. Next base: position 2,441,254 of record CANSNZ010000982.1, read on the forward strand.
AAAAAGCAATTATATAACTAATTATGTTGCACTGATGCGTCCCTTGCTCACTAAATGCCCAGTAGACAAATGTATACTGATCATATTTTAGCCCCATAAAAAGTTCCATTAATATTTGATGGACACGTGCTAGGTCATACCTCTTATACCAACAAGATAGCAATTACAATGTAAAAAGTAAACCTACTAGAATGTAGATAGAATTAATTGTGATGAAAGCTCTATAGTTGGAGTTCCCCGAAGTTTCCTCCAACTTTCCCTATAGAAATGCAGACATGATTATTTTATTTCATAGCACAATCTAGATGGAATACCAATGTTTGCTGGTTTGGAACTTGCGGAGTTGACGTTAGCTATGTTTCTTATTGTAGTCTATGAAAATGCTACTAATTCAGGTCTACATATGTTGTTAAGATATCCCTACAGACTTAGAACCAACCTGCTGAAAAACTTCAACTTTTGCAAACTATCCCAAACAACATTGTAGCACTTTCAATCAGATCTCGGAATCAGCCTTACATTTTCACAGGCTTCCCATTCAATTGATAAGATTAGGACCCGAAATGCATAATTGGACTAGTCGTCCATAAAAATAGTCATGAATTTGCCGATTTCTTTTAAACCCTTAAATTAAGTTAGCATCCCAACCTTCAAACCCAAGGTGCAATTTTTATCTATATATAATTGATACTCCAAAGCAATGGAAAAAAGATGAGAAAGGGAGGGAGTTGATTAACAAAAACCTAATTTAGTCTTCCATTAAAATTGTCATGAATTTGCTATGCCATGAAAAAAAACCCAATTCAGATATTTGAGGGAACTACATTAATCAACAAAAGTGAAAAATTCAGAGTAATGAGAAGAATTACGAGTTCAATTGGCGAGAAGAATTGCTATTGGCGAAACGAGACTCCTTTTGCAGGCAATTGACGAGATGGGGATGGAGTTTGACTAAGTCGGGATGAAAGCTTGAAGATTAGTTGAGAAAGTTTGAAAGTTGTCTTCTATTTTTGCGCCAACTGCCAACGTGAGAATCTTGGAACAAACATATGCCTTATTTTTTGGTATTAGGAAATTAGATAAAATTCTCCTAAAAAAGATGAGGAAAATTGGATAAAATTCCCCTAAAGAAAGGGAAAATAAATGAAATACAATGTTTGCTTGATTTTTGATTTTTTTTTTCACATGACATGCAAATTTCCTTATGGATTTCCATAGGGGTTCTAAGTTTAACTACATTTTTACTTTGAATTTGTTTAATTTAATGAGAAACGACGTTTCAGAAACGAGAGATGCTTTGTCTAGTAGCATTTTATAGCTAGATAAAGTAACAATAAGTTATGAAAAGTTAATTTATGTTCAAATGAGCAAAAATAGAGTGAATATAACGTGCATTCATAGAATATTGTTGTACTTTCTACAATAAAAAAATTAAATATTCTAAGACCCTGTTCTTTTCAACTTATTTTTGCTTATATAAACTAATCTGGTTTTACTTGAATTTAACTGAACTATTCTCTATTATAAACGTCTATGAACTTATTAGACCTTATATTAACTTATTTGATTGTATTTGATGAACTATATTTGAGTTGTGTATATTTCTATTGCATAATACTAAAGACAAAAAAAACTAAGTTTTAGGTGCAACTGTCTCAGTACATAACTAGCACAAATTTTTGCCCAATGCAATTCACATGTACTTTTTTATAAGTTCATGCAGATGTGTTAGCAGTTTATAAATTTATGCTTGATTTATATCATTTTATATATATTTCATATTAGTTTATACATATTTTATATCAGTTTACAAATGGATATGTACAAGACATGTATAAATTGATGACAAATATCCATAAGAATATATAAAATATGTATAAACTCAAACAAAATGTATAAAGCTATGTTAAAACTAATAACAAATATGCATAATTTTGGTAACAACCATGCATGTGAAATGATAACAAAAGAATATATAAACTTAAACCCCACTAAGGGGTTCCTTGGGGGTGAGGTTTCCTTAGTATCTCCTCCCCCTAAATGAGTTTCACGTGTAATAATGTTGGTCGGTTATACCTGCGAGAAGAGTCAGTTTAATATGGTCTTTCATCTTATCTAAATAAAAAAAATTAGTTGAAGTTTCTCAAAAAGTGATATCGGCCTGTTTGGCAAAACTAGCGTTTCTAGTAGCTGTTGACTGTTGTAGTAGCTAAAGTTGTTGGGGGTAGTTGCTAGCTGTCTACTAGTAGCATTTAGCGATTAGCGTTTAAAGTAGTTGTTTAATTAGAAGTGTTTGGCAAAAATAGCTGTTGAAATTGTAAAAGACAACAAATGACATTTATTCAAATATGAAATGAGCTACAACAATTTTATTAGATAGTTCAATAGTTAAAATAATTTTTTAATATTCAAAGAACTTACATAGAAGAAGGTGTATACGACTTTTTAACTAGTCAAAGAAATATATAAATTTAAGATAATATTCAACTCTCAAAAAGTTTATATTACCTATTTTAACTAAAATACTTGTGGAATTAGGAGTATAAAATATTGTGAAATATTAGTTATATCTTTTCTTTAAAATAAATATTTAAATCACAACCTTGATATTATAAAATAAAAACACTGAATTGCCATAAAAAAGAAATTACTTCCTCCGTTTCATTTTACTTGCTACACTTCTCAATTCACGGATTCCTAGGCAATTTTTGGAGAAGTGTAGCGAGTAATTTGAAACGGAGGAAGTAATAAACAGAAAATGGACAAAGAAATCAAAAACATTGGTTAATGATTCTACCTTATACTATTATATAATGTTTATTCGTTAGATTGCTACCTATAAATCTCAAACGTTACTTGTAGTAACGTTCTACAACCGCTACCTATAATCTACTCCAACCACTACCTATAATCTACTACTCCAACCGCTACCCACTACTACAACCACTACCTTACCAAATACTCATGATTTTCTTAAGTAGCGTTTTGATCTTGTCCAACCACTACCCGCTACCTAAAACACTAGTGCCAAATAGGGCCTATATTTCTCTCCGACCTCGACATTATCCTTCATGATATTTTAGCTTCTTGTTTCTCATTTTCTTCTCTTATTTGATCTCATGTTAAATGTGATGGAAACTATGTTACACATCACTTAGCTAAGCTATAGTCCCTTTTGGTGTAAAGCAAATTTGGGAAAACCACTCCCCAGGCCCCCTGGAGGTGGCGCCCTATGACTCATGAACAAGTTGTCTTTGAATTAATGTTGCTTGCTTTTCCCCTCAAATTTTTTTTGCCAAAATACGAGTAAAAAATAGGAAAAATTCACAAGAATAATCCAAACTATTGGAGGTCTTCTTAAATTAATCCCAACAATGGTTTATTCCAGTATAATCCCAACTATAAGGGATATCTTCTCAAAATGATCCATAACCTGATTTAACCGGTTGGGAACGTCATTTGGTCCAAGTATTCTTTATTGATTGGTCCAATTTGTTTATATTGAATTTACTTTTAAGCAAAAGAAAAGAAAAAAAAAATCTCACCACCAAGCTAACAAGCCACCCCCAGCCAACCACCACAAAAACCCAACCGCAAACAGGCAACCTAAACCTGGATAACCCGAAGGCCAAACCCCTATTCAGCAACCACCAAAAGCCTAGATTTCACTACCTCGTCGTCCAAAGCTGCGAGAAATCCCGATGTCACTTTCTTTCTCTCTCCTCTTTCGTGGTGGTCGTTTTTCTGCATAGGTGGTGTCTCTCTAATCGAACTAATCAATGAAATCAGAATTCTAATCAATTTTCCCATATCAAGAATCCTTAGGCCGACAGTTTAAGTACATTTGTTTGACAATACTACTACAAAATAGGGCTTTAGCAACGGCCTAAATGTGTTCGCAAAGATCCATTAAATGTTGCCATAGACTTATAGCAGCAGTTTATATGGCGTTGCCAATAGGTGGCGCTGCTATAACTCTATGGCAACACTTATAATGCCTTAGGCAACAACTTTATAAAACTGTTGCCATAGATATCATTAGCAACGCTTTTCTTAGGCAACAATTTTTAACTTTTGCCAACAATTTTATTATATCTAAGGCGACAACTATTTAGTTTTAGTAACAATTATTTAGGATTTAAAGCAACATTTTTAGCGTTTAGGCTAACACTTTTATTATCTATAGCAGCACTATCAACCGTCTATGGCAACATGTATTGCTCTAATATTGCAACACTTTTGTAGTTTATAACAACATTTCTTGATACAACTATTGCGACACTTTTTCCTAAAGTCTATAGCAACTTTTCTCGGTACACTATTGCGACATTCTTATGTGAGTTTATAGCAAAGTTGCTTGATACAACTATCGTGACACTTTAATGTGAGCTTATAGCAACAATTTCATACGCGTTTATTTAGTAGCTCATTAAAATTAAATATTATACCAAAATATCCAGCTACTATTAAAAGAAAACATTTATTTCAAATTTAATTTCACTTACTATTACAATAAAATATCCATAATGATCATTCCAATGACGAAAACCATTGTTATAATATGAATACATCAATTCAGAAAACTAATGAATCTCCAGAGAGAACTAATAGTTCAAGCAATCTAGAACCTATATAGTATTAAATTTATTTGTTCAAAATCAATCTAAAAGACCTTGAATTTATGTTCTTCCTGCCATCCTTGTATCTACCATTCTCCTTTTATCTACCATCCTGTAAACAGAAAAATAATACTTCCTCCGTTCCATTTTAAATGAAACGTAGGGCCATGGCACGGGGATTTAGAATAGGAGAGAGATAGAGAGAAAAAAAAGAAGGGACCCATGTGATGAGGAGAGAGATAGAGAGAGGTGAATACCAGATAAGGTAACGTTTCACTTATTTTGAAAGGCCTAAAATAGTAAGTGTTTCATTTAAAATGGAACGGAGGAAGTAGTCAATTTTCTTTCTATGTTATGATACAATAGTGCAACAATGGTGTTCATTTGAAGCGCATCATGCAGTAGTTCAGTCAAAAGATCAGACTCGCAATGAAACTAGTTTCCATGTTATGATACTGTGTGATTCAGCATTTTGTGAAACAAAAATCCTAACTTTATATAGGCTACATGTCAGCTTATAGATGGTTTTCCCAATTTAAAGTTTCTCATTCTAAATGATCTCTATATCTCATACGGTGAGGTGAATTGTATGACATATGGATAAGTTGCAACTAGAGTCATGCAGGGAGGGAGAACAAAAGACATTCAAGTGTTGGTTTGAAGTGAACCATCAGAAGGCTGGTGGGGTGAAAAAAAAAAAGGGTGCACAGGGTCTAGTAATTAGCTTATGAGACAATGGACAACCTGTTGTAGTTGTTGCTCCTGTAACTAGTCTTGTTGCTGCTATAACTGGTCTTGTTGCTGTGAAGAAGATTGCTGAATCTAACCCGTCTTCATCTGTTAATACATACATCACAAAAAATTCAATCAAGTTTTTAATCTATATTACGCACATATAGACAATCAAAAGATAATTAAGTATACAAGATCAGGATACCATGAGAAATGGTTGAATCTTAGATAACTCAACTAGTTCTGATGTTCCTAGTCAAGCGACACAAAGTAGAACGCATTCTAACATCTATCAGCACATACAAGTTATATACGGACCATGATCACTTACCAATTGCACTTTTTCTGGTTTGTTAATGTTAGGGCCACGTCTGGCTTCTAGATTACCCCCCACCACTTGCATCAGTATTAGCAGAGAACAAGCTTTCAAGTTCCGATATATCTATCTCAGGGGCCCTTCCAAATTTCACAAAACATTGAAAACAAAACCAAAAAACATAGAACACTGCAGAGACGTTAGTCAATATGAACAGGTGCCAGCAATAAGAAGGTAAAAAAGAAAACACTTGGCAATTTCAAGGTCACACCACCCTAGCAACAGTTGTACCCTTATAAATTCAACATTTTTAGACGGGGAAAAGTGGACATACAGTCTCACACACACACACACACACACACAGAGGACAAGAGAGAAAATGAAGAAGCAATTTAATAACACATGTGCAAACGATAGCTATGATCATGATAATTTAGAGATGAACTAGTGAACGAACGGGGTCGAGTACATACCAGCCCGAGTCTCCTACTTCTGTGTATCAGCCCATAAACTTCCCTTTACTGCTCGAGTAACCTTCACCCAATGCAAAGGTTTTAAGGAAGCTTTCTTTGTCGTTGAAGAAGCACCTCTACTTCTTGAACTAGCCATCCCTAATGTAGTTTTCCCCTTAACCAGACTGTGGAGGAGGTGGTGCACCTGAACCCTTAGGTGCAGGTGGTGGAGGAGGCCCAGGAAGTGCATATGCTTGAGTTCCAGGAGCCTTTGGTGCAGGAGGCCCAGGAATCTCTATTACGCACATATAGACAGCAAAATGTTGCTGGAACATATAGTCTCGCTGGCTAATTCTTAAACACATAATATATCACATAATACTCGGTTCATCCTCAAATCCATACATCATTTCAAATAATAAAACACATACTTTTATAGTCATAGACTTGTTTAATTTCAAGGTCGTCGATATTAAAAACTCTCTCCATTAACCATTACCAAGTTCAATCTGTTGAGAGAATATAAATTTACACTTAGAACATGCCATGCTTATTCTAAACCTTTAAATGGATTGAAGATAATATCCAAAATTTAACTAATCTAAAGACCTATAGTAATTCAATAATTCCGACATCTATAATTTACACATAAAATCCAGAATTTCATGACCAAGAATTTCTCTACAGAACTCATACTGAATTAAATTTTACTAGATTTCAAAAGTATAACAACACCTCTAATTTTATGTACTCACAATTACTCAACAATATGAGCAACAAACAATAAATCATGAATACATCAGAAATCAAAACCACAACCTCATCAAAGATCAAAAGAAAAAATAAAGAAAAGAAAAGGGTGAGTGTGGCACCTCATATGGTGTCTCAAGGACACTAAGCGAATTTGGCGAAGAGAAGACAGGAGCTTCGAGCTTTGACAAATTAGTGAGAGAAAGATTGATGCGCGAGCACAGGGGAGTGTTTAGGGCTTCGAAGAAGCAGCGACATCAATCACATTGCAGCAATGATCAAGAGGAGGGAGGAAAACAAAACGGCAAGCGACACCAGGGCAGCAGGGGCATGAGTAGTGGGGAAGGAAAACTCCGGCGATCTGGGGAAACAGCGGCGAAGGATTGGCTACAGGGGAACCGGAAGATCGAAGCACGAGAGAGAGTGTGAGGGAACCACGGGGAGGGAGAAACTAGGGTTAGGGGTTTTGGGGAAAAATGGAACTCGAGAGAGAGGTGAGGGTCGAGGGGCCTGGGGCTGGGGTTTTTAAGGTCTCGAATTAATCGACATGGGTTTATGATTTTCGGGTTTTCTTTTCTATGAAAATCCAAAATGTCTTCAACACAACTTACTAACTTAATTATGTAAATGTTTGCAAATATAATATACTACCATATAATTATATCCCATTGTTCCTTGAAAAAAAAAATATATCCAATCGAAATTCAAGTTATTCAAACTCGTTTTTAGAAGTAGTATAATTAGTCTAATAAAATAATTAACTTACGCTTAATTGTACACTAAAATATTACCTAGCTACAAATAAGTAACACATAATATCAACACCAAAATAACAATAGAAGATCATTAGTTTCATCTTAAATATAATAAGAATATTTAATATATAATTTTGGCTAGTTATGATAATTAAAATACTCTTAAGAATTTGGGAAAGTTGGGAGCAAAACCAAAAAAACAGTGATCTATTAAAAAAAATTAATAAACCTATTTTTTAAAACTTTTTTTAGAGGCTTGACAGTAAAACCGTTGCAATATCTCATCAAAATATTAAAAGACTAAAAACTGTTGCAATAAAATAGTCATAATATATAATTGTTGCAATAGTTTTTCTATAGCAACGTTTTTTCGAAGTCAAAGTCTACTCAAATTTAAAATTATTTAACTGTTGCAATAGCTATGATATAGCAACACTAGTAAAACTGTTGCATAAAAAGGCGTTGCTATAGCCCTATTTTGTACTACCTCCGTCCCAGAATAGTCTGAACACTTTCCTTTTATGTTTGTCCCAAATTAGTTTGAACACTTCTTTTTTTGGCATGGTCCCACCATTAATATATTATTTCTTCTACACATTTTTGGCCCATACTCTACCTTTTATCAATAAAAAGTTACCTAAGTTTCTCTCTCCTCTAATAAAAAATACCCCACCAACTCCTATCACATCTACTTTTTAAATAAAATAACATTTGATAACCACACTACAACTTATCACCTTAAACTACGTGTCCCAACAAGTGTTTAGATCTTTCTGGGACGAAGGGAGCAGTAGTGAATCAAATGAATTAAAGTACATAATTAGGATTCTAGTTTATGAAACTGATTATACCTTTGACTCTAAATACTCAAAACTGTTTTGGGATTCTAAAAATCATAAGCAAAGCAAATTGTAGCAGTAATGAGAAGGGGCGTTTATGTGCTCGTGTTGGAGCTCCGGCAGACCAACAACATCCACTGAGGCGACACCACCATACCACAAGCTTAGCAGCGACAACTAGGCAAAGGAGGAAACAGAGGAGTAGCGATAGAGGAGGGAGGAACACAAGTTTGTCTCACACCAGAGGAGAGAGAAAATACTGCTGAGTGTTGCTCTGCCATGGCAAAAGCAAGAACAGACCTTGAAATTCTTCAATGGCAACAAACGAAGAGGATAGGGAGGGTTCAATAAGTAATTACCTCACGTGACACAAAATTTAACAGTGGGTGTGGTGGTGTGTGGAGGTGGTATTTAATGGGTGTATTTTGGTGAAGGTGGTTTATATGGGGTGGGTTTCAGGCGGAGGTTGAGGCAGTTCAGATGGTGTTTAATGGAGGTGGGGTTTAATAGGGTGGTTTTGGAAGGTGGGGGAGTCGGTCTAGGTGATTTTAGGCTAGGTGGTGCATGTGTGGCTAGATTAATGGGGTGGTCAGGTGGTGGTGGTGGGTAAGAGAGGAAGAGAGAGAAAGGGTGAAATAAATAAAAAATACTAAAGTAGAAATTTGTTTTTTGAATCTGTTTAACAGGTAGCTGGTCTTATGGGACCATTTTGGGAAGGAGTACCATTAAGTTGGGATTATACCAAAATAAATCCTAGTTGGGATTAATTTGAGAAGACCTCCAATAGTTTGGATTATTCTGATGAATTTTCCTAAAAAATATTAACGTTAATTCAATGACTAACATGACAATTCACCCTAACTAAGCATATCATTAAAACAAAAAAAAAAGTAAAATACAACCTGTTTTTTTTCCTCAATTTGCTTTGTCAACCTTATTAGTAACATGTTCTCTTCATCTTAAGAAACTATTAAAAATTTCATACAATTAATAGGGGCTACCCAAGTTCAAATATAACTAAAATAAGTTTCATCTCCCGCTAACTTATAATCAATTCAAAAATCTATAGTATCAAGTTTTACCAATAATTGTTTGGAATTCCATGTTCGTGATATATGAATTTCATTAGTTAAGATTACTGGAGTTGTAAAAAAGAGTCACGTCCTCTAAATCTTGAACTATAATAATATCTTACAAAAGATTTCTATGATTTATGTAGGTCATGTTATTTTCCCCTTGAAAAGTAAGGGACCGTGAAATTGGGATAAGTTGTACCTTTGGAGAAGTTTATAATATAAGATCATAATGGAGCAATAATTCTATGATCACCTGATTTTCACTTAATTGGAATTATTTGAGATTAACTTAACTTAAGGACCGTTCTTTTCCACATAGACTTATTAATTGAACTTATCTTAACTTATCTTTACTTATCCGAACTCATTTAAGCTTAACTAAATTATTAATCTAATTGAAATTTATTTTCTTACGTGCTATGACTTATTAGAACTAACTTATTTAAACTTATTGAAACTTGTTAAAACTTATCTAAACTTATTTAAACTAATATGAAATCGTGATAAATTATTCTTTCTAAATTAATTAAAACAAAACATAGCCTTATTAGAGCTTATAATAACTTATTAATCTTGTATGTGTACTTGGTTAGCACTTATTTTTCCAGAACTTACGTGAACTTAATCGAACTTATTTAATTAAGTGGAAATAAGGTTTAAAGAATAAGAGCGTGAGTTCAATTCCAGCATAGTGGCAACAAATGGAAAATTTGATGTTATCTAGATACAAATAGTAAAATGACTTGTTTCCAATATAAACAAATCAAATATGAATTGCCATATGTTGTTGCTAAAACCTAATCAAACAATTTTATTTTCAATATTTTGGTAATACAAGATGTTCATATTGTTCAGCAACAAATTGTAAGACAACTTGTTTACAAAGGCAACAAATAAAAAACCGGATGCCATTTTCACAACACTTATAAGACTACTTGTTGCCAAAAGAAACACGTTAATAATTAGTTGTAAGAATTTGTTGCTAAAGCTGATTCTAGGATCTATTAATTTATAATTTTTAAAATTGTTCCTATTCTAACAACAAATAATAAAATTACTTGTTTCTAACGGCAACGAATTAATTAAATAGTTGTTGCCATTGTTTGTTTCTAAATAGTAACAAATCAAAATTATGATGTCATCTAGCAACTAGTACTAAAATGACTTTTTTAATGTCAACAAAGCAAGTATTTGTTGTAATAAAATGGTAACAGATTGAAAATTTGATGCCCTGTAACAACAAATAGTGAGAAAATTGGTCTCCAATAGAAACAAACCAAAACTTCATTGCCATCATTTGATGAAAAAGACGCTACTTTTGTAACAGGCAACAAAAAAACTATTATTTATTGCTATTTATGAACATATGAAAAATCTGCTGCCAGCATACTTTTCTAAAATGCCCTCATTTTATAATTAATTTTCCCCCTTAACACCGTTATTTTGAGGTTAAATGCAATTTTTAGAATATACAAAATACAATAAAAAACAAAAGGCAAAAAAAAAAAATTTGCTCTCTCCTCTCACCTATTATTGTAATTTATATCTCCTCTAATAATGGAAAATCATCTTCATCCACCATACATACCAAGAACCAGAAAAATCATAGAAACAAAAGCGAAAATGACTGATATTTTGACAAGTAAAAATAACATAAAAAAAACCATGGATACAAGAAAGGCACATGAAGAATTCATTACTCATTACTAAGAAGTGTAGCAACGAGGAACACTGTAAAAAACAACAACGACCAAGCTGATTATGATGCCAACAAAGACCCAGTTGCTACTCTTGATTCCACTTCAACCAAACCCTCAAGTGTTCAAGGGGACTTTCCTCCTTTTTTATTTCTTTCTTATTCTTTCATCTACAAGATTTAGGAAAAGTTTACAATTCCCATCTGTTTAAGATAAACTATACTATCATCTAATCCGCAAAATCTGAAATTTTTTTAGTTTACCTAAATAAAATTAATAAATAATTTATTAATTACTAATCAAATCAATGTAAGTTACAAGTTTTAGATATTAAAATTACTCTTAAAACACACCTTAAATTTTTCTCGAAGATCGAACTTTTGGTGTTCTCAGAAAAGATTATTATGGCCCAAATAATTTTCTTTCACTCTTCTTATCTGCTTCTCAAATTCGAAGAAGGTAATTTGAAGCTGAAATTATGTGTTTAATTCGATGACTTTTGGGTGGAAAGTTGAAATGCAGGAATTGTGAGAGGGTGAGAGCCTTATAATTGTTATCGAGGGTTAGAAATATTAAAGACTTCTTTTCTACTTCTATGTTTATTTTCGGATTTTGAAGGAATTATGAATTTCCTTTTCTTTTTGTAAGAATTTATCATAAGTACTGCTTTGTTTTTAAGTGTTATCCTGTCATTTGATTTCTTTGGGAAAATTCTTTAGGTACCCCTGAGGTTTGAAGTAATTCTTAAACTGTCACACTATTTACCTCTCGTCTTTTTACTTATACCACTCGTATTTTCTCCCTAAAATTCCTAGCCTACCCCTCATCTAATTTTGACTCGTTTTCTCTCCCAAACAAATTTCATCTCAAGGTTAGCCATCGCTCTCCACCGCCACCACCACCACTAACCACTACCTCTGCCGCCATCACCACCATCTCTACTTACCATAGCCTCCGCTGCCATCACCACTGTCACCACTGACCACCACTTATGCCGCCATCACCATCGACGCCACCACTATCTAAAATTTGATGCAAAAAAGTGGAAATCAAGCTAAAACTCTATACCTAAAACTATTTTTTCACTCAAAATTCAACAAAAAAGAAACAAAATGGCGGTACAACAAAATTCACCACCGGCGCCACCACCTCACTGATGATGCTATTTAAAAAAAATAGCAGTTCTTACATAAAATAGCCTGAAATTTTCGGTGGTCTCTACCTAAAACTATCTTGCATTTATTCAAACTTTCCATTTTTGTAGTCTTGTGTTTAACATGATTTGTAATAGCCTGCTCCAAATAATAGCTTAATTTAGACTTAATACTACTAGTTACGGGATTAAGCCACTTATCTGAGAGGTTGTTGTGCATATTCTAACATCATTTGCTCGCATATTAGGGTTCATTTTCCTATAGTTATTAGAGCATTTACATTGCATTTCTGCATATTTGGGTCCTTTTCATAACTTATGTTGCTTTCACGGGTTTTTCGGTGTTTTGACACAAACTCAGGTACTTTAGACTCCTATTTGAGGACATGATGATTGAGGCACTTGGATGACCTTTGAAACGATATATCATATGCCGGAATCGGATTGGAATTGAATAGGATACAAACTGCTATTCATAGTTGTGGGAAATATGACACCTCTTCACCTTTTTCCTCATAAATTTTTATATGAAAGTGATAATGAAGTAATTACAATTGAATTGGAAGCTATACTTCAAGAGCTTTGCAACAATATATTACATGTGCGAAACAAAGTTCCGGCCAAAAGTTATAGTTGTTCGAAGTTGAGGTGAAGAGTCTGACAATTACAGGCCAACACATCATGTCACTTTTGACACGTCCGTGTTGCCTTGGTTTCTTCGAGGCAGTAGCTTTTCTTTGGTAGGATATTTATGTAGTAGCAGGTCAACAAGGCCGTGTCATTTGACACGCCTGTTTCATTATTTTGTCGGTTTTGTTATTTTAGGAAGATACAAATACTCTTTTATTTGTTTAATGGCGGGAGATAGTTTATTTTATACACTTTTTAGGGTTTCTAGAGAGAAGTGAGAGAGAGAAACTTGTAGATCTCTATTGTTCTCCAAGACTCTACCTTTCTTCCATTAATTCAAGTATTTATTTCCTTCTTCTTTTCTCTTGTTTCTTGGTGAGACGCGGTCGCACGCGCTACCAAAGATAAAAGTATATTTTCCTTCTTTCCAATACAAATGAATGTAAGTGGCAAGTAGGGTCGTATCCACAGAGACTTGGGGACTAACTCGTACTTATAATAGATCAAATGGGGGTTTTGTAATTAAAGAAATGAATAACTAAAATATAAATAGCTAAAGAACAAAAAGAAGTAAGGTAATCAATAAGAGAAGAATCTTGAGTTCGGTTAATGGCCACTTCGACTCATACTATTGATCATTGGTTTCTCAAATGTGTAACTTTACTCTTAATTACTCGAAGCTAGAAATCAAATTCCTCTCACTCATAAGAACCGTTAAACAATCATAATCAGATGATCATAAAACTTGAACTAATGATTAATCTAATCTAATCAGAGATCAAATTCAAATCGATAGAACGTCAACGAACTAGGAAACAATGAGCCAATTAACAAATTGCAAGCACAACATATTCAAATTGAAAATTGTGATTTCTCTAGTGAATAATCAAGAATAATCAGATTCATTAACCAAACCCTAGATTGCTACTCATGAAAGAAGAACAGATGATTCGGCATCAATTCTAAATCCTAGCAAAAGATAAATCGGATGTATAAACTAGTATTATTGCTAGCAATACATACAATAATCATAGATCAAGCACAAGAAATCAAAATTTTAATTAAGATAAAGTTAACAAAGAGAAACCTCACAATAACAGACCGAAGCTTGATTAACCATTCTCAAGACTAGATTTAGGCTACGATCGACATAGTATCCATCAAAGAAATCTTCCAAGTAATGTTCTCAAAACTCCAAAGGGAAAATAGGGATTAGGGTTCTTTCTCCCTATTCTCTCTAATTAGGTCTGGGATTACATTCCACAAAACAAAACAATGTTTTTTTTCTAATTAATAAAACTTCCGGAAAAACCGAAAACTGTCGAAGAATTGTAACAGCGTCGAAGTGCGCGAGTCGGGCCGATATTGCGCGCGACTCCGGCCTTCACTGCTGTCAAATGCTTGCCTTCGCTCGATATGCGCGACTCGGGCATCTATGGCGTGCGAGTCGTGCCTTTGCTACTGCCAAATTCCCGCTTCCGCTCGAAGTGCGCGGGTCGTGCACATCTAGTGCGCGAGTCGGACCTTCGCCACTGCTTGGGACATAATCTTCAACCAACGCCCGAGGTGGGCTCTTCAACGTCCATGGTGGGCAATCAATGCTGTAGAGCCACAAAAAAGGTGAACTTGGATGCATCAACTATATAACTCTAGACTCCAATGAACTTTCTGATCTTTTTATGCTGAATGGATCGCAAACACGGGATGGAAATCCACCTGTAAATGATCATAAAACATAGAACCACAAAGTATCCTTAAATATCCTCTAAAACATCAATTTCATCATAACTCCCTTTTCTCCACACTAAGGTTTAGATGAGCAAAACTCTCCTTCTTAAGACTTAAACCTTAGTGAAATGGACTTCTCTACGCTCTACAATCGCATATAAATTGGTCACATCAAATACCCCCACACTTGAACTTTACTCGACCTTGAGTAAACTCAAAATAAAGGTCAATGAGGCACCCCTTCCAAGTTATTGCTCACTTTTCACTACTCCCCTTATCTCTCCATCCTAGTGTATGATAAAGGGTAAGAGTCACCCCCACACTTGAGCTAAAAGCTCACCTGAAATAATGTAAATAGCATTCTCATACTATACTCAACACCAAGATAATAAAAATGTATGACTTTGAATCCCAAAGGATCTCAAAAGATTCAAAGCCATTCCAATCTGCACAACACCATAACCATCCTGATGTTATGAAATGATAAAAGCAAGTTCGAATCCTGACAAATCTCAAAAGGACTCGAACTTGGACCATCTAAACACAATCACAACAATCAAACTCTAACCTATTCGCCTCAAACTCCGAACACCAAGATGAAAAACCTACCCGAGGCACTCCTTATATCACCAACCCTCCTTATGACACTAACTCCGGCAAATGATTTCAAATTTTCTCTCTTTTATCTCTCATTTTGCCTAGGAGCCCTTTCGGGTTTTCATCCTAGCTTCACACATTTTGTTTTTCATTTACGAACTCACCATGTCACCCGCTCTAATTAGCCACTTTTTCGCATAGATTGCCCTTTCGAGTTTTCAACCTATCTGGGCCCCCATTTTTGCCTGAGTCGCCCGCCCTTGCGGGTTTTTAACTCAGCGGGTTTCATTTCATCACTTTTTTTTCTTTTTTTTTATTATTATGTTTTTTGTATTATTTTTTTTTTCAAAATTAAATGTATAAACATCAAATAGAATAATGAGAATTTCCTCCCCCCTACTTAATCCAGACATTGTCCTCAATGTGAGAGCAAGTACAAGAAAAACACAAGAAATGAAAAGGGGGACACTCAAAAACCGACTCTCACAAAATTTCTCACTCCCTCAACAATACCAATCAAAAACAATTCACACCCCAACAACATAAGAAAACACATTGACGATAAACACACACACCATCTCACAACTCGACTCCCTATAGTAGAACCGGCCAAATCCAAAATTAAATTTTATTGGGAGAATATAATTTCAAAATTTGCACCTTATAGTAGAACCAAATCCAGTATGCACCGTAAGCATCGCTCATGCAACTCCTGCATCAATCTCGACTCTCCAATTTCACCACCGTTTCTCAAATGGACACTTCTCAAAGGTCTCTTGATGTATTTTGGCTTAAGTTGGATTATGATTGGCTAAGAGTGTTTTGAATTGTAGCTCAGGAAACAAGAGGGGTAATGGTGGGTGAAGGATAATTTGTTGTTGTGGAGTATAAAAATGGTGAGGTTTAAGAGTAAGAGGAAAAGAAAGGGGACAAAAATAGAAAAAAAAAGAAAGAAGAAAAGAAAAAAAGGGCTCGGGTTGCCTCCCGAATAGCGCTAAGTTTAAAGTCGTTAGCTCGACCTTATACCTCCCACAATCAGTCCGGGGATGGTTCAACTTCTTGTTCCAACACTTGTACCTGTAATTCTGATGAGACAACTTCCTCACATTCGCGTATAGCCTCGTATATATCTTTGTTGCTTTCATACCTTCTATCGGCCCGCAAAGCTTCTGGAAAAGGTGGGGGAGGCCTATGTTTTGGAAGTAAAGTGACTTCCTTGTCTCTGGTAACCATGTTTTTCCCCTGTGTCAGCTGTGTATCACCCATTATCATGATAGCGCTCACATTCTTCTTTCGGTTTACTTCTGTTTGGGAGGGTAATTTTCCAAACTCACGAGCCTCTAGCCTGCTCACTGCACTCGAAACCTGGCTCATATGTGTTTCCAAATTCTTTATACTAGAGCGGGTTTCCTCCTGGAACTGTACCTTATTCCCTTGCATGTTGGTCACATTCTTGGTTAAGGCATTGAGCATATCTTCAGTAGACATTGTAGAACTTTGCCTCATATCCGAATTCTGACCCTTATGATGACCCTGAACTGGAGCTTGAGGTCTCATGAACTGTTGTTGCGGCTGATGATATTGTGTGGGTTGTTGGTTACCTTGCTCATTGCTATACCTCAACCTCGGATTATCTCTCCAACCAGGATTGTATGTGTTGGAATAAGGATCATACCTCCTTTGATTCCCTAACCCTTGAAAACCAAGAGCTTTGACTTCCTCACTTGATCTCTCTTGAAGTTGTGGGCAATAAATAGGTGGGGTGATCTAAAGCACATATCCCACACACCTTAACTTGTTGTGTGCGCCCCTTAACAATGAGCTCTTTTACTAGTGAGGTAAGAGTTTGAACCTGTTCTTCAAGTTTGGGATTTTGCACACTTGAGCTACTCACATTCACCTTCTTGTGGGTGGATCGCCTACTAAAATGTCTGGAGCCTTCAGAAAGCTCCTCTATCAATGCTCTAGCGTTCGCTGGAGTCTTATTTATGATCGATCCACCACTAGCTGCATTAATCATCCGCACATCATCATCAGAAAGCCCATTATAGAAGTATAAGATCAAATCTTCCTCACTATATCCATGATACGGACAACTTGCACATAGCCTCTTAAAACGCTCCTTATATTCATACAAAGGTTCATCATATCGCTGCTCTATGTTGCTGATCTCTTTCTTGAGTGTGGATGATGTTGAAGCGGGAAAATATTTATCAAGGAACTGCTTTTTCATTTCAGACCAACTGGAGATACACCCCGATGGAAGATAATAAAGCCAATCTTTGGCCGTATCTTTTAGAGAAAAAGGAAATGCCCTCATCTTAACCTGCTCCTCAGTGACATTACTCGGTTTCATGCTTGAGAACACAACATGAAACTCAGATAAGAACTTATTAGGGTCTTCACCACTGACCCCATGAAAAGATGGTAACAGATGAATGAGCCCTGACTTGAGCTCAAATGTAGTACCTTCCTCCAGTGTTGGGAAAGTGATACATAGTGGTTGCTGATCGAGATTAGGAGCGGTGAGCTCCTTTAGAGTACGAGTCTCCACCCTAGGTGGCATTTATTCTTCCAAATTCAATGCAAATGGAAGTTCTTGAAAATTTCTTCTCAATTCCCTTCGCAACCTGAAAAGATTCAATTCTAACTCGGGATCGTATTCCAAACAATCTTGGTTAGTAGCACGGGTGTCAACCATATACTAATCAAAATGTGAAATTTCAAAACACAATCAACAATAACCACGTTTTAGTAATTGCCAAGTCCCCGGCAACGGCGCCAAAATTTGGTGGGACGCGGTCGCACGCGCCACCAAATATAAAAGTATATTTTCCTTCTTTCCAATACAAATGAATGTAAGTGGCAAGTAGGGTCGTATCCACAGAGACTTGAGGACTAACTCGTACATATAATAGATCAAATGGGGGTTTTGTAATTAAAGAAATCCATAACTAAAATATAAATAGCTAAAGAACAATAAAGAAGTAAGGTAATCAATAAGAGAAGAATCTTGAGTTTGGTTAAATGCCACTTCGACTCATACTATTGATCATTGGTTTCTCAAATGTGTAACTTTACTCTTAATTACTCAAAGCTGGAAATCAAATTCCTTTCAGTCATAAGAACCGTTAAACAATCATAATCAGATGATCATAAAACTTGAACTAAAGATTAATCTAATCTAATCAGAGATCAAATTCAAATCAATAAAACGTCAACAAACTAGGAAACAATGAGCCAATTAACAAATTGCTAGCACAACATATTCAAATTGGAAATTGTGATTTCTCTAGTGATTAATCAAGAATAATCAGATTCATCAACCAAACCCTAGATTGTTACTCATGAAAGAAGAACAGATAATTCGGCATCAATTCTAAATCCTAGCAAAAGATAAATCGGATGTATAAACTAGTAGTACTGCTAGCAATATACACAATAATCATAGATCAAGAACAAGAAATCAAAATTATAATTAAGATAAAGTTAACAAAGAGAAACCTCACAATAATAGACCGAAGCTTGATTAACCGTTCTCAAGACTAGATTTAGGCTACGATCGACATAGTATCCATCAAAGAAATCTTCCAAGTAATGATCTCAAAACTCCAAAGGGAAAATAGGGATTAAGGTTCTTTCTCCCTATTCTCTCTAATTAGGTTTGGGATTACATTCCACAAAAACAAGAAAATGTTTTTTTCTAATTAATAAAACCTCCGGAAAAATCGAAAATTATCGAAGAATTGTAACCGCGTCGAAGTGCGTGAGTCAGGCCGATATTGCGCGCGACTCGGGCCTTCACTACTGTCAAATGCTTGCCTTCGCTCGATATGCGCGACTCGGGCATCTATGGCGCGCGAGTCGTGCCTTTGCTACTGCCAAATTCCCGCTTTCGCTCGAAGTGTGCGGGTCGTGCGCGTCTAGTGCGTGAGTCGGGCCTTCGCCACTGCTTGGGACTTAATCTTCAACCAACGCCCGAGGTGGGCTCGTCAACGCCCATGGTGGGCAATCAATGCTGTAGAGCCACTAAAAGGGTGAACTTGGATGCATCAACTATATAACTCTAGACTCCAATGAACTTTGTGATATTTTTATGTTGAATGGATCGCAAACACGGGATGAAATCCACCTGTAAATGATCATAAACACATAGAACCACAAAGTATCCTTAAATCTCCTCTAAAACATCAATTTCATCATAACTCCCTCTTCTCCACACTAAGGTTTAGATGAGCAAAACTCTCCTTCTTAAGACTTAAACCTTAGTGAAATGGACTTCTCTACACTCTACAATCGCATATAACTTGGTCACATCAAATACCCCCACACTTGAACTTTACTCGACCTTAAGTAAACTCAAAATAAAGGTCAAGAGGCACCCCTTCCAAGTTATTGCTCACTTTTCACTACTCCCCTTATCTCTCCATCCTAGTGTATGATAAAGGTTGTTATTCCCCCTATTTCGCTTAAAGCCAAGTCTAAGGGTAAGAGTCAACCCCACACTTGAGGTAAAAGCTCACCTGAAATAATGTAAATAACATTCTCATACTATACTCAACACCAAGATAATAAAAATGTATGACTTTGAATCCCAAAGGATCTCAAAAGATTCAAAGCCATTCCAATCTGCACAACACCATAACCATCCTGATGTTATGAAATCATAAAAGTAAGTTCGAATCCTGACAAATCTCAAAAGGACTCGAACTTGGACCATCTAAACACAATCACAACAATCAAACTCCTTATTCCTCCAATGATGAGTGAGCTCTAACCTATTCGCTTCAAACTTCGAAAACCAAGATGAAAAACCTACCCGAGGCACTCCTTATATCACCAACCCTCCTTATGACACCAACTCCGTCAAATGATTTCGAATTTTCTCTCTTTTATCTCTCATTTTGCATAGGAGCCCTTTCGGGTTTTCATCCTAGCTTCACACATTTTTTTTTCATTTACGAACTCACCATGTCACCCGCTCTAATTAGCCACTTTTTCGCATAGATTGCACTTTCGAGTTTTCAACCTATTCGGGCCCCCATTTTTGCCTGAGTCGCCCGCCCTTGCGGGTTTTCAACTCAGCGGACTAACTTGAAACTATGAGGTATTCCAAGCTAGAATGATTCTACTACCAGGATGAGACATAATGTTGGAAGTGAAAGCCCACCCATTAAACATTTTCAGGTACAAGGCACCCATTTTTTTGGCCTTGACCTTTGTTTCAAGGAGACAAATAAAACTGCACTTATTCTGCTTTAAAAAGAGATTAACATCTCTTTGCTTGTCAGTCCTATTTATCCCTCTGACATTCCAGAAGATCATCCTATCCATTAGTATCAGGAGGCCTCCCACCTCCTTCCACTACATCCGGCCCTTGCACTACCTCTGTTTCAACCCCTGAAACTTTAGCTTGTCCCAACACCTTTATAGCACCATGTTCTGTGTCATCCATTTCATTTATATCACCAGCTTGTCCCAATGCCTGAAAGGAATTACCAACAACCACTGGCTTTGAAATGGTCTTCCTAATCTGGAAACCTTTTTCTACTGGAGAGAAGCCCTCAGCATCCGGTGTAACATTCTTCTCCTGACTACCTACTTCCTTAGTTGTAGGCTTAGTCGCCCAGACCTTTTTCCCCCTTCTTTTTGCAATCCTTTGAAATGTGACCTAACAATTTGCAGTGATCACAGATGACTAGCTTCCATTCATAGCCTATATTCACCACCTTTAAAATCCCATTTTCATCCTGAAACTTGACCCAATCTAGAAGTTTTTGTGATATAGCAACTTCAATTTACACACGAGCAAATTGCAGTTTATCTCGATTAAGCGTTGCTTGATCAGGCTGAATAAACCTTCCAATTGATCCCACTATTTTACCCAGACATCTACTTCCCCAAAACTTCAATTCTAGGTTTTTCAATTGAATCCAAATAGGAACTACTTGAATTTCATCTCTAAAATTAACTATATTTTTGTGCCATGCTTTACATATTACAGGCTTTTTGTCAAAAGTGGGCCTAATATCATCAAGAATTTTATCACGGTTTTCCATTGAAAATAATCTCACAATGAAAACTCCATGTTCAATAATCACAATCTTATCAATCCCCAAATTTTGCCAAATACACCTAAAAAACCCTTCAATTACAGATAATGGAGGATTGGCACCTAAAACTGAACAAACAATAGTGAAATTCCAGTAATCTACTTCAGTTTGGATATCATCCATTTGAATTTGCACCACATCATTGTTCATCACATCAGAAATAATTTGAGGTTGCAAAATAGGAATAGGAGTTACCTGATTTTCTTGCAATTGCGAAATTCCAGATTTCATCATCGTCAACCAAGAAGAAAAGGTTCGATGTTCCTCCGCCTGAGCAGTCAATGCAGCAATTGACGCCTTAGGAGAGAGAATTTCTCCTTCCTCTTCCAATGATTCATCACCCGAATCAACCTCCGTCGCCGGAATTCCAAGATTAGAATCCATGGATTTCGTCTTTCTTGCTTGAGAATCCAATGAAGGACCCTTGGGTTTATTCAATGATCTAATCTCACTTTTTGTGAATTTTTCCAAGCTTTTGATTTTCCTGCCATGGCGCCAGCGTAAGATACGAGGGAAATTTATCTTACGCCGAGAGAAAAAATGAAGTGCGATTTTCCATGGAGAGAGGCCGGCTGGATACTTAATTTCTCTCTTGCTAACGTTAATGACTTTAAATGGAGAAAGTATAAGAAAGAGTATTTTGCTTAGAGATAGTAAATGAGTCGAGTAATATCAAATTCGAGTCGGGTTCACGGATAATAGAGTTCATAAAGAGTTGGATAGGAGTTGTTGTGATGGTTTGATAAAACAGTTTAATAAGGTGCTTTATAGGAGTTGGTGCTTTATAAGAGTGGGAGTAATGGTATGATGAAATCGTTTCATAAGAGGTTTCATAGGAGTTCGAGTGAAGGTATTATGAAACTGTTTCATAACAGGTCCCATGAAGAGTTCTTTAGGAGTTGGGGAGGAATATTATATTTGGCAACACTTGATATAATAGTCGAACTATGAGGTGCCGAAAGAGTTGAGTGACGTTGTAGCGTGATGATAGTTTAGAGAATGCATGAGTTTCTCCATAAGTATGTGGAGAAAGGAGTACCAACATGTGATCATGTAGGGAATCTATGGGGTGCCGAAGGAGTTGAGATGGAAATTTCAAGTTGCAGCTTTTCCGATTGAACGTGAGGGTGGTTGAGGAGAGAGATGTAATAGCGCTAAGGATGAAATAGTAGAGTCACTAGTGGAAAAAACATCACTGAATTCGGTCACAACTGGGGATACTGGTCCAGTTTTGGGCCTGATCAGTTGGGCTCAGATCAGTTGACAAAAAATCAACTGATCCGTTGGGATCGGAAAGTCAATTGATCCGTTGGGCTCGGATCAGTAACCAGATCAGTTGACCCATCACGGATTCAGTTTTCACCAAAAACCAGATCAATAATGGGTTAACTGATCGTATTTCAACAAAAACCGAATCAGTTTTGTTTGGATATGAAAAATAAAAACCAATTTTGCAATAGCAGCCATCCACAACCATATAACGTAAGAAATCATCCAAAAAACCTTAATAAATCGGCCAAGATTACAGCGAATGAAACCAAAATAAAAAGAAACTGAATAACAAGAAAGATGCAAAAAATAATCAAACTTACCAAAAAAACAAAACTAATACAGAAAATTAAAACAGAAAAACTCAAGCTAAAATGAAAACTAAATAGCAAAATATAAACGAACATCAGATTATAAACGAAATTAAAGACATTGCAGGCAAACAAAATTAAGAAAAGGGATTAAACAGACGAAATTACAATTACAAAGACGAAATATAAAGACAAACTAATTATAAAAAAAGAAATTAAAACGAAACCTTATTTAAAAAAAAAAAACCTAAATTTGAAACTAATTTTAAAAAAAGAAAAAAAATTACGAACCCTAGATTTGAAAAACTAATGGCGACGACTTCCTCTTCTTCGTCTTTTCTCAATCTCTTTGCGTTTTCCTTCTTCTCTTCGTCTTTGATGACGGTGGTTGGGAAGTCGGTGGTTGGCGGTTACTTTACGAAAGGAGAGCGACGGTTGTTGTGGATTCAGGGAAGAGAGAAGACGAGAGAGATGGTTTGAAGGATGACTGATGAAGGATGAAGGATGAAGATGAGAGAGTCGGTGGTTCGCTTCGTCCTTGAAGACGGTGGTTTGAAGTACGACTGATGAAGGATGAAGAAAAGGATGAAGACGGATGTGAGGAATTGAGGGAGGGTTCAGGTGTAGAGAGGGAGAATAGGGTTAGAGGAGGAGTGAGGAGGGTTAAAGAGGGAGAGAAACAGCGTGTGAGAGTGGGTGAGGAAAACCTAACTGATCAGAGGGGTTGAGACTTGAGAGGTGATTTGTCATTTGAGGGGGTGAGAGGGAAGTGAGATTAAGGGGGGAGGGTTTGTGTCATGGGCCTCGTGTTATATAATACAATTGGGCCAACTCATCCAGTCCATCCTTCCCAGCCGGATTAGTTTGGTTCCTATAAATTGTGCGAGAAAAAGGCTAATTAAAAGGTTTACATTTTATTTATAGTATAACCATGATATCTAAAAGATATGTAGGAATAATAAAGATATAATAAAGAATAACTAAATATATAGGAAGATAACTAAGAGATTACAATCTTGATAATATATACTACCTCCGTTTCACAACACATGCACCGTTTATTTTTTTACGTACTCCAACACGCTTCTTTGGACATTAATATCTCTAATTTTGTAAAAGTAAAAACTCTAAAAAGTTTATATTTGGAATCCACGCATTGAAACGAATTTAACAAGATCCCACTTGATTATGTTTTTCTTACAGAAAAATTGTCAAAGTTGGTTGTAGAATAGTGCCTAAATAAGAAATGGTACATATATTGTGAAACATATGGAAAATAAAATACTACTCTAATATAATTATATGATCTAACATTTGTAACATGTAATAACTCTTTGCGAGAGGAGAACATTCTCACTCATATGCAACCGGAAAAAAACGAAATTACGAGATTAGATAGGGTGGACAAGACCCCCTTGAACTAGGTTGGCACACATTATTTAGTAATCCATTTGTATATGGTATTGCATAAATTAATTGGATGTAGATGACTTACTTTCTTCAAGCTACACTAGTACACTACTATGGTAAAAAGTAAAAACCTAGTTGAAAGAACTACAACTTACTCCCTTTGTTACATTATTGGTGTGCGGTTTTCAAGATATTATATAACCTTAATATCTATTATTTTGTTTAAGTAAAAATCATAAAAATTTGATGTTATGAATCTACACATCAAGACGAATCTAACAAGACTACACATGACTATATTTTTACTTATAAAAAAATTAAATTAATCGGTCAAAATTAGTGGTTCATTTCCCAAAACAACAATGTAGCAAATAAAAAAAAGCAGAGGGAGTATACGCTTTTATATTAATCTCAAATATATTGAAAATGCCCACATCCCCATCAATACATTTGGTTAAACTTGTTCATTTTACTTGTTCATTCAGTTCCTAATTTAGTTTCGATTGTGGATACATCTAGCTCTATTATATAAGTGAAGGGGGGAGGCATTGTGTCCCCATATTAAATGACTATATTATCCTTACTTTTTTAATTACATCATTTTTGTTTAAAATTGTAAGATAATAATGGGTAATCGATCAATCCCAATATTTGCCATTTTTAAAAGCTACAATTAGAATAACTTAAAATTTTAGGTTAAAAAAAGGAAAGACTAAAAAATTTTACAAAAAAAAACAAAGATAACAAATTCATTTAAGAGTATCAAAATCTTCCATCAAAAGGAAAAATTGCCAAAAAAAAAAAAACAGCAATATACTTCCACAACATCATAGTCATGTAAGGAAATGATCATTTAATGGGTTTATATAAATTCAATTTGTGTAAGTCAATTATATAGAGGATAATAAGGTCATATCAAGAATTGATCTAAACTTATTTTTGCTGAAAATAACATTTAACAAGTTGAACAAAACAGAGCATTTATTGAAAAAACTGTCCACTTAAACAATTATAACTATAAATGTCTGTTCGAATTAAATTATAACACTGATAAATAAGTAACTGAGAAAAAAGAGCGTTAATATGACACGCACTCATAGTGTGCAAAAAATTGCTAGTATAAATATATTAAAAGGTGTTTCTAAACAAGGAACGGCGCCACGTGACACTCTTCCTTAAGTGCTTTATAACATGTAATACACATACAATAAAAAATTAGGATTATATTATGTATAAGATTCGATCTTGTGACTTTAAGTTTATATACTACAATCATAACCACTAAATTACACTACAAGAAAATAGGGTTATGGCAACGGCAAGAAAGTGTTGCTAGAGTCTTTATAACCGTTGCAATAGCCCTTTGGCAACGCTTTTTAAGCCGTTGCCAATGGGTGGCGCTGCTAAAAACCTATTGCAACAGTTTGTTTCTTTATGGCAACACTAGTTTAAAAAACGCTGCTAAAGATATTTGTGGCAACGGTTTTTTTAAGCAACATTTTCACATTTATTGCAACACTAATGTCTTAAGGCAACAATATAGATTAAAGGTAACGGATTTATACAAATAAAAAAGCAACACTTTCTTCATCTTTTGGTAACAATTGTCTTTTCTTTTGAAGCAACGATTTAGATTTTAGGCAACACATTATTATGTATCCAAGGCAACACTTTTACCATCTTTTAGCAACATTTATATATTAATTTAGAGAAACAATATGTACTTTAGGCAACGATTTATACCAAGCAATGGCAACAATTGTATTCTTCTTTAAGATGACGATTTAGACTTATTGCAACGCTTTTTATCATATTGCAACTGTATTTCGACTTCAAATGGATTTTCATACACAAGTTACATATGCTATCAAATAAGTCCTCGGTATTGAAAAGAAAGTAAATTTATATATAGATAGATAACATCCATAAAGATTATAAACGTTTTACGTATAGCACCCATAAGACCATAACACCTGTCTAATAGTAAAAACAATGCTTCTAAATTATGTCCGCAACAAAAAGAACCACCAAAAAATATATTCGAAATCAAGCCTTTATGTAACAAAGATTTATCTATCTAATCGAATTGACTAATGAAGAAGCTTGTAATACTTGATTATATGCACCAACCTCTAAGCCAACCTGTAAACAAGAAAAAACTCAATTACAAATCATTGTTGTTAAGTAAAAGTAAAACTATAGTTTTCATTCAAGAATGAGACATGCTAAAGACACGAAGACATAGGATAAAACATCAAAGCATAAATTTAATTATAGTAAGTAAAAAATTTCAGCAAAAATTTCGGCAGAGTCTCCTTTGTAAAATGGACAAACCCAAAAATAGGGCACAATGAAAATACCTGTTTGTAATATCAGTAATACATTTCCCAGATCCAACACAATACATTGTTTACAAAAGCAACCAATATTGGAACATTACCGCCATACTTACCCTAAGGTGGGTAAATGATACAAGACAAATAACTCAATCTCATCTATGTCATATAATTTGAATTTTGGACAAACAATACAAATGATAAGGAGAACAACATAAATATGACATACCTCAATCTTCTTGCGGTTAACAGCTTGTTACGCGGCATTATTTGTAGCACTTGACACAATAGCTTTTGCAATCATTTCGGATGTCAAGTTAGGGTCCTTTTGGCGTAATTGTGCAAGTGCTAAAGCAATGACCTCAAGGGTAATAGGTTCATCCTGAGTTGATACTCCATCTTGCGTCTCTTGCTCCTGTGTAGCTCTTTCCATTTCAGCAACTTTTGCAGCATGAGCTTGCTTTTCCTTTGCAAATTCTTCTCTTTCAGCATTCAACTCTTTTTGCACATCAGCTACCACAGCACTTTTAATAGATTCCATCACCTCCTATGGTAATATCAGGGAGCTACCATTAACATTCTCTTTTGGCTTTTTACGGGATACACCTAATCCAACAAGTCTCTTGTGACTAGCACAACCATCTCCCATAACTTCATCAAATGGATCTTTCCGATTGTCACCATTTTCATCAACTTCTAATGCTTCTAAGCGCCTCATTTCTTGCTATATCAATAAATAACTCCATTATTTTCTGTACAACGTGAAATATCTTGTGAAAGAATATTGGGAGAATGCAAGACTAATAAAGTACATACAATTTTCTTTTGTGTATCATCAAAAGGCCGATCATAGGTTTTTCCTTCCTTTCGAGAGCGAGTTTTCTCAAACATCTTTCTTTTGAAAGGTACCACACCATCTTCTCGAAACTGAGATAATATAAATACAAAAAAAAATAATTATATGATATATCTGACAATGGGTAGTGAAATTTATGGAAACTTAAAAAATGATACTCCATAGTCCATACGTGTAATTGGGAAACATGTGATGAGGTGAAAACATTTTTTTTATACAAGATGTAAACACCTAAGAGCAAACACCTAGAAGTAGAGCAACAACAAACACCTAGAAGTCATCCCCCACAGAGGAGAGAGAGAAAGAAAAAAAGCAGTAGCAATAGTTACCTTCATAGGTAGTAATGAAGAACATTCTCACTTGTAAACACCTAGAAGTAGAGCAACAACCACAACTACAACCACAAGAAAAACAAGCAACACTAACCTAGAAAAAGAAACAACATAAACTAGGTGCAAAATCAGCAATAATGGAGGAAAACAACAAGAAGAACAAGAAAATAAGGTGTTCTGGTTCACTTTGTAACAGCACAAAGGTGATGCAGAGGCCTAAACTTGCCTCCCCTAAAATTCTACAGAGGAAAAACAAGGGGTAGCATCAGCCATGTGAACCTCTTAGGCATGGGGAAAAGGTAAGAGAATCCCACATCCTACTAGATTATATTATAGCTACTACTATAAAAAATTGTATGTCTTATGTATTTCGTACCATCTTATCAGAATTCATGGCAAAGGACACGGGACCACATGTGTGCATGTTATCTTGTTCTTGACGATTCTTTGCATTCTGTAAACTTGTTTTCTAGCCAAAAAAAAGAGGCAAAAGTTGTTGGTGAGCCTGATCACTAAGTAATGAAATATATGTTAAAGTAGGTTTTATTTTTACCTTTGCTGGAGTAGACGCCCAATATTTTAGTAGTAGTTTGAAATGATCTTCTGGCACATTATCCGGGCATGACTTCAGTCTATCTTCATAATTATCATATCGGTAGTAATGATCTCTTTTGAGCCGACATTTGAAACCTCTCCAAGACTGATCAAGGGTCTCCATAACCCAATCATAAGCTTCAGATGGAAGGATATACTTAGTCTGAAATATAAGTTACTTAGTGTTACTAATAAAACAAGGTAAAAAAAACAATGTCACGAGGAAGAAAAAGACAAAGTAGTAAAACATCATCAAAGATTCAATTAAGGAGATAACTGACTTTAACATATTCCCACATCTTGTCCTTGTCTGGAACACTCTGCCAATTTGTAAAAGTCAAGGGGGCCCAGTTGTAATCATGAGCAATGGTTCCTAAGAACCTAGTGAGCTCCTTCCGAGCCTTCTCAGGCCCAATAGGTTGTCCTTTATCGTTGCAATATATAGCAACACGGTCTTCCCATTTTTGCGAGCATGGACTTCAAACATATTTGTTGGCCCTCGACCTTTCTTTTTGGGACCTACTACAAGTTATCACAGGTGAAAAAGATACACAATATGACACTCTCAAAGAGATGACACATAATATTCTTCAATCAAACATAGAAATAAAGAGATGAGCATATTTGAACTTGTTCGCACAACACACAAGCTAGAATGAAAGAAATACCTTCATTAGAAGATGCAGTTATCTGTCCTTGATTTTCTGACACAACAATGGAAGAATTTTGACTTTTGGACCTTAAACAATCTTGTTCAAGTTGTTGTACCTCTAGCTCTATTCGATGTGCATCCAATGGGTCTACTTGTTGTTGCATCTCTATGAATTTATCCATTGCTAAAGCTGGACACAATGGCTGCTTCTTTGCCTTTCTAGGTGCATATTCTCTAGTTCTTACCTTCTACAAAAATAACACACAATATGATCAAAACTAACAATAGAAAGTATTATGTATGTAAAGTAACATAAATTCTAAAGCATTTCACAGAACCTTATTTGGTAAAGATCTCGATGATGAAGCAGGTGCTGCTTTCTTGGGAACATTAGAGTTCTCCTCATCAGAGTCATGATCATCATCATCTGCAGGTTGGTAGTCTTGATCATCACGATCGGCAGGCTGGTAGTCTTGATGATCATTGTCCACATTGTTGTCATTCTGTTTCCCCTTAGTACGAGCAGTAAGGCTTTCCATGAGTTGTTGTGCAATCTGGTCTAAACCAAGTTCTTTAAACTTTTGGGCATTTTTTTCCATGATGCTTGACCTTACTTTCTCATATGGGTTTAACACAGAATGCGTTGGACCATTCTGTTTCTTTTTTGATATTGAAGAGCTTCCGTACTTCACCATTTTCAACCTGAATGTAGATGTATAATAATAGTAATAACAAATTGAAGAAAACTATACAATCATATCAAGTCATATAATTATCATAGAAACTATACAGTAATTAATCAAACATAGACATAATAGAGAAATCATGAATAATTCTAAAATAGCCAACAAGTCTCAAAGACATAAAATATAAAATATCGACAACTTAAAATAATGTCAAAGGTAACATGAAATAGAAAATATAGTTAACTTAAGTTAACCCTCTAGGACTCGGGAACCAAGGTATCTGCATCATCAGCATGCATCCAATCCCAATCTGTATCGTCAAAGTCAGATTCGTTTTCTGGCACATTCAAATCACCGCTAAGACCTATAATCTCATCTATGTCGACTGTCCGAACATCACCATTAGTGGTTCAATAGCTATTGGTTAAGTCAACAGATGGGCATTCTTTTGAATTAGAATCTCGAGGTTCTTTCCAGTACGTTTCCTCGTCAAGTTCATCCTCAAAGTCATAAAATTCTCTTGGAGTTCTTTTCATAACATAATGAATGTCATGTTCAACTGGATCTTGGACAAAGAAAAGCTGGTGAGCTTGAGATGCCAATACAAAAGGATCGTCTACTGAACACTTCTTCTTGAAATTGACAAATGTAAGGCCACACTTATCAATATCAGCAAGAAACCAATCGCATTTGAACAACACGACACTAAATTTAGACCAAAAATCTAGCTCAATAATCTCTTCAATTACACCATAGTAGGTAACTTCCCCATCAACAGGATTTCGATCCCTTGAGCTAGCAAAACTAGAAGTCATGGCCGTCAATGTGACTCCACTATTCTGAGTCTTTATACGTGAATCGCGTTGCCTTGTGTAAAACCTATACCCATTTACAAAATATCCTGTGTACCTCCTAACTTTCGGATTTGGACCCTTAGCCAACCATAATATATCGCCACCAATGTGTTCTGTGTGCACCTTTTCCTGAAGCCAATCAATAAAATCTTTACTATGAACTTGAGCGCTATCCCATCTACGCTTTCGGCCTTGGCTATTCACTAAACTCTCGTGTTCCCTAAAAGAAAGCATGTAAATTCAAGTAAAATACTAAACATCATATTAACAAAAAGAAAAAAAAGTGTAATTCTTACTTACTTGATATAGTTTTCCACTGTTTTATTGTTGCAATTAGATATGACATATCTATGAGCTTTCTTCAGATTTTGCAAGTCTAAAGTGACTCCTTTTCCTTTCTTTTTATTTTTTCCTCCAATAGGATACTCTACCTTTGAAAAAAAAGATGAATTATCTTCACTCTGATTCATGGAACAACTCCTACCAAATCTTCTATCTAATCGAGTCTTGACGTTATCATGTAGGTATCTTGGACAAAATGTTAAGCATTCTTCCATTAGATACCCGTTTGCCATACATCCCTCTGGACGACTTCTGTTGCGTACGTATGACTTCAGCTTGCATAGATACCTCTCAACAAAGTACATCCAACGATATTGCACTGGTCCACCAAATTTAATTTCATCCACTAAATGAACAGGTAAGTGGACCATCACATCAAAGAACGCCGGAGGAAAAATCATTTCAAATTGGCAAAGTATCTCGACAACTTCATTAGCCAACACGCTTAATTCTTGAAGATCAACAACTTTAATACATATACCCCGAAAAAAATTCCCAAGTCTTATTAAAGGTACAACGACACTTTCTGGCAATGTCTTTCTAACAGCAACTTGAAGCAAATGATGGAGCAAAACATGTGCATCATGACTCTTATAACCAACAAATCTTCTTTCTTTCTCTTGTACACATCTTGCTATGTTCGATGCATACCCATAAGGTAGTTTTGCTTCCTTAAGGACTTTGATAAACAAATCCTTTTGTGCATTAATCATTGTAAAATTCGCCGGTGGAATCAACATGCTCTTACCATCATCTGAAGGATAAGGGTGGAGATGTTGCTTTATCTTAAGTTTCACCAAATCAAGGCGCGCCTTAATGCCATCCTTTGTTTTTCCAGGAACGTCTAATAATGTCTCGATAATGTTATCAAATACGTTCTTCTCAATATGCATGACATCAAGATTGTGACGACATTTAATACTAGGCCAATACTCTAGTTCAAAAAAAATAGGCTTTTTTTTCCATGGCCCTTTCGTACCTCCACCTTTCTTTTTCTTCCCAAAATCATTGACAAAATTCTCCAAAATCAAGTAACACTTCTTCACCAGATAAAGGAGTAGGTGCAGAACGATCCTCTATAGTTCCATTAAAAGATTTCTTATCCTTTCTCCAAGGATGGTTCATTTTAAGAAACCTTCGGGTGTCCAAGTAACAATTCTTTCCGCTATGTGGCAAATATTTGGGTTCCACATCATGGTTACAGTTAGGACATGCATAATTACCTTTAGTGCACCAACCTGATAACATGGCATAAGCTGGAAAATCGTTTATGGTCCCCATCAATGCTACACGCAATTGAAATGATTGTTTTTTAAATGCATCATAAGTTTCTGCTCCATCTTTCCACAACTCCTTTAATTCCTCAACTAATGGCTGCAAGTATATGTCTATGTTATTTCCCGGGGACTTTGGACCAGGAATTAATAAAGACAACATGAAATATTAAGGTTTAAGAGACAACCACGGTGGAAGGTTATAATTAATCAACACAACAGGCCAAGTGCTATGAGCAACACTCATGGTTCTAAACGGGTTGAAACCATCGCTAGCAAGAGCTAATCTAACATTTCGAGGATCTGATGTAAAGTTTTGATATGTTACATCAAAGGTCTTCCAAGATTGTGCATCAGCAGGATGCCTGATCTTACCATCTTTCTTTCGCCCAATATTATGCCAAACCATCGATTCAGCAGTCATAGGGCACATGAATAATCTCTGAAGTCTAGGCTTCAATGGGAAATGCCTTAAAACCTTTGCTGGCACTTTTTCAGACTTCCACCTTGATGTTCCACATTTTGGACAAATATTTACTCCTTCAAGCTCCTTCCAATAAAGAACACAATCATTAGGGCAAGCATGTATTTTTTGATAGTCAAGACCCAAATCACTCACAATTTTCTTTGATTCATTATAGGATTTAGGAAGTTTGGCCATGGGAAATGCTTCTCTCAACAACTCTAAAAGATCACCAAAGGCTGCATTACTCACTCCATTTAGGCACTTGAAGAGGAATAAACGAATCATAAAGGACAACTTTGAGAAGGTTTTGCACCCAGGATAAAGTTCCTGCTTCCCTTCTACCAACCTATAAATTTTTTTTGCCTCCTCGTTTGGCCCATTGGAAACCCCTTGTCCATCATCTAAACCTTCATCCACATCTCTAAAAGTATCATGCAACAAACCAAACACATCATCATAAGTATTTAGACCATTACTTTCCTGTCCTTGTCTATCATTAGAAGAAGCTTCCCTTTGTATGACCCACTCCTTAAAGCCCTTTACAAATCCATCAACTATCAAATGATCATAAATTTCGTCTTTAGAGCGACATAAACGCCTCGAGCACTTTTTACAAGGGCAAAGAATTTGTCCCCCGATAGCATCCTTGGCAAAATAATGATCAAGAAATGCATTTAAAGCTTGTTTAAACTCTTCTGAACCTCTAGGAAGTGTCATCCAGTTTTGATCCATGAGATAACTTATTTTGTAATGATAGCTACAACTATATCATAAAAAGAAAAAAAACCAATATAAACACATAAGGGCGATGAAACAATAGTTTTCACACTTGTTTCATATTAGTCAATCTTAGAATTACATATTAGTTTAGCCAAAACATTTACTATGAAAAGCATATATAAATTTTGCAAAAGAAACCCAAATCACACCACGAGAGAGACATTCCCAAACCAATCCAAAAATAATTAAATCATCATTAAAACTAACCACTTTCACTCCCGTCTAACACTTTAACTTCTGTTCAAGCAAAAGTCAGTGAACACAAGCTTATCACACGACAAACAACAATTTTACAACAAAAACAGGGAAAAAAAACAATTTATACAACAACCACAACACCCTACAATAATGGCAGCTCCGACAACATGGAACAACAACTTGAGCAGCAGCATGACATAAAGCAACATAGATTGATTATTGAAAAGAAAAGATTGATTATTGGTACCCACTCATTTGACAAGTCACTACACAAAAGAACAAATTCTTGAAAGATAACCTTTAGAAGAAGTAGTTGTTACCTTCATCTAATAATGGTTATGATTAGATTTTCAATATGTCACATGTGACTCAATAACCCAACTAATCAAACAAAACAATAGTACTGCTATTTTCTTCAGAATTATGCTCCAAAACAATTAATACTACAAAAAATCAATCACCCAATTAAGTTTATATAAAAAGAGAAAAAAAAAACAAAGTCAGAGTTTATTAGCAAATGACCACATCTTTCAGACTTTCACTATATTTTCTCTTTCCCGAGGTAGCCAACGAATTTTCTCTTCATGAAGCAAACTCTTATTGATCACTAAGAAAGTTGTAATCTTTCCTATAATTTGTTGGGTCGCTTTGAAATTATTGATTTTGTAACTTAATTTCTCAATTACCCATTAGTTTTAATTTGAAGTAATTTTTGGAATTATTCTTTGACATTGCATTACACTCACGAATATTCAATTCCGAAATTAATTGCAGAATACCGAAAAAAAAAACCATATCAAAGACATCTTCAGAATATATAGTCGATTAATTATGATAATTGAACTCGAAATTTTCCAGCATGTAAAAATTGAATTTGCAATTGTTTTCCAGCAAAAAAAGAAGAAAAAAAAACAAAGAAACTCCATATCAAATATGTCGAAATTGTGGACATACCTTACTCTGAGAAAAAGATGCGAATTGAGATGCGAATTGTCGAGAAGTTGAGATGCAAATTGTCGAGAAGTTGATGCGAATTGTCGACAAGAAGTGTTGCAAAGTGAGAAGCGAATTGAACAGTGAGAGAAGAAGATCGTCGCAAATTGAATCCGAGGGTTTAGGTTTACGGTTTTTTTTTTTTTTTTGTTTTCAAGTAAGTTTTATTTTGTGAAAGGCTTGTTAATTTTCGAGTAAGTTGACTAGTTGAGTGTAGATTCTACAATTAAGATTAATTACCCAAAAAAAAAAAGATTAAAATATTAGGGGGAAGTTTGCCGCTGAAGTAGAAATGAAAAACAAAGGTTTTAAATTTTTGGGGAAGATTAGCGCTTAGGAAAAACCAAAACATTGCATATATAAATTTTTTAATTTATTTTTCACTTCTATAAAAAGTGTTACCTTAAAATTTCTATAGCAACGGTTTTTTAAGTGTGTAAACAAGTGCTCAAAAACTGTTGCCATAGACCACTTTTTGCAACATTAATTAAACTGTTGCTATATGTCCGTTGCTATAACCCTTTTTTCTTGTAGTGAAACTAAGTTATATTTAATATTATTATTTCAAAGTAAAATATTAATAAATAAAAACTATAGTTACCCGTGGTATGGCCGGAGCCTAAAAACTAGTTTATTTACAAACTAAGGATAGTGGTCTTTTTCACTTTAAAAATGCGTTTTAGAAAAAATGAATTCATAATAAAGATAAAGGCTAATACGTTTTCAAATAAATTTCAAAAAGTCAGAAGAAGTTATCAGCACTAAGGTCAACTCATTTCTTTATTAGGAAGATAATATTGTCAATGAAGACTAATAAGTACCAGTCAACAGCTAATAAGTTTGATAAGTGTCAATAAATTAAGATAAGTCTCAATAATTGTTCATGTAAATTCCAATACGCAAGTTTCCATAAATTCCAAATAATTTATAATATGTTCTGATAAGGATAAATATGCTCAAGTATGTTTAGGTTAGTTATATTTGTATATGTAATAGAAATATGAACTACTAATAGGGGTGTTCAAGCTGGACACCCTCAAATACTGTTGGAGTTTATAGTAGAAACTCTAAGTTTGTTTCAAAAGAATATGAAGAGTCATTTTTACCTTTTGTCCCAAATTGAAAGACACTACTACATTATTAATCAAAGGCAATGGCTAAAATTTGCTAGTGCAACGCATTATTATATACCGTTGCAGTAGGGGAATCTAATGCAACGGTTCTTGTCAATTTAGTTTTGTAAATTGGGCTACTGCAACGGTATTGATGTTGTCGTTGCAGTAGACATACTTATGGCAATGGCTAGCTTATATTCATTGAGTTACATTAGAAATATGTATAGTACGTATAAGGACTACTCTATATTAGTGAATTTGGCGCAATAATTTAGCTTTCCCTCTACTTTTTTTCACCAAATTTCAAAAGCTTTATGTCTTATGACAAAAAAAAAATGAAATGAATTCTTTCAAAAAATAAGCCCTACTGCACCACAAGTCCACAATTATCTCCCAAATTCTTTAACACTGTACAATTGCTCAACAAATTTCGAACCCTCAATTCTTTCCCCAAAATTATTCCGAATTTCGGTTCACTCAAACTGCAAGAGAAAAGAGGCAAAATTTTCAACCCGAAATTCAATTGTTAGGGTTTGCGATTGAGGCGAAGGTCGAGCTATGCAGTTCTTGGACCTAAGGTCTGCCATTGAGTCGAGCAGCAAGGTTGCAATTTTCAACCCAGAAAAGAGTCGAAATTCTTGAAACTAAGGTTGCGATTTTCAATCCAAGGTATCTTCTCCAATTTCCATTTAATTCTTCAATTTTCAACCCAAGGTCTATAATTCTCAATGCTATGGGTTTTAGAATTACGCACAACATATGTTGACTATAAGTTTTCAATCCAAGGCCTTGTTTCTTGTGTATATGATTTATGTAGGTGTTTGAATTGGAGACCATTTATTTGCAAGATTCGAACCAATTTGGACATGTTTAGAAAGGTTTTGAAGGATTCTTAGGTTCATCGAAATCCGCATCAAAGTACTAGTGTTCATTTGTTTCAATGTTTACTGTTTCTTTTTTCAAATGTTTATACTAGTTTGTGTGATGAGTTTGTTGTTGATATTGTTTGCTAATGTTTTGCCCAGTATCTTCTATGAGCAAATTATTATGCATTACTTTTTAGAGTAACTATGCCATGTTTGAGCTTATTTTGTTACCATAATTGCTGTCATATAATAGAGATTAGTTAAAGTTATTGGTAAGAGATGATTATATGTAAGTAATGATGAGATAAATTCAACGAGATTAATCTCAGATTGTACTTTTAGCAAATCAATTGCTAGAGAAAGTTTTAACTATAAGAAGTGAAATGTGGCCTATAGATTGAAGGAGTATCTAAAAAGTGGATATGATTCCCTGCTCTAAGTTTTGTTAATTGATTTAATTGGGTGAGTTTTTTTTTTCATCTTAGATTAATTTTGGGTTAAAAGGGTGAGCTCTTGTTGTTTCATTATTGTTGTTTGGATTACATAGAAAGATAATTTTAGCGGATGCCATGCTCTAAGTTTTGTTAATTGATTTAATTGGGTGAGTTTCTTTTTTTCATCTTAGATTAATTTTGGGTTAAAAGGGTGAGCTCTTGTTATTTCATTATTGTTGTTTGGATTACATAGAAAGATAATTTTAGCTGATGCCATGCTCTAAGTTTTGTTAATTGATTTAATTGGGTGAGTTTTTTTTTTTCATCTTAGATTAATTTTGGTTTAAAGGGCGAGCTCTTGTTGTTTCATTATTGTTGTTTGGATTACATAAAAAGATAATTTTAGCGGATGCCATGCTCTAAGTTTTGTTAATTGATTTAATTGGGTGAGTTTTTTTCATCTTAGATTATTTTTGTGTTAAAAGGGTGAGCTCTTGTTGTTCATTATTGTTGTTTGGATTACATAGAAAGATACTTTTAGCGGATGCCCAGTAGCTTAGTTATAAGTAAAGTCTTGTGTAGGTGATATCCAAGACTTAGGATCATAATATTGAATGCATCATTGTCTATGTGGCTCTCTATACACGCTAATTTTTCATGAATTCTACTCACCCCTCCCTGATATCCCTCTCTCACATCTTACAATTAGACTATGTTGTTATTTCTATATTTAAGAATTTTGTTATGTGTGATTGTTGTTGTTCTAAATGACTTGATTAATGAGTATAAATGTTGTTTGCAAATAAGAAAGAGGACATGGATTTACTTATTACTTATTGGTGTCATTGTTGTTCTAAATAACTAGTTTTCCTAATCAAAAATAGTGTTTTTACAATAAATAATGATGTGGTATGATGTACTTCTTTATATATGGATTGCATCTATCCTCAAACTGTAGGTAATGGATAAAAGAAATAAGGAGTGGTGGACGTTTCCTAGATGGAGTGATGAATATGAACAAAGAACTGACGAGTACATTGAAAAGGCTTTTGCTAGCAAGTCACAAGGAAATGAAATTTGTTGCCCGTGTGGTTCTTGTCATTTTAGGTATTGGCAATATAAGGATGTCATGAAGGATCATATAATTTGCAACGGTTTTGTTCCAAGAAGAGACAAGTTGTTAGATTTAGGGATGGACATTGAAGGAGAAAGGGTGGTGTTTGATCACGACGAGTCACCAAACATGAACAATGATAATATAGAGGGGTTGTTGCATGATACATTGAGAGAGGGACCAAATGATGAGGCAAAAAAGTTTTTAAAGTTAGTTGAAGAAGGTGAGCAGGAACTTTATCCAGGATGCAAAAGATTTTCTAAACTTTATTTCACAATTCGACTGTTTATATTCAAGTGTGACCACAAGTTAAGTAATACAGCGATTGCAGAGTTGTTAGAATTTTTTAGGGATGTGCTACCCGATGCAAAACTGCCTTCATCTTTAAACGAAGCGAAAAATGTGTTGAAATTCTTAGGGTTGGATTATACTAAGATAAATGCATGTCCCAATGATTTCATGTTGTATTGGGAGGAGCATGCAAATGCAACAAGTTGCCATGTTTGTGAGACTCCTAGGTGGAAATCAAATGACAAGGAGCAACAAAATGGAAAGACCCATAGAATTCCCTTAAAGATTCTAAGGTACTTTCCAATCAAGAAGAGGTTCCAGAGGTTATTCATGTGTCCTGAAACTGCAAAGTTCATGACTTGGCATGCAAATGGGCGTGAAAAAGATAATCTTTTACGACATCCAGTGGATGATCAAGCTTGGAAAGACTTTGACAAGTTTTATCCAAATTTTGCTAAAGAAACTCGCAATGTGAGGCTTGGGTTAGCCAGTGATGGATTTAATCCTTTCAACTCGATGAGTATTGTACATAGTACATGGCCGGTGATCTTGATCAATTATAATTTGCCCCCATGGATACTAATGAAGCCCGAGTTCTTGATGCTAGCATTACTTATTCTGGGCCCTTTATCCTCTGGTAATGATATCGACGTATATCTACAACCACTAATCAAGGATCTTAAGGATCTCTGGGATTTCGGGATAGAAACATACGACGCTTCTAGTAATCAAAGGTTTGACATGCATGTAGCTTTGATGTCCACTATTAGTGACTTTCCGGCTTATGCAATGTTGTCGGGGTGGAGTACAAAAGGAAAACTTGCATGCCCTTGTTGTCATAATGAAACAGAAGCTAAATTTTTCAATCACAGTCACAAGCATTGCTACATTGGGGGTTATCGTAGATTTTTGGATTCATCACATCCTTGGCGTTATGACAAGAGGAATTTTAATGGGCAAACTGAGGAAAGAAATGCACCTGTTCGTTTGAAGGGGACATAAATTGTTGAGCTACTCCATGATTTTCGAAATAATTTTGGAAAGAAGCAGAAGAAGGAGAAGGACCCTAATGATACAAATCCATGGAAAAAGCTACCTATACTTTTTAACTTGCCTTACTGGAAGCATTGTTCAATTCCCCATAATCTTGATGTGATGCATATAGAAAAAAACGTATGCGATAATGTCATCGCGACATTGTTAGACATATCGGGGAAGAGTAAGGATCATAAAAATGTTTGTAAGGATTTGAAAGAACTTAACATGATGCCAGAGCTTCAACTTATAGAACTGGAAGATGGTAGTGAAATAATGCCACGATCACGCTTTTGGATGACAATAGAACAAAAGCGTTTGTTTTGCCAAATGATAAAAAATGCAAAACTACCGCAAGGCTATGCTTCAAATATTTCTCGATGTGTGCAAGTTTGAGAAAGGAGAATATCTGGGTACAAGAGCCGTGATGCTCATTTTTTTAATGCATTATTTGCTTCCACTTGCTGTGAAGACAACACTACCCAAAGATGTTGCAACCCCCTTAATACGATTGTCTACCTTTTTTAAGGGTATATGGAAAAAAGCCATTGAACCTCGAGATCTTGACATTATGCAGTCAAAGATAGTTGAAATTCTTTTGTCAATTTGAAGGGATTTTTCCACCTACTTTTTTTGACATAATGGTACATCTTCCTATTCACTTGGTGGAAGAAATCAAGCTTGGTGGACCTGTTGCAATAAGGTGCATGTATGCAATTGAGAGGTATCTTCGAGAGTTGAAATCTGATGTTCGGAACAAGGGACGTCCCGAGGGCTCAATGGCCGAAGGTTACTTAGCCAAAGAAGCCTCTAGATTTTGCGCTAGGTACTTAAATCGGCCAAAATCTCCTTCAAATAGTGGTTTGAATCTTAGTTCTTCACTACAGTTTCTTCCTAAGGTTGGACACCCTATAAGAGGAAAGGGAAGGACCACAAAGAAGAAGCAATTAGGGTCTATGATTGATAGCATCACGTGGGAGCAAGCTCATCGATATGTCTTATTTAATTGTGATTGTGACGAAGTTGAGGGCTACATCAGGTAAGATAATTGAATATATTGTGGTCTTTATCTTTTTTTTTTCTTATGTATGACTTTTTTGTGATATTAAGATACCTTTTATTACAGTGAGCACAAGTTGTATGTAAGCTGCCAAAGGAAAAGGAAATGGGAAACTGCTCAAAACCACAACAAGGATTTTATGAATTGGTTTAAGGAGAAGGTTGATTCCAAGATTGAACAAGGTGAATCAGTTTCAGACCATGTCAAATGGTTAGCAAAGGGGCCATCTTATGTTGCTAAAAAGTATAGTGGATACTCCGTAAATGGTTATAGGTTTCATACCATGAAGCGCGATGTAAATGCTGTAACTCAAAACAGCGGAGTCACTTTAACAGCTTTGACACCTAGCTTTGCTAGTAGTAAAGATCAAAATCCAATAGAGGGAGATATCATCTATTATGGTTCATTAGAAGAAATTATTGAGATATCTTATCATGGCCATTTTAGTGTTGTCTTATTTCGATGTGTGTGGTTTCATTCACAAAAAGACCATTATGGGCTTACTTTGGTTAATAAAAACAAGACCATTTCTGAAGGAGAACCATTTATTTTGGCATCACAAGCACATCAAGTGTTTTATGTAGAGTTTTATGTAGAAGATCTAACTAAGGCGGGTTGGTATTTTGTTGTTCAAAACATACCCATAGAACTATCTGATGGTATTGTACATAATCAATTATAAATTATCTTGAAATGCATATTTTCATATTATTAAGATTCTTATCTTATATCCATCACTTATATGCTTTTGCATTTTGTCTTTATTTACAGATGAAAGGGACTAATACTAAATGCGTCATTACAAAAAATCAGAGTAAGCCCCACAACCCAAAGCGGCGAAGAACAAATAGAATTTACTACAAAAGCCGGTTGTATCAGACTAGACTTTCTAACAGACTTTCCAGGCGAGAGTGGGCTCAATCTCTTTGCACGGTTATGAATAAGCTGCAAAATCAGGGTTTTAAAATTAATGAAGGATTTCTCAACTTTCTTAAAAGAAATGATGATTTTTTGGTTAGAAAAGTGCCGGAGTATGAAAGACAACGACTACAGAAATTGAAATCGAATGCTGAAAGGATGAAAGCTCGAGGTTTAGAAAGCATCGCAAATAAAATACTCCAGAAGAAGTATGAAGCTGTTGCAAGTACATGGACTAATGAGGAATTATTCTCAGATGAAGACGAGTTAACACATGAATCTGAGGGTGATGATGTAGAGGATGTAACTGGCACTCATGGAAAGAGTAGGGTCAAAAGTAACTCGAAGGTTTGATCTTTTCACTTTATTTTATAGCTTGAAGTATATAATTTGCCTATGTTTATTATTCAAAGAGCTATTGATGTAAATTATATTCCCTACAAAATTCACTTGGATATGTAATGTCCCATCCTGCACAACTACTGCATTTTGCCCATTATGGTCCACAATCTCGGTGCAGTCTCCCCTTATTGTCCTGTATATATAGTGCTGATGTTTCATTGATGTCTTTGTTGTCATAATGTAAAAGCATCTTAATAAGCTTAAACTTGCTGATCTCTGCTGCAGCACAATGCAATAAAGTTAACCCCTCATCGTCTTGAATTCTGATTAATGAGGTTTCTTTCTCCAGCATATTTCGCTCCATTTCTGATAAAATCCACAAGGATAAACCGTTGAAAGGATGCTTTTAAATGTATTGTTATGTACAGTTACTGGACTAACTAATAATCTTCCTACTCCATTTTAATTAAGAACTGAGTGGTCAAGCCTTAACCTGATCTTAGCTATTCTTATTTTAGATAGTGTTTTGATCAATTTATTTTGATGTTTTTT
Source organism: Beta lomatogona (assembly GCA_947646795.1). NCBI lineage: Eukaryota > Viridiplantae > Streptophyta > Magnoliopsida > Caryophyllales > Amaranthaceae > Beta > Beta lomatogona. The sequence continues at coordinate 2,483,791 of CANSNZ010000982.1, forward strand.
CATAAGTATTTAATATATATACTCTATTAAGTAAAAGTCAGTATATATTGAGGATGTGCTAGCATCAGTTAAAGTGACGTTTTTTTCATCACTCTGCTGCACCCTCTGCACTGCCCCCACCTTACTAACCCCCCTGTAGACCCCCATACCGACCCCCGCAGCCCCACCCCTACAGACCCCCTCGCTATTCCCCACGCCCTACGGACCCCCTACATCCCCCTGCTGCCCATTTTTCATGCATGCTAAGATCTATTTATATTATTTGATTGAAAGAAGCTGGATTGCACGAAAGCTGAAGTAGGGAAGTCCCCGTCATCCCAAGTAGTATCTATGGCTGATTTATTGCAGAGAAATGGTAAAAAGCAACACCAAGATATAGTGCAACATCCTCAAAATCGTAAGACAACTAGTTATATGAGAAATTCTCAGGGAAAAGCTGAGCTACAACTGAATGCTACTGCAGAACCTCAGAAGCTTCCAATATTGGCAAAAGAGCAGCATGCCCCCATGTCACAGAAAAAAGCAAAAGCAAAAGGCATTTTGTAAACCAGGCTCCATGTCTGCGTATCGTGAATTTAGGAAAAAGCAATTAGAAAACAAGGAGCAAAACAATGATTTAAAAGTTTCTGTGAACAATGAAGTCCCTTATGAAAGTGTTATGGTTATGAGTAATCCTTCTACACTATCAAGAGTAGATGAGGATGAAAATGAAAGTGACTTGGAGATAACGGAAGATGAAAATGCACATGAGTTTGAAATACCGAAAGATACTGAAATTAAAGGTACACACTAATTCAATCATCTTTTGTTGAAATTGCTTATTTCTTCTTCTAATCCCTTGAATATTTTTAAATCTATTAATATACTATATGGCAACCTCATCTTGAATAGCTCCTAGAAACAAGAAGCATAGAGGCCCCACAAAGTTACCAAAGGTTCATGCGCGTACAACTGAAGAGCGCAAAGTTATTATATTGAACTCAACTGGCCAACCAGTAGGACTTACACAAGAGATTGTCGACGAGTTAGCCTCTTCTTAGGAACTGTGGCTAGGGATCCCGAGCTTGCACCACTAAATTATCGTCACTTCCCTAGTCTACCTACACGTGACAAAATGTGGGATTATATCCTGGTTTGTCTTCCTACATTTATCTTTATATTTTTGTAGTTCTAGATAACCTATTGCTCTCCGGTTTTAGATTTTCTTTTTCAATTTATTGTTTAGGAGAAGTACTTAATTCCTGATGAAGGAAGAAAATAGGTAATGGAAACCATCAATGTGAGTTGGCGTGGTTATAAATGTAGAGTAAAGAAGAACCACTACTATGCATATAAGACTGATGCTTTAAGATGGGAACATCGCCCAAAAACAATTTCGGAATCGCAATTTAGAGATCTGTTGGACTATTGGGATTGTTCAGTAGTTGAGGTAGTATATGCATATTCTGTGCGCTTAACCTTTGTCCAGAAACTTATGTAATTAAAAGCTTGATTGTTTTGTTTATATAGGAAGAAAGCAACATCAACAAAGACAATCGTGGATTGCTAAATGATATGCACACCATGGGTCCCAAGTCGTATGCATCATTACGTTATAAGCTGGTAAATTTTCTCTTTTATTTCAACTTCCTTTTAATTGTTGATGATTTGTTATTCTTCAGAAATATAATCATTTTCTGATAAACAATGATCTATACTATGAATAGTTAACAAAGATTCTCTATTTCAATGTGCCTTTAATAACAACAAGAGGATACTAATAAGCAAGAACCTTCTCAAGCAAAGGTGTACAGAGAATCAAGGAAAAGAATTTCCGGAAAAACATATTCCACCAGCTATGAGGAAACTACAGAAAATATTGTGAGTTACTAAGTTTAATATCTTTATGCATACGTTCCATAACTTGGTAATGAAACGAATTAACTTTACTTTGATAGGCCAAGATGGATGCTCTAGAGTCCCTCCAAAATGAAGAAGGCAACTCTAAGGATCCTTACTTTGAAGTCATAAAGAATCCTAAGCGCAATAGTCGATTACACCTTTATGGGAAAGGTGTGACGAAGAATAGTTTAAATAAAAGAAACACAAACTCAGGATTCATATTTCCTCAGGAATTCATACAAAGTATGCGGACACAATTGGCGGAGGAGATTGCACCGAGCGTGGCATCAATGATTTTATCTCAGATTCGAGAAGCTAATCCAGAATTAAATATTGCCATTCCTAATTTTCAGATTACGCCAACACCAAGGGATGAATCTAGTGCTCCAAATAATACCAAAGAACCCAATGGCCAATCATCTATTGGGACACATTCTTTACATCAGGTAATACCACGTTCTAGAACAGCATTTTTATTATTTTGCTTAAATCAAGAGTGAATCTCATTAAATCCGGAAATATACCTATGAACTTTTGTATGAGATCTGAGCCATCATATATTCATATTCTTGAATCTGTGGAAGTTAGAAATACATCAAATAAAAAACTACTAATGTTATATTTTTATTTTTTTGCTTAAATCAAGAGTGAATCTCATTAAATCAGGAAATATACCTTTGAACTTTTGTATATCTGAGCCTTTATATATTCATATTCTTGAATTTGTGGAAGTTAGAAATACATCAAATAAAACTACTGATGTTATATTTTAAAATGAGCCATTGCATACATTTTTCTTTCGTGCATATAGCTTAGTAACAAGACAGAAGTAAAAGTTCCAATGTAAATCCATAAGCTAAACTTTCTTTGTCAGGAGCAGCTATATTAGGAAAACAAATTGAAACTGGCTCTTTTTTTTTCCAATCACAGTTGCTATATGTTTTGATTCTTTTGGTGTTATGCTAAATTATATTGTATGGTGTCTTGCCACTATCAAAATCATGCTAATGTGATACTAAGGTGGGCGGCATTTCAATAGCGAGGTTTATTTGCCAATTGATATCATAACTTGTATTGAATAAAATTTGTGTACTAACATAATTAAATTTTTTTGAATATATGCATGTAGGTGAACAATGACGCAAATGTAGAAGATGAAGCGTAGATATCCTACATTCAATCACGTATGGTGGAGGATTAGTTTTAACAAAAGGGATATGGTGGAGGATTAGATATCCTACGAAATTTCTAGAAACGATTAGTTTTTATTTGTAGTACTCAATACTTTTAACAAAGGAATCGGATATGGTGGAAGCTAGCTAGTATACATATCTATTGTACGTATGGTTAACATGATTTAGCTAACTATACTTCTTTTTGTTAACAATCCCAAGGGCTATGGAATAGATTTTCAAGTTTTATAGTCTCAATGAGATATTTTATTGTCACATATTAGATGTCTATTATTTTTTATTTGCATTGCATATATATATATATATATATATATATATATATATATATATATATATATATATATATTAGCCGTTGCTTTAGGTTCATATTTAACATCATTAATAGCCGTTGGATTTGTTATATGCCTAATGCAACGACTGTGGTAGATAACATGCAGCCGTTGCATTAGGTCCGTTTAACCATCACATTAGACCTGAGGCAACGCCAGCAAATGCGATGGTCTAAAGCCGTTGCCTTAGGCCTAACGCAATGGCAAAAAGGACCCAAGGCAACGGATTGAGGCGTCGCCTCTGCTCTTTTATGTAGTAGTGAGAATATAAGGGAAGAGTAAGGTTTATAACCATTACTCTTCCTCTACCCTTTGAGTTGAGTAGCAATGAGGCTTTTAGTGGGTTTGTGGTGATGTGTGGTTACCACACGCGCACCGCCGTCCGCCCGGACCGAGCCAGGGCCATGGGCCATGGGCCATAAACTTACCTTAACTATAGTTTTGGGTCAGAAATATGTCAGCATTTTATGACCGTTTCTATCAGTCTTAAGTTACCGTTTTCTCCCCTAATCTCTCTCTTAATGCCGTTTTCTCCCTTAATCTCTGTCCTAATTTACGGCCATTAAACCTCCCATTATGTGACCGTTTTTCCCACTTTCAACCATTTTCTGATCGGTTTTGGTTTTCCTCTCCCTATATACCAGTGTTCTAGGACTCTCTGAGATAGAGAAAACACACCATTACATCTTCAACTTTAGGGCAGTGATCTTCTCACGCCACGGTTGTCAGTTAAGTGTATCAATTTAGTTATCAGTTTATGTTCCTACATTCTAAAGTTGAATTTTTTTTTATCTGTTCTACGGAACTATGGCTGGTGAAATTCCTGATGATACTGTGCGTATTCTTAATGTTGTGCCTATTACCAATCCCTTTGTCCCTAATATGTCTAAGTTAGATCCGTTTGATGGGAAAAATTATAAGATGTGGTATGATAAAATGGAATTTTTCTTGGGTCAAATTGGGGTTGAATATTGTTTGTTTGTTGTTGCTGCTCCTGAGAATTCTGTTAGGGATTTTGTGAAAGATAATAAGACTTGTCGTGGGATGTTACTACATTATATGACTTATGCCCTTTACATGATTTATAATAAGTCGAAAAATGCTAAGGATATTTGGGATGCTTTGAATGCTAAGTATGGTACTGATGATTTTGGGACTAAGAAATATGCTTGTAGTCGTTGGTTGAAGTTTACTATGTCTGATGATAAACCTGTACTAGATCAAGTTCATGAGTATGAACATTTGTGTGCTGATATTGTGGCTGAGGGTATGGCCATTCCTGATATGTTCCAAGCCAACTGTTTACTTGAGAAATTACCTCCTTCCTGGGAAAATTTTGTTCATTCCTTAAAACATAGGCAGAAAGACTTTACCCTTCAGGAATTAGTTTCCCACATTAAGATTGAGGAGCAGAACCGTATCCAAATCAAAGGCAAATCAGTTGATCATTCTTCCTTTTCTGCTAATCTTGTGGAAAATAAAGCTGCTGCAGGTAAAGGACCAAAAGGTAAGGGTCCAAATCAGTTTCATGGTACAAGGCAGAATTATAACAACTTCAAGGGAAAAGGTCAGTTTAAGGGAAGTTGCTTCGTTTGTGGTAAGTATGGGCATGCTGCCAAGGACTGCCGTCAAAGAAAGGAAGCTCCAAACACTAGTAGAATAATTGCTTATTGCTGCGGTGGTATTGCTGCGGTTTTACCCATAAGCAATAATATATCAAGTAAAAAGAAAAGGTAAAATATAAAATAAAGATATTGCTGCGGTTTCGGCCAAAAACCGCAGCAATATGGTTTCAACGGGAAATTTTTAAAAAAAAGTTGACTTTTTGACCAGACATATTGCTGCGGCCAAAACCGCAGCAATATATTTAAATAATATTAAAAAAAATATATTTTAATATATTGCTGCGTTTTTTACAAAAAGCCGCAGCAATATCCTCATTTAATTCATATAAAAGGCGCTAGGGTTTGGGACACTCGCATTTCAGCCTTCTATTCATTTCAGCCGTTTTCTCTTTTCTCTCTCCTCCCTCAGTCGTCGTCGGTCCTCACTCGTCGCCGGTCCCCTCACACTTCGCCGATCCTCGCCCAGATCGTCGGCCAATTCTCCAGATCTCCTCGTCGTTCTTCGAGATTTCGTTGTTCGATCTCCGGTCTCGTTCGCCGCCTCCGACGAGTTTGGCGGTGGTCATCCATGGTTTGCATCAATTTCATCTCAGACCTTCAAATTTCCGATGAGCTTCGACCTTCAAGCTCCGTTCCCGACTTTGGATTCGCCTTCAACGATAGCAATTCCTAATTTACCGACATCAAATCTGATGGGCTGATTGGGCGAAGAATCATCAATGGTGGTGATTTTATTCAACCATTCTTGAATTTTATACTATTTAGAATTGCGAATTTGATTTCTTTTATAACTGTAATTTTGGCGTTTTATGTTGGTTTGTACACATTGAATTAGTGATTTTTTTTACAATATATCAGGCCAATATGTTGCCAATTTTCGTGTGTGTTGCAGCAATTTAGTGAGTTTGTAGACCTGTTTTTTTTTCGATTTTTTTTTGGGCTGAAGTTAAATCTGATTTTTTTTTTAGGTTAGTGTTATTGGTAGCTGCCATAGATGTATTAGTCAGATTTTTTTTAGGTTAGTGTTATAGGTAGATTTGTTAGCCAAATTTTGTTATAAGTTATGTAAGAATATGGTTCTATATAATATATGAGTGTAATGATGTAAGTTTGTGTTTTAGTTAAGTGTTTTTTTGGCACTCTCTCTCATTGTATATGAATATCGAAATTTTTTTTTTTTTTTAGCTTTAGTATCTATTGCTGCGGTTTTGGGTAAAAACCGCAGCAATAGGCTTTAATTTTTTAATAAAAAATACATATTGTTGCGGTTTCTGAGACAAACCGCAGCAATATGTATTTTTTATTATAAAAAAAACAGTATATTGCTGCGGTTTGTCCAAGAAACCGCAGCAATATACTGCTTTTTTATAATAAAAAATATATATATTGCTGCGGTTTGTCACGTAAAACCGCAAAGCAATATGGTTTATTTAAATAATGAAATAATGTATATATTGCTGCGGTTTTGCCCAGAAACCGCAGCAATATGTTTTAATATTGCTGCGGTTTAAAACCGCAGCAATAGTTTAATTACCTATTGCTGCGCCCTTAATTGCTGCGCGGTCAAAACCGCCGCAATAGGCTACTTAATGACCGCAGCAATAAGCATTTATTCTACTAGTGAAACAAAGCAAAAGACAACAAAGCTCAAGCCAACCTTGCTGAAGACGACATCATTGCTGCTGTGGTGTCTGAGGTCAATCTGGTAAGCAATGTTTCTGAATGGAACGTGGATACTGGTGCAACCCGTCACATCTGCGCCAACAAGGAGATGTTCCAGGACTACAACAAAGTTTCAGAAGGAAAATGCGTCTTCATGGGCAACTCAAGCACTGTGAGTGTTCTAGGCAAAGGAAAGGTTTTCCTGAAATTAACTTCCGGGAAAACCATTGCTTTGCAGAATGTTTTGCATGTTCCCCGACATCCGCAGAAACCTCATTTCTGGTTCTCTTTTAAACAAAGTTGGGATCAAGTTAGCTTTTGAATCTGATAAACTTGTATTAACCAGAAATGGTGTTTTTGTGGGTAAAGGCTTTTGTAATGCTGGACTTTTTGTTTTGGATGTTGTTATTCATAATAAGAACTCTAATGCTTCCGTTTATATTGTTATGTCTGTTTCTTTATGGCATTCTAGACTAGGTCATGTGAATGTTGCATCTGTTAAAAGGCTAAAACAACTTACTCTTATCCCTGACTTTAGCAATACATCTTTTGAGAAATGTGAAGTATGTGTAGAAGCTAAGCACCGTAAGAAGGCATTCAACAAAAATGTATCCCGTTCCTCTACTTTATTAGAGTTAGTCCATAGTGACTTAGGTGACTTTAAGAATTCCATGAGTAGGGGAGGAAATAAGTATTATATTACATTTGTTGATGACTTCTCACGTTATACTAAGGTTTATTTATTGAGTTCTAAGGATGAGGCTTAAGAGAAATTTTTAATTTATAAAGCCGAAGTTGAGAACCAATTGGACCTTAAGATTAAGAGGGTGAGATCAGATAGGGGTGGAGAATATGATGGAGTTTCTCTTAAGAAATTTTGTGAGTCTACTGGAATTATTCATGAGGTTACAGCTCCCTATACACCCGAACAAAATGGAATAGCTGAGCGGAAAAATAGGACTCTTAAGGATATGATGAATGCAATGCTTATTAGTTCAGGTATGCCAACTAACATGTGGGGTGAGGCTATTCTTTATGCTTGCTATGTTCTTAACCGAGTTCCCCATAAGAAGTTAGATAAGACTCCCTATGAATTGTGGAAAGGCTTCAAGCCTAATTTGGGTTACCTCAAATTGTTGGGGTGTTTGGGTAAGATCGGACTTCCTGATTTTCAAAGGAGTAAGATTGGACCTAAGACTGTAGATGGTATTTTTATTGGTTATGCTTCTAACAGTGCTGCATATAGGCTCATTCTTAAGGATGCTTTTTGTTTTGGTCCTATTAAAGAGTTAAGAGATGTTGAATTCTTTGAGCATGTTTTTCCTATGAAAGTTAGTGTACCATCATGCTTGCCTGCTGCATCTTCTTCTTCTGTGCATCATGACATTGCATCATCTAGTGAGAGCTTAGAACCTAGAAGGAGTAAGAGAGCTAGAATTGAGTCTAGTTTCGGACCTGGTTTTATTACTACCTTTCTAGCTGAAAAAGAGTGTTTAGATGAGCAAGATGTCAATGTGTTTGTATTGGAAGTGAACCCGAGAACCTATGCTGAGGTCATGAGATCTGTAGACTCAAGTTTTTGGTTAGAGGTTATTAACAGTGAAATCGAGTCTATTATGAGTAATAATACTTGGATTTTGTCAGACCTTCCTAGAGGTTGTAAGGCCCTAAGTAGTAGATGGATCTTTACAAAGAAATGCAAGCCTGATGGGTCTTTAGACAAGTATAAGGCTAGACTTGTAGTTGGAGGGCATCGCCAAAAACACGGTTTAGACTTTTTTGATACTTATTCTCCTGTGATTAAGGTAGCCACCATTAGAGCATTAATTGCACTTGCATCTATTCATGATTTGATTGTGCATCAAATAGATGTGAAAACTGCTTTTTTGAATGGTGAGTTAAATGAGGAGATCTATATGAAGCAACCTGAAGGATGTGAGGTTCCTGGTCAAGAGGACAAGGTATGCAAGCTTATTAGATCTTTATATGGTTTAAAACAAGTACCAAAACAATGGTATGTTAAATTTCATCAAACTATTACTTCAAATGGTTTTTTGGTAAATGATTTTGATGCTTGTGTTTATTCCAAATTTGATGAGCTTGGTTGTGTTTTCATATGTCTATATGTGGATGATATGTTAATCTTTGGGACCAATATAGACGTAGTAAATACAACTAAAAGTTTCCTAAATTCTTGTTTTGAGATGAAGGATTTACGAGAGGCTGATGTTATTCTTGGAATAAAGATTACTAGAATGTCATATGGGATATCTTTAAATCAATCTCATTATGTTGAGAAAATATTAAAGAAGTTTGATCAACTTGATTGCATTCCTGTGAAAACCCCATATGATTCTAGCATTCATTTGAAAAAGAATAAGGGTAATAGTATATCCCAAGAACAATATGCAAAAATAATTGGTAGTGTAATGTTCTTGATGAATTATACTAGACCTGATATAGCTTATGCAGTTAGTAGATTGAGCAGGTATACTAACAGTCCTAATCGAGAGCATTGGGCTGTCTTGATTAGATTGTTGAAGTATCTAAAAGGCACTATCAATTGGGGTCGGCATTATCAAAGCACACCTTGTGTCCTTCAAGATTTTTGTGATGCCAAATGGGTGTCGGATAATGATGAAATTCAATCTACTAGTGGTTATGTTTTTACTCTTGCTGATGGAGCTATATCATGGAAATCATCAAAGCAAACATGTATTGCCAAATCTACAATGGAATCTGAGTTTATTGCTTTAGAATTGGCAGGACAAGAAGCTGAATGGATAAGGAGTTTGCTTGCTGATATTCCATTGTGGGGGAAGCCAGCTCCATCAGTTTCTATGCGGTATGACTCGCAAGCAGCAATTGGGGTAGCGAATAATCAAGCCTATAATGGAAAGAGAAGGCATATTCGCTTAAGGCATGCCATAGTTAGAAATTTAGTTAAAAATAATGTGTTGTCACTCGAGTATGTAAAGTCAGAGAGGAATATTGTTGATCCTCTCACCAAAGGCCTTTGTAGAAAAATGGTGCTGGAGTCAGCACAAGGAATGGGTTTAAAGCCTATTGTGGAGTGAATTGTGATGGATACCCTTCTTAGGAATTCCTAAGTTCAAAGAGTCAAACGAAATCACAAAACAACTCAAGTTGTTGATACTACTACCATTCCTATTAATAAAAGTGATGTAGTATTTTGTTTCATTATACTGTTATATGTATAAGGTTGAGCTTATAGCTCTTAATAAGTTCATAGCCTTACTTAAGGTGGTTTGTGACAGTACAAACTTGATGAACTTACCTATGTGAATGTGGGGGTTACGCCCAATCCCCTATGAGAGTTAAAAGGCTTAGGCTCTCTAGAGCATTCATGAGAATCCAGGTTAATTGTGGGGCACCGATATTACAATTGCGAGAACGTTTCTTGATTTGAAAAAGGTTGAGTGCGCATCTATGGTTTGCTAACCTCGTGAAAGGTTCAAAGAGAAATCTACCTATTACGATAGTAAGACATATTTGTATGCACTGAGTGTCAATTCAAGTCCATAAGACATTGATACTTCAAAACCTAGTATCTATTGCCCAGATCATCTTTTCCAGCCCCGTTTCTTCCCGTTTTCTTCTTTTGAATCATGTGGGGGATTGTTGGAGTTTATAGTAGAAACTCTAAGTTTGTTTCAAAAGAATATGAAGAGTCATTTTTACCTTTTGTCCCACATTGAAAGAATATAAGGGAAGAGTAAGGTTTATAACCATTACTCTTCCTCTACCCTTTGAGTTGAGTAGCAATGAGGCTTTTAGTGGGTTTGTGGTGATGTGTGGTTACCACAGGCGCGCCGCCGCCGCCCGCCCGGACAGGGCTTGGGCTTTGGGCTTTGGGGAATAAACTTAACTTAACTATAGTTTTGGGTCAGAAATATGTCAGCATTTTATGACGGTTTTAATCAGTCTTAAGTTACCGTTTTTCCCCTAATCTCTCTCTTAATGCCGTTTGATTGCTGTGAGTCTGTGTGTTGTTGCAGGGCAAATTCAACTTTAGGGCAGTGATCTTCTCACGCCACGGTTGTCAGTTAAGTGTATCAATTTAGTTACCAGTTTACGTTCCTACAAATACGGGCAGCTGAAAAGACAACCCATGATCCAACCTAGAAAAACCGGGTACCCTGTTTTTCCAAGTCGGGTTTGGGTACCCATATAAAAAATTAGAGCCATGTTTTACATTGGCAAAACATAAAACCTAAAACATTGCTGAAGCCAAAAAGAAACTAGCCAATTCACTGCTATGTGCTAACTTGGTCAAAAACTTAAAATTAGAGTCACCACCAAAATGTTGAAGAAAACGTAATATACACGATGCCAAATGCCATACATGAAATTATTTACTTTCATTATAATTAGCCACTGCCATAGTCCAAAAAACTCACATGTAAGAAAAGCAAATGGTAGGGGAAGGGGATTACAATGTTTAGACATAAAAGGAAAGCCCTTTTAATACCGGTTTGTAAGGGTGTAAGTAGATTGAACTGGATTGGATTTTGCCAAATCCATATCTAGTCTAAAGTGTTTTGGACTCAAGAGTTGAAGTTCAAATTCGATCCAAACTTTTTTTGAGTCCAGTCCAGTCCGAAACTTTTTTCTGGAGTCCGTATCCAGTCTAGTCCAGTCCGATTATTATATAATATATTAATTTTTTTCCTGATTTAGGTCTATAATGTTTTCTCATGATTGAAGCATTAAAATTTGAAAAATTGAATTCATTACATCCATTCCATAAAGTAAGTTACATACATCTTTAAAGTCTAATAAAATGTTGCAAAACAAAAAAGGCGCTAAAACGGTTAAAGTAATTTTTGTCTTTTCACGCACTTTTCACTTCTCACTTTGGAGTTTTGGAGGGTAAGTAAAAAGTCTGACGTTAGGTAAAAAATTTAGAGCCCAAATGTTAAAAAAGTCTAAAATTTCAAGAAAAAAAGTCAAACAAATATATATATGCCAAAATATTTTTTAAACTGGATTGGACTTATTGGACTCCAAAGGGATGAGTCCAAATCCAGTCCGAGAATATTTGGACTCGAAAATTTGAGTCCTAGTCCAGTCCGACAAATTTGGACAGGATTGGATTGGACTCTGGACTTTTTGCAATCCACTTACACCCCTACAGGTTTGTAAGAGTTTCGTGAGAAGCAGACAACGACTATTTTTTTTAAAGTGAAGAATCACTAAGTCAAAATAGGCAAAGTCGAGAGACATACATCGACCAAAATAAAAAAACTATTGCAATCGGATACGTCGTTCATTCTATTTTTTTGGGTGGGATACTCGGCCCGCTAAAAGTTAAAAAATGATAGAATTACCCAGTTTTTTTTTTTTTTTTTTTTTTGCGGGATAATGGGTTGACATGTCGGGTTTAGCGGATCAAGTTTTTGGAACACCCCAAACTAGTCAGGTGAAAAATTATACTAAAACTGTTAAGCTTGACTCTCAAAGTGTGCAAAGACTTGAACTCGTTCGTTTTTTTTTTGGTAATTAAGAAATTTTATTGCAACATAACCATAACTTTTACAATCTAAACTGTTTCACATCATCAGCACCCATCACAACAATACAAACTTTAAACTATAAACTGTACAGCCACTGACTCTCATCATCAGCTAATCTCCTAGGTAATCTAGCCTTAACTCGTTGCTTAACAACAATATGAATATCCTTTACAGTTTTCTCCACAGTATGCACATTGTGATTCCAAAGTACATTATTTCGTTCATGCCAAATTCTATAGACAGCAGCTACTATACTTGCCACCAACACATGTTTTCTGAATTTTCCACCCTTGTATCTTCTTTTCACCCACGCAATCAACTGAGGGAAACTGTTTGTAACAACATTTATGCCTAACCATCTTTTTATCATAATCATACATTGCTTACTATAGTAGCAATCAAAGAATAAATGATGTATGTCTTCAATACCATTCTCACACAACAAGCAACTATTTCCATCACAAATTCCAATAGCTGCTAGTCTAGCTCTGGTCTGCAGCCTGTTCTTCATTGCCAACCACCCAATAAAACTATGCTTAGGTACATTGTGGTGATTCCAGATAGCCTGACACCAAGCTTCTTTCACCCCAACATCCACCATCTTCTGATAAGTAACAGCAGTACTGTACTTGATACAATTAAACCAATCATTACCACAACTTCTTACTATCACCTCCTTAACACTACATATGTATTTGACCACCCAACTAGCACCATGTGGAGCAACAAAGGTGCTCCAATTTTGGGTTTTAATATATCTGTCATAAATCCATTTCACCCATAAGTTGACAGCTTTCCTTGCTATATCTCAGACTAACTTACCCACCATGGCCATGTTCCAAGGAATCAAAGCTCTAAACCCAAGCCCACCATAACTTTTGGGTTTACAAACATCTTCCCAACTGACATACCCAGGCTTGGAACTATTACAAGTTCCAGTCCATAGAAAGGCCCTGCAAATGGAATTAATTTGCTTGATCACAGCTTTAGGGAGGATGAAAATCTGAGACCAATAGACACTTATGCTCATAAGCACAGCATTAACTAGTTGCCTTCTCCCTGCAAAAGAAATATGTCGAGTGCTCCAGATACGAATTTTGATCATCATTTTGTCCACCAACTTTTCACAATCCGCAGCCGAAATTTTCTTTGTGCTGATTGGTACACTAGGTACCTAAAAGGCATAGTTCCCTGATTGAATCCTGAACTTTCCTGAATTCTTCTGTTTTCAGTTTCTGTCAACCCACAGCTGTAAAATTCAGATTTAGTTGGATTTGCCTTCAAGCCAGAAGTTGCAGTGAATAGCTTAATACCTTGCAGCATCATATACACCGGCTTGAATTCTCCTTTACAACACAACACCACATCATCTGCAAAGCATAGATGATTGATGGCTAGACTTTTACATCTAGCATGAAAAGAGAAACCCTCCTGTTTGCCAATGTACTTCATAACTCTAGAGAAATATTCCATTCCCAAAACAAACAGCAGGGGAGACATTGGGTCCCCCTGCCTTATGCCCCTCTTGGACTTAAAAAAACCAGTTGGCACACCATTCAGCATCAAAGTAAATGTAGGGCTTTTAACACAAGTCATGATCAAGTCAGAAAAACTTCTAGGGAATTTTAGTGCATCTAACATTTCATCCAAAAACTCCCAGCTAATATTATCATATGCCTTTTGAAGATCAATCTTCATTAGGCAACATTTTTGTTTCTATCTCTGTTTATACATTTTAACTATGTCCTGACATAGTAGAATGTTGTGTAAAATGCTCCTATTGGAGACAAAAGCCCCTTGAGTTTGAGAGATTAACCCAGGCAACACCAGTTTCATCTTCTCACAGAGTAACTTAGTGATACATTTATATATCACTGAGCAACAGGAGATAGGACAAAAATCACTAACATGAGAAGGATTTTTTACCTTAGGTATTAATGTAATAGAAGTAACATTAATAACCTTTAGCAATTTTCCTGTTTGAAAAAAGTCAAGAACTGCACTTGTGATATCATCACCAACTATCTCCCATCCATGCTTGAAGAAAAAACTATTGTAACCATCACTGCCTGGAGCCTTTTCATCAGGAATTGTCATCAAAACTCTCTTCACATCATCAGCTGTAAACTGACAGTCAAGAAGTCTTTGCTGATCCTCAGTGAGCACATTTCCCTCATTAATAATAACCTGTTTAATCCCACATCTATTATCCATACAAGTACCCAGCAGATCTTGATAGAACTTGACAAAAGAATCTTTGATCTGTTGCTCTTCATACACCCACTGCCCTGAACTATCCTGAATAGCATAAACCTTGTTGTTATTTCTTCTGGCTTTGATGGATTGATGAAAAATCTTAGTATTATCATCACCTTTATCAATCCATTTCTCCTTAGCTTTCTGTCTCAAGAAACATAAGTACATTTCCTGAGCCTTCTTATAATCTGCAGTAGCTTGTTTTTCAGCTGCTATGTAATCCACATTACTGATATTTGCATGAGCTTGTTCCTGCATTTCCAGCATGTGAACGTGAGCCTTGTGTGCCTGAACCTGAACATCATAAAATCCCTCTTGATTAAACTTTTTTAACTCCATTTTTAGCATTTTAAGCTTCTGTGTGACCTGGTACATCTTGCAACCTTGCACTTGTCTTTGCCACACTTCTTTCACCATCTCCATGTATCCATTACCATCCACCCACATGTTAAAGAATCTGAATGGTTTTCTACCATTCATCTCTTTATGCACACTAATCAAACCAGGGCTGTGATCATATTCACCTTCTGGTAGATAAGTCACCATAGCACTTTCAAAGCAGTCTAGCCACTCAGCATTTGCCATAACCCTATCTATCTTAGAATAAACCCTTTGACTCCCCTCCTGTTTATTTGTCCAAGTATAAAATCTTCCAGCTTGTTTTATATCACTTAAACCACAATTCAAGGTACAGTCTCTGAAATCTTGCACCTCACTCAGCCTAACAGAAGAGCCAACCCTTTCATCCAAATTCAAAACTACATTAAAATCCCCCATCATCACCCATGGGTTTGTAGTTTTAATTTTGTCTAAATCATTCCATAAGGCACATCTTTCATTTTTATCATTATACCCATTTACAAATGTACAATAAAATTCAGACCCATTACCAGCTGGTTTTACCTTGCAATGGATCATTTGGGCTGTCATCATTTCAATTGCCACAGTATAAGCACTAGGCAACCACCCAACAACAATTCTGCCTCTATCAACAATGCTACTGTTAGTTGTAAAACACCAACCCTGACAAAGGTTTTGATAAAGAATTCCCATTTTAGGAATCCTAACCTTTGTCTCCAGGAGACCAAAAAGAGCAACATTATTTTGCTGAATGAATTTCTTCACTTCAAGCTGCTTGCTGCATCTATTTAGTCCCCTGGTATTCCAGATTAAAATTTTATCCATGGTTCTCAGGGGCCTTTAACCCCTGCATCTCATCATCCTGTTGTTGATCCACTTCATAAAACAATTCTTCAGTTGTTGCTTCAGTTAAAACACCATATCTGTTCCCCACAGGAGGCCCATTTCCATCATATTGTTTTTTCACTATTTCCCCAGCCTTAGTCCCAACTTTATCCCTTTTAGATACTGCCTGACCCATCTGTTGTTGTTTATCATGATACTGAACCTGATGCTGAACCGTGTTCATCTTAGCACCATTACCATCATTACTCTTCTTCTTAACTACCCACTGCTGCTTAACCTTCTGAGGCTTAATACAATTCTCCTTATCATGCCCATATCCATTGCAATTCAGACATTTAATTGGTTTCCAGTGATAATAAACTTTTTGTTCCATGATTTTTCCATGTTCATTCATGAATTGAATGATATCAGGAAAATCTTGATCAATCTTAACCTCTACTAACACCCTAGCAAACCTCAAATCTTCCTTCCCCTTAGTGGCTTGGTCCATACGAATGTATTTCCCAATCACCCCCACAATTTTGCTAAGGCTCTTTTCACCCCTATACTTCAAGTCAAGTCCACCTAGTTCAACCCATATAGGTACCTTCTCAACATTTTTCTTATTCCAATCAACATCGGGCTGCCAAGATTGGACAATTAATGGCTTTCCATCAAAGAATTTACAATCATCAGCCAAAACCCTTTCCTGATCTTCTTGATTATTCATTCTAATCATGTAAATTCCATTACCCAAACTAGCAACTCTATCAATTTTTATTCTCCCCCAAATTCTCCTTAAAAAACCCTCCATTACATTCTTGGGTGGGTTAGCCCCCAAAACGTAACAAATGACAGAGTTTTTCCAAAATTGAATTTCATCATGAATATCATCCAAATCAATTACAGGAATATCAGCCAATTTTTCCGCATTTTTATCATCAGTTACTGTTTTATTCAAAGTAGGATTTTCAGCATTTTCAAGATTACAAGTAATCCTATTATCACCCCCTTCATTTATGTCCTTCAATATCTTCGCTTTAGATTTAACCCCACTATTCAAAACATTCAGCCATTCAGAGAACAATTGTTTCTCTTCAGATTGTTTTTTAAGAGCAATCAATGAAGATTTTGGGGTTAAAATCTCACCTTCCTCATCACTGGATTCCGCATTGTGAACATCAATCATTTTGACTCCAAGAATCTCATCCATAGCTCTGGTCTTTTTCGCTTCATTCGATGATGGACCATTCATCTTACCCTTGCCCTTATTCGTGACTTTCAAATTTTTCGACCCTCGAGGTTTGCCCATGGCTACCAGCTTCACGCTAGAGAACGCGGGAGAGGAAAAAAACTTTTTATTATTGAAATTTAGTCATGAGTTGAACTCGTTCGTTAACCTTAAGGTCACAGGCTATGTTCGATTCCTGCCAACTATGGTCTTTGAGAATGAAGTTCCCCTTATCTCTAGCCTTCTCTTCTTATCTGCTCCCTAAAATATATGATTGGCAAAGACTAGACTATAGATGTGTTTGGGTAAGATTCATCTAAATCTTTCATTTTATATTCTTAATATAAAAAGAACATTTTCTTCACCACGGACCCATGAGGTTTCACGAAATGCACATAGTGCCCCTCTTGTTTCAGAAATGCCCTAGATGCCCTTGTGGTTTAGATAAAATGCACCAAATATCCTTAATAACTAACTCTCTCAAGTTTCCATTAGTCATCAAAGGAAAATCAAGCTCATTATTCCACATAACCCCTAGTTAACAAAATTAATCATAATTATCCTAATTAATTCTAGCTAAACCCTAATTAATCCTAGTTAATTAAATCCACCACCCCAGCCACTCCTACCCCACACACTATCCCAACCACCCCCGCCCACTCATCAAGTCCCAAAAACCACCCTTTCCCCACCCCGCGAAAAAACATCCTTTCCAACCAGCCCAACCCCCTAAAACTACCCCTGCCCCTTCTCCAGACCTTGACCCACCCTTGTCTCACCCCGCCCCAAATCACTGTCCCCTTCCCCAACCTCTAACGCACCCCACCACAAGAATAAACACCCTCCCCTTCCCCAGCCCCTGACCCACCCCACCCCAAAACACTATCCCCATTAACAATGGTGACTTTGATTTGAGGAGGGTCTGGTCATCGGTGCGGCGCTTCACTTCGACTTGGCAACTCAGGTTCGAGTCCCGCGCTCTGCCGACGCTGCACTGGGCTAAAAAAGTCCTGTGCGTGGAGTCTTGTTCATTAAACTCGAGCTTCACCTTTTACACAAACTCAAGCTTCATCTTTTGCAGGAACTCAAGCTTCACTTATACAGGAACTCGAGCTTGCAGTTGTTAGTGCGAAGGAGATAGGGGAGGAAGGAGAAGGTGGTGGGTGGTGCAGGGGTTGCAGGGCGGTGAGTGCGGAAGAGAAAGAGGATGAAGGAGAAGGTGATGGGTGGTGCGGTGGTTAGTGCGAAGGAGTAATAGGAGGAAGGAGAAGGTGGTGGGTGGTGCGAAGGAGAGAGAAGAGGAAGGAGAAGGTGGTGGGTGGTGCAAGGCGGTGAGTGTGGAGGATAGACAGAAGGAAGGAGAAGGTGATGGGTGGTGCGGTGGTTAGTGCGAAGGAGTGAGAGGAGGAAGGAGAAGGTGGTGGGTGGCGCAGTGGTTAGTGCGAAGGAGAAAGGGAAGGAAGGAAAAGGGTTTAAGTGGTGTAGGGGTGGTGTAGGGCGATGAGTGTGGAGGAGAAAGAGGAGGAAAGAGAAGGTGGTGGGTGGTGCACGGGTAGAGATGGCTAACAGTGCGTGCCAATCCAGCCCACCTCGTGGGCCGTGTGGGTCGAGCCCGCGAAAAGCCCGGTCCAGCCCGCCTCGAACCGTGAAATTGGTGGGTGGATCGTTAGCCGAATTTTTTGAGCCTAACCCACGAAAGCCCGGTTCTAAAACCGCCCAGCCCGGTCCACGAAACCGGTCCAACCCGTCCCATGAACCGGACCAGCCCAGCCCAAGCAATTATTCAGCCAAATTATGTATATTTTAATCAAATTGCATATATTATAATTCAATCAAATTCAAAAATAATGAAATTATTCATTAATATTAATAATTATATATTTTTTAATTAGGTTTAAAGGTTTTATGTAACAATAATGAATAATTTCAATGATTCAATAATTATGAAAAAAAAAAGTTCTCATGCCGGACCGCCAACCCGATCCAGCCCACTAGGCTCATGAACCGCCAGAACCGCTTCCCAAACCATGAAACCGGTAACAAACCGGTGTGGGCCAAGATTTTTCAGCCCGTGGACAAGCCCGTCCAAACCATGAATTTCATGGTCTGGTCCTAGGCCATGAAATATCAGCCCAACTTGCTAGGCCCACGGAGTGGCCCGCCCACCCCGCACCAGTGGCCATCTCTATGCACGGGTGGTGTGGGGCTGGTGGCCTAAAACTAAAGAGAGAGATAGCTTGGGTAAAAGAAAGAACGGAATTAACTCTTTAAAACAAATGGAAACTTGATGCCGTTAGCTATTAAGGGCATTTATTGCTTTTGTTCTAAAACGAAAAGGTATTTAGTGCATTTATAAAATAAGAGGGGCACATGGTGAAAAAATCCTAATAAAAATGGTTCTTTCACCAGGTACCCCTGAGGTTTCACGAAATGCACCAGGTACCTTCGTTGTTTTGGAAATGCACCAGATGCCCTTGTGGTTTGCATAAAATGCACCAAATACCGTTAATGACTAATGGCGTCAAGTTTCCGTTAGTCATTAAGGGCAAATCAACCTGATTATTCCAAAAAATCCCAAGTTAAGCCAATTTTTCCAAATAACCCCTAATTAAACACCTCCCTCTCACCCTTCAGAACCCCCACCCACCCACCCAGTCACCCACCACCCAACTACCCCACCCATGGCCTATCTAACCACCCCTGTCACTCACCCACCACCCAGCCCCGAAAACCACCCCATCCCCGAAACCCCTTCAACCACCTTTTCCCCTCTATTTCTTTCCTCCACCTCTTCTCCTCTCTCTCCACCCTCCCCTCTACCACACACGCTACAGCCATGCACCACTCTCTCTGTCCTCCACGCCTTCAATGGCACTAACAACATGAGACGAAAATGGAAGCAAAGCAGTAACACTAGAGAGTAGTGGGTCCCAGCGGCGTAGGAAGAACAACTGCACGAGAGGAGGAGAGAGAAGACTAGGGCAGGAATTGAGAGGAAGAAGGAGTGCAGTTGGTGGTTTCCGGTGGGTGGATGCTATGGAGGGGGTAAGTTCTGTTGGGTGGGGTTGGTAGAGGAGGGAGAAAGTGGCTAGGTGATGGTGGTCTAGGTGGAGGGCCGAGAAAAGGTAATAAAAGGAAAGGTCTTCCATGGAGGAAATGGAAAGGAAGAGGAGGAAAGGGGGAGAGAAAATCAATAAAAATAAAGTTAATTAGATTTAGGCTTAATTACTAACGGAAACTTGACGCTGTTAGTCATTAAGGGTATTTGGTGCATTTTATTCAAACCACAAGGGCATCTAATGCATTTCTGAAACAACGAGGGTATCTGGTACATTTCGTGAAACTTCAGGGGTACCTGGTGAAAAAACCCTAAAAAAATTCTAAAAATATGTAGTATAATATGTCAATGATAATCTTTGTGGGTTTATTGAATGCAGCCGCCTACAAGATACAAGAGCGCTGAAGGATTTCTTGGAGAGTCTATATGACGCTGTAGCGCAATATAGTAATTCGGAAACCAATCCTTCCATTATTTGCAAAGCAATAGATAAAGTACAAAAAAACAATACACATACTAATTAAGTCGCATTTACGAAGGCGTTCTCGCATATTTTAATGGTACTCATCACCAGGGGCGGAGCCAGGATTTTGGGCGAGGGGTAGCGTAGTTTGCTTTGTATGGAGTACAAAAAAATGGCCCATACGTACTATACTAAAATATTACATAATCCATATACAACCCAACAACAAAAATTACAATAATGCACGACGAATAATTTGAAACCGATTTACAATTAATCGATCAAGATTTACAAATCGTTCCCAAATTTTGTTGGCTTAGTTGAGTCGAAGGAAGATCTAGATTAGAATTAACTTAATTTTCATTATGTCCTTCATGAGAAGAGTTTGAGGTATCCCTCTTTATTTTCTTTTCATAATTGTTTTTTCTTTTTTTTTTGAAGGGATCTTTTCATAATTGTGAAATACAATTATAAACATATAACACAAGAATTAACTAATCAATATTCAACTAGTACCATTTTTGCTCTCATTAAAATCCATCAATAGAGCAATAAAAAGCAACCGCATAACTGACATCATAAAATCACAACATCACAATTGTATATTATTCAAATTTTACAACTTATAATTCACCAAAAATTCACAAATGTAATTCACCAAAAATTCACAAAAGTTCACATTTCACAAACTGTAAATTGACAATTCCATACCAAAAAAAAATTCATAAGTTCATATCACAAATCCATGAACTCGCAATCCATAAATCATAGGTCTCAAAATCAACAACTGAAATTAGATAAAAAAAAGGTGAAGGAATTGATAAAAAAAGTAAGAAAAAAACTTGAGAACTACACAAACACAACTCACAATCGTTAGTGGGTCACTGCAGCAGCCACAAGATCAAATATCCACCAGGCCCACCACTAATAATATCAGTCGAAAACAACAACACCACCACCACCATCTTCATCATTACTTCTCCTCCTGGCAGCAATGCATTGTTTCCCTTCTGTCTTTTCCATTACTTCTCCTCCTTCTCTGCAGCAACAACAACAACACTACCATCTTTATCATCTTCAACCGCTCTCCTTTCGCTACAAGTCCAACCCCCACTCAGTCCCTACATTCATTCTCTCTTAGATCTGGGCTTTTTTATTTTCTTCAATTATTTTTTTCTGGGTACCCAGGGAAAAAAAATAAAACGTAAAATTGAATAAAAAGAAATATGTTTTCGGTATGAAAGCTTCTCCAAAAGAAACGGAGAAGCTGATTTGGGATCAGATGAGAAACCCATCTCCAGTCGGATCTCTTCACCAAAACAGAAGTCTCTTCCCTAAGCTTCTTCCTCACCAAAAGACAGGAGCATGAAGAGAGAGACGCGGAAGAGATGACCAGGAGAGAGATAGAGGAGGAAAGAGATAGACGCGGAAGAATGGGACGTTAGGGTTTCAGCTTTTTTTTCAATTTTTTTTTTCAAAAAGTCAGGGGTAGCACGTGCTACCCCTTGTTACAACGTAGCTCCGCCCCTGCTCATCACGATTGCTTAGACACTAATTACTTTGAGGAGGTTTTAGGTGAAACTAGTGCTGGATATGATTTGCAGGTAAGTTGATCAAATTAATTTATTATTATACTCCTATATTTTAATTCATTATTCCTTTCGTGAGACTTTGATCTTATTCTAGCTACCTTCTTAGTTTAATTATCCAGCAGCACAAACATCATTTATACATAAATATATATATAAATTTGAAATGCATTATTTTTTTTTTTTGACAGGAAGAAAATTATCATTCATTAAAAAGCCACCCGGCATCTACATTGATTGATAAATGAGATACGGAAGAAGATATGAAAACAACAAGTAATACATCAACCAAAGAAGATAACTGAAAAAACTATTCGAGCCCATTTGAATCGATGTCTACGCATCTTCATCTTTAACTGAATCTTCACTTAACGTGCTGTTACTTTTTGAATATCAAGACCCTTGTTGTAGATCAGATCTTTCATCTTCCAATCACACCTTCCCATGAAACAACCATAAAACATAGCAGAAACAAAAGAAAGAACAAACTTCTACCAGATGAGAAGACAAAACCTTTATTGAAAAGGCAGATCACCGCCTCAGGGCCACCACAATCAAACACTTTGCATCACCTTCTCTAATCAGAATAGATGGGAGGGAAAAAACCACAACCCACAATCTAACCAGAGCAAAAAAGATGAGGGCAAAGAAACTATGGGGATGAGAAAATAGATCGGGGCGAAAACACAAAGAAAACAAACAAAAGAACACACGCGGAGGGAGGGGAGACACACCTTACACCAGCCGTGAGGCTAGGCGGCGGCCTCCCCAAAGGGGGTTTTGAGATAGGGTTTGGGGTTTTTTTTCTTTGGAGCGGAGAGAGAGGAAACTAGGTTTTGAAAATAATGGCTATTGGAGTAAATTTTTCTGAAAAAAAGCATTATTGTTAACTAGTTTACCTTGCCACATATATATACTTGCCATATGAAAATGTTATCTCATGCACATGTCTCTTGTTTATGCTAGCCCTTCATTTTTTTAAAATGGATTATTACAAGTTTCAAACAATTGACATATGGTTCAAAAAATAAGAGTTTAATTAGCAATCAGATATAATCTAACAACTTTATATTCCATAACTCAATATTATGAAGTGTTTTATATGTTCTTAAAAGATTTACATCAGTATCTTCTCATGTTTATTATGTTGATAGTAACAAACTCTTATAATTATATTCTCTTACCATAGGTTACTTAAAGATATATTATCAATTTTAGGTACTAATTTTTCTGATTTAATGTTTTTAAGATTTTATCAAATTTATCACAATACTTGTCATTGCTTTAAGTCCACAAAATACATACATGATGAAATATCATGGGACCTCCACTAGCTATTTTAGTTTAAGTAATCTTTTCCCATATTTTTTCAATTATTGTTTCAATAAGTACCTTAAAAATTGTGTAGATAATAAGACTTCTTTTGTTCTTATTTTTGCTATGTTATCCATATAAAATTTCTAGAAATCACCCTATGGATAAGCTTTGACTGTTGTATTTTGTAAAATTATTGTCTAATGAGTACCATTCTTTAATTTGAGTGAAGGTCAAGCAAAATATTTATTCATAGGAAAGATATACTTCCTTCCTCTAAATATGAATGAACATGTGATTTTTTATAAGGCCCTTAATAGTTGTTGTGTGTTTCCTCCATTATTTGTAACTCATCCTTCCTTTGTTCCGCAACACCCCCAGAATCACTTTCCTAAAAAGGAATGGGAATGTTAATAGCGCTATGAAACGCAAGGCTATTGAAAAAATAATTGCTTTTACTCTAAATAACTTTATTAAATCTCAAAAAGTAAATAGGCAGCGGAAAAATAAAAAACAAATAACAAAATAAATATCTTAATACAATATGGAAGCATATCGCCCCAAACTTAAAATTCAAAATCCATCAATCAAACATATATGGAAATGATAAAACATGATGAAGAATTCAACACTAAACCAATCCCCATGCTTGCTTGATGACTACTTGCAAGACGAGTGTTCTCACTATTCAACATAAGGTTGAAAGGGGTCGTCGCAGGGTAAAATTACATTAACCAACAACACACGTATACGTCAGTGAAAGTTCAGTACATACACAAAGAAGGTGAAAAAGTAAACCTAATCATAGTACTAAACAAATATGTAAGTAACTTAGAAAACAAACTCGAACTTGACTCTACACGACATATTGTAAATAAGATTGGCATTAAACAGGGACTGTCTTTGTTGTACTAACTACTACTTGAAGGTGCTTAGAGCGTCCCTTAGAGCGTCCTTTCAACGAAATGAGCTGCATCAATACCCCGACAATTGTCTCTTGGACTGTCCTTGCTCTTTGGAAATTTGGCTTACTTTAACAATCTCGATGCTCTATTGAAATAACTAAAGACATCTACATAGTCATGTAGAGCCTGTGAATAAGTGCGCAACACAATGCTTGTAAATTCCCCCTTATGTTAATTGCTCATAGGGGATCTGTTGTAGCCTAACATCTACGGTTCCTTTGAAGACGTGTTGCGCAGTTATGCTCAGTTGGGTTAAAAGGCTACTTTTCTAGCCCAAAAGGTAGTTAGAGCCCAGCCCTGTGAGGTGACTGCAAGAGAGTGGTTGATAAACCCTCCCAAATCATGGCCTGCCACGTGTCATGATCTGATTCCTCAGCCAATCAGAGGCCACTATTCTAGGGCAGATTTTAAGGATAGTTGTCATCTTGCTATCACTATAAATACCCCAGAAATCAGGAGAAAGTTCATTCAATGCAAACAGTGCAAAGTTACTCTGAAAAAATACTCTCTCGCTTTCTCTCGCTATCTCTACTTTCTCTTACAACTCCTAATATCTGACTTAAGCTTCGGAGGGGGAACCACCACCCAAACCTCTAGGGTGGGTCCCTGTTTACAGGTTCGGGAACGAAGCCCAGGCTAAGGATTGAGCTGATTCAGACATTGTTGCACAAGTCTCCAACTGAAGAACATCTAAGGGATACTCGTTTACTTGCTAGACAAGATAGCTCAGCCTACAGCTTACTTGTTGGACAAGTATAGGAAGTAACATTTGGCGCCATCTGTGGGGAGACGCAACGATGACTGATTGTCAATCGTCCAACATTGCCAGAAACCGAAGTCTTCAGGTTAATGTCGAAGACACAGTTGAGCACAAGAAACCGCCTCGAGGAAGGGATAGACCTCCAACCATCGTCCATGTCCCTGGACCAAGCCAGCAGCCGGTCATTCAGGAAAATCTTGAACGTCCAGTGACGGCTGCCCATCTAGACAACGTCCTGAATGACTTTCAGACTAAAATGGAAGCAGTCGTCCAGGAACAGATTAGGAGCAACATGCGGTCCTTCCATCATAACCCGGAGCCAGCCGTCAACAATCAAGCTCCTCCTAGGGGACGTTCCTAAGAAAATCGTACAGGTCCTAGTCGACAATATGTTCGTTAGGAATCCTCTAAGAGGGCGGCAAGAGGAAATCAGCCAAAGGACAGTGATCAGCGAAGGAAGATGGACTGGAATCTGGTGGTGAGGACTCAAGATCAAGCTCGTCCGAATGGACATCGAATGGAAACAGACGCCAGGGATTACTTAGAGGCAAAGAGGGCTGCAGCTTTGCAACGGTCGGCTACTGGCTCTACCCCGTATTTGAGAGACCCCCCTTTAAAGAGACCATCCATAACAGAGGGAAGAAATCTGGGTCCTTCGATGGTTCGTCCGAGACAAGAGAGGACGGTGGTTCAACCAATGGTCTATAAGCGACCAGTACCCGCAAACACTTCATCTAATCCAGTGTTGAAGGAATATCGCAAGGAGTTCATACCTATCGAGGGACAGCTGGGAGATCTCCGGATCAATTGGCCTACTATATTCTCGGCCAGGATCATGGAGGCGCCCCCCTTCCAAAGGTAAAACTCCCAACCATAGAGCCTTTTGATGGAACAACTGATCCTGATGATCACTTGTCTGCTTACAAGCATCAGATGTACGTCCAAGGAGTAGACGATGCTACTTGGTGTAAGAATTTCCCGGCTACCTTGAAGGGTGTAGCTCAGAAGTGGTTCAATGATCTACCCCCCAATCCAGTCAACAATTTCACCGAACTCAGTGTCTTATTTACTAGTCATTTCGTTGCAAATCGTCAAGAACAAAAGACAAGCATGCACTTGGGAAAGGTCGTCCAAGGACCAAAAGATGCTCTTAGGAGTTTTGTCAAGAGATTCAATCTGGAAGCCCTTCAAATTCAAGATCTCAATGCCAGAATGGCTTTTGACGCCTTTATCAGGGGTCTGAGGCCATGAAGTTTTAAGTTTGACCTTGTGAAGAAGAAGATCAATACTCTTGCTGAGGCCTTAAAGGAAGCTGAAGCCTTTATACATGCCACTGAAGTATGTGCGGAGGCAAAGCATCCCGAGTCCAAGAAGCCTGAAGAGGTTGCTCAGCTAAAGAAGAGCAACCCCAAAAAAGCCGAGACTTGGGCCATAACCTCTACCACTACTTCGTCCAGAGGAAGAAGCAAGAAGAAAGAATCTGAGCCTTCTTCATCCAACCCCATCGAATTCAGCAAGGACCAATACTCCATTCTCATGGAGATAAAGGACCAATATGAGTTGAAGGCTCCAGCTGAGATGAAGACTCCTTACAGGAATAGGGACAAGAGCAAGTATTGTCATTTTCACAAGGATTGCGGTCATGAAACAAATGAATGTAAACACCTTAAGAGAGCTTTGGAGGATCTAGCCCGAAAAGGAAAGATGAATTCATACTTACCGCATGGGGGAAAGAAGTTTCAGAGGAGAGATGACCGTCAAAGCAAGAAGAAGGAAAGTGAAAGCACTGACGAAGATGTAGACCTCATTTTTTCAGGAGGATTTGTTGCCGGAGGGCCAACCAATAGAGGGCACAAAAACTACCTCAGGGAGCTCGGCCAAGTCTTGTTGATCAATCCGTCCCAGGCCGAGCCCTTCCCAAAAGTGGTGTTTAGTGAGCAAGATCGGGGCAAGTTGAGGACCCCCCATGATGACCCTTTGGTTGTAGAGATGAAAATAGCAAACTTGAGAGTGAGAAGAATTTTGATCGACACTGGAAGCTCCACGGACATAATTAATGCTGATTGCTTGTCCAGATTGAAATTTGATGAAAAGAACTTGGTTCCAGTCCATCATCCCATCATAGGGTTTGGGGGATGAGTCATCCATCCCATGGGAACAGTCACGTTGCCCGTCCGAGTTGGAGAGAAGAAGGCCTCGCGGACTTTGTTCATCAAGTTCTTGGTTGTCCGAGATTTGACAGCCTACAATGTCATACTCGGACGACCAACTTTGAATCATGTTAAAGCTGTAATAGTAACTCACTTGATGCTTATGAAGTATGAGTGTGATGATGGCAAGATTGGCTCCTTGTATGGAGACCAGCAGGCGGCTAGGGAATGCTACCTAACCACCCTCAAGCCGTCGTCATGGAAAGCATGCAATGAAGACCAGACGAAGATCGATGGCAAACGGAAAACGTCTGAAATTGGGAAAGATAAGACGAAGGTTGCTGGCGAAAGGAAAACGTCTGAAAGTGAAAAGGACCAAGTGGCCTCGTTGAAGCTGGCAATGGAGAGTCCTCAGACGCCTCTCGCCCCCTCAAGGAAAACGTTTGAGCATCTCCCCAACAAGAAAAGAAAGTATGAGCCCGTCAAGGAAGAACCTCCTTCGTCTGACGAAGTGATGGCCATCATGGGACTAGCAATAGAACGTCAAGAGCCAGTGGAAGTTCTAGAAGATGTCTGGTTGGATGAGGCTCGTCCAGAGCGAACTTTAAAAATTGGTTCTTCCCTCTCTCCTGAATTGAGGGGCCTTCTAATAAGCTTGCTGAAAGAATTTCAAGACGTGTTCGCTTATTGTGTTGAAGAAATGCCTGGAATTGATCCACAGATAGCCGTCCACCGGCTGAATGTTGATCCAAATTTAAAACCGGTTCGTCAGAAGAAAAGGCATTTAGGACCGGCCATAAATCAGGCGGTCGACCAAGAAGTTCAGAAGTTGTTGGAATCAAAGTTCATTAGAGAAACTTATTATCCAGAATGGATAGCAAATGTGGTCATGGTGCCAAAGCCTAATGGCACTTGGAGGATGTGTGTGGACTATACTGATCTCAACAAGGCTTGTCCTAAGGACAGTTTCCCTTTGCCTAAGTTGGATCGTCTGGTAGACTCCACGGCCGGCCATGCTTTGCTAAACTTCATGGACGCCTATTCAGGTTTTCATCAAATCCCCATGTGGTCAGAGGATCAGGACAAAACGTCCTTCATTACTGAGAAGGGACTGTATGGCTGGTTGAGGGTGCCATTCGGCCTACGCAATGCTCCGGCCACCTTTCAAAGATTGATCAATACCTTCTTTCAGTCACAGTTGGGAAGAAACATAGAGGCCTATATTGATGATATGATAGTTAAGAGTCAGCAAGAGGAAGGTCATGTTGGTGAGTTGAGAGAGACTTTCGAGACTCTCAGGAAATACAAGTTAAAATTGAACCCCGGCAAATGCGTATTTGGAGTCTTGTCTCGGAAGTTCTTAGGCTTCTTGGTAGATCAGAGGGGAATAGAAGCCAACCCAGAGAAGATCCAAGCTATTTTAGACATGAAATCCCCGTCAAAGATAAAGGAAGTCCAGCGACTAACGGGTTGCTTGGCTGCCCTTGGACGTTTCTTGTCCAAGTCAGGTGACAAGTGCCATCACTTCTTCGCCACGATCAAGAAAAAGGCCAAGTTTGAATGGACAACAGAGGCAGAGCAAGCCCTTCAGCAAGTCAAAGATCACCTTCAGCAGCTGCCTAGGTTGGTCAGTCCAGTTGAGGGGGAGAAACTGTTTGTATACTTGGCTGTGTCCACTCAGGCTGTGAGTGTCATCCTGCTGGCTGAAAGAGAGTCCGTCCAAGTCCCCATATACTTTGTGAGTCATGTGCTCAAGGATGCGGAAAATAGGTATACTCCAGTTGAGAAGTTTGGATTGGCCCTCGTCATGGCCAGCTGAAAGTTAAGGCCCTGTTTCTTGGCGCACAACATACTCGTCTATACTGACCAACCTCTGAAGCAAGTTCTACAAAAGATGGAAGCTTCCGGATGAATGTTAAAATGGGTTGTTGAGCTTAACATGTACGATATATCATTTGAACCAAGGAAAGCCATTAAAGGGCAAGCCTTGGCAGATTTTATAGTTGAACTTACTCGGCCAACCATAGAGCCAATATCTGATCCAGCTGAAGGAAGGAAGCATTGGACGCTCATGCTTGATGGGTCGTCCACTGTCAATGGATGTGGGGCAGGAATCATTTGCCAATCTCCATAAGGAGACAAGTTTAAATATGCGCTAAGGTTCCAATTCCAAGCGTCCAATAACGAAGCTGAATATGAAGCACTTCTAGCTGGAATCAAATGTGTCAAGCATTGAGGCCAAATCAGACTCGCTCTTGGTCGTCAGTTAAGTCAACGGGGATTTTGAATGTAAAGAAGCATCGATGAGCAGATATATGCGTCTGATCAAAGATGAGATTGAGCCTTTGAAATGATTTGTTCTCGATCAAGGGCCAAGGTCAGAAAATCATCAAGCAGATGCTCTCTCTAAATTGGCCAGCTCGGCTGAAGGTGATGTGCCAAGACCAGTGTTTTGGGAAGTCAAACCCAAAAAGAGCATTGACCAAGAACAGATTATGTTTCTTAGCCGAGGAGCAAACTGGATGGAGCCTATCATAGAATACAAGAAGACGGGACGGTTGCCTCCGGGCCCTGTAGAGGCTAAGTATGTGAAGGCTAGAGACAGGTGGTTTGAATTATGGGATGAGACTCTTTACAAGAGGTCATTCAATCGTCCTCTCCTCAAGTGCATCACCAGGGAAGAAGGTTTAGAGGTTCTGAAGGAACTCTATGAAGGAGCTTGTGCATCTCACATTGGGGAAAGAGCATTGGGAGAAAAGGCTTTAAGGACGGGATATTACTGGCCTACCCTAAAGGAAGATGCCCTCGTCTATGCAAAAAAGTGCGACAGTTGTCAGAAGCACGAAAATTTGCATCAGAAGCCGTCCAACTACCTAACTCCTATCTTGTTCCCTCTGCCTTTTGCCAAATGGGGCATGGATATTCTAGGACCTTTCCTTGTGGCCACTGGGCAAAAGAAGTTTGTGATAGTGGCTGTGGACTACTTCACTAAATGGATAGAGGCTGAAGCCATGCGAGGTATAACAACAAACGACGTCAAGGACTTTATTTGGAAAAACATTATAACTCGTTTTGGCATGCCACAGTCCATCGTTTTTTATAATGGCCCCCAGTTTGAAACACCTAAACTGAAAGAATGGTTGGCAGAACGATAAATCAAGGCTCACTTCGCTGTCATCGCCCACCCACAGGCCAATGGGCAAGTGGAGTCCTTCAACAAGATTCTATCTAATGGAATCAAAAGGAAGTTGGATAATGCCAAGGGACAATGGGTTGAAGAACTACAGCTAGTGTTATGGTCCATCAGAACAACTGCCAAAAATTCTACATGGGAGACACCCTTCATGTTAGTTTATGGCACTGAAGCCGTCTTGCCCATTGAAATTGAAGAACCCACCCTGCGAGTCATGTTGTACACAGAAGATGCCAACTAGGCTGCATTACGCACGGCTTTGGATCAAGTACCAGAAGTCAGGGGCAATGCCTTACTAAGAATGCAATTATACAAGCTGCGAATGGCTCGGGAGTTTAACAAGAGAGTCGCTAGACGACCACTCAAGGTAGGGGATTTGGTTCTAAGGAAGATGGAGGCGGTTGGACGAGCTAAAGAGATAGGGAAGCTAACACCAAATTTGGAAGGACCTTATCTGATTATCCAAGAGGTGCGCAGTGGAACTTTTCGTCTCCAAGATCTGGATGGACGAGTTATACAGCGCACTTGGAGCTCGGATAACCTGAAGAAGTACCACGTCTAACTCAATTCATCGTCAAGAATCTAGCTGGTAGTTTGTAGTAAGTCCAAAGTGCCACGACACATGCTAGAAAAAAGAATTGTATACATGTATCTTGGCATTCAGTCAAGCAAAATTCATATAATACAATTCCTACTTTCTTATCGCCTTTGTTAACTTCCACCAAGTTAGTTCTCTTTGGGGCATTAAATCAGTCACTAGTCTAAAAGAGACAGTAACTTGGGACAAAAGCACACAAAACAATAGAGCGTCAAAAAAAAAAAACCTCACTTCTATGCCAAACATCACTCCCTTGAGGAGACCGGCCAAAAGTATAACAACCTAAAGGTTGACAATACATAAATGGCAATCAAATTGACACGATCCCTAGTAAGGGAAACGTCAAGGTCTCTAAGAGAAGGCTGACCAGAAATAAGCCCTTAGTAAAGGATACTTACTTTCACATACACGAACAGCTGAGTAGTAAAGACCCTAGTAAGGGATCACTACTTCCGAACGAGTGTTGTTCCCTTAAGGAAGGCGGCTAAGACATGGTTAGACCATGTATCTAAAGCTCGTCCTTAGCGGTTTCAGTAGGCCTGGCCAATGTTGGCCGCTCTCCTTCTTGGACTATGGCTTGTCCACTATATATGGTTGAGCCTAGCCCAAGAAGGGGGAGATAAGACAAGCCTATAGGACGAGCTAAAAGAGGGAAACTCGTCCAAAAAACCAGAATGAAATAAGTAATAAATACTGCAGGACGAGTGTTACCAACTCGAGAAAAACGGCTAAAACGTGGCTAGTCCATAAAGCCATAGGAGTAGGCCGCTTTCCCCCTCGAGGCAAGACCCGTCTGAATGTGAAGACCATCTAAAGTTCCAGGACGAGTGTCACAAAGTACTTGGATACTTTTTCGAAAGATTCACAATCGTCCAAGGACAAGGATGGCAAACTTTAACTATATTTATTTTGCAAACCATCCAAAGTTTCAAGATGAATGTCACTAAGTACTTTGATGATACTTTTTTGAAAGATTCACAATCGTCCAAGGACAAGGATGGCAATTTCTCCAGGATGTGTTTTGCAAATCGTCCATAGACCCTCGGCCGTCCAAGGGCAAAGATCAGGGTTGACAGGATTACGCTGTCTGAACTATGTAAACCGTCCAGAATTCAGGACGAGTCTCTTGTTGTACTTGGATGCATTTTAAATAGACTTATAATCGTCTAAAGGCAAAGACGTTATTCAGGTATGGGTCGTCTAAAAGCAAACAACTGTACGGGTAGTCCAGAATTCAGGACGAGGCTCATTTGATACTTGGTCAAAATGTAAATAAAAAAAAAAGGAAAGACAAGCAATTGGCAAAAAGTCTTTCATATATATATAATTAGCAAAAGAATTACAATTTAAGACTGAAGAGTTAAGGCTACAACGGCAGACAAGCCAAGAAACTTAGGAAAATTAACCTAAAACTAGGCATCATCTTCAGCTCGAGTTTCTTAGTTGTCTTCAGGGTTCTCTTCCTCAATTGCAGCTTCGTCGTCGGAGTCCAAAAACTGGGGAGGTTCCTCGGTACATACCATAGCACGATGGACACTCTGTTGATACTCCAGACGACGAACAAAGCTGAGGACCTCAGCAGCCTCAGCCAGCATCTCGAAGGCCTTGACGGCCCAGTCCTTAGACGTTTCAACGACTTGAGCCAACCCTTCCTTGGCATCGTCAAAGGCCTTGGTCGTCTCCCTTCCCAGACGGGCAGTCTTCGCTCTTAGGAGAATGTTCTCCCTCCTTAGTTGCACGGCGGCAAGAAGAACAACATCTCTTTCACCCTTCAGATCAGTAGAGAAAGCATTAATGTTCATCTTCAAACGGTCTAGCTCCTTGTACAGATCGTTGATGGTAACAAGATAATTCTTGTTCTCAGATTACAGGGTTGCTGATCTCTTTTCCAAAGCCTCCA
Source organism: Beta lomatogona (assembly GCA_947646795.1). NCBI lineage: Eukaryota > Viridiplantae > Streptophyta > Magnoliopsida > Caryophyllales > Amaranthaceae > Beta > Beta lomatogona. Next base: position 2,516,680 of record CANSNZ010000982.1, read on the forward strand.
AGGATTGACGATGAAGCGTATTAGCCATCTCAATGCCATGGATGGCCTAGACGCCTGCCGTTGTCGCCATGGGGACGAGCTGCTTATTCTCTTTTCTCAGCTTCCTCGCCCATTCTTCAGTAAGCATTCTGCGAGCAAAAAGCTGGGACAATAAAAATAAAACAAGTCATTAGACGAGTTACAAAAAGGGAAAATATACACAAGTATTAAACAAAAGCGGTAGTAAGTTATACCTTAGCAGCAAGTTGAGACATGTAGCCCACATGCCCGGCCGATGCACCCCTTAATCCTTTGATATAGGATTCAGGGTAACACTTGAAGAGCTCCTACTTAAGCCGATCTTTTTCAGCCTTTGACATTTTGGCGAAAGCAGGAGAGGACTCCTCGTACGAGTCTATGGTAGGAGGAGCTGCGGGTACAGCTGGGCCTTTGCCCTTATCTGAAAGTGGGGGAGAGTCAGTTATCTTGATAGGAAAGACGATGGCTTGTCTATTAGACGGACTCATGGACCGTCCGCCGACCCGCATTGTCCTAACTATATTCGGATAATACGATTCACCAGACGAGATATATGTCGTCCTAATAGCTAGTGGCATCTGCGGCACCAGCTTGGCCACCGAGCCGCTGAAGCCCGGGTAGTTCTCAGTCGCCGTCTCCTGCCCCGGAACAACCAAAGCCAAGGCTGACCCTGGCCTAACTTCAGCTAAGTCAGAAGGCAAAGCGTCCAACTGACCTGTGGGGTCAAAACTCTTCTCCCTCTCGGCCGGAACGGCAGTAGAAGGCTCCTCTTTAAGAACCTTATCTTTAGGGGGAGGCATGGGTTTTTCTCCAACTCCACCACTTGGAGTAGCCTTCTCCGTCTTCTTTCTCGTAAAGCCCTTAGGCTTTTTTGACAGAGGTTGGTCCGCGGCCGTTGTAGGCCTCTTTTTGGACGAAGACGACTTCCCTTGGGGAACTTTGTTGGTAGGAGCATTTTTCTGCAAAGATATGATCAAGTCAAAATGATGGACGTCCAAAGAGCAAAATCTAAAACAAATTGCAAAGCTTCAGACGAAAATCACCCAAAGAAGGAAGGCGTCAAATAATAAACACCTCCTCTCCCAAAGGAAACTCATCCGAGAAAGATATCGAATTTAGACGAAGTAAATGCAAAGAAGGAAGTCGTCCCTAAGGAAGACGGACTAAAATGACTCCCGTCTAGGGACAGGAAATCACCCTTTCGTTCAGTTTTAGAGCTTAAAGCAATTCAGAAGAGAATGGCCCAAAGAAGGTGGTCGTCCAAGCATGGACACTGTCCTTCTTCAAGTTATCCTCGTCCAAGAAAAGGAATAACGGCTTGGACGAGTCCAATTTGGACTCGTCCAAGGGTGTTAAAAATCTCAAGATGAGAATGGCCCAAAGAAGGTGGCCGTCCAAGCATGGACGCTTTCCTTCTTCAAGTTATCCTGGTCTAAAAAAGGGATAACGACTTGGACGAGTCCAAATGGTACTCGTCCATAGGTGTTAAAAATCTCAAGACGTGAATGGCCCAAAGAAGGTGGCCGTCCAAGCAATGGACGCTTTCCTTCTTCAGGTTATCCTCGTCCAAGAAAAGGAACAACGACTTGGAGGAGTCCCAATGATACCCGTCCAAAATTATTTAGCATCTCAGACGAGAATGGCCCAAAGGAGGTGGCCGTCCAAGCCCATACGCCTTCCTTCTTCAGAGGATTCTCGTCTAGAGAAAGACAATCGGTGCCTCAGACGAGAATAGCCCAACGAAGACGGACATCCATGCGTGGACGTTCTCCTTCTTCGGGTAATTCTCGTCCAATGTGTGTGCAAATTCTTAACGAGTTAGAATGATCCTCGTCCAAAAAAAAAAAATCAATCATGTTACCAATGTTTCAGGCCTTTTTTCGGCGCTGCTCTTGGCGTATTCCTTCCATAAGTTGTCTGTAAATTTAGACATGCTTATTTCACCCGTCCAAGAAGCCTTGAGACGTTTTCTGGCCGATTATACAAAAGAGATGAAAAATGGTTAGTCCAATGTGCTATGGACGAAGAAGTTTTACTTGGACAATTTGAATGTATACCACTATCTTCGGCCAACCATAAGCCAGCAGCGACCAAGAAGTCATCTTGGTAAAAGATTTCTTTAAAGGGTATCCAGTTAGTTGGTCCCTTAAAAGATCGTTGGCCGGGCCTGGAGTACTCCTTTACTCTGAAGTACTCCACCACCTCTTCGTCAAAGCTGTCCTCCAACTCCAGCCAAGACTGCTTCCGCCCAGTATTCGTGACGGATCGATTATAAAATCTATAGCTCTCTGTGGCATAGTCGCTGGCCGCCCGTAAGAAGATGAAGTCGGCCTTCCATTCGTGCATTTTTGACGGCTTGCCCCAAGCAGTCATGAATCCTGGACGGTTGCAGATGCTGAGCCATGCCCCATCCACGACGCCTGGTACCTTAGCCGCATAATGGATATGAGTAAAGGATTGAAGAGAAAGAGCTAGGCCGCGCGACTCACAAACGACAATGAACGTCAGGACGTTGTGCCAAGCGTTGGGAGCCAGCTGATTATGGCCGATGTGGTAGTACTGCAGCACTTGTTCAATGAAATCGTGGAGAGGGAACCTCAATCCCGCGTCCAAGGCCAGCTTGTAGACGGCGAAGTGGTTCCTTGGGGCGCTCAGTATCGTCGCGTCCTTATTTGGGATGACAAAGGAGAAGCCCGACATGGGCATGTAGGACGATAAATAATTAGGGTCTGGTCCTATTTTCTCTAACCATTTACGATTAACCAAAATGAAGTCGGGGTCAGAAAGGGACCTAAACGTCTTCTAATCTCCGACGAGGTAATGGAGGCCTCGTCTGATTCTTCGGTAGCATCAGATTCGCTGCCGTCATTACCTTCGCCGGTCTCCGTCATATCGACGTCCCTGCCAGAAGTACTGGCCTCAGGGTTTATTTCGGAGTCTTCTAAATTATGGTCAGAGGAAGGAGGCCCGCCCAAAGGCTCAGCACTTTGGACCTCTCTTGCCTCATCTGGCACCCGTCCAGTAGATTCCTCCATATCTGAGCTGTTTGACGGGATTATTACCTTTCGTCTTAGACGGGTCGTTTGCTTGACGCGCGCCAGATTACCCTGCACAGGTAAAGACTGGGTCGTCTGACTTTCTCGGCCAAAACCACAAAAAAAAAATATATTCGGCTAGAAGAGGCCCAACTCTAGAATGTGCCAAAGAAGAAGTATCGGTTCTAGGGTTAAGACGAGCACTTGGTCGGCTAGAATATTTGACGAAGAAGATTCCATTTTATTGATTTTCTAAGAAAAAGTAAAGAATAAAGAAGAATGAGAAGAACAAAGAAAAGATACCTGCTAAAGCGCCTGGACGATTCGGTGAAGAAAGTTGAGGTTGGACGATCTCTTTCTCTCTCTAGAAAATTTGCAGAGCTTCTCTCTCTAGAAAAATTCGTTCGATGTGTAAAATGATTAAATGTTCTCACACCAAGGTTATTTATAGAGGGGTAAGAAACCTGTGGAGCCGGTCAAGAATGACCGAAGAAAGGGTACAACGGTCAGTTATGACCGGTAAAACCCAAGAAAAGGCGCGTCATTTCCTTCATTTCAAATAAAGCTACCCTGGGTAAAAAAGCCTTAACCGTCAGATGGGCCAAATGAAGCTGCCTTGGGTAAAAGGGCCTTAACCGTCAGATGGGCCAACAGTTAAAACCCTTTTAGGGGCAAATGTTGTAGCCTAACATCTACGGTTCGTTTGAAGACACCTGGGCTCATCGAAGCCGTACACGTATCCTCCCCTAGTTAATAGAGAAGGAAGATTTAATATTTGGGTTATGCTCAGTTATGCTCAGTTGGGTTAAAAGGCTACTTTTCTGGCCCAAAAGGTAGTTAGAGCCCAGCCATGTGAGGTGGCTGCAGGAGAGTGGTTGATAAACCCTCCCAAATCATGGCATACCACGTGTCATGATCTGATTCCTCAGCCAATCAGAGGCCACTATTCTAGGGCAGATTTTAAGGATAGTTGTCATCTTGCTATCACTATAAATACCCCAGAAATCAGGAGAAAGTTCATTCAATGCAAACAGTGCAAAGTTACTCTGAAAAAATACTCTCTCACTTTCTCTCGCTATCTTTACTTTCTCTTACAACTCCTAATATCTGACTTAAGCTTCGGAGGGGGAACCACCACCCAAACCTCCAGGGTGGGTCCCTTTTTGCAGGTTCGGGAACGAAGCTCAGGCTAAGGACTGAGCTGATTCAGACATTGTTGCACAAGTCTCCAACTGAAGAACATCTAAGGGATACTCGTTTATTTGCTAGACAAGAAAGCTCAGCCTACAACTTACTTGTTGGACAAGTATAGGAAGTAACAGGATCCATCCTACGAACTTTAATACCAACTCTCTTCCTCTTTAAGTGATTTAAGAGTTTATAACATGTTGACTCTACGACACAAGGCACATAACTGAACATCTTTTATTTTTGCATGCTTGGTGATCACATAAGTTGCTTTCATTAAACTCATTTACAGAAACAACAACCAATTGCTTGAACTTGACTAGAAGTATAACTTACGTGATACTTTAAGAAGTACTTCTAACTTTAACTTACTCATGGTTCGTAGCTTCCTTATCAAATAAGAAACCATTACTTGCTTGTCATTCGAAACACAAATACTTAAGTCATACTTTTACTCATAACAATAATCACAACTTAACCTTACAAGCAAACAATCTCATTTCCTAAAACATGACACTAAGTTCCTCATGCTTTCACAATAAATCTAAAATCTATAAATATCACTATGCTACTTCATATTGTGTACATAACTCTTGATGTGTGCATGGAAATAACAAAGAACCTTTAAAGTCTCCTTCTAAGAACCCTTGCCCTAACAAAAATAAGTTATCAAGAATTAATAACTTACAACTGATAAAAAGGAAATTAATGTAGTAACACTTACTATCCCTGATTACAGAATAAATAATTACTCTTCCTTCCTCAATGTTATAATCACAAGTTTATAAAGGAAATTAAAATGAAGGTCTTAAAAAGTTCTAAAAACCGTACGAAAATCTTAAAAAGTTCTAAAAAACCGTACGAAAGCATGACTACTGCGCCACATAGGCGAATGCAGTGACGCGTCGTCACCTGCGCTCCATGCAAGGTTGTTGCGCACCATGCATGAGTCATGTGTGCCCCACACAGGGAGTGCACCAAGTGCACAACTGGACTTTCCGGAATTGTTCAAAAATTTTGGATTTTGTCCAAAACTTTGATTATAAACTACTCTAATTGTAATTAGCGACAAATAGCGACAAATACTAATATTAACAGCAGTTGATCCGAAACTAATCTTGCATAAGATATTTAAAGCCTAAAATCATACTTATAATTTTATGATATAAACCAAAAGCATTTCAAAAGATTGAAGATCATCTTTTGTTAAAGCATGTAATTAGGGCATAGATCTACTCAATCTACTCAATCTATACAATTCTAATACCAAAAGAAGCAACTATAATTCGAAATTCATCCAATCCTTCGAAAATAGTGCTACTTGTTACACCAAATCCAATTACAACTTATTAATACAAAAGCACAAATTACCAAACTTTATATCAAAGAATAAAGTTTAATGCAGTTCCTTTGGTAAAAAAGAGGGAGAAAATTTTGAGAGAGAGAGAGTGAAAAGGCGTACGTCCAAGAGGGAAAGGGAGGGGGAAAGTCTCCTCCTTGTTTATTTTTAAATACTAGTCCTAATTTCTTATTGGCTCTAGGATTAGTTTTAGCCCAAAGATTAATTAATAAAAGAGATGGGCTAAGAAAAGGTGGTTAAAATTTTTTTTTAAAATAAAATAAAAATGGAACGAACAAAATGCTTATCCCAAAAACAATTCATAAGACTAGTATTGGTTAAATAAATGAAAATATTTAAAGCTATAAATTTTATTTGAAATATAATAAATACTATAAACGGATACTCTAAAAATGCCAACGGGCCCTGTTTGGCAAAACTAGCGGTTGCAGTAGCTGTTAGCTATTGCAGTAGCGTTTAGTTGTTGAGGTAGCTATCAGCGGTCAACTAGTAGCTGTTAGCGATTAGCGTTCAAAGTAGCAGTTCAAAATATAAATGTTTAGCAAAAGTAGCTGTCAGAATTGCAAAAAACAAAAAAAGACATACATTCACTTAAAATGGTCCTTCACTCAATGATTAATTTTCAATGAAACTTACATATAAGGAGTATACAACATTTACTACTCAAACAAACGTATAGTCCTTCACACTTGCAAAATGGTCATTATTATAAAACATATTTCTATCGCCTCCTCGGGGTACTGCTTAAGATACAAATGGTGTGGAAAAGCATAATACTGAATATACTAAGGAACTATGGTTGTAAGGTGTGCGAAATTCAATCGCCTTCTACTCCCCTTGAAAGAGTGACGTCACCAGAACTTAACTAACCTTATTGAAGAGCTCTGCGTGCTTCTTAAGCATTTCAGTATCGGTTTCCCAGGTTGTTTACTCAGATTTGTGGTTAAACCATAAAACTTTCACGATTTTCATCTCCTTGTTTCTAGTACTCTTAACCTTTGATACTAAGATTTTAACTGGTCTCTCTTCACAGGATAGGGTTTTCGTCAAGTTGAATTGACTCGGGTCACAAAACATGAGATGCGTTAGGCATATATCGGCGAAGTTGGGAAACATGAAACACATTATGGACTCTATCCAAATCTAACGGCAGGTTAAGTCGGTAGGCAACCATCCCAATATTAGCCATCATTTCATAAGGTCCAATAAATTTCGGGCTCAATTTGCCTTTATTCCCAAATCTCATAACGCCTTTCATAGGCGACGTTCTCAGTAGAACTTTTTCTCCTACTATATTTTCCTCCTCTCGTCGATTTTGATCGGCATAGAAGTTTTGACAATCCTCGGCCGCACAGATCTTATCTTGGATCATTTTTACCCGAGTCATGGTGTCTTCTATCAATTGGGTCCTAAGACTATAGTCTCACTTATATTACTCCAGCATACAACATTACGACATTTGGTACCACACAAGGTTTCAAAGTGTGGCATTCTTATGCTAGTATGGTAAATAATGTTGTAGGAGAATTCAATGAGGTCCAAATGATCATCTCATCATCCTAATAAGTTTGAGAGCCATTTGGACATATTGGACCCTGGACCCGCCAAATCCATTGGATCTAGGTAAGGATCTGAATTTTCAGACGATTTGCGTCAGGGACAGGTCTGGGTCCAAATTAAAATTTATAGGTCTGACTTTGGGTTTTGCTAGACCCGCCCCCTTAAATTCAAGGGCATTGTCAAATCTAGCTACTTTTGCAGGTACACCAAATTGATTTTTAACAAAAGACATTGAACAGTTTCATGATACTCATAGTATCACACTTTACTTTTCAACAGGTACACCCATGTAGCCCTTGAGGGGTCATATACAATGGTGATAAAGTACTTGTATGTTCCTCGTTTGCGCACTCTATATGGACCTAGAGCTGTCAGTTTGGTTAAAAACTATTGGGTGAACTGCAAACTGATAGCCAACTGAACTGAATAAACAAAACTGAAGTGACCCATAACTGAAAAGTGCCATAATCAAAAGCTAACTGTTTAAAGTTAACTGTAACATAACTTAACTGAAACACGAACCAAACACAAACTGAACTGAAACTAACAGCTAAAAAAACTGCTTTAAACTAAACCGAACTGAACATAAACTAACTGCTAAAAAAACTGCTTTAAACTGAACAAAACTGAACATAAACTGAACTGAAATTAACTGAAAATTGTTCTAAACTGATTTAAACTGAACTGTACTGGACTGAATTCCAAAAAAAAGTAAACCGATAACTGCTCTAGATTGTTTTTAACTATAACAATTAATAATGTGTCTTGTTTATATTACTAAATCATAAATGAAATAATATCATAACGCCCGAATATATATTACAAGGAACACAACTTGAATGAATCTTGAATAAATTGTGATGAGTGATAAGCTATCTTTTCAACAAATATTATGATTGCTAAAATTATATGTCGTGTTAATTTTGATAAATCTTACTATGTGAATGCTTACACCAGATGTTATAATACCATAATTCAATTTAACCATTAATATTATTTCCTTCTTGTTCCCTCACTTTTCGAGGCTTAATAAATAAATATGAACGATGTTTAGGTAAGCCCGTAATGTAGGTGGCAAGGTGAATAATCCAAAACGAGTGATCTAAGATTCTAAGTAGGCATTTACTTTATTAATTATAAATAAAATTATCCCTTTAAATTCAATTGTTGGGGTTTTAAAATTATCAGTAGGAATATCCTTCTTAGTTTATAAGTTACCTTTGTTAAATATAAGTAGAAATTATGAAATAGGTAAAAGATAATTTTATATTATACAAGTAAAAAAATTGGCTGAATAATTGAGTGAGACATAGTATATGATTGAAATTCTATACATTGCATATAACCCTACGGAATACGTACGGAAGTGGTTGCTAGAATAGATCAAAATTTTTGAATGCTACTTTTTCATTTCTTGAGGGAGCAGTCAAAGAAATTTTCATAAAAAATATGAAAATTTAACATTTATTTATTACTCACGTATTTTACAAGCATAAAAGAAAAAAAAAAGAAATTGATTGTACAAATTCACAACAGTCTTCAAATCTTCTATCTTCCCCTTCTCTGAATCCAAGAGTCTAATATTCAACTACAACAAATAGTAAAAACATAAACAATAAGACTAGAGTATATTAAACAGTTAAATAGATAAATAAAAAATAGACAAATATAGCATTAATCAACCTTATCAAATCAACAGTTAAAGATGATGAAACAAATGATTTTTTTTTAAATTGGGCTATCAGGAATGTAGCAAAATAATCCTTAGGCTAAAAGCCTTCATAAAATTGCTAACAAAATTTCATCATCGAGCACTTGCCTCAATATAATTCCCCATATTGTGAAAACTAAGATGTCGCCAACAATGAACTATGGGCATCAACTCATTTAGTTCACCCCAAACCAAACTATTACCATTCATTCCAAAAAGAAGCATAATCATCCCACATACCGAAATTGCAAACAAATGGGAGTTCCCAACATAGTTCACAGGCATCAAACATAATTAACAACAAAATGGGATTTTTAAAATCATATTGAGGCTTTATTCCAAATGAGACAGTATCAAGCTCTACAGATCAAACCAACCAATGGGACAATATCAAGCTCAATAGATCAAACCAACCAAAAGGGGCAATCAGCACCAAAATGGGACAATATCCAAGCTCAACAGATTAAACCAACAACAATCAGCACCAAAATGGGACAATATCCAAGCTCAACAGATCACAACTAACCCAAAAAACACCATCACAATTATAAATGGGACAATACCAAGCTCAAATGATGACAGCCAACCAAAAATATCCAACACGGTCCAAAAATAGGCAACCAGCAAAAACAATAACAATGCTAACCAGCAAATGCAATAAAATCAGCAACCAACAGTTGCAAAGCCAGCTCCATTTTTCTGGAAATTCACTGAGTAGCAACAAAACCCCGCTAACAGTGATATCGGGGGCGCAATCAGCAGTGGGGACTCAGTCCACTGCTGGAAGCGAAGTAATATCCACATCAACCTCATTCGGATCTACCTCATCAAACGCATTGAGGCAATCCTCCAACTCTTCCTCTTTTAGATACCCAAACAACCAATTTTAGGTTGTGACAAAAGATTCAACATTTTTAGGAAGAAGAGATGACTGATATTTGGTCAAGACCCTCCCCCCCATGCTGAATGAAGACTCGGATGCAACCGAGGTTATCGGAATAGCCAAAACATCTTTGGCCGTTTATGCAATAATAGGAAATAAATGAGTTTGAGATTGCCAATACTTCAAAACATCAAAACCAGAAATACGAGGAACTAGGGGGGAATTGAGATATGCTTCAACAGCAGATTGTTCTCCCCCTTCTAAGGAATTAACCGCCTCAAAATTCTAAAAAAAAAATAAAAAAATCAGATTAAGAATTACAAACATTGTAAACAAAATAACAAATAAATAGGAAAAACATATATTAACCTCAAACATATCAGAGAATGAAAACTCATCAGATGAAGAAGTTGGAGCAGATTGAGATGATGCACTAGAATTAGAAAAAGAAGCAGCAGTAGCAGAATTGTTGTAAAACTTGTACAGCTCCATGAAGGCATCATACACTGCCTTCACTTTCACTTCAACCTCGGATGGAATATACAACAACTGGTACAAACTCCTCACAAACCTAAGTTTGTAACGAGGATCCAATACAACAGCAATGGATAGAATAATGGAGTGATCGGACCAATATTTATCATATTTCTCCATCATATCCATGCACATAGTCCGAATACTCAAAATACAATGATCATGTGCAACAACCAACAGTTTTTCAATAGCAACAACATTAGCAAAATACAAATTTGCAGTGGGATAGCCCAAACCAGAAAACAGATTAGTAACTTCATTAAACGGCTCAAGAAATTTGCACACAAATCCAATAACATCCCATTCAACAGTAGAGAGGCCAAACTCAAATTCAGATTCCCAAGTTGCAAACAAATCTAATGCAAACCTAGGTTGTAATGCTCTCTTCATCATATGAAATGTAGAATTCCATCTTGTGCAAACATCATATTTCAAACTACCAACAAAATCAGATTTCATATCACGCAAACATTGCTCAAATTTTACCTTCCTAAGATCAGAACCTTCAATATAATTAACAGCTTCACGCAATTTCAAAACACTTTGATCAACAGTTTTCACGCCACATTGAACAATCAGATTCAAAATGTCTGCACAACATCGTATGTGAAAAAACTTACCATTACATGGCAAAGGAAAAGAAGAATGCAAATCAGATTTTAAACGAGTGATCCTAACATCCATAGAACTTGCATTGTCAATGGTCATAGAAAAAGTCTTCCCTTCCAAACCCCAATCCTTAATCATTCCCAAAACCAAAGCATAAATATCAGAACCTCTATGAGGTGGGGGAAAGTATTTAAAGTTTAGAATGTGAGACCAAAGAACCCAATCAATATCAATGTAACATGTTGTAAGTGTCAAGTAACCACGTTTAGTAATCGCAGACCAACAATCACATGTGAAACAAACACGGCTACTAATGCTAGCAATTTTATCACGCAAAGACAGCTTTAACTTTTCATGACGCAAAGTGCAATACCTAAGCATTGTATTTCTAGAAATGTGGTGAACCTTAGGATTCAAGTAAGCATGCAACTTCCTAAGTCTTTCATGTTCAACAATTCTCATAGAATAAGCATGACATAAAATAGCTTCAGCAAACAACTAGCAATAAACTTTCTGATCAAAAGAACTACCAATATCAGGATTTTCAGCAACAAAAACTTTGTAAGCATCACAAGACTTAATATGACTAGTTGCATTGGAAGTGCCAAAACTAGGATGAGCCTTGTATTTGGCCTTTTCACAATACTTACATGTTGCATAAATCTGCTGCATACCAGATTTATCAAGTTCAATGCTGAACTCATAATGATCCCATATAGGTGTCCTTCTCTTACCTTCAGGAGGACCCTCTCGTATCCTCTTCTTTGGAGGAACAAGAGGGATCACAACAACATTAGAACCAATTGTCTCAGCAACATCTACAAAAAAAAAAAAAAAATTGTATCTATTTAATAAATGTTAAAACAAAACAAAACACAAATGGTGAATACATCACCTGTATCAGAAGGAGTAAGAGAACCATGATCTTCAAATTGAGCATCATACGGATCTTCCATACTTCAACTCTAAAAATAGGAAGGCAGAATCAAACAAAGAAACAAAGGAAAAACTAAACCAGAACATGGAAAAAAACAGGAAGGTAGAATCAAACAAAGAAACAAAGGAAAAAAAGGAAACAGGCTGTAAAAAAAATAAAGGCAGAATCAAACAAAGGAAAAAGGAAATAGGATGTAGAAAAATAGATAGGCATAATCAAACAAAGGAAAAAGGAAACAGGATGTAAAAAACCAGGAAGGCATAATCAAATAAAGGAAAAATGAAACAGGATGTAAAAAAAAGGAAGTCAAAATCAAACAAAGGAAAAAGGAAACCAGAACATGTAAAAAAACATGAAGGCAAAATCAAACAAAGGAAAAATAAAACCAGAACATATAAATAAACAGTAAGGCATAATCAAACAAAGGAAAAAGAAAACCAGAACATGTAAATAAACAGGAAGGGAGAATCAAATCGGGTCAGGAAACCGGGTAATCAAACCGGGTCAGGGTCCATGGGTCAGGGTCAACCGGTCAGGGTCCACGGGTCAGGGTCCATGGTCAGGGTCAACGGGTCAGGGTCAACAGGTCAGGGTCCACAGGTCAGGGTCCATGGGTCAGGGCCCACGGGTCAGGGTCCGCGAGTAAGGGTTAAGTTTGGACCATGGTTAGATTTGGGTCATGGTTTTGGACTTTAGGGTTTAAGCTTAAGGTTCATGTTTAGGTAAGCCCACCAAACTAAACCCTAACCCATTACCCACCAAATTTTTTCTAGCCGTCACTTAAAAAACTAAAATAAAAAAAATGAAAAACAAAATTTGGAAAAAACATAAAACAACAGATAAACTCAAAAAATCACATTTAAAAAACATAAAATTACATATAATTATAATTATAAATCACATAGTTCTAAACTTGTAATTTAAAAATAAATCGTAATTGTTAAAATATCATAATATTAATATTTAATAGATCTTAAGAAAAAAAATGAAACATGTAATTCGCATCAAACTGATAAATTAAATTTTAAGTTTATAAAACGGAGAAATCATAACAAAACTAATATGAAATTATGAATCGTAACGGAACTAATATCATAATATTAATCGAACATATAAATCCGTAACATAACTAATATCATAATATATTATTAACAGTTTTAAATTAAAGTGGATCTTAAGAAAAAAATATAAATTCACATAAACAATAAAAAAGCAACAACATATAAACAGAAAAAAAAAATCGTAAATAGAAAAAAAAGGCAAGATTATATAAAGAGATATAGATCTAATTAAAAAAATAAAGCTTATAAATTCGCATCAAATTGATAAATAATCAGATAAAAATGTTAAAAAAAACTTAAATAAAATAAATAACTATAGGAATTATACATTAAAAAGGCATAAAAAATATAAATAGAAAAAAGGCATAAAATTATTTAGCCATAAAACTGGTCGAAATAATTCTCACCCTAAACATCAATTAAAAAATAGATCCAAGCAAAAAAAATTAAAAAAAAAAAACACAAACATATATACAACTTGCTAAATTAAACCAACCTGGAATTAAACGCGTAAAAAGTTTGATGCACCGATTTTGCTTCTTCGATCTTTCAATCTTCAATCTTCCCTCTTAGTCTCTTCGTTTCCTAAATCTTGTGCACGCCTTCAGTTCTGCATTCTTCCTCACGCCTTCATTCTTCACCAAATTTAACAACGTTTTTTGATAATTAATTTTCTGATTTTGTAAAGAAATGAATAGATAAGGGAGAATAAGAGAGAAAAAGTGCAGATATTTTAATGGATGAAGTGGTAAAGAGTTTAAGAGATTGAGAGTGCAAAGTCTAGAAGGAGGCACCGGTTCTAAGTTTTGAATGAAATGCTAGGGTTTTTCAGGTTGTGAGGATATTTAAAGGAGGGTCTTGTAGGGTTTCCTTTAAGAGTTTGGGCTAGGGCCCAAGCCTAATGACCGGTACAACTCGTTTTTTGTAAACGGAAATCCTACCACTTGTTTACTATTAGGGACCCTTCTTCTTCTTCTTCTTCTTCTTCTTCTTCTTCTTCTTCTTCTTCTTCTTCTTATTATTATTATTATTATTATTATTATTATTATTATTATTATTATTATTATTATTATTATTATTATTATTATTATTATTATTCTTATTCTTATTCTTATTCTTATTCTTATTCTTATTCTTATTCTTATTCTTATTCTTATTCTTATTCTTATTATTATTATTATTATTATTATTATTATTATTATTATTATTATTATTATTATTATTATTTTGAACATATTATTATTATTTTTATTATAACAGACGGATTAAAGCGAGACCCCCGTGCTTGGTTAATCCTAGCACCAGATAATTAAAGGCATATATCAACATTATTATTATTATTATTATTATTATTATTATTATTATTATTATTATTATTATTATTATTATTATTATTATTATTATCATCATCATCATCATCATCATTATTATTATGAACATATATATGTTGACCGTACTTCTTTTAAAAATCAAAACATTTATATAAACTTACAATTGATCATATAATTTGTAGTAATCAATATATAATACTCATTGTTACTCTGATCGATTATATAAACAGAGTAAATTATTTCAATAAAGTAATTTATGTTAAACGAAGTATTGTTATCTTGAATAAGCTTGTTGACTTACATTCATCTATTTCAATAACAACTTGTTTTAATTCAATTACATCTTTTAAATTTTGAAGTTAATATGTCTTAATAACGATTATCTTGAATGGAGTATTGCATTTTGAACAAGTTTATAGACTTACATTGACAGGTTGATTTCATTGAATAACATGATTCTTCATTTCAAATCAGAAGTGATTTTTCTCAAACACGGTTTACTTCAATAGATTATTGTTATCTTCAATTAGCTTATCAACTTATATTATTACTTATTGATCTTCCGATAACAACTTGTTTCAATTCAATTAAATGGTTTTAGTTTCAAAAGCAATTGAACTTAAAGACGGTTAACTTAAATGAAGTATTGTTATCTTAAATAAGCTTATTACTTATCTTCATACATTAATCTTTTTCAATAACAACTTTTTTCAATTCAATTACATCTTTTGAATTTCGAAGTTAATATATCTTAATAACGATTATCTTGAATGGAGTATTGCATTTTAAACAAGTTTATAGACTTATATTGACACCTTGATCTCATTGAATAACATGATTCTTCATTGTTTCAAATCAAAAGTGATTTTTCTCAAACACGATTAACTTAAATAGATTACTGTTATCTTCAATCAGCTTATCAACTTATATTAATACTCATTGATCTCATCCGATAACAACTTGTTTCAATTCAATTAAATGCTTTTAGTTTCAAAAGCAATTGAACTTAAATACGATTAACTTAACTAGAGTATAGTTATCGTGAATTAGCTTGTCGACCTACATTGACACATTAATCTATTTCAATAACAGCATGCATGTTTAAGTTCAATTAGATGTTTTTGTTTCGATAATTGCTTTTCATATAAATATGATTAACTCAAGTGTTGTACTGTTATATTGAATTAGCTTATCAACTACCATGAACACATTCATATAGTCCAACAACTACTTTGAATAATACAAGTAGATTGTTCAAGTTTCGAATTAAATGCATTACACTCAAGGACGATTAGCAATGATTACCTACTTACATTGACTAACCTATACACTAATACTTCGTATTTGCTTGTGTTTGCGTTAATATTTACTCGAAAGGCAATACATGGATCAATATACAATTCTATAATCAACATACAAAGAAGTAAGATTGTACATGCGAAAAGGAAAGGTTAAATTGAAAATTTCAATACCAATCAAATATTAAATCTTTAATACAATAATTTCAATGTAAATGGGGCAATTTTTAACATTGCTTTTGTAGACACAATGTAGACACGTCTCTTGATGGTATATCGCTAGTCCCGACAAGAAAAACCGAAATGATAACAAGTCCAACTGAGGCCAAAGCACCCGGTACGACAAATCACTTGGTCTAAAACACGGCATGAAGGCAAAAAGGATGTATATGGTATAACCGATATCGCGGTTACCCGAACTGGTGTGGTTTTATATACAAAACTGGAATGAACCAAAACCAAACTGAAAATAACCTTTCAACTGTTAGTATTAAGTCAATCCCAACTGTTTCAAACTGAAACTGTACGGGTCAAACCAAAAGGTAACTATAAACTGAACTGGAACTTGAATGAACTGAATCAGATTAAAACTGAAACTGAAATTTTTATAAAACTGAATCAATTTAGACGAAAAAAAAAACTGAAATCAACTGAACTGAAGTCAACCAAACTGTTTATTTTGAACCAGAACTGAACCGTTTAACTGAATTGACACCTCTATATGGACCCTATATATCAATTTGGATCTATTCAAAGGTACAAGATGCAATAAATGTACTCAGTGAATATGGCAATGTTGTAAATTTAGCCATCGGACAAGTTAGGAAACATCATTAGATTGAACACAAAAATCTGAGATGGATTCAACTAATTTTTATCTTGCTTCTAGGGGCATGTCCTAGTCTATTGTGCCACAAATTATAGTTGTTTTTCTTACTAGTTACATGGTTTACAATCATTACATCACTATTATAATCTGCAACCACATTTCCTTCGTTCTTGTTATCTACTTTATTGATCTTCCCTCTCATTGGCTCTGCTAAAGAGTGGACTAGTTCTCCAAGTATATTGTGAAGCTTTGTCAAATGTACGTTCACCAGATAGTATAACCCATTTTACAATTTCCCAACTCCTTTGATCGGGATAGAATGTTACTATAGACTTGTCACCTTGAACCAATTTGTTCACTAATAGCAGCTTGTGCTTAATCTCGCGTTTACATAAAACATTTTTCAATTTCAAATTAATTTCAAGAGCAGTATTACAGAGTGAGTCAATTGGCAGTTGTGGCACTTAGTAGGTTAATCTTGGTTTTGCTATATATTACAGACAATTCACACGTAAATTTAATTTACATGTCATGTGATCTAAAGCACCATAATTAATTGTCCACATATTCAATCACTAGATGCATAACAGCATTACAATATACATTCATAGCTGTTATCATCAAGTTCATCCTCGGTTTCAAAACTTAATTTGCTGGATTTTGATATTAAAGGGAGCATCTTCTCAGTTGCTCAAGTTGTTGTGGTGTTATCATGAAAGTGTTACTTTCATTCTAGCTTTTAAGCATTTGCAGCCATTCTATTCCCTCAAGGTATAGGTTTGCTCCACTTCTTCCCAGTGTTAGAAGATCCTTCATCTTTCCCTGGATGTTTGGGTCGCTTCCTATTCTTTGAGTGGCATTTTGAAAAGCCTATGATATGCCAACAATTCTCTATAGTGTGAAATTTTCCTTCACAACCTAAGAATCCATTTTCATTATTTGATCCCTTATTGTACATAGCTGAAGACCTAATGTTTAGTTTGGATATGTTCAACACTTATGTTTGAGCATTTTCTTGTTAAAGGGCTACATATGCCACTTTAATTGCATGTAGGGGTGTTTGCATCAACCACTGAGTTCTCTGAGCAGTGTAGTCTTTATCCAATCCATTTTAAAAGTAAAAGAGTTAATCTTCCTCCTTCCCAATCTGCAAAGCCAATCCATTTTCATTGTTTGATCCCTTATTGTACATAGCTGAAGACCTAATGTTTAGTTTGGATATGTTCAACACTTCTTTTTGAGCTTTTTCTTGTTGAAGGGCTACATTTACCACCTTAATTGCAGGTAGGGGTGTTTGCATCAACCATTGAGTTTTCTGAGCAGTGTAATCTTCATCCAATCCATTTTAAAACTAAAAGAGTTAATCTTCCTCCTTCCGAGTCTGCAAATCCTTGAGAAACTCATTAATTCTTGGTGTCATCACAATGATAGGTGGAAGCATGTTCGTGGAGTCCAATTCTTCCTATATTCCTTTCATCCTTGTGTAGTATTTCTTCGCAAGATTGCCATTCTGTTTTGTTTCAAACAGTGCTTTGCTTAACTTGTATTTTGGCAGATTCATTGGTCATGAAGAACCTCCTTTCTAGTTGTACCCATATCTCTAATGCAGTATCAAAGTGATTTCTTGATGGAATAAGATAATAATCGGTGAAATCCACGCAATCATAATGTTGTTACAAGTATCCCGTGAATCTTTTTGTGAGTGTCTTCTTTGTCTTTATTTATAAGCCTAGTGACAAAGCCTAGTTTCCTTTAGAGGCCAAGCTGATCTCGCGTAGTTCCTTTTAGTGGTCAAGCTGGTCTCGATGGATCTTTTCCATGGTCTATAATAAGCCCTGAAGTTTTTCAACATATGTTGAGTTTCGTCCATCACTTGGGTGATGTAGAGATTTAAATATCATATTGGCTGATGATCTTCTCCTTTCCAGAAGCTATTTTCAGGTTAAGGGTTTACGTTTAGATGAAGGAAGTGAAAAGATGAAAACAATTTCACTATAAAAATTTAGAAAAGGAAATAAAAAATGAAATCTTTCTTGTTGTAATAACTCTAGAATCACTCTTGCCGTTTTCTATCTCTTCTTCATATTGAACTATGCATAGAGCTCCGATACCATGCTGAGTAACTTGAGTTAAATTACTTGGATATAACCCAAAAGGGGAAAAGAGAAATCAGGGTGAAAGCTTTATGTTTTCATTGATTGTTGTGCCTTAATTTTACAACCTATAACTTAAACACTTGAGCTCAGCAATCCATAAGCTAAGTCATGTGAAAGATAAAAGTCATTTGGACTATTGAATACATTATTGAAAAATGTATAACATAAGTTTAGGCTTAAAATAACGATGGGCGGGCCTTAAAATATGACATTATGGTGCTATATAACAACTTAAAACATTCCAATCATAGAAACACTCTTTGTAGGTCAATTGTTGTTTTATGTAAGGTTATTTTGGAATATCAAATCATAAAATTACTATTTTACTTCAGTAGGAAATTAACAAATTTTTACAATCATTGCAATATAATATATTTGTTTATTATTATTTTGAAACCACGTAATAATGGTTTTTTTTAGAACTTGATGATCATTATCTAAGCTAGGATTACATTGTAGATGTAATAAATTATAAGCTAAATAGTTCTTACATGTTTGTCATTATTCATTGGATATCTAGGGAAATCGCATAAAACACTATCCTTTACCAATGTACATTGCTCTATAGAAACAAAATGTAGATTATACACGGAGTATTTGTAGAAATGGGTAACCGTAGAAAATAATGTATATTTTCAAGGTGGATTTTGTGTCACATTGTTTTAGACAAGAAATGAGGAATCTAAAATTTTATCTTAGATTTACCTAGTTTTAGGTATACCGGGTTTTTTAAACACATTACTATAAGAAAGGCACTAGGGAAAGAAAAGAATAAGAGAAGTGTAACAAAATGTTTGTATTTCTAAATATTATGCACATTATAGTATGTGTAAATTTCTCATTTTTGATAAATTTTTGTAGACATGCAATGAAATAGTGATGCCTATAATTCGAGGTACTAGCAAATGGGCTATGTTTCCTTCTGAAACTTTTGATTTACAAGACTTTATGCAAACATGCAAGAGCAAGTATAATGTTATGCCTCATCCACATTGGATTACAGCCTACTATGGAGCACATGTATGTCCTCATCAACTCATCATCTTGAAATATTTTCATTCATGAAAACACTTGAAATCTTAGGCATGCTTTTCTTGATGCTCCCCTATTAATTGATAATTTGTTGACAAAGCACATATTTTCTTGTTACCAGGACATAAAGCTAATATTTAAAAGATTTGGTAGTAATATCATTTATTCCAATGGACTCACAGATCCTTACAGTATTGCCGGGTAATTTTCGTTTGTTTAAGACACCCACTCTATTTTATATTATTTTGTTGTCACTTAGTCCGAACCGGAAGAATTTTTTAGGGGAAGAAGAAAGTTCTTCTTGGAAGTCAATTGAGATTGGCTGATTTGAATTTCCTTCACTTGATAACAATATAACTGGAAGTAGAGAATCATACAATAGGGAAGTGGGTTGAAGTGTAATTAGGGCTTTGGATTTTCAAGAGATAAGTGCACAAGGTCTAAATATGGAGGGGTCGAAGATGATGATTAAAAACATAAAGAGAGAGAGATAGGGAAACAATCATTGTAAGATTTTTGAGACAGAAGAAGGGGTGGCTGCCATGGAAGGGGAAGAGAGAAAGTAAAGAGAACGAGTTAATTAGGGGTATTAGGGTTAATTATAGGTTAATTGACTTAATTAAGGATTATGTAGGTGTATTAACTAAGCTTTAATGACTAACGGAGTTGATAACCCTTAGTCATTAAGGGATTTCAAATGTGTTTGTGAGAAAATCAGGGGTATATGGTGAATTTTGGAAACCTTTAGGGTATATGGTTAATAAAAAAATTTGTCAAGGATATACGTTAAAAAATCCGTTATAAATATTAACATTAGAAAGTATGTAAATATATAGTTTTATGAAGCATTTGTTTGTCTATAAATCATGATGACATTTTCTTGTTTATATATGGCCATAGGGTGTTGCACAACTTGTCTGATAGTATCATTGCCGTTTGTACAACAAAAGGTAAGAGTATGATTTTCCACCCTTTCAAATTAGTAAAAGAAAACAGATATATAGAAAACTTAAAATTATCTACTATCGTTTTCCACTAATAGAAATTTGCTTGTTATATTCTAGGATCTCACTACTTGGACATATTTTCCGCTAACGAAGATGATCCTGAATGGTTGGTCAACCAACGAAAAAGAGAAGTTCAGATCATTAGTGGGTGGATTGAAAGATACTATGAAGATCTCAAAGTATATTTCAAATAGCATTCTATTACTCATTAAGATACAATATATAAAATGACCAAGGACCCTATATATATGTACGTGGCGTGATAAACCCCCTTTTGATGAGAGAACATTATATTATTACAATTAAAAATCTCTCATAAACGAACTCTAGCATTTTGATCTCTCTCTCTTGCTCTCTAAAGTTTTATAGATTTTTGTGATTGCAATTAATATTTTGTTGTTGGATTCGAAGGTCCTATCTATAGTTTGAGGTTCTAGGTTCATAGTAATTGGGAAGTTGAATTGTATTGAAAAATTTTGGTTTATTTGATATTGATGGGAATAGTTTCATCATGTTTTTTAGGTGGGTAAGTTAAAGTCCCTTGCAAAAGGGGGTGGGAAATTGAGGATCCTTTTTGTAAGGGGTGAGACTCGATCTTAGAACCTCTGAAATTGGAGATGATGCCAACACCACTAGGTCATTAACTGCTGCTTGGGAACAATTACATCATGGATTATGAGAAACTCCCATGAAGGTTCAAAATAATCAGACACTAATGGGAACAAGATTAAAGTTATAGATTTGGACTCGTACCCAATTGAAATGATCTTACTTAATTATCATGATTACAAAACGGGAACACTGTCAAGAATACGTCAATCTTTGGCCCGTATGCGTAAAATATACGGTTTTTGCACTATATATCCCTAAGTTTTCATGAAATTCACCATATACCCTTTCACTTTTGGAAATTCACCAAATACCCCGACTTTTACACAAATATCACAACAGGCCCTTTTGACTAATGGTGTTAGACTTATGTTAGTCATTATCCCCTAATTAACACCTACACCTTAATTAAACCTTAATAGCAAAAATAATCCTAACTATCTGTCCTAATTAACCTTGATTAATCCTT
This sequence comes from Beta lomatogona, assembly GCA_947646795.1. Taxonomy (NCBI): domain Eukaryota; kingdom Viridiplantae; phylum Streptophyta; class Magnoliopsida; order Caryophyllales; family Amaranthaceae; genus Beta; species Beta lomatogona. The sequence goes on from CANSNZ010000982.1 coordinate 2,538,307, forward strand.
CCTCCTTTAACCTTTTCCCTCTTGTTTCTCTCTCCACCAATTTCCTCCCTTTCCACTTCCTTAGCCACCAAAAGCCCACCCCAACCACTGCCAATATGCCACCAACACCACCTCGATCTCGCCCCTCTCGTTCTCTCTTCTTTCACAACCATCGCTGCCACACTACCTCGATCTCACCCCTTCTCATTCTCTCTACTTTCGCGACCACCACTACCACCCCTCACCACCACCAACACTATTACTCTCTCTCCTGAAAGGCATTCCTCACTTCTCCTAAAATAAACACTCGATTCCACCATTATCATTCCACCTTCAACCTTACTCATCCTCCATTCATCATTTCGGGATCATGAGTTTCTAAATAGCCACAACCTTCAACGACCACCTTTGCCGACGACATAAAGGATGAGGAATTATGGGGTGCAAGTAGTGTGAATAGTGTAGAGAGGAACTCTTAGGCGCTGTCTTCTCTAAGAGCTTCGAGCTCTGCGTCTATAAGGGTAGCTAGCGAATCGGAGGAAGAGAAAGAAGAGGAGAGAGAAATGAGGTTTCAAGAGTACTATAAATGGAAAGAGAGAGAGAGAGAGAAAAGGATATATATATATATATATGTATATACATATATATATATGTACATATATATATATGTACATATATATATATGTATATATATATATGTATATATGTTTAATTTATATGAGAACCACCCTTATGGTGAGAACCGTGAGAACCACTTATTTTTCCTCATTTTATGAAGATTTTGATCATTTTGCAACGTATTTGCTCATTTTATGTTTCACTTATTTCATCTTTTTGCTCATTTAACATTTTTATGCTCATTTCGCAATGTTTTTACTCATTTTACGCGTTTCGTACATTTTACATTTTTTTCTCATTTAACTTTTTTATGCTCATTTTACTTTTTTGATAATCTAGTGTTTTCTACTCATTTCTACTTTTGCTCATTTTTTACTTTTTTTTGCTCATTTTGGAAACTTTGACCCATTTTAAGTGGTTCTCACTGTTCTCACCGTAAGAGTGTTCTCACTAGAACCCAACTATATATATATATATATATATATATATATATATATATATATATATATATATATATATATATATATATATATAGTGAAGAGGAAGAAGAAGAAGCCATGGAATTGAGGTAGTGGAAGAGATAGAGAGAATAAGAAGCCATGAAATTGCGGCAATGAAAGGGAAAGAGATATAAGAGGATGTAGAGGTATAGGGAGACTAAGATGGTTGGTGGGGTAGTTTTAGGTTGGGTGGTGAGGTGGTTTTCGGGTGGCTTGTGGGGTGGTTTTATGGTAGAAGAAGAAGGAGGTGATGGTGGTGGTGAATTTGGTGGAAGGAGATAGGTTGGGTGGTGGGTGGTTATGAAGGAAGGATGAATTAGGGTTAATTAGTTAGAGTTATTAGGTTACTTAGGATTAATTAAGGTTCATAGCTTAATTAGGGGCTAATGACTAACGGCGTGAGCCTTCCGTTAGTCAAAACGGCATATTGTGATATTTGTGTAAAAGTCGGGGTTATTTGGTGAATTTCCAAAAGTGCGAGTGTATATGGTGAATTTTATGAAAACTCGATGGCATTTGGTGAAAACACCGTAAAATATAATAAGCCAAGCTTTTGATTAATTTATAATAAGCAAAGCTTGTGGTGGTGTTAGTTTTTAATAAGTTGAAATGACCAATGGCCTGAACAATGGGTAATTTTTGTTTTTATTTTTATCTTTTTTATTTTTTTTCTTATAGATAACTCTATCTCCTCCACAACCTATTTCTCCCTCCTCTCTCTCACTCCATCACCACCAGACCACCTCCTCCCCGCCAAAACCAGCACCCCTTCCCCAGCCACCTGCCCTACCCCAAAACCCTCATTCTCATCTATTTTGCTCACCCCGGCCCGTAGCCCTCTTTCTCTCTCGCTTGCACCCCCTCTCTCTTTGCACCTTTCCCTTTCCCCAACAGGCTCCGGCAAGCAGAATAAGAAGGTAGACATGCAATGAGAAAGAGAAGGTGGTCCAAGGCACCACCACACATAGAATAGAAGGAATCAAATTCGCCCATTATTGGCCTCTACTGAAAATGATTCATAGATCTAGTTTTATGCAAATACATAACCACACAATATGTTCATGCAATCTAAAAATTAATCTATGTTGGTTTACACAAAAGACTAATTTTTGGTGATATGTTACTTATGCAATCAAATTACATAGATCCAAAACCAATTGTCACAAATTCTCTTATTAAGCATTAGAGCATTTATCTAAGTCTTGATTAGTAAAAATAAACATGTGTACATATGAAAGCAATAAACACATAGCATGCATATGAATGTTATATAGGAAAATTTGACAACACGGGTCTGAACTTTGAGTGATAATTTTAAAAAGGTCTAAACTATTGATTAACCTGTGTAGGTACCTTTTTTAGGGGGTCTTAATTTTTAACTGGCCTCAGTGACTTGAAAATGACGATTTTTTTTTGAAGTCTCATCGATTCCTACTTCTCTCCCTCAATTAACCTTCTGGTGGGACCCATATTTTTCAAGTTCTGACCTATTAAGGCAGTTTCAAGTCACTGAGGCTTGCTAAAAGTCAATACCCCTAAAGAAGGGACCTACACAGTTTAATCAATAGTTCAAACCTTTTAAAATTATCACCCAAAGTTCAAATTCCAATTGTCACTTTTCCCTAATATATAATGTACAGGAATATAAAAAGAAGGATTGATAGGTTAGAATATACAACTAAGCATGAAATTATTTATGATCTACATCATGAAAAGCTTGTTAGTAACTTCCATAAATTAAAACAGAATTGGAAGATTATGGACCCTTGGTAATTATACCTTTGTTGCCGGGGTCTTGTATAACGATCCGCAGGAGGAGCAATCTTGAAGCTTGAATGGAAATTAAAGGGAATTTGGAGGTTTCTGTTTTTGTGTTGGAAGTATTTGAAGTATATTTGGGAGTGATTTCGTAGTTGGAAGTCGTAGGAAAGTGTAGAGAAAAAGTGCCTAAAACTGAATAAAAACAAGGCTATTCATAGGAAAATAATTTCTAAATCGCGCGGGTGCGTCAGCGCTGGCACTTTTTGCGTTTCCGTGTTTTGCGCACGTGCATTCTTATACATCATACGCAACACAAATCTTGCTGATTTTTTATTTGTTGTCCGAAATTAAAAAATTCTTTCTATCTAGCATTAAATAATATTACCTCCGTATTTTTTTAGTTGCACCATTTGCTTTTTGGCATTATTAATCAACCAACTTTGTTAAGCTATCTTACACCATTATATTAAAAAAAACATAGTCAAGTGGGGTCTTGTTAGATTCGTCTCAAAGCGAGGATTCCAAATATCAAATTTTTATAATTTTTACTTACACCAAATAAGAGATATTAACATTGAAAGACGCGTCTCGACAAATTTGAAAAAGCAAATGGTGCAACTAAAAAAATACAGAGGTAGTATCATTTAGATTCGGAAATTGATTATCTAAAACATAAAATCTGGTTTTCATACTATCTTTTAATTTAGAAAATCTAATTAAAAAATAAAGTTAATTATCAGGAATAATTAATTGTACTTTTCTAAAATGGGCTTTAAAAATACAATTAATTATCATGAATAATTGGACTTGGAATAAATAAATAGACTTCTCATTCATAAAACAATTTTGCACTTAGCTTGTTGGATTGCTCTCCTTTGGACTGGACCAATTAGGATGACAACATGTTTCATCATTGGGTACTGAAATGGGGACACATAATGATAAGTCACAGAAGCCCTACTTTGACCGAGATTGCGTGAAACTGAAAGTCAAAGTAGTCTGTCGGGATGGAGAACAATTCTAAGCTAGAATCAGTCTATATATCGCCAGTTTCTGCAAACAAAGTTAGTCTGCGAGACGATAACTGCAAGCAATTTGATTAGCCTACAGGAGAAGGTGCTAACAGATAGGTGCAAACAACTCAGATACTAATGCACATAATGATGCAATGAAGCAAACTCAAATTCAGTAAGGATGCATGAGATGTTATACAAGGTGAAGGTTATAAAAAGCTAAAAGAGGCAGATATATTGACGAAAAGCTATGCAAGGTCAGGGTTATGCAAAGCTAGATTGAGCTGGGTTGGTAGAGATAGATTAATTTTTGAAATTTCTTTGATGAAATTTTGGTCCGCAAGTGAGATCTGCATATTACAACTCTTTGAGAGTTTGATTTGGATGAATAACCACAAATATAGGAAGCCCCCACTTTCAGAAAACTTGTCTTGAATTAGGCACTCTACGCGTAAATTGGAAGGTACTTGATTTGAAATTGAGCATACGGGGCTATTGACTTGATTGACACTCAGGAGTATCCGAAGTTTCTTGATTGGGGTGTTAATGTAGGCAAAGTCAGATATCGCCAAAGATCATGGAAGTATCGGAGTGTCCTTCAGTGACAAAGGGAGTTTGATTTGAAAAATAAAGTGTTTAATTTGCGACTCACATAGATATAGGTGGGAAAAGGCTTTGACGTGGCTAGATTCAGACTCGAGTCTATATCGGGGTCTAGAGCGAATATACTTCTGAATTCTATAATTCATATCATAAGACCCTAATTTTTTTTCTTTTTTTGAAGTGGTCGAACCTCGGGATAAGGATTCTTACGTATCGTTGATAAATCAAGCCATTTGTAGTTCTTGATCTGATTTCTTTCATTGTTTATGCCCTATCTTTTACGTGGGCTGCCCTTTCGGGTTTTCAACTTAGTGAGCTTGGACATGCCTTTGCGATCGAATTAGGATCGATATGAAAGGTTTGAGGTTTAAGGTTTGGATGTTTAATTGGATGGGCCAAGGTAAGGATTATGGTTTTGGATTATATTGACCAAGGTAAGGTTATGACTTCTTTTTATTTGAATGTCAGCGTAACGTTTATGGCTTTTATGAGTTTTAAGGTATTTTGGTGGATTAAAAGATTTGGAATGAGGAATTGAACTTGTGTGCAAGCCCCGTCGCTTGACTTTTCACCTTTGGCTCTTTCTTTTTCTTTTTCATTTTTTTGCATTGCTTTTTTGCACTTGTTTTTGCTTTTGACTAAGATCCGACGACACTATCGCTCATGAATCTTTTTGGAGGGACAAAGAACAAAACCCCCCGGGGGTGGGCTCACGCATAAAACATGCGTTAATGAGGCAAGGACAATAAAACTTATAGTGGCTCTAAAGAGTAGCCATGCATATGCAAAACTCTAATGTTATTTAGAGGCATAAAACAAGTATGAATCGTAATTTTTGAGTTTCACCCACTCATCAAAAATTAAACTGAATCCTCCCTAGTGAACTTGCCAAAATGTATACATATTTTTATTGTCTATGTGGGGTAAGTGCGGATTTGATATAGCTTCCTACAAAAACTTCTAATAATGTAGTAGGATAAGTAGGGTCGAATCCACAGAGAGATCGTTGTTTTAATATAGCTTCTAAGATATGGGAAAACTAAACAAGATCATAGATGTGAGAATTAATTCTAAGCTAAAATATCAAACTAAAAGGTCTAGGGTAATGGTTCACCATGTTCATATATATAATCTATCACAATATCATCAATAGTTCAATTAATCAGATATATATCCAGAGCACAGGTTAATCCTACGGTCGGGTCTTAACACTCTCAAATCAACATATGCAGTACGGTCACTAATATATAATCAAATTTGCTAAAATTAGGTAAGCCTTTAAAGAGTGCTATCTCTCGATCTATGACTCGATATTAGCAATATTTAATCAGACAAGTTAACAGATTGCAAGATTAACAATAAAAACACTAATCAATTAGAGATATCAATAACTAATCAAACCATCAATAAATATCAATCAAGATTCATAGCATATAATCATAGATTCCCAAACCCTAGAATATAAGACTACTCAATTATGAAATAAATATTAAAAACTACATCTACAAAGGAAAGCATAATCAAAGAGATCAATAAAATAAATACATAGAACTCATGGATTAATGAAGAAAAAGAAAACTAGGGTTTACTAAAAAACTAGCGAGAAAAATGAAGAAGAAAACTAAACTAAACCTAGGAATCATAAAAAAAGTGAGCGAGAGAGGGGAGAGTGAGAGTGTTTTTCTAATCTCATTAATACTAGGTAACCTAATATGACTTGGAAAGTAAGTTACAAATATAAGGAAATTCGAAATATCATCAAATGGGTGAAATTAGTAATCCGTGCATACGGTAGCAGATTCCAACAGAAACAATCTGAACTTCCGAATGCATAACTTCTTGACTAGAAGTCTTCTTGGGCCGTGCCACCTATCGTTGGAAAGCTCTTTAAGTCTAGTTTCCAAACCTGCTGGAATTATGCAATTCTAAGAAGCACATCAAAAGTTATTATCAGAAAAGTAGACGTGACTCTTTTTCCACATTTCTTCTAATGATTTTCCGCTTTGCTTTCGCTCAAACTCGCACTATGACATATCCAAACGATCCTTCTCATTGTAGCTTCCTTCCAAATGCTCCTAATCCTAAAGCTTAGCTAATTATACTCCAAATACGTTCTCAATACCTGAAATTCATCAAAAATAAGAAAACATACCAAATAGGAGTAGAATTGCATAACTTAAGAATATAATGCAATAATGAACCTAAATATCAATCTAAATACTCTAAAATGCAACCTACACTAGTGAAAAAAGCCCATCGGATCCGGTCAAAGCCGGGCTTACAGATCCGATTTTGATCTGGATCCGTTGGGCCCGCAGTGGTTGAGGGAAGTCAACTGATGCGGTTGTCAACCGGATTAGTTGACCCTCTACTGATCCGGTCAGGAGCTAAAACCGAATCAGTTGGTTGTAAAAATTGATCCTGTTTTAACTCTTGGCCGAATCAGTTGAGGTAATATATAACCAAAAAAAAAATGCTCCAATAAATCTGTAACCGTGAGATACTAAACGACCTACAAAACTTCCATATTGAATCTATCAAAACTAACCAGCCAAAAATGAAATAAAATTAAAAAATTTTAAAGAACCAGCCAAGAATGAAATAAACCTGCCAAAGAACAAAATAAAATTAAAAAAATTTAAAGAACCAGCCAAGAACGAAATTAACATACACAAATTTACGAATAAATTAAATGAAATTTACAAAACCTAAAATACAAAATTAACATACATATTTTTTACAAACTTACAACATGATGTGAAATTTAAATTAAACTCAATTTATAGTCTATGGACGAAACTAGATGAAATGAAATAAACCTAAAATACCAAAAAAAAAAAAATCAACAACCCTAAAAAAATAAGGTGTAACTAAACCTCAAAATATCCCAAGTAAAAATAAATTAAAAAAATAAACAAAATACGGAACCAAAGATCAGGTGGTGGCGAGAACGGCGAGTGATTGACGAGAGGAGATCTGGTGGTTGAGACGCGAGCGAGGATGTTGAGCGGAGATCTGGTGGTGGCGAGGATGGCGAGCGATTGATGCGAGGAGATCAGGTGGTTGAGACGCGAGCGAGGATGTTGAGCGGAGATCTGGTGGCGATCCCGCGAGCAATTGATGAAGATTTGGAGGTGTGAAGAAGGAGACGCGAGCTGGAGGTAAAGAGGTTGTTGAAGTTGATGGTGCTAAAGATCTGGTGGCGAGGAGGTTGTTGTTGATGATGATGGATGAGAGAGGAGATGATGGCGGATGCGAAAGGAGAGGACGACGGATGAGAGAGGAGAGGACGATGGATAAGAGAGGAGGGGGTTTAGGGTTTGAGAGAGGAGAGGGAGTTGATGAGACATGGGAGAGGAAAGGGGGCTGATGAGAGAGGATTTTTAGGATTGAGAGAGAGGTCCCTGGTTTGAAAGAGGAAGAGAGGAGTTGGATTGAGCGAACACTTATGGGCCCCGTTATATACGTAATATCGAATAACTGATCTGGTTTAGTGAACTGGATCAGTTAACTAGAAAACCGGATCCGTTTTCTATTGACTGATCCGGTTCCGGATTAGTTACTCAGCCCATCTATGAGGTCCAAAATTTTGACGATTTACGGATCCTGTTTTTTAAAAACCGGATCTGTTGTGCTATGACATATAACGTTTTTTCCACTAGTGCTAAATGCACCTAAAATTATATATATATATGACACTCCCCCAAGCTAAACCATTGCTTGTCCCCAAGCAATAAGACATAAGCATTGGAAAAGAAAGACAACCTACAATATAGGACTATAGGGTCAAACACTAATTAATTGAAAGCATGAGAGATATAATCACTATACAAACCAAGCATCGAAACAATCTCGAACAAAGCCTCATAGCATATCATGTAAAGCAATCGACTCTCCAGTCATACCACAAACCATCTCCCCCAAGCAGGACTTAATCAAACGTGACAGACCTCACTATAGTTATGGGCACTCAAATCTATCATATGTTTGAGAGATAAATTATTACACTCAACTTAATCAAGTCAACTCAAATGAAGCGTATACTCTTTAACTTTGACTTTCTGTCTCAATGTTTATTCAATAATGCAACACAGAGTGATCATGAAGACTTCAAGGGTTGTAATGAGACTGAGGTTAAGGGTATGGAAAATAATTTGGGAATTGCGGTGGAAAAACCAAGAAGGGGGAGCATAATGTAACAAAAAAACATGACCAAAAAAGGTCGCAACAACTGCACACAACAACCAAAAATCGCCAAATACCAAGAATAACTCTTGAGCTAAGATTGCGAATGAAACGCCTCAATCATATGAAAATGTATGCACTATCGAATATCAAGGAGTACCAAGTCAAAGTTAAGATAAATGCGACAACTGAGGAACTAATTACACATGATATAACAAACTGACACATATACGTCAGTTTATAGGCACAGAAGCTCACTTAGGTTAGGGTGTCTGCACAGTCAAGTTAAATCGAGCCAGAAAGATATCAATCAATCTTACCATAAACAATCAATTGCGAAACAATCTTGCTATTAAGAATCATGAACATGATGAATGACGCTTAGTAAATGTAGTAAAGATATCAATAAGGTTCTCAAAGAATGTTAGCAATAGTCCCATAATGCAACTAAAATGAGATGAAATCTAATATGAGACAAAATATATATGCAAATGCAACTAAGAAATCAGTACAATTTTTTTTTGGTTACACGTAAACTCCCACTCCTAATGAGCGGTACAAACCGTGCAACATCCTATGAAAGTAATAAAATCTACACTAGAAAGCAATAAAGGATAGAATAACCCTCCCCCAACTAGAATCTGCAGTGTCTTCATTACAAAAAATCAGTTTAGAGAAAGAACCAAAACCGAACCCCAACAATCATCCAACATCAAAGTCTCCCACCAAGAGCCACAACACACCACGAAACCATATACAAACCCCAACAATCCAACAATTCAAGCAATGTGTTCAAAAGATTCACAACAAGATGACATTAAAACAAAAATCCAAGCAAACATTCGGAATGAACATCAATAATAGGTACAAGTGAGAATGCATCCTTACTACCCAAGTAATTGGGGAAAAGAGTCAAATGTGCTCAAAAATCATGTCGTAATGCGTCCCGAAGGCGAACTTGGACCAATTTCGTACCTACTTGAGATAATCCTATAACAACCATTGATCAAAATGAAAAAAAAAAAAAAGGATAATTAGAAATAGGAGTTTAGTGGGAAAAGTAAATTAAAAAAAAAAAAGAAACCAAAAAAACATGTAGCAGACCCAGCGCGACCCTCTGTTCCGACTCCTTCACCCTTCTTCACATCTTCATCAAACGAGCACACCATCATCAATTTTTCATCCCCTGCGCTGCCGAACCACCGCCTCCAACCACCATCGCGGGCGCCTTCGAAATTCCAACACTCCAGTGGCCTTAACTTCCCCCTGCTCGCGCCAGCCTCTTCTCTGCCCACGCCTGCTCCTGCGAAACACCTCCCCTTCCCATTTTGTCCACCGCACCTGCGCTTCACCACCATCAATCAGCCTCGCCCCTTACGGCTTCTTGCCGCTGCTCCGCGCCACCATCAAATTCGACGCATCCCGGCCCCCCTTTTTCCCTCCAGCCTTATCTCCCTAGCTTCTCCCTTCTCGTTTCTTTTCTTTTCTGTTGAATTTCTTCCTTCACCCGGTCAAGCCAAAATTCTGCCCGGTCAGGCCACTTGGCCCGGTCATCCGGGCAAGGAATACTTCGCCAATTTTTCAAAATTTTTCAAAATTCACAAATTTGCTTGCGTGCCCTGTAAGGCAACGTTGCCCGATCGACCGGGCGACCAGCACCTCGACAAACTTTTTTTTTCTTTAATCTTTTTTCACCTACAACAAACACACAAAAAAAGAGCACACCAAAGTGAGTAAAATCACTCAAAAAGGATGAAACAAAGACAAAAATCAAAATAAAAAGTAAAGAAAAGAAAAGATAAAATAAGTCAAAGCTCAAGTTGCCTCCCGAGAAGCACAAATTTAAGGTCTTGCATAACCGTTTAAGATTAGTAGACCACTCATAATAGTTCAATGCTCAAAGAAGTTTATCATATGTTCCTGCAAACATCTCCAAGCATATTATATAAGAGTGAAAAGGACAAATAAAATAAGTTAGTTCTAAAAATATAAGAAAACAAAAAAAAAAATCAAAGGAGAATTTATTTACAAGAGAAAACAGTATACTTTTTACATAACTCAAAAGGAAGAATATAAAGTAAGTTTACATTAATTACATGATCATGAGAGTCATTCAAAGGGGGAGAAAGAAGGAACAATGGAGGATATAATTTAGGGGGAGAAGGAATAAGATCAAGTTTTTGAGAGAATAGAACATGAGACTCAAAAATAGTAGCTGGTACCGATAAAGACTCATAAATCACCTCACGTTCAACTTGACTTTCCTCCAAAAAGGAAATTTCAACTAATTCTTCCTCATGCAAAACATCCATCACATTAGTCGTTCTTTCAATCTTTTCATCATCCCAATAGCTCTCATGTATTATCCACCTCTCATTATCATCATAAATAAACAGTTTGGGGTTAGAATTTTGAGTAGATTGACATTCAAATTGGGAAGAGGGGTCAAAACCATTTACTAATGTCACATCACACAAAGAAAAATCATGGAAGAAGACTGGCAATTAGAACAATAAGGGGGTGGTGTCATGTAAGTTTGTGGTGAAAGAGCATATGAAGACATCTCCCACTTGTAAGTATCCCTATCCAACCACACAATTAAATTCCAACAATAATCAGGTGCTTGGGGTAGATTACCTCCATTAGACATAGATTCTACCACCATCCTAGTTTCTTCATTTAACCCCTCATAAATCACTAGGCACATATCCCACAGTTCAATTCCATGATTAAGACCAATATAATCGCCAAGTCTATGATAGTATTACCATAACGCTTCATTCTCATAATGATGTGAAGAAAAAATTGCTCTAGAATTACTAGCATATACATGGGGTTCATATAACATATGAGGTAATTGAGGAGAACTAAAGCAAAAACTGGGAGGATTTGATATGATGTATCAAAACTGTAAACATGAGAATTCCAAGAATAATTACTTGCCTAGCAAAAGAATTATCCCCATCATCACAACAATATGACTCCATGATACGAAAAAAAATGGAAAAAAAATCTATTCAAAAAATAAAGGACAAAATATATGTATATATACAATCTAGCCTCACCAACAATAAAAACTAAATAAAACAAACTATCTACCGGGCAACGGCGCCAAAATTTGATAGGGTGTCGTATACTTGTCAAAAATAATTCCTGCAAAACCTTCTAACAATGTAGTATGGTAAGTAGGGTAGAATCCACATAGAGATGGTTGTTTTAATATAGCTTCTAAGATATGGGAAAACAAAACAAGATGATAGATGTGAGAATTAATTCTAAGCTAAAAAATAAAACTAAAAAGGTCTAGGGTAATGGTTCACCATGTTCATATATATAATCTATCACAATATCAAAAATAGTTCAATTAATCAGATATATATCTCAAGCACAGGTTAATCCTACGGTCGGGTCTTAACACTCTCAAATCAACATATGCAGTACAATGCGCTAACATAATCAGATTTGCTAATTATAGGTAAGCCTCTAAAGAGTGCTATCTCTCGATCTATGACTCGATATTAGCAATATTTAATCAGACAACTTATCAGATTGCAAGATTAACAATAAAAACACTAATCAGTTAGAGATATCAATAACTAATCAAACCATCAATAGATATCAATCAAGATTCATAGCATATAAACATGGATTCCCAAACCCTAGAATATAAGACTACTCAATATGAAATAAATAATATAAACTACATCTACAAAGGAAAGCATAATCAAATAGATCAATAAAAGAAATAAATATAACTCATGAATTAAATAAGAAAAAGAGAAACTAGGGTTTACTAAAAAAACTAGCGAGAAAAAGGAAGAAGAAAACTAAACTAAACCTAGGAATCATAAAAATAACGTGAAGGGAGAGTGAGATTGCTTTTCTAATCTCATTACTACTAGGTAACCTAATATGAATAGGAAAGTGAGTTACAAAGATAAGGAAAGTCAAAATATCATTAAATGGGCAGAACTAGTAATCCGCGCGTAGGGTAGCAGATTCCAACAGAAACAATTTGAACTTCCGAACGCATAACTTCTTGACTAGGAGTCTTTTGGGGCGTGCCACCTATTGTTGGAAAGCTCTTTAAGTCTAGTCACTACTATAAACACCCTGCTTTCGCTACGCTTTTTCCTCATTTTCTTGACACAACAAAGCGTCGGTAAGTTAACTACCGACACTTTAACAAGCGTCGAGATTTCAGGTGTCGAGAATTCCCGACGCTTTATTATGTCAGAACTTTCGACACTTTATCCTGGGGAAAATCCCGACACAATAAAGTATCTAAATTATATGCCGACACATTAAAGTGTCAGTTTGAAATTGGGAGGCGGTATGTTGATAATTTGTCCCGCCAAGTACTGCCGACAACTAAAAGTGTCGAGATTCTTCTTTCTGGTAAATTACACATATTGCTTTGATGTTTATATGTGTCTGGAAATATTGAACGATCTGGTAAAAGAATTTTACAATTTAAAGCGTTAGGATTAATACTTTCATTTGTATGTGTTGTAATTCAGACAAATAATGCCAAAATGTTAAAACAATACTAGAAGGTCGTATACAAGTATATATCTATAAAATATTAGATATAATCTAGTCAAAAATTTAGAACAATATTTGACAATTTCATAATATAAAAGACAACAATTTAAGATGATGTCTAACATAAAATTTAGAACATTTGTCAGCCAAATACTATTGTTGATGAGCAACTAAATTTTCGATGTTCCAAATTTTGCAAAATAAGAGTGAGTTTCCAAGTTAAGTCGAGGTGATGTTTCCAAGCCAAGCAAAATGCTAGTGATCCAATCCATCTTCATCATCATCACCATTAGAACCATTTGAGGCCTAATATAATCAAACAAACCAACACATCATGTTAGAAAAAAAAATCGGGAAAAACATGAAGTCAAAATCAATAAAAGCATGAGTAAAAAAGTTGGAGCCTTTTTATCACAATTCGTTAGAGTATGAGAAAGGAACAATCACATTAACAAATAGGCTATTTTAGCCACATCTTCCCAACGCTTAAATCACAACTATATTCAAAGCATATTAAAAGAGGTAGTCGTAGATAAAGACAAAATATAAGTCTTATTTTTTAGGGAAAATATAAGTCATTTAAGAACATTATAATAGCTCCAATTTCATTTTAAAGCACCTAAGCAAGTTTGAAACCTTAATTATATTTACTTCTCTAATATAATACAAATATATGACTATAAATTTCGACATAGTCTACTTTGTAAATTGAACAAACCCTACCAATAGGGTATGGCTTCAAACCTATTTCCAACAATATAAGCAAGTTTGAAACCTTAATTATTTTTACTTATAACTCTAATATATATACAAACATATGACTATAAATTTCGGCAAAGTCTCCTGTGTAAATTGAACAAACCCCACCAATAGGGTATGGCTTCAAACCTATTTCCAACAATACAACAAACATCCAATGCAATACCACATAATATGCAATCACAAGATTGGGGAACAATGAGAATCAAACTAATGATACCAGATATACATTATAGAGTCTATTCTCCTCCTCATTGCTGCCTAGTGCTACACTTTGTTTTCAAGTGGTTCTAATGACACATGATATACTTTCTATAGTCTCTCACAAGGAGGTTTGTGCACCAAGATTCTTTTGATTATCGATCATGGGTGGCAGGACACTTGTAATGAATTCCGTAAAGTGAGGAGCTCATTTCTCTCAACATAACCAGCAAAGTTTTTGAGTTAAGAACAATATATAGATGTATAGTATCATAATTAAAAACCAACCTGAGGATTTATTGCACGCAATGCTGATTTAGTAGCATCCAACATCTCATCTGAGATACCACCACTTCGAACAGCATTCACTACATCTCCCATGTATGATGTCAATCTCGTAAGCAGATCCATTGTTTGCTTCTTATGCCTTGCTAAATCATCTTTCAAATTCTAGTCCCCATTGTTATTAGTACTAGAAGTGACCCCTCTTTTCCGCAACAAAGCATGTACTCCAAGAACATCATTTCGCTTAACTCCAAATCCATAACCTATTGGTCTTTGGTTAGTTTTGTCTTTGTCATACATAAGTTCATTGAAAACTTCATCTTCTATCTCCATTTGAGGTTTTGATGATGTAGTAGAAACACCCTCCACGATCTTAGATTTTGCTACATTATGCAATTAATTACGTAATGATTAGGAATCATATTGTTGATATAATATAACAATACATAGATTAAGATTAAAGTATAAAGATAATTGAATGAGTAATACAATGAATTCCTCGGTATTTGTGTTGTCTAGATAAACTCCATCCTTTGCTTTGTGAGTTTTATTTAAAAAACTCAAAACCACCCGGCTCTTTACCGTTTCTCAATCTCCTACAATAATAAAATTCATTGTCATTTAATATGGATGACACAATATACGAATATACAAGCTTCAGAGATAAAGTATTACAAATTCATCTCTTGAATTAGCAAAACTCGTCGATCCATTAGTATGGAGATGGCCTAATGAAGCACGTGCTTCTCTTCTAATTGCAGAATATTTCTGTCCATAAGTAGTCACGACTTTAGTTTTAAGTGAAATAAAAAGGTCAAAAGAATCAAGAAAAAGACTTAATTGAGTGTGTACCTTGCTTTCAAGTGAATACCAATATTTTACTAAATTCAGCCAGCTAGTACGATTAATTCCTGGATGATTTCCATTTTCGATTTCTTGTCTAGTTTTTGTTGTAGGAGTGAAATATTTAGCTTTCAACTCAAACTTCCATTGCCAACGATGTTTTCTAGCATGCTTGATCATTGCATCATCATAGAGTTTTCCATCCGGAATGATGAATTTTCCCTTCAAAAGAAAAATAGATCAATCTCACTTATAATATACAAATGTATTTAATAATGAAGGTTATAAACTAAAAATTTGGTAAAGTACACTTACACGAATCAGTTCAACAATATCAGCTAGCACCGTCTCATTCACTTTACGCCAATTTTCTTCAGCAATAGGAGTGATATCATCTTTCTTTGCAATATTGGCAATAAATTTTACAAGAATCGAACCACCCCTTCTGATTGATTGGTGGTACCTATTGAATGGAACTTCAAATTTCACTCCTTCAGTAAAGAAAACATCATGTGGTTGTATAGACCCAGTCCATATCTCCACTTTTCTGGCATAATATATAATGAAAATATCAAACATAAAGGAACAATGTGCAAATGCGTATATGGAAGCTACATTAGAACTATCATTTCCATGTTGCAGATTTATTCAAAAGATAGAATTGTAAGGGGAAAAATTAAGATAGAATTGTAAGGGAAAAAATTATCTAACTTAATTGTTGTAAGAAGTAGACAAGTATTCAGTAGAAATGAAGTAAAAAAGTTTCTAATTGAACTCACTTACCAACGACATGAACGTCTTCTCTTTCAACAAATTCAACATCATCTGTCCAATCTCGGGTTTCTTCATTTGAAGCATGGTAGCATGACAACGCTTTCTTTTACCTTTTTGCCTTGGAACCCCAGGAGCTTTGTTCCCCTCATTAGGAGAAGAGGTGTCATGGTGAGAATGTGGTTGTTCACTATCAGGGGATACATCATGAGGTGATTCATCGGATCCATTAGAAATGACTGTAGTAGGAACATTTAGCTGCTAATCTGGAACGAAAGTGGCAGCAGCATTTCTATTTTTTTTGCTTCGAAACATTTTCTCAACTGCTTTAAGAAACAATCAAATGTAATCTTAATCCATAAAAAAATTGTAAGACAAATGGACTAATTCACAAATATCAATCAATGAAAGAAAGCTAAAATAGTGAATTAAAATTAAAAGTCGGGTTTTATCAATTCATAAAATGAAACAAAATGATGGAAAAAAACAATTACAAAAGTTCAGGCATCTCCTAAGTCATATGTATCTCTAGGCTTTGATTCTATGACATGTAACCACCCCTTTTGTCTTTCATCATCAACATAGAAGACTTGCTTTGCTTGGGACGAAAAGATAAAAGGATCATCATGTAACATTCTTACACTATGCATCAACTTAGAAATGTTGACACTAACACCTTCATTGTTGTATGTCTTTAAGCCCTTATTAATATCAGCCCAATCACATCGAAACACGACAACCTTATAGGAACTATAATAACTTAATTGATATATGGTTGTGACTTTTCCATAATAAAATTGGCCATCTGCCTCAACCATAGCTCCTGAATTTTGCGTCTTGCGAAAGCGTTCACGATTCACTGTAAGAAACTCTTACCCATTTATTGCAAAACCTTTAAACTCTTTTGCATGATCATATAAACCACCTACCAAAGCTTTCTCTAATTTCCCTTCCTCACTACTGGAATCTCTGTTATATACCTATAATGTCAAAATAACTAGTAAAATAAGCGCACACAACATTTATCAAATAATATATTTTTGTGTAATTCAAAAAGACATATAACCTGATATTTAAGCCAATGAGAGAATTCTTTGGTGATCCACTCATACTCTATACTTGTGTCACCTCGTATTCCTCTAAATCTATTCTCTCTTCGCTTTTCACGTAGGAATTCACTGTAAAATATTCGGGCAATCATCAACAACAATATTCGTACGATGGTTATACGAAAGATATTTACGAAACATGATACTTACTCACGAAAATCTACCATCTCATCATAATGTAAAAGAATATAACGATGTGCCTGCTCTATGCTTTTTGCATCTAAACGAGCAATTTTCTCTGCCCCTATGACTCGACCACCACTATTAAATAAGTAAGCACTTGTATCTTGGATATGATCATCATTCCTTTTCAACTTATTTAAGAAAGTCTCAATCTCTTCTAGGTATCTTGAACAAAAGTTGATCGTCTCTTCTAAATGATACCCTTCACCAATTGATCCTTCTGGTTGAGCTTTGTTACTCACATAGGATTTCAAATGGGCCAAGTACCTTCCAATATAATGTATGTATGATTAGTAAGATATAAAGATATCATCTAAATATATGTATTTTTAGTATTGAACTTACCTTTCAATGGGATACATCCACCTATAATGAACCGCTCCACCAAGCTTCGCCTCTTCTACCAAATGAATGACTAAATGAACCATAATTGTAAAGAAGATTGGCAGAAATTCTATTTCCATCGTACAAAGAGTCAAAATAATCTTAGTTTGTAACTCATCTAAATCGTTCACTGCGAGAGTCGTAGAACATATAACCTTGAAAAAAGATGACAAGTCTGAAACCAAATCTATGATTTCAGTAGCTTTTGATGCTTGTAAAGCTACTGGCAAAATATCTTGCATTATAACATGATTGTCATGACTCTTCAAATTTTGAAGCTTCTTCTGTTTCATGTTCACACAACGAGAAAGATTAGAACAATATCCATCCGGAACTCTTAGTTTTTTTAATACCCTTAAGAATCTTTGCTTATCCTCATTTGACATAGAGTATGAAGCTGGAGGCATGACTTTTTTCCCATTAGGACCAGTTTTAAGCCAAAGATGATGCTTTACTCCAACCTTTTTTATTGCTTCTCTAGACTTCTCATCATCCCTCTTTTTCTTCGCAACATCAAGCAAAGTATTTAGAAAGTTGTCACACACATTTTTTTCAATGTGCATAACATCTAAATTATGACGAAGAAGGTTATCCTCCCAATATTGCTCCTCTTAGTCCACAAAACATTATTTTCTTCATCATTCTCATCAACACCTTCATCATCATCGTCATCATCATCATCATCATCATATTTTCTTAGTTCTTTCTTTTAGAAGAATTTTTACTTGTTCCATAAATATAAGAAACCCCTTCTTGTTGAATTCGAACTTCAGTGCCTGATTGACGAACTGGAGTAACACCATGCTCCACTTTCCCATCAAATAAGTGTGTGATATCGATAAGGGTGATCGGCAGGCAACCACTTACGATGTTTTGGGTAGCATAATCGA
Source organism: Beta lomatogona (assembly GCA_947646795.1). Lineage (NCBI taxonomy): Eukaryota > Viridiplantae > Streptophyta > Magnoliopsida > Caryophyllales > Amaranthaceae > Beta > Beta lomatogona. Next base: position 2,556,936 of record CANSNZ010000982.1, read on the forward strand.
CCCGCAAATTTTGTTGAACACTTATTATGGGCACATGAAGGACATGCATAATAACCTTTTGTACTCCATCCTGATAACATTACATAAGCTGGAAAATCATTGATTGTCCACATCAAAGAAGCTTGCAATTTAAAATTTTCCTTTTTATAAGCATCTACTCCTTCCCATAATTATTTCAACTCAACTAATAATGGTTGTAAAAATACATCAATGTGAATTCCAGGGCTTGATTTTTCAGGAATTATAGTGGACAAAATAAGGGAAGAACGCTTCATACACAGCCGTGGTGGGAGGTTATAAATAGATAATACTACGGGCCATGTATTGTATGTGGTATTCATTAAGCAATAAGGATTGAACCCATCACTTGCAAGCCCTAACCTCACACTACGAGCATCAGAAAAAAAAGTCATGATATTTATCGTCAAAATGTGTCTAGGCTAAGGCATCAGCAGGATGCCTTAGTACCCCTTCCTTTTCCTCACGATCCTTGTCATGCCATATCATATCTGCAGTTGTCTTAGATGACATGTAAAGTCTTCTCAACCGTGGGATCAAAGGAAAATACCGTAATACCTTAGCCGTTTTATTTTTCTTCGTGTCTCTTCTTTCCACGCTCGTATCACCCTCTTTAGCCTTTGTTGTCTTCCACCTCGAAGCATGACATAGATGACATTCTTCCTTATCCGAAAATTCTGCTCGATAAAGAATGCAATTGTTTAGGCAAGCATCAATTTTTTCGTACCCAAGCCCTAAGTCATTAATCATCTTCTTGCTTCCATAATAGGATAATGGAAACTCCATAATTTGAGGAAAAGATTCAATTATAAGTTAAAGAATCATATAAATGGCCTGACCCGACAAATTATGCATGCATTTGATATGAAACATGCGCAAAAGAAATGACAATTTGGAGAAAGTAGTACACCCTTCATATAATTCCTTATTCAATGCTTCCAATAATCTCTCAAACTAGCCTTTTCTTTTTCATTGAGAACTTGGGTAGGCAATGGGGGGTTCTTGAAACGAGTTTGGTCATTTAAGTTATCATCAATTTGATCTTCAACCCTTGCATCATTCGGTTCAGGTTGTTGTGAATTTAAAGGCTCATTAGTAGAAGGATTGTTGACACCAAAAGCATCCCCTAATAAGCCTCTCATATCATATCGGCCTATTACCCCTAGTTGTGTACTTAGAGAATTTTGGGTGCTTGGACTAGCCGACCCACGTTGATTACTCAATATATGCCCTAGCACATCTTCTTTCCCATGGAAAATCTATTGCTTATATTGCTTATCAAAACCTTTAAACAAAATATGCTCCTCTATTTCTTGAATTGGCAACCATTTTTTCTCCAAGCATTTTTACAAGGGCATAATGTTTTTCCTTCCACAAGCCCCTCTTTAGCCAACTTAATGAATTGAGCAGTTTCAACACGATAAACTAGATGGTTCCTCGGTAGTTCGATCCAACTTGTATTCATATCTACGATTTCCAAATATTACACTCGAAAAAAATAAGATAAACAATTTGAAAAATACCTTTTCATTGAAGTACAACAGTTCGAACAACTTTAATCTAACAAAAAATTTCCAAATATTACACTCGAAAAAAATAAGATAAACTTTAATCCAACTTGTGTTCTTTGTCAAGCAAAAAATTTGTCTAGATAAGTTGTCTTATGTTAAGCCAAGATTAACGAAGTAGCCCTCTGCCTTCTACCTTATAACTATCCGATCCATTTTTTATCGGAACTCTTTCATATCAAATTTCCAAATTTAATTTCTTTCAAGGATAAGTAGATATCATTACCCAAATAAGTGAGCATTGACTATGAAAATATTCAGAGCAACGTGATAGATCCAAGACATTATTTCAATTTCAAAGCAAAAGTTCACACAAGATTATAGCCACAATCAACAATTGGCAGATATATATTATATAAACTAACAACATCTTAATCACTAGCCAAAACGAGAGCATACTTTTATTTTTAAACTAATCTCTAATCAGCCTGCCAAATTCAAAATTCTTATAGCACTAGATTGCTGACATCTTAGCTAATAGTGGTATTCAGAGACCTTTAACATTTTAGCTACATATGGTGCTCAAACTGACTAAAACAAGAGGCAATCAAATGCATCAAGAAAGCATTGAATACAATATCTTCATGGAACCGAAGCAACCATATCAACAACATAGAGAACATTGAATATTGATATATGATTTAGACTATCATATGATAATAATAAAAAATTGAGTAACAATATATTAAAAAACATCTTATTTTGCAGGGTGAACTACACGGATAATCAAGTTCCATCGAAGCACAAGAAATTAGACTTTGCACAACTCCATGAATTGAATTATGACAATTATTAGTTGTGCCTAGTAAGAAAAGTAAGTGAATTTATCAAATAAACTATCAAATTTTACCTATTTCGTTGACTAACATATCTATATGAATCAATTTGCAAAAAAAAAAAAACTATAGGGTTTTTCTATGTTATACTTTTGTGTTATTTCAATTACTACGTCTTACCCTAACCTTCTTAAAATTATATACGACACCCTTAAACTTAAATTTTTTGATGTACAATGTCCTTATCATTAATTATACATCATTAATTTCGTTTACTTTTTATTATTCAGTGAAACTAATCTAATTTGTAAATATTTCTTCCAAGGGTTAATTTATGTATAAGTTAAATTAGCTCCACCAAATTGAAAAAAATAAACGAAATTAACAATGTATAAATAGCGGTAGGAGTATTGTGCATTAAAAAAAATTAGTTTAAGGGTACTGTAAATAATTTTAAAAAGGTTGGGGTACAACGTAGAAACTGAAAAAAACACAACGGTATATCGTAGAAAAACCCAAAACTAAAAGTACCCAATATGAATAATTGGTCCCATAAAGATATTGACATGGAAAATTGGAAGAAGAAGGAAAACAATCAATCGAGATTGTGCCCAGAAAAGTGGTCAACTGATGAACCCAACAAAACAATCAATCGATAGCATGAGAAGTGAATATTTACCTCTTGGTTGAATTCCCTAATTAACTGTTATAATCTTGTGAGTTCTTGCACGAGCGTTGAGCGTACAAGCGAGATTAGTTTATTGAAATCACCATGACTAGGTTTTAGAGGTTTTGAGTTGAGCGAGATTTTGGGGCGCCTAACTAGGGAAGACGAAGTGATTTTGGGGCGCCTAACTCTTATTCCCCTCTTTTTAAAAGAAAATATAAAAAGTTAAAAAAAGCTTATGTGCACGCCAAAGGGAAAATTGGAGCACCAAAGGGAAGATTAGAGCCCACTTGTTGTGTAGTTTAGCGGGACAAATTCGTGACCCATTTAGGTGTACGCTAAAGTATCGGGATCACAATCCCATAAAATATAGTTGCGACTCTTTCGAAATTGTATGTAAAATATAAGAATATAATGCAATAATGAACCTAAATATGAATCTAAATACTCTTAAATGCAACCTAGATGCACCAAAAACTATATATAAATATGACATATCAATAAATACTTTGTAAATTAAAAGATATTATGAAATCTTCTTTTATCCTTTAGTTAAGTGATTTCTAAATTCAAATCATAATATTTACTTAAAGATAAAAAGAATCCTTTAATTTCGGATGACAAATAAAACCCAACCAGATATGTGGTTGGGCGACGCCCAACCTGATGTGTCTTGCGCACCAAGGTGCTCAAGAACGACATCGAGACAGTCTTTGAAACAGAGCAACCCAAAGAACTTGTGTTAAGTGCACGGGCCTTACGTGAAGCGGAAGCTCCTTGTGCGGTGCGCAATGGTCTTGCGTGCAGTGCACACGACTTTTTAACTTTACGCGATTTCGAGAATGTTATATACCTATAAATAGGCCTTGTTTTCATCCGATTTGGGACGAATTTACACGCGAATATCTCTCTAAACACTTCAAATACTTCAAAAACATAACCTTTAATCCACATTCAATCCAAGCTTCAAGATTGTTCCTCCTAAGTGCATATGATAGCATATATGATAGAGTTATTCACAATAAACACGAAGCTTTCTTTGTTGATGGTTCTGGCTAGACAGGGAAGACATTTTTATAATCTACATTGCTAGCTAATTTAAGAGCGCGAGGAATAATTGCTTTGGCTATTGCTACATCCAGAATAGCGGCATCAAATATTGTAGGTGGTAAAACAGCAAATTCTCGATTTAAAATTCCTCTAGATATTAATGAAAATCAAAACCCCCAAATTTCAAAACAAAGTGTACTAGCTTGCAGAGTTAATTCGTATGTCAAGATCAATTATTTGGGATGAAGCATCTATGGCAAAATGCGAAGCTAAGAACACCTTGAAAGAACATTATTGAGAGATATATGTTCGAACAACTTGTAATTTGGTGGAAAGGTTATTGTGTTTGGAGGTGATTTCAGGCAAGTATTACCGGTCATACCAAAAAGTACTTTACAAGAAGCTATCAACGCAAGTTTTTTCTTGTCTCCATTACTGACAATACTTAAGAAAATTCACCTAATGCAAAATATCAAGGCAATTCATGATACCGCTTATAGCAAATTCGTTCTATGTTTGGGTGAGGGAGCTGCACCTTATGAAAACAGAATATATATATCACTACCGAAATCAATTTGTGATACCTTATCACAATGAAATTCTCTCTGTTGATCAACTAATTGATGTCATATATCCAGATATTGATACTATGAACAAACGTACATTATCTATGGCAGCAAAAGCTATTTTAACGCCAACAAATGAAGAAGTCGAACTTATTAATTCAAGTTTATTTCACAAGCACCCAGGAGAAGCACACAAATACAGAAGTTTTGACGAAGCTATTGGTAATCCGGCGAATGATTATCCAATTGAGTTTCTCAACCATCTTTTACCAAATGGCTCTCCACCACACCATTTAGTTCTGGAAAAGAACAGTCTTATCATACTTCTGTGCAATCTAGATCCAACATCAGGGCTTTGCAATGGCACCAGACTGATTTGTAATGCTTTCTTCCCCAAAGTTATTGATGCTGAAATTATTGTGAGACATCACAAAGCCGAACATGTTTTCATACCACGTATTCCATTACAACCATCTGTTGTGGATAAATAGGAAATATTATTAAGAATAAGCCAACCTTTGCGTGATCCGCTAAAAACAAGTCAAGCCTTTGATTATCCCGGAATAAATCAACGTATAATACCTATCTATTTTTAAAAAGGCATGGCCTGTTATTTACCTATCTAACAGGTTAAGTGTCTAAGTGTCAATGTCTCATTTGTTTATTTATTTATTTCAATTGCATTTTAAAAAAACCAAAAAAAAAATATTCTCCCCCTTTCTCTTCCCCTCTCCTTACCACCCCCACACCAACACCTCACGTTAGTTCCCTCCGCCACCCACCACCATCAAACCCACACCATTGTTGAGTGCCCACTCCTTTCTCTCCTTCCAAAACCACCAATACAACCCCCCTCGACCCCTCTCTCACCCATCCTCTCTTTCCCCCTCATCCCCTTAACACCACCCACCAACCCTTTTTCCTCCACAACCCACAACCTAAAACCAATAAACCCTTATCTCTTCTCCACCAACCTCCCTCCTCCCAAAGTACTCCACCGCAGCATCGCCCCAAACCACCTAACTACCCAACCCACCCGAAACCAGCCCAACCAACACCTCAACTACCAAAACCATCCTCACCAACCACGACCACCAACACCATAAACCTTCCATGAACCCTACTGACAAACCCCAAAACACCACAAACCACCCATAACCAACACTGAACCACACCCAATTAATCCGCTAGATAAAACAACCAAAAACAACCTCTTCCACAACAAAAAGCCCCAAACGCGCCGCAAACAATCGAAAATCAGCCACAAGCAACCGAAACCCACCCACCAAAATAAACCACGAGCGGCAGAGAGAGAGAAATGGTGGGATAATGATGGGGGACGGGTGCTCCATGATTTGGGTCGTCGAGATGTTGTCGACGCTGAGAGAGAGGATGACAGGAGAAAGATGGGGGACGAGGAAGTGGGAAGAGAGAGAAATTGAAAATTTTTTTACAAAAAAAACCTCCTTTACCTATTCAATAGGTTATGAGTCATTTAACTTGTTAAAATTTTAAGTGATATCAATGTAAACTTATTCCAGGACTAGCCTCATATGCACGCGATGCGTGCGACCACATATTAACAATAAAACAATAAAAGATTATAGAACCAACTTGATAGTAGTAAGTTAAGTCTAAGTCAACCAACTATCATGTAGCATAACAATTTTTAGTCAATTAGTGCTTTCTTTGATGAGGAATTGGTGAGAGCTCTAAACAGCCCAATTGACCATGAAAAAATACACTGAAATACGGGTAGTTTATCTACCGCTCTTTGATATCTCCGCCCTCCGAAAACCTTAAATTTTAATAGACTTCTCTAAAACCTCCATTACTCCCCCAATTCCCAAACCTCTCTCCTAAATTTCTCCGTGTTCTTAGCTAAACTTCTCAATCTCAATTTCGAAGAGAAGCATTGAATTTCTCAGTGAGTTCTCGCCGAGTTCAGCTCCCGAGTAGTCGAGTTCTGAGTTGCATCTTCGCTGCTTTATCCACCAATGGTAGCTCTCCTAAGACCTTTGATTATGATCTCGTCATCATTGGAGCTGGCATTGGCGGTCATGGCACTGCTCTTCATGCCATCGAGAAGGTATTTTTTAATATCGAGTTGATTGGCTAAAATTCGAGTTGATCTTTTAATATCTGGGCACAAATTTTTTATTCTAATATTTGGGTTGAAGATTTTTTTCTCAAATTCTTTTTAATATCTGGGCACAAAAACAATCCGAGTTGAAGTATTTTTTCTCAATATTTTTTAACATATGGGCACAAATTTGAAGTTGTTTTTGACGAACTTCGATTTTCTTTTTCGACCATTTATGATGTAATTCTTATATTTAATTTTAAAAGTAATTTGAATTTCAACTATATTTGAAATTTTAAATAATCTGTAATTTGAGTTTAATTTTTTTTTTAAAATAAAATTTCTGACACAGTACATACTGTAATTTGAGTTTAAATTTACTCGAACATAGTACATATTCTTAAGATCTACTCGAACATAGAACATTGCACATACTCTTATTTTCCACCGACAAACTGCGTATCTAATTAACAGTAAAGTATCCGCAAATTTGAGAATGTCGTATTTGAGAATGCCGTGAAACTCCAACTTAGAACTAATTTTTTTTGGAGTTTGTGTTAGTAATTGATTTTGTGTTATGGAAAAATATATTTGAGTTTGAATATGAGTTGTCTCTGTAATGATAATGTCGTGTAATCTTTTTAGTATGTGGTATTAATGTTTGGTAAGTTCTTGATTATGAATATTTTTATTGGCAAGTTTATGTGATTGAGCGTTATATGAGTTGATTGGGTTTAAAAGAGATTTGATTGAATTTTTTTTTTGGTAAGTTTATGGGTGCATGTAATGGTTTTTGGTTTACTTAGAGGGTGTAGTAGGTATGTAATATTTATGTTGTGGAGGGGTAAATATGTAAATTCCTACAGGGGCACCATTGCTCCCCCTCTTGCCTTATACTTCCTCCGTTTAGAAATAGTTGCACCATTTCTATTTTGTGCACTATTCACATCTTACACTTAGATTGTCTCTGGTGATTTATATTTTAGGAAAACATAGTTATGTGGGATCTTGTTAGATTCGTCTCTATGTATATTTTTTAAAAATAAACTTTTTATAATTTTTACTTATTGATAATTAAGGATATTAATGGTTGAAATTATGCATCAATATGCATGAAAGTTAGGAATGATGCAACTATTTCTAAACGGAGGAAGTATAATAGAGATAATCAAAGGGTTGACTTGTTTTTAGCGGATCACGCAAAGGTTGGCTTATTCTTGATAAATTTTCAGAATAACTATTCGTTTTATTATTTCAGGAGGAAGCAATTTCCCATTCGACTAAGGCCCTGTTCTTTTGAACTTAATCTGGCTGAACTGAACTGAACTTATCTTATTTTTTAACTGAACTTATTTTTGCTGAACTGAACTTATTTTGGCTGAACTGCGCTGAACTGAACTTATTTTTACTTATATTTTGTTGAACTTAACTTATTTTGCCTGAACTGAACTTATTTTTGTTGAACAGAACGTATTTTTGCTAAACTGAACTGTATTAACATAATATTATCAATACTTATTATTATAATAATCAATAAATATTAACATAATATTATCAATACTTATTATTATTATTTTATTATTTTATAATAATAAATAATAAATTATAAATAATAAATAATAATAATAATAAACTAATAAAAAATAATGAAAATCAATAAATTAAAATAAATAAAAAATACAAATTCATTTTTATTATAATTATAATATTAATAGTAATATTGAAAACAAAAAAAGTAATTACAACATTAGACAAGACTGAACTGAACTGAACTTATTTTTGCTGAACTGAACTTATTTTTGCTGAACTGGACTTATTTTTACTTATTTTTGCTGAACTGAACTTATTTTTGCTAAACTGAACTTACTTTTGCTGAACTGGGCTTATTTTTGCTGAACTGAACTGAAAATAAGTCCAAAAGAACAGGGCCTAAGTTTTGCTATGACAATAAATAAGGCTCAAAGCCAAACTCTAGACAAAGTTGGTATATATTTGCCACAATCAATATTCTCCCATTAGTAACTTTATGTTGCTTTATCTCGTGCAAAAAAAAAAAAAGCTTCGACATTTGAGTGGTTATTAAACCCATTGAACGGTTTACAAGTAGCGACACAAAAACACAAAATATTGTATGTTATGAAGTTTTACAACATGCTGGAATTATTTAAAGTGTCAGTGTCCTACTAGAGGTAAGTATTTTTTAAAAATTGAATATAGTTTCATATTCGTAAAGCTTTTTCACTTGTTTACCATATTAAATTTCAAAAATAGCCTCCTTAGATATAACTATAAATTAAACTTAGTTAAATTTAAAAGTGCTTAATGTTTTTGTACTTATCATTGGGCGTACTACAATTCATGTTTTTATAATTAAATTTTTGCAAATATGCTTAGACAATATTAATATATATTTTAGTTTATATTGCAAGGTTTTTGTGACTATGGAAAGAATAGCACTTGGTGATCTATCTGACCAAAGTCGTAATTTTACGATTACAATTGTCTTCCTCCAAAAACAACCTCCAAACACATCTCGTTCAGGAACTGTAAAGATGCAAAATCTCATATTTGAGTATGAGGTACATTTACGTCATATATTTCTGTGCGCAAGACATATTCAGTACAAAAATTATCTTTCATAACACTGCAAATGTTAATCCTACATTTAGCGTGTACAAATGAAAGCGACAATATTTGAACAAGATATTGATCTCTTTCAGGATACACTTCATGAAGGAAAACAATAATATGATATAACAAATCCACGTGTTAGTTGAATGCCTGACTATCTCATTAGAAATGAGCAACAATATCAAATGACCATCAAATCAGCAACAAGCGTAACCGAAACTCAATCATCCATACATAATCGAGCAAGCGAACAGTCCTACTGGGTGCCACTTAATATGGTACATGATTAGATTGGAAATAGCGATAGAATTGGTAAGTCATTAATTATTTCTACTACTAATTTTATTGAAACTAATATTCGTTACTGATGACTTTAGCAATTTTATGGCCTATTGGACAACCTCATCAATTGTATCTGCAGATATTGCTGGTAGCGCTATCCATGTACATGAAATAAAGACGGTGACTTCTCAAACAACTGGAAGAACTTATGATATACGAGATATTGAGTTGACAGACACATCGTAAGTTCATAAAATTTCAACAATATCAATCATTATAAAATTAGTTTGTTCAATGACAATATATGTGCATTATATATTATGACAGGTTAACATCAATAACGTTGTTAGTATGGAACACTCTTGCTACACATGAAGCTGAACAGATTGCTGAAATAATCAATTTACTCCCTGTTATTCAATTTACACATGTTGTAGCAAAATTTGTTGATGGTATCCAATTTCAATTATATTAACATTTAATATTTCATTTACTTTTTAATATATTATTTTATCATTATGTTATTATTATTAGTTTAGAGCTGCTTTTGTTCGTATTTTTGATATTGTTAAAACAATTATAACTATACTAATATGCTTTTATAGGAGCAAAATGGAACAGCTCACCTCTTTCCACTATCAAAATAAACAGTGATTCACCAACTATGCTTGCATTACAAAACTGGTAAGTTGAGTAAAAGAATAGATATAATTTAATTATTACCAATATTATCTAATTTTAAACATAATTTTGTTGTAGGATTATCGAATATACTGAAAAAAAGTTTACGAGCTTAAAACTTCGATTGCTACTCAGAGCAATGAGAGCACAAAGCAAAATAGAAGCTCGGATATTTTGATTAGCTTACTAGCAAAACAGCAGGTTAAATTATCATTTAAATATAAATTTATTTCTTATGTTCTTAATTGTAGTTGTATTCTTTTTAGTTTTTTTTTATTTGATTTAATTTCCTTGATAGGCTAGGAAGATTGTGCGTATTAAAAGAAAAATAACAAAAATACTCAACAAACATAATCTAATACATGATTCTTGTAACGTATGCAACAAAATAATGTAATGCTAACATAGGAGATGAATTAACTTGTTCTATTTCATCCACTCCACATGCTGCAACAGCTTAACCCCAGTAATTTTGTACATTGTTTTTCATTATTTTTATAAATTTTATATAATTGTAAAGTACTCAACTTATAATAAATCATATTCACTATAGATGTATCTTACATGTTGATGTTGAAGACTCCAGCGGTACTACGCCTATGACATTCTTTGGTCCTCATGCAGAGTTTGTTTTAGACAAAAAAAAACGAATGAGATATCTCTATTGTCAACTTGGGTTTCTTAAATGATCATTTCACATTACATAATATAAATATATCAATGATAAATATTAATTACATTTATTCTTATAGGAACGGCGAACATTTATTGAAGAAATTGTCGAAAAGTTAGAAGACAAATATTTTATCATAGTACATGCTAGGAGATAACGGACAACTACACTGGAGAAGTAAGGAAATCACAAAATCTACCGTTTAAATAATGTATCTATAGTGTAAACTACTTTTTATTATCCATTGTAAGATAAAATAATATAGACACTATTATACGTATTGCAAAATATAATGTAATTTATTAGTGTAATTGCATTTCATATTAGTTGTTTAACCCTTAAATATTTAAATATAATGCACTTTGAGATTTATATTACATATTGTATATCGTAACGCGTTTTATAAGAATACAGAAAAATTAAATATAAATTAGAAGTTATTAAAGTAAAATATAATAAAAAAACGTGTACATAAAAGAAGAATATTTTAATTGTAGGCGTGGATTTTATTCCTTTAATGCCTACACGCGATGTGAGCGTGTTTATTTGACTACCCCATTGTTAAGGTTTCATTAAAAATTCGTTTTGAAGTCGCCAACAATTCTTTAAAGGAAGAATCATAAACCTAATTGGATATTGAAATGGTAGGGACATCTTGGGGACTTATCCAATGTAGATTTCCCCGTCTAGACTCCATAGATAGTCAGGAACCAAAAATTCAGTTCGGGGGTGAGGGTACAATATAGTTAGGAACTATATTGCCCATTGCTGGCCTCTACTAAATATTGATTCATTACAGATTTTATGCAAAAGAATAATCACATGACGTTTTAAAGCACCCTAAAAATATTTAGTCTAAGTTGGTTCTAGAAACACATAAAAAGACTAATTATTTAGTGACAAGTTATTATGCAATCAAATTACAAGGTTCCTAGCAGGTAGTCCAATTTATCTGAATTAGTTAGAACAGTTCCTTAGGTCTTGTTTAGCCATAATAACATGTGGGTGATAAAATTATGCATAGGACACATAAAAAAAATATGATCATGAAAAGAAATAAAAATAAGAAGAGAAAATATTGCATAGAGTTAATATAATATGTACAATACTTACAGTAGCTGGAATATATCAATGACCTACATCATGAATAGACGGTTAGTGACTTCAAAAAAATAATGAAAATAAATAAAGAAAATAAAGAAAGATCGTTAATTTATTTGACCCTCAGAAATTATACCACCGTCCGGGGTCGTTGATTTGTACGGATCTTGGAAAATTGAATTGTATGAGTCTTGAAAAACAGTTTATTGTTTGCGTTGTATATTGCGTTATATGTCGACGTGAGGTGAGTATTTGATGGCGAGAGAGAAAATTAGATGGGTGAGTTATGGAGTTGTTAGTCCGTGAGATTTAAGAGTGAATAGATTTGTGCCGTGGAAAAACATGAATTATTTGTGAGATGGTTGTATTATATAGTAAAGGTAGGTTTAGGTAATTGTATTATAATAGGTTTTTGAAACATATTAAGGTTTCTTAAAAGATTTTTTATGAAATAGTTAGATAAAGATATTTGAAAACAATTTGGGAAAAAGATGATTTTTATAAAAATATATTTTTATTAACAAAACTAATTAATATAATTAATTAATTCTATTAATTAAATTGGGCTTGAAAAGGGGTTTTATAAAATTGGGCTTGAAAATGAGTTAATAAAAAAGGTTTTTTCACCATATACCCCCGACAAATTGGAAAATTCACCATATACCCTTAATGTTTCAAATATTCACCATATACCCCTGAGTTTCAAAAAACGTTCACAAAATGCCCTTTTCCTAACCGTCGTTAACTCACCGTTAGCTTATTTACAAATTTGCCACAATTAACCCCTAAACCTAAAATCTAAACCCTAATCCTAAACAATAACCCTAACCCACCCTTACCCCTAAACCCCACCCCTAACCCTAACCCCCCGCCCATCCCCATCCCCACCCCCCCCCCCTGCGCAGCCCCCATCCCCCTCCCCTCCCCGTTGCAGCCTCCGCCTCTCCCCCGCCCGGCGATTTCCCCCCCCCCTCCCCGTCGCAGCGATTTCCCCGTCGCAACCCTCCGAATCTGGGTAGAATTCGAAACCACCCCCACCCCTCCTTGTAGAATTCGAAACCAACTCAAAACCAGCTCGATGAATCTTGGAAATGGGGGTAGGAAGGCGGGTGGTGTGGTTGTGGTATGATCACCGGTGATAACTCGGGGGGTGGAGGGGAGGGGGTTAACGACGGAAATCGAGGGGGAGGGGAGGGTTGAGAGGGGGTTGCGGTGGCGAGGGGGTGGGGAGAGGGGCTGCGGTGGCGGGGAGGTGGTGGGGAGAGGGCTGCGGTGGCAGGGGGGAGGGGGGGGGGGGGGGTTAGAGGGGAGGGGGTAGGTTAGGGTTAGATTAGGGTTAGGGATTAAAGATTAGGGTTAGGGATTAGTGTTAGATTTTAGGGTTAGGGTTTAATGGTGGTATTATCGTAAATAAAGCTAACGGTGAGTTAACGGCAGTTAGGAAAAGGGTATATGGTGAACGTTTTCGAAAACTCAAGGGTATATGGTGCGTATCTGAAACATTGACGGTATATGGTGAATTTTCCAATTTGTCGGGGGTATATGGTGAAAAAACCGTAATAAAAAAGGTTATAAAATGGTTTGGGCTTAAAACATTTTATTTTAGACTCGTTCTTTATTCTTTCCTCGATCCGGACCAATTGGAGCAAGGTATTAGCCATCATAGGGTACTAAATGGGGAGACACGATTATGTGTCTACAGAAGCCCCCACTTTAACTCAGGTTTGTAAAACCGAAAGTCAAAGTACACGTGTCGGGACGGAGAATGGTTCTAGATGCTCTGCAATCCAAAATCACTCTTTTGCGCCGGTACCTGTAAAACAAGCAAAAGCTTCAGGAACAGGCATGTGTGAAACATATTTGTAAATATGTAAAAATGTGATGGTGTAAAAGAAGGTGTCATGAGCTATTTCTAGCCCGGCTCATGTCGGAGTTATGCTGTCTCGATTGATAATAGTTCGTGGACTTGGCGGTGGTATGTCGCCTCTTTGATTAATGATGGTCCGCATACCTGGCGGTGGTATGTCGCCTCTTTGATTGATGATGGTCCGCAGACCTGGCGGTAGTATGTCGCCTCTTTGATTGGTTGTGCTCCGCAGACCTGGCGGTGGTATGTCACCTCTTGATTGATGGTGGTCTGCAGACCTAGAGGTGGTATGTCGCCTCTTTGATTGAAAGTGGTCCGCAGACCAGGCGGTGGTATGTCGCCTCTTGATTGAAGGTGGTCCGCAGACCAGGCGGTGGTATGTCACCTATTGATTGAAGGTGGTCCGCAGACCAGGCAGTGGTATGTCGCCTCTTGATTGAAGGTGGTCCCTAGACCAAGCGATGGTATGTCGCCTCTTGATTGAAGGTGGTCCGCAGACCGAGCGGTGGTATGTCGCCTCTTGATTGAAGGTGGTCCGCAGACCAGGCGGTGGTATGTCACCTCTTGATTGAAGGTTGTTTGCATACCAGGCGGTGGTATGTCGCTTCTTGATTGAAGGTTCAATGTTGGGTACCTATAAATACAAAGAATACACAGATATACAGAAAACAATTAGGGAACATGCATGTGTCCCGTGATGTAGGTGCTAGTGTATGGATAGGAACTGACTTGACTTGACTTGACTTGATTTGACTTGACTTGACTTGACTTAACTTGACGTGACTTGACTTGACTTGAAGGTGTTATCGTGTGTGCATACATGTTTGTGTATGTGTGTGCGACTCGATGATTGACGCTAGAATCCTATGGCTAAGGACGAAGGAAGCATTGCTTGACACAATGTTTCGATGTTGCAGATATGTAATGCAAATGCCGAGATGTGACACTCATGCAAAGATACGATTTTGATGCAGATGATATGATATGACGTTTTGATCGTTCCAATAGAAGCTCAAATTTTTGTTTAGGATGGGAAGCCCCCAAGGATGATCTATTCAATTAATAGACTATGTTGGATTTGAAATACGTTATAGAACAAGCTTTTGTAGCGCTTGAGTTGTATATGCTTCGAGTTTTGTATGCCAAGGGCCTAAGTGAGCCCATAAAGTGGGTTCGATCTTGTATCAGTGTGGGTTTTAAAACCCAAGATGTCATGTATGGACTTGTAATGAAGTCCTTATCTCAATAGGTCTGGACTTGGAGCCTACGATTTTCTGGGTGAACCAGTGATGAAGCCCCCAGTAAGATGGAGTTGATGAAGTACCCAACTTGATTGCTTGATTTTGAAGACATCTTGTCACGCTTAGTGGAAGTTTCGACCAAAATTCCATATAGGGTTCCTAAGGTGAAAAGACAAGAACGACCAAAGAAAAGAACACTCAAAAGATGAGGCGCGGTCATAGCGCTGAGTGTTGAAAGGTTATGCTAAGGTTGGCTTAGAAGCGATAATGTAGTTGAGAAAACGGCAAGGGATCAGAATAGGAAGAAGGTGGAGTCGTAATGAATTAACTCCCGCAATAAGGTAGGATAATGATCCAGGTTCGAATCCCAGTCTAGTTCTAAGGGTAGGGATGAGCATTTAAGATTCATGATTTGGGAGATCGCGCTTTTCTCATGGGCCTAGGCGAGCCTTAAAAAATATATTTTGAATTAAAAAGGTCGGGCGTCAAAAGAGGTTGCCTATGTATCCATGATGGAATCAGGCCAGTCGTAGATCTTAACATTTTAATCGGTGGCCTAGCATTTTGCTTTGGAGCCATTTGCAATGAATTAGGCATTAAATTAAGTATTAATTTGGAAGAGGTCTTTAGCAAGGGGGATAATGATGTAGGTTTGGTTTGGTTTAAAGTGGTCGGACCTCAGGGTGAGGTTTCCGACGTATCTTTAGCATAATCAGACCATTCGTAGTTCAGGCTAGTGAATGAGAAGATGCACTGACTTTTGCCTAAGTCACCCTTATGGGTTTTCGACCTAGCGGGCTTGGGTTCGTCTTTTATGGCTTATGGGAATGGAATGTGCATGGTTGCTTGAGGGAATAGATTTGTGCCATGGAAAAACCTGAATTATTTGTGAGATGGTTGTATTATATGGTGAAGGTAGGCTTAGGTAGGTTTAGGTAATTGTATTGTAATAGGTTTTTAAAAGATATTAAGGTTTCTTAAAAGATTTTTTATAAAATAGTTAGATAAAGATATTTGAAAAAAATTTGTGAAAAAGATGATTTTTATAAAAAGATATTTTTATTAACAAAACTAATTAATATAATTAATTAATTCTATTAATTAAATTGGCTAGAAAAGGGATTTTATAAAATTGAGCTTGAAAATGAGTTAATAAAAAAGGTTATAAAATGGTTTGGGCTTAAAACATTTTATTTTAGACTCGTTCTTTATTCTTTCCTCGATCCGGACCAATTGGAGCAGGATATTAGTCATCATAGGGTACTAAATGGGGAGACACGATTATGTGTCTACACTAATAGTTTTCAAAAAAAAATAGAATTTTTAACAACATATTACTTGTTATCTTAGAGCATAAATTTTCTGACACGTAAATTTTAAATATACAGTCCACATAAATACTCATAATAAATCATACCAACATGAATATTTAAACAACACGTGTTATAGTACATATATGGAGTTAAAACACAATTTATGACAAATGTCAACATGCATGTTACATCTATACTAATATACTCCCTCCGTTTCATTTTAATCTACACACTTTGACATTTTACACTATTTACAAATTTCACTTTGACCATCATTTGTGATTTATACGCGGATGAAAATATAGTCATGTGGGATCTTGTTAGATTCATCATAACATGTATTTTATTAATATGTACTTTTTATATTTTTTACAAATACAAAACTAAAGATATATGTCCTCAAAGTTTTGCATTGGCATGCGTGAAAAGTGTAAGTGTGTAGATTAAAATGAAACGAAGGGAGTATTAAAAGGTGTTCCTATCAAAGGAACGGTGTCACGTGGCACTATTCACTATATATGCGCCATGTAGCTTCGTCACGTCATCTTATGTGCCATGTAGATTGTTACGTCATCTTACAAAATAAATATTGTTTGCCACTAGATTTGAACATGCGACCTCTTGCAAAGAGAAGTTTGTCTTTACCATCTTAACCAACTTTTTTAGTGCTTCATAAATCCACATAATGTTATATATTCATTGCAAACATAAAGTAAATTAATTAAATGTTAGATTTTTTTTAAAATTAATTTTTAAAAGAGTGGAAAAAATACATATTAATTGTGAAGAAGAAAAAAGGTAACACCCGGGGCAACGCCCGAGCCAACACACTAGTTTATTATAAAAGCTCGTACTCAATATATATTTACATACATATATTCACATACACACATATGCGTGCACACACACACACACACACACACACACACACACACACACACACGCACACACACACACACATATATATATGCTCAAACAAATACTACTACACATATTCACATACACACATATGCGCGCAGATACATACACACACACACACACACACACACACACACACACACATATACGCTCAAACAAATACTACCACAACTTAAAAATTATAGTTACTTATAATGGCCGAATCACATCGTATGATCGAAGCGATCATTAAGATAATTTTGTGTGACATGCTGATACGACTTAATTTACCAGCAACATACAACGTAATTCATTATGTCACTGATGATGATGAACTGAAGGCATACATTGAAATTCATGGAGTTCTAAACTTTCCACACACTAAGATTTATCAAAATGACTTACACAGAGGTCAATTCTTCACAACAAAATGCAGCTCAACAAACCATTAATTTTCTTCAAGATACATATAATCTTGGCATTGGAGACTACAATTATTACCAACTGAAATTGTTGGAAGATAATCAACAACACTTGCAGCAGCTATACAACAAAACATATTAGAAACTCCTTGTGCTATTACATAAAGTATCCAAATTTAAAAATTATATTCAATGTAATCAGCTATGTTTCAATAACTATGTAAGATATGGTAGAATATGTATTTGTCTTTTTTTACAAGTATTAATATATCTCTATTATGTTTTTTTTCGCACCATATTGTTTTATTTACTATATCCATATTATGTCATAATTAAAGTTGCTTTAACAAATATTATTATACATAAAAAATGACAACAGATCAACTTTATATCTATCCTAAACACGATATTATAATAGATAAAAAATCTATAAATACATACATCATATACGGATAACTATTAACATTTTACCACTAGTACAGAATCAATGATTTGCGTCGGACCTGGGACCACCATTTGCGCTGGACATTGGTCCGACGCCACAGGTCTCGACGCAAATTTGGCAGATATGATCTGCGTCGGATTACGACAAGACGCAAATTTAGTGCTATTTGCGTCGAATGTACTCCATAGTCCGACGCACATGACCCTTGAACCCCAGCACCATCTGCGTCGCATATTGGTATATGTGCGACGCAAATCATCCATTTTATATTAATAAAAAAGTGAATTTGCATCGGACATTGAACTCCATCCGACGCAAATGACTGTTTTTTATCCAAAAAAAATTAATTTCGTGGAATTGAGAAAGGGTAATATGAACGATTTGCAATTTCTTGTACAACTCATCATCCATTTTTTAGGTTGCAACAAATCTTAAAAGAAGATGAACGATTTGCAATTTCTTGTACAACTCGTACAAAATAAAAGAACATGAACATGAACGATGACGAATTGCAATTAAAAGAACATGTACGATTAAAAAGATGACGAAAATCTAAAATGAAAAATTATACAATTCGTACAAAATAAAATGAATTAACCAAAAGAAATTAAATCACTTGTACAACTAGTAGAGAAACATCCTAAAACAATCGAAATATAAAAGCTTGGTCTGCAATTTCTTCTCTTTCTCCACTAGATCTGGAAGTTCAATAAATTTCATTTTAATTTATACCAGAAATTAAAATGAAAAAATTCCAGAAATTTCTTTTTTGCAAAACAAAGAAATTCAAAATTACAGGTGAATTGAAAAGAACCTGAAATGCGAGAATTTAGAGAAAATCGAGAGTTGCATTCCGGTAACTTGCACCGACGCTCCAGAATAAGATGAAGAAATTGTTCAGCGACCAATTCTCTTGAGGAAGAAAATATCTCTACTTGCTTGGAAGGATTTCATCTTCAATTTCCGTTCATTTCTCTCGGGGAATTCTCGATCTTCTTCAATTTGGGGAAAATGAATTAATGAATTGTGTTGATGAATTCGTGAATGTGTCAATTCGTAAACCACAGTGAATTGTGAAGAAGAAAGAGGAGAAGAAGCGCAGGTATGGTATGAGAAAGATAGAGGGGAGAGGGAGAGAGAGAGAGAGAGAGGGAGGGAGGGAGGGAGGGAGGGAGGGAGATGAGTGACGGCGTGAAGGAGAGTGCTGGTATAGGGTATGTTGGCTTTGAAAATAACAAAGGGGAAGCGGGCCTCATGGCCTATATGAGTCGCACGGACAATAAGGTCCGATGCAAATCGGATCCAAATTACGGCCCTGATGCAATGTGCGTGTCTAAGGCTCTGAAACCCATTTGCGTCAAATGGGCTTATAGATCCGACGCAAATCATTGGATACACCCATTTGCATCGCATTTAACTTAACTTCGACGCAAAATTGGCTTTCATGATTTGTGTCAAACATTGAATGGGGTCCGACGCACATGAATATCGCACCCATTTGCTTTAATTTTATGCGTCGAATGTGTGATACATACGATGCACATAAAGCATCATTTGCATTAGACGCCGTGAATGTGCAATGCAAATGATGCGCTCCTCCACTTCTATGTCGATTTACTTGTTGTGCGACGCAATTCAGGAGACGTAAATCAACGTTTTTCTACTAGTGTACTCAAATCAAAGTCATTCAATACTATGACATCTTTTCGTAGCTGACCAACTGGTTGACACATAGATTAAACAGATTTCTAGACTCGTATAATAAAAATTTACATTGAATTAACCATCCATCTTAGACGTATTTTCATAGACAACTACATTGGGATACGTATATGAAAATAAATTCGTACATAGTCTTCTTTCACGAATCTATTTGAATTGTTTTTATAATCTATAAATACAAAAAAAATAGACATCAATAACTACAATAGTTTGGGCCTTATGTAGTAAGAATATACTCATATAGCTCATATATTTTGATTCTCAAAAACTACGTGCTCAGTATTGATTAACACTCTTTTCTTCTATTTCAGTATCAATGGCAGAACTACGTTGGGTAATAGAGGTAAATATCAAAAAATATTAACGATATAATAATGCAGCTAAGTCTACCACATGTAGATTTTGGAATTCATGCTATAATTCATGATAAAATAGAAGCATATGTCGATCTTTATGGAATTCCAAATGCTCTTGGACCTCTAAAATTCGTTGGATCATCATCTACACAACTAGGTCCTTCACAACAAAATGCAGCAAGAAGAGCAATTAATTTCTTCAAGAAATATATAATATTGAGGTTGCATATTATAACTATTATGAGTTCAAATCACTGCAACATAGAAATCGCCAGCTAGTTGAAGAGTACAACGACTACATTCAAGATAAAATATCATAATTTCACCGTGCTATCTCTTTGAAAAATATATCTTATGTGTAAAATAATATAGAATAGGAATATTAATAATATATTAGTTTTTTTTTTCCCCGATGCTTATATCTTAGTCTATACGTAATTATATTAAAATTTTAGCTTTTACATATGTATCTTATAAATATGTGTGCTTATAAATAATGAATTATATATATTATTCTATGCAAAATATTATTCCAGATTTATCAATGTTGCTATAATTTCATGTTGCCTACCGCGTGCGGTGGTTCAACTAGTTTTTAAAAAGCAAAATTTTTAAAACACTACCTTTTATAACCAACTTTTTTGAAAACAATACCTTTTAACTTATTTTTCAAAAAAACTAGCTTATATAACAAATTTCTTTCAATATACTACCATTTTGTGTTTATATCTAGTATTAATCATTAAATGATTGCCGCCTTAAGGTTGCTGCTAATGGGGTAGCGAGGAAAGACGAGGGAAACGCGAGGGGAGAAGAGAAAAGCATTTTGTGGTGACCATATTAGTGGTGGTTAAACTTTATTAACGGTGAAATCTCTATTATATAAGTGAAGGGGGGATGTCCCCCTATGAATTTACATATCCACCCCTCCATATTAATAATATTACATTGCAACTACACCCTCCAACTGTAAATCACAAACCAGTAAACGCATGAACTTGCCAAAAAAAAACTTCCAATCAAATTAAATTTAACCCAATTAACTCATATAACAGTCAATTGCATAAAACTTGCCAATCAAAAAGATTCAATCCAATTAAATTCACATCTCAATCAACTAAAATAATTCATAATAAAAAAAACTTACCAAAAAATAATACCAGAGACAATAACAAAAAGATACACAACATTCTCATTACATAGACAACTCATATTCAAACTCAAAGAAATTTGACAGGAATAATCCCACCTTTGCTCGTTCTGCCAAAAATAATCCCACCTTTGGATTATTCTGTAATAATCCTACATATGAACTTTCTTTTGGTCCTAGAAACATATTTACTGGTATTTATCCTGTTGTTACTATTTTTTAATTAAATTTTGAATTTTTACCGTTAATACTCTCATTAATATCCAACCATAATATCTTCTCTTAAATACCCACTTCCCCTCTTCTTCCCTGTTCATATTTTTCTCGTTGTTCCACCCTCTTTCTCCCTGTTCATTTCTTTCACCTCTTTCTCGCTTTTTCTCCCTCTTTCTATGGTAGACTCTACAAGCACTCAATCACTGGAGACTCTTGTCACATGCTACCACAATGAACCTGCGCAAATGAAGACAGTCACCTATAATAGGACCAACGCCCGGGAAGAAATTTTTTGTGTGTCCATACTTGAGGGTAAGTGGTTTCTTCTTCCTATTTCACCTAAATGTGTGTTCTTTGAGTCAGGGTAATTGTGGTTTCCACCACTAGGGGGATCAAGGCAACAAAATTCAAGAATTGCGGGAGAAGGTGCATCAAAGGGACATGACCATTGAGGAGCTTGAATTTGTGAATGAAGAATTGTGCAAGAAGGTTGATTTCTAGAGGAAATCAATGAGAAGCTTATCAAGTTGCTCACTGAGAAGAAGTTACTGATGGCACTAGCTTTGTATTGGTGCATTTTTGCTATGGTGTTGTTAGGGTGTTAATGTACTAGGGTTAGGGTTGGCAGTGGAAGTTGGTTGTTGGTTTTTGGATGATTCACTTGGTAAATGGATGATGGTAGGTTTTATGATTGGTAATGTAGTTTATAGTAGTTTTTTGGATGGGTTTGACCTTGTAGTTTTTTGGATGTATGATGTTTTAGTCTTTTAGATGGCTGATTTAGGGAAGTTTTTGGATGCTGATTGTTATGTAATTGGAAGCTAACTTTTAAAAGTTCTCATATATGCAAGTGAATTAATTTGGCACTTAAGATTATCTCTTTTATGCATTACATAGCCACACTTGACAAAGCTCAAACAATTTCAATCAAAAACTTGTGTTTTTAAGTGCAATATATTTGAACATTTGAGCTTTATGTTCGACATTGCTAACCAAAAAACATGCTAAAACGTCTAACTAAAATAAACATGGTCTGAATACACACTAACAAAGAACCTCAAATCTAAGATAAGTTTGATGATGATGCTTGACCGAGGTTCTGATTTTGAAAAGTGTTGCACCATATGAGGTGCACCATCTGATCCAAAAAGGACCCCTACTCCAGTTGGATGTTGGTTTCTTCCTCTCCCACCTCTGCCACCCCTACCTCTGCTGCCACCTCTACTTCCTCTTCCACCCCTTATCACTCTTCCTCCTCTCCTAATTCTACTTGGCTCAGCTGTTACACCATGATGTTGAGCATATGACTCTAAAGTCACTGGGACACCTGTTCCAGTTTCATTAGGTTGATGTAGCCTTGGCCTTCCCCTAGGTCTTTTAAGTGGAGGATCTTGTGCAACTGCAATAGCCTTATTTGGACATGATCTTTTGTTGTGGCCCTTCTTCTTATAGATGGTGCAAGTAATTTCCATCACATGCTTAGTGAGCTTACCAGTCCTTTTGGGATCCTCAAAAGAGTCCTTCCTCCTATTCTTTCTTGGCCTCCCTGGCCCAATTTTAATAGGTGCAGGGTCAATTTGCTAGCTTGCTGCTCAACTAGGGGCCACTACCTTTCACCAGTGAGTGGTGGTATTGAGTTAGCATAGGTTTTGAGGTACACATCCCTCTTTTAGCAATGAGCAATGTAGTCTTCAGGAGCTTGGTAGCAAAAGAAGATAGCAGCCACAACATGGCAGCAAGGTATGCCTACCATGTCCCATATTCTACATGTACAAGTTCTAGCTTCCAAATCAACTATTTGGTTCTCCAATAAATGATTCACTTGGAATAAAGTCATGCTTGAAGGAAGAACTTCATAATTGGCAGTTGCTTCTTCCTACTTCTCTAACTTTTGTTGTATCCTAGAGCATACAGTTGAGGTGCACTTCTTCATGGCTTATTTTGTGAGCACAAATCTTTGCATCAAGGCTGCTCTGATATCCTCAAGCATGTATAGTAAGTGCTTGGCTCTTGAATTGTTGATGTAAGCATTAAAGGTTTCAGCCATGTTACTGGTTATAACATCAGCTTTGCATGATGTTGACAAGAAGGCTCTACAGAATACCTTAGGGTTATACCCTTGAAAGGCAGCTGCTGCAGCAGGATTCTCTATTGCAAGGGCATCAACTGCCTCCTTGTAGTCAATAGTGTTGGATGCCTTTGCAATAGTCTAAAATTTGAGCTTGATGTCATCTCCTCTGAACGATTTGTGCCAGTGGGAAAATATATGCCTTGCACAGTGCATATGTTTAGCTTGAGGGATGACTTCCTTGACACCATTCAATATTGCCTAAGTTAAGTCACAGAAGATCATCAATTAGTAGGCTTCAAGTAACAACAAATCAAGAATTCATAGACTATGATGGGAATGTTACCTGGTGTTCATCAGAAATAAGAACCACATCTGTTCCATTATGTAAGTCAAGGCAGGTTTGTATATGCTTGAAGAACCACTGCCATGAGTCATTGTTTTCACCCTCCACCACAGCCCAAGCGATAGGGTACATCTGATCATTGCCATCCCTCCCAACTGCTGACATAAGCTGCCCACCTAGAAATGTCTTGAGAAAGCATGCATCAATACAAATAACTGGCCTACAACCCTCATGGAAGCCCTTCTTGACACCCATTAAAACACATGAAAAGTCTCTGAAAAATGGGAGGAGATGATCCCTCAACAGTCACCAAATCCATATATGTATTGGATGTAACACCCCGTAATTTTCACCCTTTATTTTTGGTGTTTGTTTACATTAAAATGACATTTTTCGTAAAAATAAATAATTTATTATTTAGATTATTTTGGAACGTGTTGTGAAAATGTGTATATATATTTATATGTTGTGATATATGTATATATATTTATTTATCTTAAGTTTTTAGTTATTTATTTTAAAGGTTATATTAGTTTCGTTATTTATTTAGGCGTTTAGGATGCAGTTTTGCCGCGTAGCGTTTTTGTAACGTTGTTGGACCGACTTGGGTGATGAAATGTTGCATCACGTGTGACGTATCATGCTGGCCGAAAATCAGCAATTATGGAGTGGAGGATGAAGAGTTTTGGTGCTTATTAAGCTAACCTTTGAATATCTTGTAACCGCTCATTTAATCCCTCATTAACTTTCTCCTAAACCCTTCATTTTTCCTTGACATAAAATTCTGATTTTTATTAAAAGAAGTTCAGCATCATTCTCATTTAACCCTCACCGTTTTCAAGAAAAGAAAGAGAGAAAAGGAAGAGGAAAAGAATAGAAAGGTTCAACCCGGTTTTTCCTGTCACACCTTCACGAAAATAACCATATCCGGAGATCTAACCGTTGGATCGTCTTCAAATTTGTACAGAACGTTTAAAACATCTTGTTATTAACTTTGACCAGAGCGATTTAGAATTTGAGCTTTTGATCACCAAGAATCATGGTCGGAACAGAGCAGTGTGAAATAAGAGTTTTCAACGTTCAAGAAGAAAACGCCTAGTGACTTGTTGCTACAATTATCGTTCATGGAGCAATTGGATTGCACGCATATTTTTCATATTTCTTTAGACTCAGCTCTCCTCCCGACGTTCCAGGTAACTAGTAATTATCTTAGAATGATAGAGATTAGAGTATTTTTCGGTATTAGATTATTATGCAAGGAAATTGTTTAAAATACTTTTTGCATGAAATTATTGATGAAATTATACGTGAATGTTCTTGATGTATTCTATGTGAATATTATGTGCAGCAAAATAATTTTGTTTGATTTTTACTATTTATTTGATTTATTTGGTAATTTATGCGTTTATGGTTTATTTGCAAAATAAATAGTGAACGAATGTTATAATTGCTGAAATTAGTTTTAGTGAAGCATGTTATATGTTTTATATGTATTTCATGCCTTGGAATAATTTTTGTCTACTGTTTACAAGTTTATTTAATTGGTTTATCTGTTTTTACATTTTCGTGTATGTCAGTATATAAATCGTGAAAATTATTTCTGGAGGCCAAAAAATTCATTTCTTTGCATATTATGTATTATTATGAGTTTATGAATGTTATGTGAATTTTTGGTAATTTTTGGGCGTTTATTTCTATTTTTAATTATTATATTGGCTTTATTGAGTATTTTGTAAATTAATGTTTAAAAATACTTATAGAGTCCGAAAATTATAAAAAAAATTTGTAGCATGTCAGTTGGGCCATAATGGTTGTAAGATAATTTTTGTGTTATTTTACTGATCGTACTTATGAGTTTATTAATTATTATTGTGTCTTGTTGTGAGTTTGAGGATATTCTTTTTAATTATTTAAGAGCTTGTTAATCAGAAATAATTTGTGATCTTTTATGTTCTTGGATGCTGGTGTTTATTTGGTTGCTGTAAGTATTATTGGGTATCATTATGTTTATGTTTGATTTATGTAAAAATGATTAGTTGTGTACGATTCATTTATTTAATAAGCCTTGGAGTTAATTGGTGATCTTATTTGATATGATGCATTTTTTATTGAACTGTTAGTGCTGTAAAAACTAGTTTAATATCATTGTTGATGCTTAGAGATGTTCAAAGTATTTATTGTGGGAGACATTTGTTGTAAGTTTGTAAGTTACTATTTTTGAGGAATTTTGATGAGTTGTTTCTTTTGATGAATTATGGGTATAAGGCCGGGTGGCATCCCTTTTGACGAATATTTTTGAGATGAATGATACTTTGATGATATTTATGATTTTATTTTGAGATAAGAATATCCGGTGGGATAGATGTAGTCCCCGGTGAAGAACATGCCAACCACCTGGTTTGCGAACTAGGGGTACACCTGGGTTAATTGTTGTCGTCCGAGAGGTCAGGGAGTTCTGCGTGTTCTACCCTACATCGGGAGTTTGGCCATTCTTAGACACAAGCAGTGGGGAACGTAAGCCCATAGACTGACTTGGAGATTGCGATCTGACAAACCTTAGGAAGTGAATTGCGATTCACTGGTGTTCGATTTCTGACTCAATCACTTGTTTTACCTATACTTATATTTTTATAAAAGTACTTTTGAGATGATTTATTTATTTTTATCCAATTCACTTGCTATTTATTATTCATTTGCGTTATTTGTGAGTCATATGGAAGTGGATGCATATTGTAGTTGACTTGACTTTATTCTTTCCTTTCTTATTAATCTATGTCTGAATCATGCTTTGATTTCTTTTGTTCTGGGAGAACTGCTAGTTACTCCCCACTGATTGTGGATGTTTGTTGTATATTTTGCAGGTTATGTTGATGGGAATCTTCTTTGGTTTTGGGCTCGGGTTGAGTTGTGAGCATAAAAAAAAAGCTAGATGTTTTAGGCCTAGACTTTTAATTAGTTTGAGAGTCAGTTTTCTCTTTTGGATATTAATCTAATTAATTTATTTTATTTATACTATTTATTTATATTGGTTTTATCACTTAGTTATTAAAACGCATTTCTTGTAGTAGTGACATTCCCAGAAGACGATGTTTCTGCCATCGTCCTATTAATACTATTATTATTTCTTTCTTTTCCGCTTTGAAAGTCTGGGGTGTTTCATTAGGGTTGTACTTCCTTAAGGCTTCCATGTACCTAGGAACTTTATTGTAGTGTTCCTTCATTGAGCCGTGTAGTTTCCTATGTGCTTTGTACTTCATCTTTTAGGCGAAGTCCTTTGTCACAATAACCCTATATGCTCTCCTTACTGTTTCAACAATTTCCTTGGCTGGTCGGTGTGGTATGATTTTGAACACCTCCAAAAATTGCTCTGCCAGCCAAGATGTTTTGAGCTGCTTGTTTTTCCTCATGTTCTTGGTGCAAGTATGCTCATTCACAACAGTATTCACCACAAAAGCAACCCTCCTAGAGTCCCATGAAGCATAGAGCTTGAAAGGGCAAGCATCAATGCATTTCACACCAAGTCTCTGTTGTCTATCCTTGTTATTACTAACACTGAAAGTCAAATTCCTCCCTTGCAAGACCCCAAATTTTACCACTGAATCTTTGAACACTTCCCTGGATCCAAATCTCTGCCCAAATTCCAACTAAACACTGAAAATCAGTGTTTTTCCCCACTAGCAGACCCCTTTTGCTTTTCCTCTCTTGCAAAGTTTCCTTCTCATCATTGTCTAGTGGTGTGTGCATCTCCTCATCAGATCCCTCATACTCACTAAGACCCTGTTCTTTTGAACTTATTTTCAGTTAATTTCTGTTCAGTTAATTTAATTTTAGTTCATTTCAGTTAATTTCAGTTCAGTTAATTTAATATAATTTAATTTTAGTTCAGTTAATTTAATTTAAGTTCAGTTAATTTAATTTAATTTCAGTTTAGTTCAGTTAATTTCAGTTTAGGTCAATCTTTTCTAATGTTTTAATTATTATTTTTTATTTATTATGATAATAATTATTATTATTATTTATTATTTATTATTATTATTGTCATTATTATTATTTATTATTTATTATTTCTTATTTATTATTATTATTATTAGTATTATTTATTATTATTATTATTATTATCATTATTATCATTATTTATTATTTATTACTTATTATTTATTATTTATTATTTATTATGATTATTACTATTATTTATTATTATTTATTATTTATTATTTATTATTATTACTATTATTATTTATTATTATTTATTATTATTTATTATTATTATTATTATCATTATTATTATTTAATATTTATTATTTATTAATTATTATTTAATATGATTATTATTATTATTTTGATTATTATTATTATTTAATATTTAATATTTATTATTTATTATTTATTATGATTATTATTATTATTTTTATTAATTATTATTATTATAATAATTATTATTATTTATTATTTATTATTTATTATTTATTATTTATTATTTATTATTTATTATTTATTATTTATTATTTATTATTTATTATTTATTATTTATTATTTATTATTTATTATTTATTATTTATTATTTATTATTTATTATTTATTATTTATTATTTATTATTTATTATTTATTATTTATTATTTATTATTTATTATTTATTATTTATTATTTATTATTTATTATTTATTATTTATTATTTATTATTTATTATTTATTATTTATTATTTATTATTTATTATTTATTATTTATTATTTATTATTTATTATTTATTATTTATTATTTATTATTTATTATTTATTATTTATTATTTATTATTTATTATTTATTATTTATTATTTATTATTTATTATTTATTATTTGTTATTTATTATTTATTATTATTATTATTTATTATTATTATTATTATTATTATTATTTGTTATTATTATTATTATTATTTATTATTATTATTATTATTATTATTATTATTATTATTATTATTTATTTATTATTTATTATTCATTATTTATTATTTTTTATTTTTTATTTTTTATTATTATTTATTATTTATTATTGCTTTTATTATTATTATTATTTTTATTTATTGTTTTATTATTATTATTATTATTATTATTATTAAGTTGAACTTAACTGTACTTAAATTAAATAATAAATAATAATAATAATAATAAATAAGTACAATAATAATAATAATAATAATAAATAATAATAATAATAATAATAATAATAATAATAATAATAATAATAATAATATGTATTGATGATAATATTATGTTAATACTTATTGAATATTATCGATAATTATTATTTTAGAAAATTAAATATACAATTCAGTTCAGTTTCTCTCATTTCAGTTAATTTAATTTAATTTCAGTTCAGTTAATTTAATTTCAGGTCAGTTAATTTAATTTCAGTTCAGTTCAGTTAATTTCAGTTCAGTTAATTTAATTTCAGTTCAGTTAATTTACTTTCAGTTCAGTTCAGTTCAGTTAATTTCAGTTAATTTAATTTAATTTAATTTCAGTCAAAATAAGTTCAAAAGAACGGGGCCTAAGGCAGTCATCTCTGTTAGTGTTCCTCCTTTCTCTTGACTACATAGCTTCCGTTCTTGTGCATCTCTTTAAAGCTTCGCCACCAACTGAGCAAGCTTCAAGTTGGAGCCTTTCACCCTCTCCCTTGCAGTCTGAATCTCATCATTACTTATATCTTCAAATTCAATGTTGTCTAACTTCTCCAAGTCTTCAATATATTCTCCTCCACCTCATGATTTGACTCATCTAACTCCTCAGGACTTAACTCATCTAACTACTCTTCATCTCTTTTTCCATCATCAGATCTGAGAACTATATACTCTTCCTCACCATCAGGTTCATACCTTGGATCTCTGTTTTCCTCACTTTCATTTGACCCTATCAACTAATTCCAACTTAATGGACTATCTGGCCTATTATCCTCCCACTCATAATTATCTGGAACTGGAGAAATGCCAACTATTTGGGGGCACAATTGTGGAGTGGTTGAGATGTTAATGGGGGTATAAAATGTCCTCTGAGGTAGGGTTGAAATCTTTGTACAGTAGGGGTTTTTACAACATGTGCAGATTTAGGAGTGGGGCACAAAGGTGGAGGAATCTTTTGGGAACTACCCAAGACAGTGTCCTTGTTCCTCCCAATTTCTGTCACATGTTAGGCCCTCCTAAAAGTCATTTTTTTGGGCCAAGTCTTAAGGTTTTTCTCATATTGTTGGCCGCTGTCAAAGTTATATATTCCCTATGTTGAATATACAGTTTAATGCACCTAGCCTTCAGAGCTACCTCACCCATTGCCATAATCTCATCATCTTCGATCATTCAAGACCTTCCTAAGCCCATTGTTTAAACTGATCCCACGTAGAAGGTAGTGTATAGTGTCACCCTCCTTATAACTCCCACATTTTACAGCTAACTCTACTAAGTAAAACCAACAAAGCTCATCAGGGTCAACAACAAAGGATCTTCCTTATGCCCTAAAATATATAAAGTTTCCATGCTTATCTCTCCGAAACACCCCACCATGCCAAAATTTGAAGGTACAAGTGCCATCCATAACAGCAACAACCTAACAACTAAAATTGTCAGCAAAAATTTAAGCCTCACAACATAACAACCTAACAAAGCAATTGAAGGATATAATTCAAAGCATTTTTTACTAAAAACATAATGAAACAACTAAAATAGTGCCAAGAACACTAACCTTGATTTAATAAAAGTTCCCCAATTACATGCCCTAATCCTTTTGCCTCTACCAAATCGCGAATTCCACCAAATTTGGTTCCCCAATTCTGTCGCTCAATCCAATTCAGTCGCTAAGGAAGAAAAATTTAAGGAAGAGGAAGAAGGAACAAGGAAGAAGGAAGAAGGAAGAAGAAGAAGGAACAAGATGGAGAGTTAGATGTAATGGGAGTTTAGGGGGAAATACAGAGGTTTAGGAGGGAAAACTAACTTGGTTGACTGGTTTACCAAGTTGCAAGTTCACTGGACCAAAAAAAAAAAAAAGACATGTGAAAATGTAGGATTATTATAGAATAATTTAAAGGTGGGATTATTTTTGGCAGAACGGGCAAAGCTGTCCAATTTAACAAGAATTTTTTCCATAATACAAAATCAATTACAAACACAAACGCAAAAAAATTCAATTTTCTTCATTACTTTGAGCTTCACGACGTTCTCAATTCGCGGATACTTCACTGTTAATCAGGTACGCGATTTGTCAGTTGAAAATAAGAGTATGTGTTATGTTCCATGTTCGAGTAAATTTTAAAATAAGAATATGTACTATGTTCGAGTAAATTTTAAATAACATTGGATACAATTTTTTTTTATAAAAAATCAAACTCGAACTATAGTAATTTAAAATTTCATTCTAATATAATTGAAATTCAAATTATTTTAAAAATCAAATATAAAAATCACATAAAAGAGATCGGAATAAAATCACGACTTTCGTTAAAAATAACTTCAAAGTTGTGTCCGAGATAAAAAAAAATTGAGAAAAAATACTTCAAAGTTGCATATACTCATTGTTTTTAACATTTTTATTTTCAAATCTAAACTAGCATTCACAAATCACAACAAATACAATTGTAAAAAAAAAAAACAAATCAATTCCAATTTCAGCCCATAAACAAAATTGATCAATTTTTCAAATGAAAATTTAAAGAGGGGACAAACATAAGAATTGTAAAATTTAAAAAAAAGGAAAAAACTGAATCGATGTATAATTTTCGTTCACAAGAATAAAAAATTGAGAATAAGATCATGAATTCAAAATTACCTTTCTTTGTAGAAAATCTTTGATGTATAATTTCAGTCTCAAATCTTGGTGTTCGAACTTAACGTCTTTCCCAAGACCTTCGCAATTTCGCCGCCTCACCCATTGTATGCTGTCCATCGGAAGGAGCGAAGATCTGGAAAGGGTGAAGGCGTGAGAGATGATTATCTTCACGGAGGATGGCGGCGCTGAAGAATGAGGAGGAGTGAGAGTCCCGAATTAGAGGAGGAGATGAATCCTTACTCACCTGGTGTTTGAAAATAGGGTTGATTTGGAGTGAGAGAGGATAGAGAGAAGGTGAATCAATGAGAGGACCGAGAGAAGGAGAGAATAAGGGTGGAGGGTGGTGTGACCGTGTGAGTGTACCTTTAATGAGGAACAAAAATGGTTGAATAGGCTTGAAGATGATATTAGGAAGATAGACAATTTAATTTGGGGTTCCGGTTTATTTGCTTTACAAGAGAAAGAAAGATAAATAATTGAAAAAGAAGAAAGATGATAGTCATTTTAGGCGCATGACAAATACTTTGCTATATTGCTACCAACTTAAGTATTATCGACATAACTTGGTGGTAAAAATTGATAAGAGCAGGCCCAACTATGGCCCCCCTTCCATAAAAGATCCCAACTTTGGACTATTCCACAGCAGTCCCAACTTTGGGGTGTGCTTTACAAAAACGGTCCAAGTGGACCGGTTACCTATTTAAACGGTAATTTTAAAAACACCACACCCTTAATTCACGAACTCCACCCAACCACAACCACAACCACAACCACAACCACAACCACCGATACCCAACCACCACAACCACCTCAAAACCTCCACCAAACCCCAAAACACCATCACCCATAAACCAACCACTCTGAAACACCACCAACCCGAAATCAGCCACCCCGAGACACCACTAACCACTCCCAATCATCACCAACCACCCCCAAAAACACCACCGGCCATCCCCAAAACACCATCATCCATCCCGAAACTCCCCTAACCACCCCATCCATCCACAACAAGCCCGAAATCCACCAACACCACCTCCAAAACCCATGCCCAAAACCACCAACACCACCTCCAAAACCCATGCCCAAACCCACCAATAAGGTTTCAATTCGAGTTTTAGAACATCTGTTCAAGCAAAGTAAATCAATTTCGAAAAAAAAAAACGATCTTTAGTAGCGGATTGATTTCCGGTGAAGTTGAAGTTGCCGACGAAGTTTCCGGCTCAGTAGTGGGTGTGATGATAGTGGCTTCTGTGGTGTCCGCCATTGATGAGTATGTAGTAGCAGAGGAGAGAGAAAATGAGTGAGACTTCCAAATAGCATGGGGAGAGGGGGAAGGAGGCAGGGGAGTCGGTGAAGTGCGGGAGGGTGGCGGGGCTCCGATGAGCCGGCGACAGTGCGGTTTCAGGGGAGGGGTGGCAGAGCACGACAGGAGGTTTCGAGGGCGGGGGAGAGGTGGGAGTGCAGGGAAGAGGGTGGCAGGGATGGTAAGGGTGGTGGCTTAGGAAGTTTACCTGTTGTAGCAGGTTAGGTGACCTGCTAGGACCATTTTTGTAAAGCACACCCTAAAGTTGGGACCTGTGTGGGATAGTCCAAAGTTGGGATCTATTATGGAAGAGGGGGCCATAGTTGGGCCTGCTCTTATCAATTTTTCCAACTTGGTGTTGTTCTGTTTAGTTTTAAAAGCAATTTTATCAGTATCATACTGTACAACCAATTTTAAAATGGAGGATATAATAATGATATGCCATGTGAAAGCCTGAAATGACTACACATAGTCAGAGTTACTGAGTAATAGTTATGCTCAAAATGTCATCGCACGCATAAAGTGCATAAAAAACTAGTGGTAGTATATAGAAATATAAGATAGGTTTTTGAAAGAAAATTTTTAAAAAGTAGTTTTTTTTTTTCAAAAAAAAAAGTTAGGCTATAAAAAGTAGTTTTATGAAATTTTTCTTCTTGAAAAATCACATTAGTTACTAGTTTACTAAATTACCACCCAAAGTCCCAAAAAAAGGAGCGTTTTCCTAAACTGGTGTTAAAGAAAAAAGTAATTCCCTATTTGGTGTTCAACTAAAAGTATTTCCACAATTTAGTGTTTAGCTAAAAGGTAATTCCCTATCTGGTGCTCATGTTAGGTTTGGAAGTGAAATGGAGGTTTGAATAAATTATTTCCCCAATTTAGTTTTCTTGTTAGGTTTGGCCACAACATTCAAACATAAAGTTTTTAGATATCAGGTTACAATATCAGGTTCAATACCATTCTTCTCCATATTTTCTCTAAACATCAAAGCTTCTTCTACACTTTCAGCCATACATAATCCGTCATGTTTAGGATAT
This sequence comes from Beta lomatogona, assembly GCA_947646795.1. Lineage (NCBI taxonomy): Eukaryota > Viridiplantae > Streptophyta > Magnoliopsida > Caryophyllales > Amaranthaceae > Beta > Beta lomatogona. The sequence goes on from CANSNZ010000982.1 coordinate 2,591,201, forward strand.
TGTAGTTGTATACATAAGGAAGAATCCCATACTTTAGCATCATACGGAGGAACACAAAGGAATGCTTTTGAATTTTGGTTTGTACGTGATGATTGATGAGAGCAAAGGAAATGAGGAGAAGAGGGAGGGTTTTTAGATTTTGGTTTGTTACACCTAAGCAACAACTTTGTTTATCAAACCTAAAAAAAATTAGCTATGTTTGCCCCAACTTAGAAGAACACTATATTATGGTCTAAGAGCATGCCCACTCATGGTTTTTTTGGGCATCAATTTGAGTCATGAACCTTGCTCAAAAAAAACATGGGATTGCATCCATGGTTTTTTTATGCTTGCATTTGGGTCATGCTATGACTCAATCCATGGTTGGTCATCCTATGACCCAAACCATGGTTGGTCATCTTATGACTCAAGCCAACCATTTGTGGACATGTGGTAGTGCGTCATAAATGTTATTTTTTATATTTCAAATTTTGTGATCTGAATAACTTAAAAAATACAAATAAAAAAAATAATTATTTTTTACCAATGGTCCTATCTTTTTGAGATCTATAAATAGACATCCATTTTACTATATTTTGACACACTTCTAAAATTAATTATTTTCTCTCTACATTGTATGCACGTGAATAATTGTTTTTGGAAGCTTTTATTATTGAATAATTTTATAATCAAAATTAATTACTACAAAATGAATTTATTTAGGGTTGTTAATATAAAAAATAATTTATTTATAATCTTGTATGATATTATAAATATCAAAAGGTATAAATATATATTGATGTAGGAGAGAGAAAATGGGATGGAGTATAGTAAAAAGTGGAATAGAGGAGGATGATGTTCTTTTTTTTTTTTGGGTCATGAGTGGGGTGCATTTGTCAAAATGGGTCATAAGGCATGACAAACTTTGATAAGATGAGAGAGAAAGTTGATGAGAGAGAGGGATGACATGTTTTTTTGGGGTATGAGTGGCCATGCTCTAATAGAATTATTTTTGACTTGACACCAATTTGAGAATTATTTTCTTTTTAAACACTGCAATGGGAAATCATTCCAAAAAAAGGCAAAAACGTAGGGTTTTCAGTCTCAACTCTCAATTCTCAGTTCTCAAATTACGCTCTCCCTCGCTCTTCTCTTCTCCCACCAAGGCACCAAGTCCTATCACGCCACCGACCCACCGCGCGCCGGCGACTCTATCCTTTCTCATCCTCGTAAGTTGTAAGTTCTCTCACTTCCTCTCTTTCTTTTTTGTAAATTCTGAAATTTTGAAAATGCAAAATGCGAAAAAAAGGCAGAATAACAATAAAAATCGGTCCAAAACCGAGACCAGATAAACATAGAAAAGAAGTTTGTAACCCTAATTCGAATCCGCAGAATTTGCTTGCTATTACAAGGGATTACAGGTTACAGATTTTACTTTGAAGGTTTTTGTTTAGTACTTATTTTACTATATATTCTAAGTTTCTAATTTGAATTTTGTAGTTTAGCCTTCAATATTTGAGTAAGAAAAATCCACTATAGCCTTCAAATTTTGTAGTTTAGCCTTCAATTTAATTCACTATATATTATGCTCACTCAAATAAAAAAGATCCAGATTTTGGGGTTTAATGCCACTGATATGAACAAGTTTTGGTTCCTCCCGGAGAGGAATTAGGCAAATGAGAACTTTGAAGTAGTTTTTTTATCAATGACTATTTCCCGCCCTAAAAGTTTCTTACTATCGCCCTAAATAGGTAGTATGTAACTTTCATCATATACTGATATGTAATGTTTGGTTTCACACTAAATTTGGGCTGTTAATTAACTTGCAGACTATAAATTAGACAAACAAGGGAGTTTTGGTATTTTTGTACCGTAGTATGTAACTTTCATTATATACTGATATATAATGTTTGGTTTCACCCTAAATTTGGACTGTTACTTGAACGAGAGATGTTTAGATTTTGCAGACTATAACTAAGACAAATAAGGGAGTTTTGGTATTGCACAAAGGATCAAGATGTCATCAATAAGAAATGCAATCTCGAAAAGGGCGTATAAGGAGCGATCGCAACCGTGAGTCTACTTAGTTTAGTTCCTCTAATTTGGTTTTGTTAATGAAATCTTCTTTTGTTAATCATGTCTTTTTTCTTGTTGCGGAGCAGGGCTTCGAGGAAAAAGTTTGGGTTCCTTGAAAAGCACAAGGACTATGTCATTCGAGCAAGAGAATTCCATAAAAAAGAGGATACATTGCGAGTAAATATTTTTCCTTTTCGTTTTGAGTTCCTTTACTTGTTGAACATTTAAATGTCGATTGTTTGTTTTGGAAGTTGTGCTCTCCATTAGCTGATCATATGCATCTCTAAAATTCCGAATTGGTTTTTTTCAGAGACTCAAAGAGAAGGCGGCGAATAGGAACCCTGATGAATTTTATTTTCGCATGATCAGAACTAAGACAGTTAATGGAGTCCATAGACCTGAGTGAGATTCATGTTTAGTGCTGCAAAAAATTTATTTTCTTTTTATTGTTGTGTAGTGTTCCTTTTTGTTCTCATTATTTTTGTTTCTATGTAACCTTAGGAGCGAGGCAAACAAGTATACACCAGAAGAACTTTTGTTGATGAAAACACAAGACATAGGCTATGTGCTTCAGAAAATCCAAAGTGAAAAGAAGGTAAGAGTATCTAGCATAAATGCATATTATTGTGGATTTTCTGTATTCTTTTGTGAAGAGATACAAATGTTTGCCAACTTTCTTTGTTGTTTATGTTGTTGACTCTATGCTCTCTTTGTTTACAGAAAGTTGAAAAGCTTAAAGCTACATTACACTCTTTGGATATTCGGCCCTTAAGCAAACACATTTATTATGCAGAGGACAGGTTTGTGCTTGAACCATTGAGTTTATGGGATGAGGCCATGGGGGTTAAGGTGGGGACTGAGCATTCCCCCCTTCCCCCTTTCTCTCTATTTTTCACTATGTAGACCAGTGGAACTGTCTTCTCTTTCAGTATCCTTTGTGTTCATTTCTGTGTTTGTCAGTCCCCTATGTCTGTGATATGCTTTGGTGCTTGTGAATTGAAATTCTTCTATGCTTTCCATCTCGTCCGTCTTAAGTGACAAAAGCCAAATGCTTCTTAAGAGCTCTGATTGAGGCGTCTGGAAACCTTTGTATCACAGTGAAGAGGCTAATGAGATACAATCAAGATCCTCAAAGAAGGATGAGCTTCGTACATCAGGGTCTGTACCTTATGATATCAAGAGGTAAAGGCTTTTTACATATTATTTATTATTATTGTTTCTTGAATATTTTGGCATTTTGATCCTGCCCTTTTTTTTTCCCTGATACAAGATGATTGATTATTTCAGTTAGGTATTTGCTTTGTGCATCTCTTTTATACCTTGTTTTGCTAATTGAACAAATTTGGGGAATGTTGAATTTAGCTGTCTTAAATTGACTAATAGGATAAGATACCTTATGGATTTTGAATCTTGAACTTGTGTGATGCTCAAATACCTGTGTACCTTAGATATTTGGCCAACTTGCCGTCTATGATCAAACTCACAACTCAAGATGTTTGTGGGCCTTCTGTGAAAAGAATGACTGCAAGGCTTATAGGCTATATGGGGTGGTAATTGATCCCTGTTTTCATATATATTGTTGTGTGATACCACAATAATGGAAAAAGAGATGCAAGATTTGAAAGATTTTGATAGTGAGAGAATGATTTGTGATGAAGACTTGTACCACAATTAATAGCCTGGCTTTTAAAACTTTGTGATGAAGATTTGTCCCATATTTAAACATTAACCTACCTTTTCAATTATGTAAAGCTAGGTAGCATCGATACTAGTAGGGGGACGGATACGGGGACGGAAAACGGCAAAATTAAAATTTCCGAAAACGGGTATGGCTTGGATTCGGCAAAAGAAAAAAATTTATAATACATTTAATGAGTAATATTACCTTAAATTTTTAATACATATTTTGTAATCTCTGTTTAATTTTTGTTCAAAAAAATGAAACTACATACATGTAAAAATATACTCTAATAAGCTTTTTTCCTTTCAAGAATACTATAAAAAAATATATATAGGGTTAATTTAGGTAAAAAAAGGAAGAAAAGAAGCAGTAATTAGTTGACCTTCCTAGATAAGTACTTCACAGCAAGCCAACCACTACAACTTTATTTATCAAAAAGAAAAAGGTGCTGGACAACTGTACTCACTATTTTATCTTTCATGTGCTTCAAGCCTTCACTTGCCTAGCTAAAGAAACAAGAAAACAAGGGTCATAAAATTAAAACCAAAACAAGGGTCGACTAGAGAATAAAGAGGAGAGTAACGAAGAGTCAAAAGAGGAGGTGCAGTTGGCTGCCGGCTATGTCAGCGACGGTGGCTGAGGAGCCGTCAAGGCGAGAGAGTGCTATAAGAGTGCGTTACAAGAGGTGTCGCACTATAGTTCGAAATTTTGGAGGAAAAGTGACAAAACCCTAGATCTGATTTCAAGGAGTCTAATTTTTATTGTAAAAGAGCCGGGTACGTTTCTTTCACTCTAAATCTGTCCCCAAAACATACCCAAATTCAGCCCAGCCGTACCCAATATAAACCCACGTACCCACCCATCCAGATTCGTTTTGGGGGCGAATCCAAGTCGAATCCATCCCGTACCCGTCCCCGGTACGGGATAAGGTGTGGGGGAGGAGTACCCGTGCTTCATAGATGTAAAGATCATGCAATGCATGCAAATTGCAGATGAGATGAAGATGAAGGTTTCTAGGACAATGGTGGTTTAATGGTTGTAATCTGGGGGTGGTTGTCGGTGCATTGCAAAGAGGAGGTTTTATTAGATCAAAAGAAGTGGATAGGGCCGATAGGGGTTATCTTGTGGTGGGTTGATTGACTTTAATGGTATTGTGGTAGAGAAGTGGAGCTCTGGAACCTAATTATGAGGACCCCCTTCGTATTTTTTGAGGTATGAGAATACTCAGAGACTGATGTTCACATGTTTGTTCATTGTTTGTGAGAAGGATTTTACTTTGGGAGCAAGGATGTTTTGTGCTTGAGGAAGTAATGTTTGGGTTTATCTGATGCCTACTCATTCAATGAACACTATCTTACTTGGTGGTGCTGAATGAGATGTCAGGGTAAACAGTCACACACCAATCAGTAAAGAGCTTGTCAGTATATGCTTCTTGGTTTTGCGAAATGGTACTCATCTAGAAGATTCAATTGCGTATATAATGAGGAACTCTTCATATTTTACATATAACAAATCCACTTCCTGACAAGTTTACAATCAACATTATATGAACCCAGGCAGGCTTTGCATAAGCCTAAAGAGTAAAGAAACCACTGGGCCACTGGCACACAGAACATTACAATGTATATTTCCCACGTGAAATTGACGTTGAGAATTACTAAATTCAACAATTTGCAGACCTACTTAGCTTGGGTAGTTAGTGATAGATTGCTAGAGATTCCAATGCCTGGTGTTTTATTTTATATCATTATTTTGCTACATCAAAATTGAAATTATGCATACACAGAAATATGCTGATACTATAAAGTACTCCCTTCTCTCTATTTGACTTCCTTTTAAGTTTTAAATCACTTGAGAGTGGAAGTTTTTAGGCAATGCTTAGTAGTTAACCCATATGCTAATCCAAGGACCACCACCCTAAATATGAACCACCTCTCACCACCCACGAGTAGCCAACAACTGACTACGATCGCCGCCCACCAGCCCACCACTACCACCGCCACCACCTCCCCATCCACAACCACGACCACAACCACAACCACAACCACCTATCGTTCACCTATATTGTGAAGTTGAGTACTACTTCTACCAAGCCACCAATCACCACACACCACCTATCATTGCTCGCTATGTACCAACATCACAATCGTCTATCGCCGTGCACTCAATAGCGGATCGAGACCCTACTTTGGATTAGTGGGGCACAGAGGATTGAACCTTGAATCGGTCATAGAGTTATAAGATCATACAAATTTAATAAAATATGATAAAATACTTTTATATATCACTACCTTTGTTTTGTTCTAATATGCATAGTTTGACATGCACTCTTGCCGATGCATAACTTTGATTATCAATATATTTAATTATTGATAAATAAAAATCATAAACAAGTTGGTATTATGAAAATATATATCAAGACGAATCTAGCACGATTACTCATGACTATGTTTTTCCTTACGTATAGATCACCAATGATGGTCAAAGTGAAGTTTGTGAGTGGTTCACAAGTACAAATGTAAGATTTAAAAAGAAATGGAGGAAGCGAGGAAGCAATTATAATTCAAGATTTAAGATCAAAAATACCAAAGATGCAAATTGATGTGGCTTATGTGCGTCTTACATTTTTGAAAAAGTATATGCATGCTTCTATGTAGTGAATTTGAATAGTTCTTAGTTTGATATTTAATTTTTAAAAGAGTGAAAAAAAGAAAAATACTTATGTAGTAATAAAAAAAAAGAGTAAAAACAAGCAAAAGGTAGTTGTTTATACTGATCCAAATTTTTTTCTTCTAAATGTACTTTTTTTTAAATAACACTTTCACCTTATGACTCATGTTAATTTCTAAAAGATCTACTCAATTTTCTTATCTCATTTTTTTATATATAAAAAAATTATAAATAAACTCTCAGTTCAATATTCTACCTTTCTCATGGAATTGCACTCGATAAAAACTTTTATTACAAGCTTTTGGCCTTCCTTTCAATCACTTTCCTTCAATAATAATATAGGTGTCATATTTTTTTATTATATTTTGCTGTCTTTTGTGTTAACTGCATTATTTGATAGTATTAGTTATAATATTTGAAGATTAGATTTTTATTAATCTTAGAATGAGAAATAAATTTTTTTGATAAAAATTCATTTTCTATGAATCTTTTGCAGTAGTTTTTCCTTCTTCTTTTTGTTTATTACTTGGAATAAAAGTGGTTTTTTTTTTTCAGAATTAGTTTTTACCTTTGAGTAGCCTAACTATTTTTTCTTGCAATCATTTGTATTTTGTGCCAACTAATGTTGTTATAAATCCTTAATTGTCTTCTTTAATGTTATTGAATATCTATCTTAACCTTTAACAAAAACAAAATTTGTTCCACACAAAATATATACTCATAAACTTCAAAAATACAATTTTGTTGAATAGTAGTTAATGCTACACATCTTACCCTGTGTTTTGAATAAATGAAAAAACTAGTTGCCTTTTAATATAGAAGTTTAGTTTTTTGCTGGAAGGCACAACTCACCTTCTGATTTGGGCCAAAAGCACTGTCTGGGTCTGTGACTGCATGCTAAATTGAAGATCTATATACTACTTCTACCTACTAACAATGGGGAGTACGAAAGGAGAACAAGATGTCCTTAGATCACAAAACATAGTCAAATAAACAACCTAATGTTTTTGAGTTTCATCTTTATCTCCTAAAGACGCTAAACAAGTAACTTATCCCAATGGTACCTGTATTGCAAGGTTGGAGCCCTGAATTGCAAGCAGACAGTGTGTGTCGAAACGTGACCTAGTTCAAATGTCAGTGACTCATATTTCCTCTTCCTTTGTCCATCATAACTCATTCAGTTGTACCTGTATGCTAAAAAATTCAAAGGTAATTTTAGATATAAAAACCCTTGATGTACAAGTAAGGAACGGGTTGTCTTTTCTCCAAACATCATCCCGGGAATTTATTATGATTTGCAATGAGCATTCCCAATCTTGGAGCTTCATATGGAAGAAAAAAGAATGCTAATTAATTTAGGCTTAATAGGAAGTATATATTAAAGAATTATAGAATTTAATGTAGATTGCAGGAAAATTATTAAAACTTACTTGTACAGTGCCAAACCAAATAGAGTTTCTATCAATAATTTTTACATGAATTATTTGATCACTTATAGATTGCAGCAAGTTATTATTATTTTTAACATGGAAGAGGAGAGAGACTGATAGAGCATGATGTTCAAGAGTGGAAAGCAATTTATTGTGCTTCAGGCTTGAAGGGCCCAGTAAGTGGGTATGTTACTCATTGGACCTGGAGAATTTAATTTGAAATAGACATTATTGTCCATCTCAAGGAATTCTACAGAACTGGTTGAATTGGATGATGGAAACACAATCCCAATTGCTTATAATCATCCTGTCCATGATTTTTACATGGGATCCAAGTTTGGCCATATCTGAATTGTACAATCGTATAATTATATGATTCAGATCATGGTTCTAGTAGCAATGGCGTTCTGTATAAAATGGAATGGGGATCTGCCAGTTTCAATTTAAGAAAATGGCATGTCTTATAGAGTGCAAAAGTGCTGTAGTATTTCTGTTTTAAATGAGTAGCAGTTTCTGTGCGGCATATTAAGAAACACCCACTATAGCCATATCAAGGCAGCTCACATTGTAACATCCAAATTGTGCGCTTTTTTTCGGAAGGCTAGTGTGTTGTTTGGAAAAGTATGATAGAATAAATGCAGCACCCAGTGGAGTCCTGGGTGTATTTCCACTTCCCTTTTTTTTGTTTATTTCTCACTTTGAGTAGATTCGTGATTTCTATAATTCAGTCTTGGTGATGCTGAAAGCTTAATTTTTCGAACTAATGCAATATTACGTGCATTCTCTTCACCTAAATTATGCCGAACTGATCTTATTGGAGCTTATTTTTATAACCTATTGGCCCTTTTGTGAACTTATCTGATCTTATTTTCCTGAAACTTATCTTTTGAAAGTGAAGATAACGCACCCTTATGTTGGTATAATGTGATATAGGTTATCAATCGAAGCTTTGGTGATCTTTGATGGCTTTCTAGTGATCTCTATTGTTTCTTGTTTGTCCATTGCAATATCTGAATTAATGCTTAAAGGATTTCAGGCATCTTATAACTTATCCTATGTTTAATATATTACATTTTCTTGGACAGAAAAACAGATGCTTCCTATAGGGAGCTAGAGGCAAGGATGAAAAGAGTTGAAGATTTGGAAAAGGTCCATGCAGAGATGGCTTTGCAGAAAGAACTACAGGTATCAACTCACACTTTTATTATGATCGTTATTCATCATTTATTACTTTTACTACCTGCCAAACAATTATGGTTATGATTTTGCTAGGAGCTCAGTGAGATTAGTTATAAATTATGTAAAAAACTGCAAAGATAAATTAAAGGGGTAGATTGTATTGCTAATTGGAGTAATTAGATCAACAAAATAATCACATTCGATAGGTGAACTCTCTCCCATGGTATTTCTTTTTTCTATAATTTCTAGATGGTTCTCTCTGCAGCCTCTTCCTCTTTTATTTTACTCATGATCTTTATTCAACAAACTTCTGTAAAAAGACCCTTAGGATCTTTGCTGATGACTAACTCTGACATCATAAAATATCTTCCGACTAATTCAACATACTCCTTTTACCTACTTTTCCCTAGATGGCTTTCTACCATAAGTAAATTAAATAGGCAGTTTAGGTGGATGCTATGCAGAATTCGCTAAAGTTAGCCGGCCTAGGAAATGCCATACTTACTCTTACTTTGCAGAAAGGTGCTCGCCAAGCTGATATCTGAGCTGAATTTTACAGGACTATTAATTTTGTACAACCATGTTCGACAAATAGCTTGCCATGCCAATTTCTGACCCCAAGTTTACAGGAATATTAAATGCCGATAACTATGCTCAACGAATATGTGATTCAATTATTTGGTATCATAACTAAAAATGTTTCTTTTCTTCTTGGCATTTGCAACAAAATATGTCTGGAGCATTTGATAAGACTGGCTTTTCATTTTAGAAATTCTCTATTCACCCTCATATTAGAGGGTAGTGTTGCCTCTTGCCTGATATTCATTGCTGAACCCCTCATATATAGGCATCATGTGAATACATCCTAGGTTTAAGGGACTCAGTTGTCATCTTCTCGATTGCAGAAAAGTTTCATGGGGAATACCGAATATGTTTTCCTGCTCTTTGTTATCCCTTGATCCTTATCTCAAGAATTTTTTTACTTGTATTGATGCAGAAGAAAGGTAGGAAACGCAAACTACGGGAAGATGAGACCGTTTGCCCCACCTCTAGGTCAGTGTACAAGTGGCGGGCAGAACTGAAGCGATAAATAAAGTTTAAAATATATTCAATATTTTGACAGAATGTTCTGGATGTTCAGGATGCAAATTTTGGTCCAATTATGAATTACCCTAGTCTTAAGTGGTGAGATGTACCCTAGTTGAATTACCTGTCTGTCTATTTCACAGTCACAGTATCAGGGGTTGCCTGTCCTGTAGTCTTCCTACGTTAATTAGTTCGAGGTTCATAAGGTGACATAATCAGAATGGAGTGAGATACACATTGACCCATGAGCTGAATTAGTCTCCTAGAAGCTGTTACAATGTTGTATTAATCGAAATTGCGCATCTTAGATGTTTTATGGTATCAAATGTGATAGTGATACTTGTTTGATTTGCTATCCTGTTCCTGCTCGAGTAAGCTACAGGCATCTGGCACGTTTCTGGCATTAGTAAGTTGCAAGAATCTGAATGACCGGGCGACTTCAGTAATCATAGAGGAAGTTGGACTTATGGAAAGACTAAACTTGTGACTTTTGTCTTTACGGGTGAAAATCTGTCATATAAAAACTAATAATTCTTTGTCAAAATAGATCATATAATTTAAATTTCCATAATAATTAATCTTAACCAATAATTAGATAATACAACAATTAATCAAAAATTATGAATTGAGAGATTATGTTCGTGTATTTTTATGATATATAAAAAAAACTTGTTCATATCATCTGAAGTTTCCTTTTTACAACTTTTACATACTCCCTTCGATTTTAAATAGATGGTGCAACTTGGCTTGTACATTTGTCAATGTATAGCTTTGGTCACTAATATTTCTAACAATTTATTAGTTAATCTAAAAAATCATGAAACAATAATATTTTAAAAATATATATTGAGAAAAACTCAACATCTTGTATGCTAATATGGTTTTCATACATTTTTTTTAAAGGTAAGGAAAATAAGAAGGATTTTTTGTCAAAAACTACCTATTAATTGCAAGTTTTTGAAAACAACTACCTAATATGTCTAAATTTTAAAACAACTACCTTTTATCATGTTTTTTTTTTTGGTAGAAGACTACCAATGGACAAGAACGTTAGAATTCGTTTGGCCCCACTCGACAATTCCCTTAACTACTTTTCCAAATTCATTCGACATACCTCTTCCCCATTCCTTCAAACACCATTCTCTCTCATCTCATCTCTTCACATCACACCATTCTCTCTCATCTCTTCCACCATTCAAATCATTTGAAGAAGACCAACAAGATTCACATTTTTCATCTCGCGTCTGAAAATCAGGTAAATGGTTCCTACTCTCTACAAATTTTTGATTTACTGTTAATGGTTATGAATTCCCCAATTCGTAAGAAATTAGGTTTTCAAATTGGGGTTGTGAAATTTATCAAATTCACCAAATTGTGGTTTTATTTAAGGATTTTTTGACAAACCTTCATGATTTAAACATTGTTTAATTTATTTTTGGAAGGATGTCAAGCAACACTTACCAATCAACTAAGACATTGCCCAACAAGTGCGACTGTGGCATCCCACCAAAGATGCTAACTTCATGGACTACGAAGAACCCAGGTAGAAGGTTCCTTGGGTGCAAAGTCTCTGATCCGGATAGAGGTAAAAAAGGTTGCAATTTTTTTTCATTGGGTGGATGATGACATTTTAGAGTGGCAAAGGATTGTCACTAATCAGTTATTATTGGGAAGAAGCTCCTACAAACTGACATTGGCTTTCTAAAATTGGAAGTGTCGAAGTTGCAAGAACAAAATTGCAAATTAACTCTTACAAATGAGAAGCTGATGAAGAAATGCAAGTTATCCCACAACGTGAAGAAAAATGCAGGGGGTCAGGGACACCTTCTATTTGGAATGGGTTTTGTATTGGGGTTGGTTTTCATGGCTTTTGTGAAAGTAGTTGTTATGTAGGAAGTTACTTAGTCTCCTTTTAGAGCAACTGGTTTGTAGGAATTTAAGTTGATTCCTTTATGTATTCAAATGAAGAATTTTGTAGCAATTGTTAGTCAATGAAGAATTTTACTCAAGTTATGAGTATTGTTAAAGAAATTTGCATATATCATGAACCTTGGATTACAGGGATAATTTCAATCAATTAGTACATTCAAAACAAACTGAGCACAAAATCCATTGTTAAAGGTTGCATAGAGCTGAAAATAAAATCCAAAATGTTGATCAACAACAATTCATTGTCTAATATTGTCAGTTACAAAAAATAACTTCTATATTGCCTCATTTTTTGATTTTTGATAAAGTCTTCTTCTTGGGTTGGATAGGCATTTTTGCTCTAAAAACCTCTGTTGTCTTCTCTTTGTTGGAGATTTTGGATTGACTTGCTTGGTGGGAGAATGTTGGTTGATAAATACTACTTTGACTACCTTGTGGAGCACTTGATGCAGGGTCATGGCTTGAATTAGCAACCTCTTGCATTTGTGGGTTATATGTCTACAAAACAACATAACAACGTGAATATTTTGAAATATCAAACAAAACATTATACAAGAATACAAAAATAAATCTGACCTTGTCCATAATCCTTGAAGCCTTCTTTTGTCTTTGAGCAGTCACCCATGGGTCAGTTGAGAATGGTCTACCACCCTTCTTACACTCTTTTGCAACTGGTGGTTTCTTGCATTTCACTTTGTTGTGCCCAAGGTTGTTGACAATTTGAGCATTTGTTAGGCTTCTTGGACCTCTTCACAAACCTGGCTTCCTCCTCCTCACCTGCTTCCTTCTTCCTCTTTTTCTTAGAGGGTCTACCAGGCATTTTTTTAATCACAGGAGGTAATGGTTGCTCTAAGTTAGTTCTCTCCCAATGTTTTATCCCTGGCATTGGCCTTATATGAGGTGTATAGGCCTCCAAATACCTCTTCTTGGAGTAGAAGTCACTAACAAAGTCCTCTGGCCTTAATCTTCTTTTTATTATACATGCATATGCATGTGGACAAGATATGCCAGTAAGTTGCCAGTGAAAGCAGCTGCATGTATGGTCTTTCAAATTCACCACAAATCTATCATCTGTGGTTTCAACCTCCCACTCATCTTCCCTAGATGGGCATGCTTCACACTTCCTAGCAACCTCACCAATCCATCGTAGGACCTTACCTACATAAGGCATAAATCGCCTTCATACCCTTGGATCCCTTCCCATTTCTCGGTATTTCTCTTCATTACATATCTCCTAATCCACTCTAGGCAGGTAATCACAGGCTTGTCTCTGGCTTCCTTTAGTACAACATTAAATGTTTCACACATATTATTGAGCAACATGTTTGATTTTGATGTTGTACTAAAAGCATGCCTAGACCAGTGTTGTGAAGGTATTGCATGTAAGTAGTTGTAAGCATCATCATACAAGACTTTTATTGCCCCCATTTCAGCATCAAATGCATACTATAATACAAAAGGATAGAATTAGGATACAAAGTAAAGTGTGACAAAGAAATGCATAATTCAAGTTAAGGGGTTCTTACCTTGGTACTTGCTCGAGCAGCCCCCCAAAATAGCTCCTTAAATGCTTGTCCACTGAACTTCATTTTGAAGTTTGCCCAGATATGTCTTGCACAAAATCTCACTTCTGCTTTTGGTGCAACAAGTGCAATTGCCTCTATCAAACCCTAACAAATTGACAAAAGTAAGGCATTGAATCATTATAAGTGAATCATGGAAGTATTACAATATTAACTTACTTTTTGCCTGTCTGACATTAAAGTCAGACCTTGCCCAGCATGAAATCCAATGTCTTTCATGAGTAGATCAAGAAACCAAGTCCAACTGTCTGTATTTTCTACCTCAACAATTGCCCAAGCAATTGGAAAAATGTTGTTATTTCCATCTTTGCTCACAACCACCAAAATCGTTCCAGGGAAGGCACCTTTAAGATGGCACCCATCTACCCCAACCACTAGCCTACAACCCATCCTAAAACCAACCTTCATGGCAGCCAAACATATGTACAACCTCTGAAAACGGGGTGGGGGATTCTCTACTCCTTCAACTTTCACTACAACAGTGGAACCAGGGTTATGCTTTAGAATGGCAGAAGCATAATCATGAACCTTACCATATTGGTCAGAGGCATCACCATAAAGAATAAGTTTTGCTCTTGCCCTGGCAAACCATGCTCTATAATAACCAATATGCACCCCTATGTCTTTGTACACCCTGTCAACAAGCTTCTTTAGTTTCCAATCTGGATCTAGCCTCCAGTCATCTAAGTAACTTAAATGATGAAAACCACAAGTATGTTTCAGTCTCAAACTTTTAATCTGAAAGGTTTCTTCCATCTTCATTTTCACAGCATAAATTTTAAAATTACACTTATTATCATCCTCACAAACACACTTCATAATCTTCCCATGCTTCTTATCCCATGGACATTTGCATCTAAACTTACAATGTACTGTCACCCTAGACCCCCCATTGTGCAAATAATAGTAGTCATATTCATTTTCAATTGAATGATATCTTACTGCCTTCCTAACAACATAAACATTTGGAAACTTCAAGCCTTTGATTAAATTAATTTTCCTCCTAAAATCAGTCTCTTGGTTAAAGGTGGGGTTAGAGTCTACCTCTTCATCTGATCCTTCCAAGCTTCTTAGCTCTTCAGAATTGAAATCTTGCTCACTAATAAGTTGGAAGCTGTCCTCCTCTTGAGTTACATCTGCACTCACCACCTTTTTACCTTTTCCTTGCTCCAATGTGCATGCTAATGTGGAGTTTACATGGCCTAAGATGTCCACAACCTCATTGGAGATAAATAGTTCATCACCCTCAGTAGGTCTCTTATCTTCCTCACCATCCTCAAAATCAATATCTAAATCGGATTCAGAATCTGATGTCCACTCCCCTTCCCCACTCAAATCCTCAATGTCAGATGCATCTTTTTTTTTTTTTTTTTTTCTTGTTTCCCTTTTTTCCCTTTTTTTTTGGAAACCTTATGTGGCTTTGGCTTATGAGCAACTGTTTTCTTTTTCAAATTCAAAAGAGGGTGAGGAGAATCAGGTTTGCTTTTTAAAGAGCTAGGGTTAGATGCTTGTGAAGTGATGACATCTTCTTCTGGTTTGGTAGTGAAACTCCTTAATAGTTTCTCATCACTATTAACACTAGGTCCTGCAGATGTGGATGCTAATTTGTGGCCTAAATTCTGCATAAATGGGGGCCTAAATGGGGGGCAGATCATAGGTCCAGCAGTGAACCTACTTTGTGATGAGTTAAACCCAACTTTGTGAGGAAGAGGGGGGCAAATCATAGGTCCAGAACTTACCTTCCTTTGTGATGAATCAAGACCAACTATAGGGGGAAGTGGAGGGCAGATCATGGGCTTAGTTCGGGGACACTTTGGGCCATTGAGACTCAATTTAGGGAGGAAATATGAGGTGTTTTTTTTGCTAGCAATTAACCCTTCCCTATTGGTTTGTTCATTCACAACATATAATATGACCAGATCATTACTATCTCTGCTTGCAATTAACCCTTCCACATCTTTTTCAAACTCAATCCTTGTCCTCCCACTAGATAGATCCAGCCCATCTACCCAATACCACGTACCAAAGTCCTCAGCAATTTCACCAAGAACCATCTTCATTCCAGTCTTCACATACCCCCTCAAATTAGCAACAGATATATTCTCCACAGGGACACTAACCTTCATATACATTCCTCCCCCAACATAATCTGTTTTTCCTTTATTGTTAATAAACTTACCCCCAACCCATATGTTCATGTCAATAAACCTTGAAAGCACCCTGCAAGTATAGTAATACAACATTTAATCAAAATTTATTAACTAATCCAAAGGAGAAAAGGAAACACAAAAAGGAGTACAGCTTAGCAACCATTTTCCTACAACTTATCCTATTAATTGTCAAACTACTACTATTAATGAAAGAAACTTATTTGGAATTCCAACTTCAGTGCATTCGGCACATGTCATTGAACATTTATCCCTTGACAATTAATTATGACTGTACTTTTTTTTTTTTATTCAAATGAAGCAGAAGGCCAAAAACGTGAAAAAAACAACAAACCAAAAGAAAGCTACAACTACTGAAAATTAAGAAAGCTACAGCATTCGACACATGTAGTTGGATATTATACAAATTAGGGTTTATCGATGTAAGTAATATTAACCTTCAATTTGCGCAATAAACATGTACAAATTTCCTTTTTCAAAGCAATTCAGTGAAGGATTAAAGTATTATACCTGTTATTGGGTCCTTTTTCTTGTTTAACAGTTAAAAGTCTCTTTCCTTTGTCCATTATTCCATCGCTTTTATGCTCGGGGCCACTTTGCTTGATTTTTACCATGCCTTTTACTGATGCTGATGCTCAATGAAGAATCAAAGATGATGGGGGAATCTGCAATTCACCAAGTAAAAGGAAGGAGAGAGAAATTTTTTTTTTTGACATTGAATATTGGAATATGAGGTTGGTGGGGGAAATAAGACAAAATGGAGGGAATTGTCAAGTGGGGCCCACCAAACGGAATTACTAACGTTTACTGTCCATTGGTAGTGCTACCAAAAAAAAACATGATAAAAGGTAGTTGTTTTAAAATTTAGACATATTAGGTAGTTGTTTTCAAAAACTTGCAAGTAATAGGTAGTTTTTGACAAAAAATCCTAAGAAGAATTAGGAGACTCTTAGCACGAGGGAGAGTCCTAAATTCCTAATATATCGATTACAAGCGTAGAATTTAAAGCAGGAGTATTACATGTTTCAATGAAAAAAAAAACAAATAGCTAAATGCCTAATGGCAATTCAATCTGCAACGCTGTTTGCTTCTCTATAGATGTGACGGATGCTCAAGCGGTTAAAAGTAGCAAGTAGGAATTGAATATCTTCAATTATGTTTACAATTTATCACGGGGCTTTTTAGACACCTTTGATGAGTTTACGATTAGAAGATTGTCTTCCTCGATAAAAATATCTTGAATCCCTTTCTGAGTGGCTAAGAGAATACCTTGTTGAATCCTGATATTTCTAATCACTCTCCTTTGGTCCTCAGATGTGATGTGAATACTTCTAAGCAAAGTAGGCCATTTAAATTTTTAAAGGGTTTTTCTACGTAGTGTCCCTATGTTTTACGAAATTCTACGTTGTACCCGACTTTTTTGAACTTTCCACATTGTACCCTTAAACTTTATAAATGTCACACAAAATACCCTTACTAATAGAAAATCCTACTCGAAACCTCGCTCAGTCTTCAATTTCTCAGATTATATCCCAAACCTCAGTCAAATAACAAGGCTAAAAAATCCTACTCTATGCCCACAGGGTAAGAAAGTCCCCAAATCTACTGTTTGATATCGTGTATAAGGGTATTTTGTGCAACGTTTAGAAAGCTTAGGGGTACAACATGGACATTTAAAAAAAGGCAGGTACAACATAGAATTTCGTAGAACACGGGGGCACTATGTAAAAAAACCCATTTTCTAATTACATAGCAGAGCATAAGGCTTTTCTTGAAGTGGTGGAAGCTCATTGGCAGGGAGTTGAGGTCTCCCTTTGATGCAGAAAGTTTGGGTTCAGTTGAAGCAAGTGAAGAGTCAGTTGAAAGGGGATTCACAAGAAAGATTATAGGCTAGAGCTGCTGTGAATGAGATTCACTCTTTTAAAGAATGATCCCAGTTCAGTTATTCTTGCTTCTCAAGAAAAGGAGTATATTGTTGAGCTGAACAAGTTTTTGAAGATTGAGGAATCTGCCTTGAGACAAATGTCTAGAATTTTATGGTTGAAACATGGTGATGATAACAATCATTTTTTGTTTCATGCTATGAAAGAAAGATATTTAAAGAATAGTGTGGATGTTTTGTATGCTGACTCAGGTGAAAAGCTTTTTAAAATTGATGATATTCAAAAGGGAGTGGTTCAATTGTATAAGGGTTTTTCTACATAGTGCCCCTGTGTATTACGAAATACTATGTTGTACCCAACTTCTTAAAAATGTCCATGTTGTACCCCTAAGCTTTCTAAACGTTGTACAAAATACCCTTATACACGATATCAAGCAGTAGATTTTTGGACTTTCTTACCCTATGGACGTAGAGTAGAATTTTTGAGCCTTGTTATTTGACAGAGGTTTGGGATATAATATGAGAAATTGAAGGCTGAGCGGGGTTTGGAGTAGGATTTTCTATTAGTAAGGATATTTTGTGTGACGTTTATAATGTTTAGGGGTACAATGTGGAGAGTTCAAAAAAGCCGAGTACAACGTAGAATTTCGTAAAACATAAGGGGACTACGTAGAAAAACCCATTCTATAAAAAGCTTCTTGGTTATGCTGCTGCTTCTCTCCCTGGAGTGGATATTTAGATGGTTAGAGAAGGGGCTTAAGTGAGTCAATCATCTGCTGCTATGCTTGTTCAACACTTCAACCTATCACTCACAAAGACATTGATGATGCTCTTTTTGCTATTGATGACTCTAAAGCCCCGGGTATTGATGGGTTTAACAGTTTATTTTTTAAGAAGAAAACTTGGCATATTCTTAAAAATAATGTTTATGCAACTGTTTTTCACTTCTTTGAAACTTGTGAAATGATGCCAGCTATCAATTGCACTTTGATCACTCTAGTCCCTAAAGTTGCTCACCCTACTTCCGCGAAATGTTTCGACCTATTGCATGCTTTATAAGATTATAGCAAAGATCTTAACTAACAGAATGCAAATTGGGTTCCCTAGTCCCTACTCAATTTGTGAACTGGGTGATGGCTTGTGTCACCTCAATGTCCTTCTTTATATTGGTCAATGGTTTACCAAGCATTCCTTTTGCTACTAAAAAAGGCTTGAGGCAAGGAGACATCGTTTACTTTAGGGATGGTATATTTGTCAAGGAGCCTTGGAAGGCTAAAAAAACATTCCTGATTATAATTTCCACCCTAGATGTGAGAGATTAGGGATTACTCACCTCACGTTTGCAGATGATTTACTTATGTTTGCTAGAGTAGAACAGAGCTCCCTCCAGCTGCTCTTTGATGCCTTTAGCAAATTTTCTAGTGCTTCTGGATTGGAAGCTAATTTGGACAAAAGTAATCTATATGTTGATGGGGTGTCTAATGATGAAAAGGCTAAATTGCAGCAGATTGTTAGCATACCTTTTGGAAGCTTCCCATTCAAATATTTAGGAGTTCCTCTTACAACTAGGATGTGTTTTATGCTGAGTGCAAGCCTCTCATTGAGAAAACAGTTAGCAGAGTTCGTTCTTGGGCAGTGAAGAAGTTGTCTTATGCAGCTAGAATTCAACTTGTTAACTCTGTTCTTCATGGGTTTCAATTATACTGGTGCCAGATCTTTATCCCGCCAAAGTTGGTGATTAAGGAAATTCAAGGCATATGTAGAATCTTCCGATACTTTGTGTCTCAAGAAGTATGTGGTGGTTGGAATGTGAAAAACTTGATTTGCTGGAACAAAGCTGCAGTTGCCAAACATTATTGGGCAGTGTCTCAAAAGCTGATAGGCTTTGGATAAAGTTGATTCATGCTTACTATATTAAGAGGCAAGATGTTGCTACAATGATTGTTCCTCATAGGCTCTCCTAGGCTATGCAGAAGATTATTGCTAGTAGGGATCTTTTTGAAGAATATAATGCTTAGCACTTACTAGAAGGAGATAGATTTTCTATCAAAAAACTTTATAATTGTATGCAAAGTGAGCATGAAAAGGTGAACTGGAGAAGAAAAATCTGTAATAATAAAGCTAGTCCCAGGGCAATCTTTATAACTTGACTTGCCCTGCATGATAGATTAGCTACTAAAAGCAGGCTTCATACATGGGGTGTAACTAATGATAACTTGTGTGGTATCTGTGCTACTGCTGAAAAAACTGTGGCACATCTCTTATTTGATTGTATGGTGTCTAAAATTGTTTAGTAAATCTGCTTGCAGCAGATTGGGGTGATATACAGTAGACGTGATTTCAAAGAAGAAGTGAAGCTCGTTGCTCAGAAAAGCCATAGCAAGACTCCTCAAGCTCAGCTCTATACCATGTTTTTTACTGAAACTTTATATCAGATATGGATATATAGAAATAGCTTAGTCAATGGTGGAACTAGGACTGATAGCTTAGTGTTGAGCAAGCAAATCATGTTTAAGGTTGCTTGTAGGTGTTCAGATAAGGTTATGAGATTGCTTATTGTGTAAATTTTGCTTTGTGGCAGCTGAGTTGCTATGCTGGTTCAGCCTGTTGTCCAGCTTAGTGGACTAGGTCTTTAGTCTTCTAGTTGTGTAGGTGTTGTCTTTGGCTAGCACATGAAGAGTCCTTGCTATCAACCCTTCCTAGAAGGTGGGGAAGTTTAGGATGCTGATGCTTTTTTTTATGCCTTAGACTTGTGGTATTGGTGTTTGTATTACATTTTTTTGGTTTTCAATAAAAACTTTGAATTACCAAAAAAAAACTCCCTAGATTCATAGTGAGTCTCCAAGGTTGTTTCCCTATTAGAGCCCAGTTAAACATTTTCATATCACAAAACCCTATCCTCCCTCCTTTTTCGACCTACACAACTTCCTCCAAGCCACCCAGTGTATCTTCCGCTCACCACTTTTCTGACCCCACCAAAATTGAGCAATGAGACACTTAATCTCGTCACAAAAAGAAGATGGAAACTTAAACACACCCATAGCGTAGGTAGGGAGAGATTGGCCACAACATTTATCACGACCTCCCGACCAACTTTGGATAGAACCATCCCTTTCCAACCCTGCAACTTCTTCCACAACTTCTCTTTAAACCCTCTTGTAATTACCTTTTTAGACCGACCAACCACAGTTGGGAACACAAGGTATGTGTCATGAATGTCCACCTCCTTTACTCCGAGAGAATGGGAGATGGACTCTCATCTTATGCACTGCACCCCACGGCTAAAAGAGATCGTAGTCTTATCAAAATTCACTTTTTGACTCGACGACAACTCATATAAATTCAAATCATGTTTAATAGGTTTCGAATTCTGGCTTGAGGTCCGAGAAAAAATAATGCAGTCATCAGCAAAAAGGAGATGATTAACAGATGGGGCCGTAGGGGCTACCCTAACATGCTTCAAAGATTCATTTCCTCTGCTCTCCGAAGTAAATGGGAAAAAACCTTAGCACACAAAATGAATAGATTCGGGGACGGTGAGTCTCTCCTTGTCTCAACCCTCTCTTCAGAGAAAAAAACATTTGAAGGCTTGCCATTAATAAGAACAGAGAACGTAACATATTGAACACAATTTATCACAATATCCTTCCAATCTGTATAAAACACAAATATCACATAACAACATCCAAAAAATCCAATTCAAGCATGTCATAAGCTTTTGACATATCTAGCTTTATCGCCATACAACCCTCAGAACTCTTCAACAACTTTATATAATGAAAAAGTTCAAAAGCCACCAGAATGTTGTCTGTAATCAAACGCCCAGGAGGGAAGGCACTTTGATTAACAGAAACGATCTTATCAAGAAAATTTTTAAGACGATTAGCAAAAACTTTGGAGACCAACTTATATATAACATTGCAGAGAGAAATAGGCCTATAATCGGACACAAGATCCGCATTACTCTTTTTAGGAATAAGTTCAGCTGATCAGGAATTCGCTCACCCCGCAAGATACTTAACACCATATAAGTCATAGAAGAACCTACAATATGCCAATGAAATAAAAATAAGACACATACCATCGGGCCCCGAGGACCTTTATCGGGTGCATCTGATTCAAGGCATATTGGACCTCTTCCTAGTTCCTCCCTGTACTCTGTGTAGGAACATATAGATGCATATAGCAGAATTTCAGGAAACAAATTTCCTAACATTTATCACAAGATCGCATGCATAACATAAATATGAATCATATTATAAGGAAAAGAATTTACAACCTTTGTAGCGTGTTTTCCACCGGATTGCAAGTGCTAGAGATCAAAGAACAGCAATTGATGTCCCTCTACTTAGTCCACGAGCACCAATTGATTCCCACGTTTGCTAGAACGGAAGATGATGAACAGATTTCACTCTCTTACTTTTTAGGGAGGGTGGCCGGATTTTCCAAAGGGAAACAATAGGGTTTTCTCTCTCTCTATTCAGTTTGAATGTTACTGTCAAATTGAACGTTCTTTTTCTCTATGCTATTATAACCTTTTATAATAGTAGGAGAATAAAATAAGAGAGAGACCTAACCTAACCCTAATTTCTCCTATTGGCCGGTTTCCTTACTTCAATTAGTTACTACAATGTGTGACCTCATAGGATTAGGTTAACTTAGTTGTAGGTACAATCAATATTGTTCTACTAACCAACATTTATTCTCTAGCAAGTAAATGTGATTACTAAACTAACGTAATTAATTATCTCTATAATAATTTCCTTTATATATAGTAATTGCTGGGATGTCTAAGGACATATTCCTTCAATCTCCCACTTGTCCGAAGACAAGAGCGCAATGCTAAATTTCTTAAGTCACTTAATGCCAAATTTGATAACACCATGTTATTCTCAAATTTATGTTCCTTGATCGCTGAGTTCGAACTGCTCAAATAAGGATTAACTCTTTAATCCTATTCCGCATGGCCATGCTATTTTCCAGTTCTCGCTCATCAAGAGGCCCAGACACCTTTCCTATTTAATAGGAGGACTTATCCACTCTTGTATGACCATAACTCCCACTCAATTCTTAGCCCACCTGATCACTGCCTTTATAACCTCCTTTTACGGCGCGGCGTTTGACAGTGTCAAAGTTAAACTAATTATGTTGTGGTTATTAAGACATACTCATGTCTAAGGAATCCACTAAATATAGTAGTTCGATTCTACTTTTAGAATCTAATTAGGTCAAGTCTCAATGTATCAACTATACATCCATATAATCAATTAGACATCTCTATGTCTCCATAGCCCATGGAACTGCGCTATCAATTACTTATATACTAGTCTTTTAAATAAATCACTTATGTCCAATTTAGTGATTTAGACTAGAGACTTTAAATAAATTGTGATTTTCAGTTCACTTTATAGGGTTCCAATATCAAAACGTTTTCGATAATCCTATTTGAAAACACAAATTATTTGGACATTTTATTTAATACTAAACCAAACAATTAAATAAGAGCGAAATTTTTATTGATAAACATTTCAAAGCATAATAAATGTCTTTACAATTGTAAACATGAAGTATACAACCTAAAGCCATTCTCCCATATGCTTAAGCCCCATAGACCTAGTATGACACTCATGCTTAGGTTGAGCAGAGGATCTGCTACGTTATCCTCAGTATGAACCTTGCTTACTTTCACATCCTCTCTACCAACGATTTCTCAAATGAGATGGAATTTCTTGAGCACATGTTTAGACCTTTGATGCGATCTGGGTTCCTTAGACTGAGCAATGGCACCATTGTTGTCATAATACAACTCAATGCCATTCTCAATGCTAGGAACTACACCAAGCTCACCAATGAACTTTTTGATCCAAACAACTTCCTTTCTTTGCATCAGCCGCCGCAATATACTCGGCCTCGTTGTAGAATCCGCGATGGTACTCGCTTAGAGCCTCTTCAGCTCACAGCTCCTCCATTGAGACAAAATATGAAACCAGACTGAGATCGGAAATCATCTTTGTCACTCTGGAAGCTTGCATCGGTGTATCCAGTAACAACCAACTCACTATCTCCACCATAAACCAAAAAATTATCCTTAGTCCTTCGCAAGTACTTAAGGATGTTTTTCGCCGCAATCCAAAGGCGCATCTCCCGGATTTGATTGGTATCTCTGCTGCATATACTCAAAGCATATGCAACATCCGGTCGAGTGCATATCATGGCATACATAATGGATCCTATAGCAGAAGCATAGGGAACATTACTCATACGCTTGACCTCATCAGGACTCGAAGGACACTGAGTCTTGCCAAGTGCAATGCCATGTTGCATGGGAATGAAACCTCTTTTGGAGTTTTCCATCTTGAACCTTGCAAGAACCTTATCAATATAAGTTTCCTGACTGAGCCCAATTAGCCTTTTCGATCTATCTCTATAGATCTTTATTCCCAATATGTACTCTGCCTCTCCTAGGTCTTTCATAGAGAAACAATTTTTAAGCCATTCCTTGACTGACTCAAGCATGGTCTTATCATTTCCTATGAGAAGTATGTCATCCACATACAAGACCAGAAAAGTAATACTACTCCCACTTAACTTCTTGTATACACAAGATTCCTCTTCATTTATGAGAAAGCCAAAATTCTTGACTGCCTCGTCAAATCTGAGGTTCCAACTCCTTGATGCTTGCTTTAGTCCATAAATGGACTTCTTAAGCTTGCATACCCTCCCTGGATTTTCTAGATCTTCAAAACCTTGAGGTTGTGTCATGTACACATCCTCTTTCAAGAACCCATTCAAGAAAGCGGTTTTGACATCCATCTCGCCATATTTCATAATCATGAAAGGCAAAGAATCGCAAGGATTATCCTAATGGACTTCAGCATGGCTACTGGTGAGAAGGTTTCATCATAGTCAATACCATGAATTTGTTTGAAACCTTTCGCCACCAACCTTACTTTGAAAACACTAATGTTTCCATCCTTGTCTGTTTTCAACTTGAAAATCCATTTGCATCCAATGGGTTTTACCCCATCAGGCAAATCAACCAAGTCCCATACTTGATTTTCAGACATGGAATCCATTTCAGATTTAATGGCCTCAAGCCATCTTTCGGAGTCTTGACTCTCCAAAGCATCTTTGTAGCTAGTAGGTTCTTCTGATTCTAAAATCGTTATTTCAGAACTTTCAGTCAAAAGGAAATCAATATATCTCTTTGACGGAATGATGGTCCTACTAGACCTACGTTGGGGAACAACAGAAGAAGTTTCTACCTCATTAGGTTTAGTGACTTCGCACGGAGTATCTCCAAGTGGGACGGTAGGAGGTACGTGAATTGAATGCACCGCCTCCTGAGCATTTTCATGCCGGGCCGCCTCTGATGAGGTGTTAACCTCATCCATATGTTGCTCATCTCGAATTTCTTCGAGATTTACATTTCTCCCACTTGTTTTTTCTGGAAATAAACTCTTTTTCCAGAAAGACACCATTACGAGCAACAAACACTTTGTTTTCATTTTGGTTGTAGAAGTAGTATCCCTTAGTCTCTTTTGGGTAACCCACAAAGAGACATTTATCGGATTTGGATGAAAGCTTATCAGAAAGTAAACGTTTTACATAGGCTTCACAACCCCATATCCTTAGAAAAGACAATTTTGGAACATTTCCAGTCCACATTTCATATGGTGTCTTTTCTACTGCTTTGGATGGTGCTCTGTTAAGTGTGAATGCCGATGTTTCAAGCGCAAATCCCCAGAATGAAATAGGAAGATCAGCAAGACTCATCATGGATCGAACCATATCAAGTAGAGTTCGATTCCTTCTTTCAGAAACGCCATTCAACTGTGGTGTTCCTGTTGGAGTCCATTGTGAAAGTATTCCACAATCCTTCAAATGATCACCAAATTCTTGCAATAAATATTCACCACCACGATCGGATCGTAATGCCTTAATTTTCTTCCCAAGTTGGTTTTGGACTTCATTCTGGAATTCCTTAAATTTTTCAAAGGATTCCGACTTATGCCGCATGAGGTAAACAAATCCAAATCTGCTCACATCATCGGTAAAAGTAATGAAGTGACTGTACCCTCCCCTAGCCAACGTACTCATGGGTCCGCACACATCTGTATGTATGAGGGCCAAAAGGTCATTGGCCCTTTCACTTGAACCTGTGAAAGATGACTTTGTCATTTTCCCCATTAAGCAAAACTCACAAGTATCAAATGATTCGAAATCAAGTGATTTGAGAATTCCATCTTTATGAAGCTTCTCAATACGCTTTGAACTTATGTGGCCCAATCGACAATGCCATAGGTATGGCGGGTTCGAATCATTTGTTTTAGGTTTCTTGCTGTCTATGTTATAGATGTGGGTTTCTAGGTCTAGCACATATAAACCATTTGATAACTTAGCTGAGACATAGAATAAATCATTCAAATAAGCAGAACAACAATTATTCTTAATTTGAAATGAAAAACCTTCCGAATCCAAAACCGGAATCGAAACAATATTCTTGGTAATAGTTGGAACATAATAACAATTATAAAGTTCTAAAACTAAACCAGAAGGTAAAAGTAGACTACAATCTCCCACAGCCAAAGCAGCAACTCGTGCTCCATTGCCCACGCAGAGGTCCACTTCTCCTTTGCTCAATGATCTACTTCTTTTTAGTGCCTGCACATTACAAATAATGTGAGATCCACACGCAGTATCAAATACCCATGAAGTAGAAGTAGATAAGTTAATCTCTATAACATAAATACCTGAAGTTGAAGCACCACTCTTCTTATCCTCCAGATACTTGGGGCAGTTCCTCTTCCAGTGGCCAATCTTATGGCAGTGGAAGCACTCATGTAGTGCTGCTACTTTTGCCTTAGGATTGCTTTGGCTTTGAAGTATCATCAGTGGCAACAACCTTGCCCTTGTTCTTCTTCTGAGGTGCCCCCTTTTTCTTGAATTGCTTGCCTTTCCTAATCATTAGAACATCCCTATGTTCGGGTTCACCAAGCAAGCTCCTTTCGGCTGAGTAAGCATACCATGCAGCTCTTGCAAGGTAGCCTCCCCTCCTTGCATGTAAAAATTCAACTGAAAATTTTGAAAATTTTCAGGCAAGGATTTGATCACAATATCAGTTGTTAGTTCGGGGGGATAAGGGAAGCCCAATTTTTCCATGATCTGAAAGTGTCCAATCATATTGAACACATGCGGACCAACGGAGTTTCCTTTTCCTAACTTGCACTCCAGCAACTTACAATGAGCTTCAAACCTCTCCAGCCTCGCGTTCTTCTGAAACATAGTTTTCAGCTGTTGGAGGATGGAATAGGCGTCCAGACCATCAAAACGTTTTTGAAATTCTGGTTCCATGCAAGCAAGCATCAAACATATTACTTGCACAGAATTTGCATCAATGGTTTGTCTTGCTCTCCTTTCAGCTGGAGTAGCAGTGTCTAGCAGGGGTTCACGGAGAGGATTATCAAGAACACTTTCCCTTCCTTCAGCTCTGAGAATGATTCTCACAGCCATTTCCCATTCTAGGAAGTTATGAGCAGTTAGTTTGTCCTTTTCGAGTAAATAGCGCAAATTAAAACCGGGGTGGTTGTTGTTGTTTGAACCAGACATGATAACTACAACAAAAGAATAATAAAGCAAGATTCAATCAATGTTTATCAAGAAAGCAGCAATTAAACAAATTTTAATTAACTACTACCCTTTATTCAAAATAAGAGTCCCTTATTGAATAAAGAAACACCAAGATCCCCTCCCACTACAATCAAACGGACTTTGGCCCTGCCTTCAATTTATAGGAGTTGAGGTAAGTAAACATTTTACTAATTATAACTAATTATAATTCTTGGTAGACAAGTTAACAACTCCTTGTTTACTCCTATCTCTTAGCTTCAAAACCCAAAACTTTGTCTTTTGATGATTTTGTTGAGTTAAACCAAACATTAACATGTAAGTTTCAAAAACCTACCCTACTATCCCCGGATAAAATGAGCAACACCCTGCTTTGGCAGAACCTATTACTCACAATCTAAGGCGTTATAGGTGTTGTTTGGAAAAGCAATTAAACTCAATATTACATGTTGGGGACCTAAGTTTACTATGTTGGTTAATTTAAAGTGAACACATAACATAAATAACCACACATATATAAACTTAAGCAAGCATTTAAACATCATAAATGAATAAATGAATATAAGTATAATTAAAAGTGATCCTAGTATGGCCCCTAAACTTAGGAAAACTAATCTTCATGAATTCCTCCTTGAATCTTCATGGATCTCCATCCTTAATTCTCCAGGGAACTTCATTCTTGATTACATGACATTTATAATTTAAATAACTGGAATTTAAATTACAAAAATACAAACGATACGCAGATCGTATTTGTTTTACATAAAATTTAACGATGCGCAGATCGTAATTTCTATCCTAGTTTTGGGCCATACTAGTCACAACATGCAAAACATAATATCAAACATATTATATTAAGCATCCATGCATTTTTAATTTGAAATAAACATTAAAAATCACTTATTAACAATTAATAAGCAAATAAAACATGTCATTAACAATTAATAGTAAGCATGTCAATTTAGTTAAACTTAGCAATTTTAAGAAATAACTAAGCAAAAAACGCTCCATATTAGTTATAGTACTTAACCGTTTAGGTAGTAAACTAAATCTAGGAAACTCCTTTATTTTAATTCAATTAGGACATAGTATGGAATTAATCAAATTAACCTTTAATTTGCATAATTGGAAATTAATAATAATGCTCAAAGTCAAAAGAAAAGAAAAAAAAAAAAAAAAAAAATAATTCAAAGTGCAGTTTCAAACTGCACTAACAGTTTGGACTGGGGCCACTTGATGAGCGAGAACTGAAAAATAGCATGGCCATGCGGAATAGGATTAAAGAGTTAATCCTTATTTGAGCAGTTCGAACTCAGCGATCAAGGAACATAAATTTGAGAATAACATGGTGTTATCAAATTTGGCATTAAGTGACTTAAAGAATTTAGCATTGCGCTCTTGTCTTCGGACAAGTGGGAGATTGAAGGAATATGTCCTTAGACATCTCGGCAATTACTATATATAAAAGGAAATTAGTATATAGATAATTAATTACGTTAGTTTAGTAATCACATTTACTTGCTAGAGAATAAATGTTGGTTAGTAGAACAATATTGATTGTACCTACAACTAAATTAACCTAATCCTATGAGGTCACACATTGTAGTAACTAATTGAAGTAAGGAAACCGGCCAATAGGAGAAATTAGGGTTAGGTTAGGTCTCTCTCTTATTTTGTGGTAACAATACTCACGAATTTCAGCCACAAGAGGACCGAAATTCATGGCTTCCTTGAAGCCAACCAACCAAACCCATACACTGCCATGAATCACGGAATTCCTCAACGATTTGAAGATCTCCCATGGCAGTCCAACCGAACCCTACGCCGGATAGCACAGAGCCATCCAGTCGCCCAGTGCCGCGCACCTCCGCATCAACAGCCAGCCACCACACACCCAACACCAAGCCAGGTATGTAATGACGACCTTCGAACCGTCGCAGCAGCAGCCGAAGCGAGCCACCGCAACACCCTCTTCTACCCGCGCACAACTCCGACGCAGACCACCGTGGCAGCACCGGTGAGATGCGCCACCCAGCCATGGTTGTCGAAATTCTTTTGTTTAATTTATGCAACAATTACATGAATTAAACTGAATTTTGATTGTGCTCAATTTGTTCAAAATTGGGGTTAAATTACTCTCAAATTATGTAACAATTACATATTTCAATCTGAATTTTTATGTGCAAACTTAGGGTTCCTTTGATTTGGGCAAATAATTTCGAATTCAACAACAAAACTAAAACAGATTTTTAAGCTCGGTTGTTTAGATCTTTGATGAATAATCTTTATTAAACGTGAATATCTAACAAGAATTCAAAATTTAACATGAAAAATCTGAAATTTTAAAAGGAAAAACAACAGTTTTGTTTCTTCTAAAATTCAGTTCATGTATGGCATCTAGATTGATTTTATTTGACGAATTAAAATTAAATTTTAATGTTGTTATTAGATTATTTTGCATAATCAAATTAAGCATGAACAATTAACAGATTCAATTTGAATCAATCCAAATTATGCCCTGCCGAACAGTGATGAAGCCAAAGAATCAGATTTTTGAACTTCAAAACACCATTAAAAAAAAATATTTCGGGCTTTGAGAGGAAGAAAAACGACGAGCATGATTATTTGTCAAAACAGTTTTTAACAATTTTCAATCAATTAATATCACCATATTAATTATGCAAATTAATCCATAATAAAATCCTCCCTCAATTGAATGAAAATAAGCCAAATAGCACATGAACATGATCATATAAACAATATGCAATAGGCAAAACTGATACCACTGTAGGAACATATAGATGCATATAGCGGAATTTCTAGAAACAAATTTCCTAACATCTATCACAAGATCGCATGCATAACATAAATATGAATCATATTATAAGGAAAAGAATGTACAACCTTTGTAGCGTGTTTTCCACCGGATTGCAAGTGCTAGAGATCAAAGAACAGCAATTGATGTCCCTCTACTTAGTCCACGATCACCAATTGATTCCCACGTTTGCTAGAACGGAAGAGGATGAACAGATTTCACTCTCTTACTTTTTAGGGAGGGTGGCCGGATTTTCCAAAGGGAAACAATAGGGTTTTCTCTCTCTCTCTCTATTCAGTTTGAATGTTACTGTCAAATTGAACGTTCTTTTTCTCTCTGCTATTATAACCTTTTATAATAGTAGGAGAATAAAATAAGAGAGAGACCTAACCTAACCCTAATTTCTCCTATTGGCCGGTTTCCTTACTTCAATTAGTTACTACAATGTGTGACCTCATAGGATTAGGTTAACTTAGTTGTAGGTACAATCAATATTGTTCTACTAACCAACATTTATTCTCTAGCAAGTAAATGTGATTACTAAACTAACGTAATTAATTATCTCTATAATAATTTCCTTTTATATATAGTAATTGCCGGGATGTCTAAGGACATATTCCTTCACTCTGCACGCAATATCTCATTCATATCAACAGAAACTCGCGCTTGAAACTCGTGAAGTGCTTCATCAATCAAGGGGGGGCGGGGGGCGGGGGTTCAAAGAAGCAAATATATCTTTGAAATAAACCACGACAATACCACCCACAACTTCTTCACCAATCTGAACCTCACCGTTGACATCCTTGAGCTTCTGAATAGAATTTTTGCACTTTCGACCCGAAGCTCTCTCATGGAAAAACTTCGAATTTCGATCCCCCTCCGTTAACCACAAAACCCGCGACCGTTGTTTAATTTCCAATAGCTTTCCTCCAAAGCCACGAGCTCAGTAATCTCCCGAAGAAGTCTGCGCCTCCTATCCAACTCTAACGCGTGAGATTCCCTTTATTCAACTTTTTCAAGGCTTTTTGTTTTTTCTTCAACTCTTGAAAAACAGGCCCAAACATTGTCTTACTCCAATCCTTCAAATCCGCAGCACATATAGCTAATTTAGAAGCCAACGAAGACCCACTAATTCAAGCATTTTCCAACACACAAAACCTCAGATGTGAAAATCTTGATTCTACACCTTCAACTTCCCACTCAAATTACTAGTCTTGTGACGTGCATATCTCACCTCACAATTTTTTTTGCGAATTTTAGGGCTTTTTTGGATGGCAGAAGTTGAAAAACAGAGCGTGAGAGTAAAGTGGAAATATAAAGGGTCGGGGTTTGGGATCATTTCCATGGCGCCACTTCTAACTAAGGGTAAATGTGTAAACATGCACTAACGACAGCCTAACGTCGTTCATCACTAACGGCATTGGTGCAGAGGCATTTGGTGCATTTCCTAAACAAAAGGGTACCTAGTGCATTTGTCAAACCTCAGAGGTATGTGGTGAAAAAATAGAAAAAGATTAGTTTAGGGGATCATTAAATATACAAAAGACTACTTTTTTAATAACAAGTTATTTAGCAATCATATTACTGGGTTCCTAGCATGTTGTCCATATTATCTGATTTAAGTGTTAGAATAATTATTTAGGTCTTGATTAACAATAATATACAAGGTGAAAAATATTGCAATCAAGTATGAAAATAATATACATGAAAAAGACATAAAAATAATAAAAGAAAATAGGATTTTTTAATTTTAATAATGCAACCTTTTGGCCATTCACAACGAATAGGCTAACCTTTCAATTATTCCTGAGTAATGCAACCTTTAACAAAAATTTCTTTAAATGAGTAAAAACTGAATGCAACTTATTCAACAGGTAAAAGGACACGTGTCAAATAATAATATGTTCACTTTATTCTTTCTGCTTGCACCCACCTGAGCCACCCCAACCCCTACCCCAATCCTCCACCACCAAAACCACTCCACAACCCCGCTGCCACCACCAAAACCACCCCTAGGCATCTCCCCCACCCTCGAAATAACCCCACCTGATTCTCTCTCTCTTTCTCCAAACACTCTCATCACTCCATTCACTCATCATAAACCCAATTCCATTCATCTCAAATAAAATATCAAACCAAACAGCAGAGCAAACCCTCTTTCGATGTCGTCGTGCTCTTCTCTCTCTCCTCTTCTTCCCTCACAAATCGAACTAAGATTGGTTTGTTTACGACCTTTTTGTTCTTCATCTTACCAATTTAATCTTCCTCGCTCTTCTTTAGGATCTGAACAAACTTAATTTCTTTTTTCTTGTGATTTTTTTTGTTTTGTTTTTGGGTATTGCAGAGAGAATGAATTTTGAGTGAGAAGATGTTTGAGAGGCCACCAAAGAAGAGTGATAGTACGAGGTACTATGAGATCTTGGGAGTGCCAAAAAATATGCTTCACCTAAAGATTTTGGGAGTGATTGTATGGAAGTTGTTGGGTGTGTGATCTTACTTTATTGTGCTTTGATTGATTTTGTTGTTGGGTAGTTTTTTTAAGAGAGACTCGATTTTTCTGGCGAAGGAGAGAGAGTGGCAGGGAAGGGGTTGTAACATATAACTATTTACAATTGCAGGAATACGTTAACAATATATTGAATAGAAAGTTACTAATTTTAATAAGAATAATACTACATCTGTTTCAGAATAGTCTGAACACACGTTCATTCTTGATATGGTCCCACCATTAATATATATATTTTTTTTTACACATTTTTCGCCCCACACCTCACCTTCTATCAATACAAAATTACCCAACTTTCTCTCTCCTTTAATAAAAAATACCCCACCAACTCCTATCACATCTACTTTTTAAATAAAATAACATTTGATAACTATATCACCTTAAACTACCGTGTGTCCGTGTCCTAACAAATATTCAAATCTTTCTGGGACGGAGGAAGTAGAATTTATTAAAAGAACCTCAGAAATTTATACCTCCTTTTGAGTTGTTTATTTGCACGGATCTAGATCGAATATTCAACGAAGGTTGAAAAAGAATTTTGTGTGAGTGCGTGAGATGAGCAGGAAATTTGGTACACTTGATTTATTTATCTCATAAAGAAAGATAAAAATGAGTGCTGTAGCTTTTGGAAATATGGGTGATGAGATGGTTTTGATTTTTAATATTAGGATGAAGATAATTGTGATCTATGATAATGGATGGAGTGATGGATTAGTTGGAGTATGATAATCAGAAGGCGTGGGTTTTTGGGTTTGTTTGACGATGATGTGGCGATGGGTATTATGCTTTAGGCTTTGATGATTAATGGAGAGAGTTTTTTTTTTTTTTTACATCAAGAAAACATACAAATTAATGGGGTGATTGGTATAAATTTTTTTGATGTAGGAAACGGATTCAAATAAGTGTTTCCATTTCTAATTGTTTGGTATGAGTTATAAGTAACAAATATCGTTTCTAAAAGGTAACACACTCCCCCCATATGTTACCCTTGTCAAACTAGTGGAAACAAATTACGTTTTCTTTCTCAACCATAAACTTCTCAATTATTTCCATTACACTAGGATATCAAATTACCAAAAAACCATGAAAAGGCCACCCAAAAATAGTAGCATACAACCTAAGGACTTTAAACAAACAAAGTCCAAACACTACAACAGCACACCAAGCAACAACAAAACACCAGATCAATCACAAGCTATTACAAGGCTCTGAAACCAAGACTTATCAGCATCAGACCATTTACTATCTATACACCCTCTAATTCTACTACAGACATCCAATTGAATTTCTCTAATAATCTTTTCAGGATGTTTAACTGCTCCATTCCACAATGCATAATTTCTTGTCTTCCAAATATGGTAAATCAGGGCAGCTAGAGCAGAATAGCCTGCCTTCTGTCTTCTCTTCTGCCTGAATTTCCTCCTCCATCTCTTCCATGAAGTAAAGAGATTATCATGAGCTTGCATTCTGATTCCAAGCCAGCTCATAACACCTCTGCAAATTCTAATACTGCAAGGACATTTAAAGAACAAATGCACAGAAGTCTCTGCTTCACTTGAACACAACAGACAGTCCTCAACATTGCTTACTCCAGCAATAAACAACCTATCTTTTATTTTCAATTTGCCTATCATTGTCATCCAGTCAATAAAGGAATATTTAGGTAAATTATGTTAGGAAAGTAGTAATGGGTTTGACAAAGATGATTACAAGATGAACAATGAATCTTCTAGGCGTGTATGGACACTTTCCCAAAAGCAATATTCCTACCCTACACTGAGCACGGGTTACAAGGAATTCACTTCCGAGATACAAAGAAGAACAACGAAGATCACGCTCGTTATGAAATTCGTAGAATGAGAGTAAGAAAATAAGAATTTGATATAATGAAGAGAACTTGTGCTTATGGAACTTTTAGAGAGTTTCTCTGGTTTCTTTCATTCACATATGTTAGATAATGATCATTAGAGCCTTTGCAACGTATTAAAAGAAGCAAAAAACACGGCAATAACCGTCACTCGAAAAGCCGCAAACCGAGCGAAGGCAAGCAGGAGCTTGCGCTCCTCTCAGGAGCGGGCGCTCCAAGGAGGAACGAGCGCTCCTCCACCCATTTCTTCACTTCGCGTTTGTAAACCGAGTTCTTGCCGATTTTGTGCGAACGCTCCATCCGAGCGCGCGCTCTCCCACTAATGTATCACGTACATTAAGCAACTCTAATTTACACGTTACTCTAAGTCACGACACCTTATCCTATATGACTTAATGTAACGAAACATGAAAACCAATACTCCGATACTCTAAATATCCAACAATCCTCCCCCATTTAGAGTATCTAATTGTATAATTAGCACATACATCATTAGCAACAAATACATCTCATGCATAAATGAAAGTGTATAAAACTTGAACTTCCACATAGTACAGTACACATTCCAAGTAACCGTATCCAACTGGTGTCGCTAACGATTGAACCAATTTCAATACATAATGGAAACCCGGAGATACCATACACACAAGATAAATTACTTAAACTCATTATAAACCGACACATAAAGCCTTGTGTCCATATCTATTCATAAGTGTATCAAAGCTATGCCCCAGTAGCTCCTTGAAGCGGCTAAACTTCACACTTACATAGGTAGATCTCTAAAATACATGCTACTGTGAAAAACACAAACAAGAGACCTATTAAGTTATACAACCTCCTTATACAACACAGTGATAGAACTAAAAACAAGGATGAATAAAAGTTCTACAATCATCCAAATGAAAGAATTAATCTTATTGAACTTAGGACCCAACGTCATATTGGGCGTTAAGTTAAGATTCCCTCATTCGTGATTCTCGAGGGGCTCCAATCCTAAACCGATTGCCATCCTCTTTACATTATCTCTAGCCAAGGCCTTTGTAAAACAATCCGCTAG
This sequence comes from Beta lomatogona, assembly GCA_947646795.1. Taxonomy (NCBI): domain Eukaryota; kingdom Viridiplantae; phylum Streptophyta; class Magnoliopsida; order Caryophyllales; family Amaranthaceae; genus Beta; species Beta lomatogona. The sequence continues at coordinate 2,626,736 of CANSNZ010000982.1, forward strand.
ATTATACGTTGTACGTACATAGTCAACAGTGATAACACTATCCTTGATAAGTCCTTGGATGTAACTATGCCGGACACCAATATGTCTTGACTTACCATTATATACTTGACTATATGCTCTTGCTAAAGCAGCATCGTTGTCACAATGAATCGCTATCGGCGATATCGGTTTTGACAACAAAGGAATCTCAATCATGAGATTTTTTAACCATTCCGCCTCTTTACTTGCGGAAGATAAAGCGATAAACTCCGAAGTCATGGAGGAATCCGCTATACAAGTTTGTTTCTTGGAAGCCCAAGAAATCGCACCTCCTCCAAGTAGAAATACCCATCCACTTGTAGAAGAATAATCCTCTTTATTAGAGATCCAACTTGCATCAGAATACCCTTCTAAAACCGAAGGATATCCACTGTACGATAAACCATAGTCCTTGGTTTTCCCCAAATACCTTAAGACACGACGAATAGCCTGCCAATGTTGCATACTAGGATTACTAGTATACCTACTAAGTTTGCCTACCGCAAATGCGATATCCGGCCTAGTACTCGTCATAGCATACATCAAACATCCAATCACCCTCGCGTACTCAAGTTGAGACACGGCACTACCTTCATTAGGTAATAATTTTTCACTAGGATCCATTGGTGTTGATATAAAAGAGCAACCACTAACATCAAATTTCTTAAGAACCTTTTCGATGTAGTGAGATTGAGACAAACTCAATTTACCTTTGCTTCTTTCAATTCTAATGCCTAGAATGACATCCGCCTCCCCCAAATCTTTCATTGAGAACTTAGACGAAAGAAAAGATTTAGTCCACTCAACTTGGGATAAATCGGTTCCAAATATTAACATGTCATCTACATATAAGCAAATCATTACACCATGACCATTGTCATCAAATTTGCTATATACACACTTGTCCGAATTATTCAATTTGAAACCGTTAGACAACACTACCTCATCAAACTTTTGATGCCATTGCTTAGGTGCTTGTTTTAGCCCATACAAAGATCTAATTAACTTGCAAACTTTTTGTTCTTGACCTTTGACAACAAACCCAACCGGTTGTCTCATGTAAACCTCCTCATCTAACTCTCCATTCAAGAATGCGGTCTTGACATCCATTTGATGGATCACGAGATTATGGATTGCCGCAAGAGCAATCAATAACCTTATAGTGGAGATTCGAGCTACGGGTGCATATGTATCGAAATAATCGATACCCGGCTTTTGGGAAAAGCCTTGTGCCACTAACCGGGCCTTGAACTTGTCAATAGTACCATCGACTTTCATTTTCTTCTTGAAAATCCATTTACACCCTATTGGTTTACATTTAGGAGGTAGATCCGCTAGAACCCATGTGTTATTCCCCATGATCGAGTCCATTTCATCATCAATAGCTTCCTTCCAAAATGGAGCATCTTGAGACTTCATGGCCTCATCATATGTTAAAGGATCCCCTTCCACATTATAAACATATGGAAACTTAGTTAAAACACTATTTCTTGATCCCTCAACCAGATATACATGAAAATCCGGGCCAAATGATTTCTCTTTCCTAACCCGTTTACTTCTCCTAGGTTGTGACGATGTAGATGCAACATTCTCATCTAGAATTTGTTCATCTAACTCTTGATCATTAGTTTGATCAATTTCCTGAATTTCGGTACTTGGAGTTATATCCTTTGGTCTAGGAACCGATGAATATCTATTTTCATCAAAAATAGCATCTCTAGACTCCACAATAGTGTGAACCGACCAAAAGTCGTTTTGTTCTATAACATAGAACCTATAGGATTTGCTATGAACAGCATACCCTATAAAGATGCATTCAACTCCTCTTTCACCTAACTTTTTACGTTTAGGTTCCGGCACTTTAACTATTGCCCTGCATCCCCAAACTCTAATATAACTTAGATTTGGTTTTCTTTTGTACCATAATTCATAAGGGGTTACTTTGTTCTTTTTCATTGGAACACGATTCAAAATGTAACAAGCGGTTAAAACCGCTTCACCCCAAAATCCATCACTCAAACCAGAATAGGATAACATAGAATTTACCATTTCTTGTAAAGTTCTATTCTTTCTTTCCGCTATACCATTTTGTTGTGGTGTATAAGCCGCGGTTGTTTCATGTATTATTCCTAAAGCTTGGAAATAACTAGGATTATGAAATTCACCACCTCTATCGGTTCTAAACCGTTTAACCTTGTCACTTAATTGCAATTCCACTTCATTTTTATAGATCTCAAATTTATCTAGGGCTTCATCTTTAGTGGACAACAAATATACATAACAAAACCGTGAATAATCATCTATAAATGTTATTATATATTTCTTGTTTCCTAAAGACGGTGTACTATGAAAATCACAAAGATCACTATGTACAAGATCAAGCAATTTAGTATCTCTTTCCACATTATTAGGAAAAGAACTCCTGGTTATTTTTGTTAACATGCATGTCCTACACTTCTCAATACTTGGATCAAAGGAAGGAATTAAATCATCCTTAGCCATAGAATATAACTTTCTATAATTAACATGACCAAGTCTTAAATGCCAAAGAGAAGAATTGTCATTAATAACACACACATTGTTAACTAAAGCATTCGAAATGCTAAGTTTAAACATACCATTACAAAGATAACCAAGACCAACAAACAAACCACCTTTAGATAAAATAAACTTGTCCGACTCAAAGACCATTTTAAACCCTATACGATTCGGGATAGCTCCGGATACAAGATTACGCCTAAGTTTCGGAGCAAATACAACATCTCTTAACACTAGAGATTTTCCGGAACTAAAGACTAACTCTACTTGTCCTACACCAAGAACTTGAGCTGTAGAGTCGTTGCCCATGTATAGAACTTCTCCATTGTCCACCTCCTTGAAGGTTTTAAATGAAGACCGCTCCTTGCACACATGCCTTGAAGCTCCCGAATCGATATACCATGAACAATCATCCTGTACACAAAAGATTTCAGAAATCATACACACATAATTCAAACCCGAATTACATGTAAATTGTGCACAAGTACCTTGTTTGGCTTGGGATTGGCTAGACTCGCCTTTCCCTCCACCTTGCTCATTCCTTTTGTTCATCTTCTTCTTCCAAAGGAAGCAATCCTTCTTGAAGTGTCCGGGCTTGCCACACACCCAACAACCACGTTGTTGACCAACTCCACCATTCTTAGGCTTTTTGGAATTGTTGCCTTTGGTGTAATTGTTAGCCCTCTTCTTAGGATTTGAGTCTTTGGACTTTCCATCCTCCACCATGTTAATGGTAGAAGAATTAGGATTTACCTCCTTTTGTCCATCTTGAACCCGAATGCCCTCTTCAATCCGAAGATGAGCACCCAATTGTTCCATATTCATATCATCTTTACTATGTTTAAGAGTATTCCTAACATCCTTCCAACTTGGTGGTAATTTGTCAACTATTGAAGATACAATAAATGTCTCATCCATACTAATACTGTGTTGTTTAAAACTTCCTACTATCCTTTGGAGTTCATGGAATTGTTCCATCACTGGCCTAGTTTCAACCATCTTAAAGTTATTAAAATTGCTAACTAAGAATTTTTTACTAGATGCATCTTCGGCCATGTATTTCGACTCAAGGTCATCCCAAAGCATTTTAGCAGATTCATAGAATTGATAAACATCAAACAAAGTGTCAGACATACCGTTAAGAATGTGACCACGGCATATGTAGTCATCGTTCTCCCACTTGTTCCTTCTCCTTGAGGCCTCCAAAGTTTCTTCTTCCACAAACTCGGGTTTTGGAGTACTCAAAACATATGCAACTGAAAGAGAAGTGAGAAGGAAGTGCATTTTCTTCTGCCATCTACGGAAACCCACGCCTTCAAACTTGTCAAGTTTCTGAAAATTCGAAGTCATCTCACGAACCGTAGCCATCTTCTAGTAATATTGCTTTTGGATTGTTAGGAAAGTAGTAATGGGTTTGACAAAGATGATTACAAGATGAACAATGAATCTTCTAGGCGTGTATGGACACTTTCCCAAAAGCAATATTCCTACCCTACACTGAGCACGGGTTACAAGGAATTCACTTCCGAGATACAAAGAAGAACAACGAAGATCACGCTCGTTATGAAATTCGTAGAATGAGAGTAAGAAAATAAGAATTTGATATAATGAAGAGAACTTGTGCTTATGGAACTTTTAGAGAGTTTCTCTGGTTTCTTTTCATTCACATATGTTAGATAATGATCATTAGAGCCTTTGCAACGTATTAAAAGAAGCAAAAAACACGGCAATAACCGTCACTCGAAAAGCCGCAAACCAGCGAAGGCAAGCAGGAGCTTGCGCTCCTCTCAGGAGCGGGCGCTCCAAGGAGGAATTCCACACCCAATGATGCCATAACACCTTCAATTGTTGTCCTTTAAGCCAGTTGTATCCTTCCTTGACACTATAATTTTTCACCCCATTTTGCCACTGATTCCCCTGGTAAGCATGCTTGAACACATCTTTTGCTTTACAAATCTGTGTCCAAACCCAACTGGAATTTTTAGGAGCATTATACTCCCACCAGTTCTCTTCCTTGATATAAACACTATGTACCCACTTGATCCAAAGAACATCCTCTTTGTGAGACACTTGCCAGATGTATTTACCAATAGCAGCCATGTTCCATGCATAACAATCTTGCAAACCTAGACCCCCATACTTCTTAGGTCTGCACATCCAATCCCAGGCAACAGGAGGACTTTTACTCAACACCAGTTTACCTTCCCACAAAAGGATCTATACAACTATTAACGGTAACATTTATTATTACCATTTCCCCTCCTTATCCATTTCCTTTCCATTCCATTTACATTCCATTTACGGTGATGATACCAAACGCCCCCTAAAAATTAAACACAATACATGATTAATCCTACACCAGGTGGCCAGTTCAGGAGCCTTCTTGACTTGATCCCTAGAGGCTTAGATGATTAATGGAGAGTGTTGATATTAGTTAGGCGTAGGATCAAGTTAGGTGAGAGAACTGTATTAGGCCGTGAGTCTTAGGAAATTTGAGGATGATTTATATAGTGTGGCCTTGTGGGTAGGTAACCATAAACAACTAGGTTTTTTTAAAAAACTTTATTGACTTCTTTTTAGATAAATATAGATTTTTTTTCTGGAAATACTTTAGATAGAGATGAATTTTTATTAAAAGAATGTTTTGAAAATATTTTAGATAATTAACAAAACTAATTAATGTAATTAATTAACTCTATTAATTAAATTGAGCAAGAAAATTGGTTTTTGAAAAAATGGGCTTCATAAAAAACTATATCTAAAAGGTTTTCAAAGATAGGCCTTAGTAAAATTATATTAAAACATATTTTGGAAAGTGGGATTTCATGAAAATACTTTTAAAACGTTTTTTAAAGTGGGCTTTTATAAAACTATTTATTAAAAGGTTTTTGGAAATGGGTTATTAAAACGGGTTAGAATATGGATTAGGCTTAAAACATTATATTTTAGGCTCGTTCTTTATTTTGTCTTCGATCTGGGCGAATTAGAGCGGAGTATTAGTCATCATAGGGTATTCAAATAGGGAAACACGGTTATGTGTCTACAGAAGCCCCCACTTTGACTGAGGTTTGTAAAACCGAAAGTAAAGTATACGATGTCAGCACGGAGAACGCTTTTACATGCTTTGCAATCTAAGCCCGTTCTTTTATCATCAGTACCTGCAAAACAAGCATAAGTTTACGGAAACAGATATATGTAAGGTGAAAGGATATATATATATATATATATATATATGAAAGGATATTATGAGCGTTGTCCGGCTCAAAGCGGAGTAGAGTTTCGTCCCGCTCCAGGGCTGATGTGATGTAAGTTATACTTAAGCTTATGACTAACGCTAGATTTTGACGGTGTTGTTGTCTTCAGAAATATGAACCATATTAGCGCTGGTTGTGTCGTTGTCATGGTCTTCGGAGATAATGAACCATACTAATGCTGGATTTTTCATTGTCATGGTCCTTAGAAATAACGTTGGACACTGTGTCGACGTCCTCGGATATAACGTTGGATTTACCGCTGTCGATGTCCTCAGAAATAATGTTGGATTTGCAGTTGTCGATATCTTTAAATAACGTTGGATTTAACGTTGTCCATGTCCTCGGAAAAAATGCTAGATTTGTCACTGTTGATATCCTTGGAAAAATAACGCTGAATCTGTTGTAACGTTGAATTTTCCGTTGTCAATGTCTTCAAAATCCCGCTTTATGTACCACTGTCGATGACTTCGATTTACCACTATCGACGTCTTATAACGCTGGGTTTACTGTTGTCTGTCTTCAAAATAACGCTGGATCTACTGTTGGCTGTCTTCAAAATGACGCTGGATTTACCGTTGTGGATAACGCTGGATTTGCCATTAATACCTGTGAAATTCAAAAAATACAGATATAGAGATATACAATTATGGGACATACATATGCTGTGATGTTTGTGCTAGTGTATGGATAGGAAATTATTCAATCTATAAAGAGTGACCTCTAATACTCTTGACTAAAAATACTGGTGTGTATTACTCGATGATTGATGCTAGGATCTTATGGCTAAGGATGATATGCAAGCATGATGATATGCAAGCATGCAATGCTGAACACAATGTTCGTATAATGCGAAATGCAGATATGTAATACAAATGCAAAGATATGACACTAATGCAAAGATATGATGTTAATGTAGAGATATGATGTTTCTTTGTTCCTCTAGAAGCTCATTTTTTTTTCTTTTTAAAATTAGTTTTTGAAAGAGGAGAAAGGGAATGCCCCTAAGGATTATCCATGTAGGTTTTTGAATATGTCTGATTTGAAATGTGTTATAGAATGAATCTTGGAGTTTGCTATGAGCCTAAGTGCCTGAGCCCATAAATAGTTATTACCTCGTATTATTTTCTCATATGGGTCAGGAGCCCATGATCTTCTGTACGGACTCATAATGAAGTCCTTATCAAAATAGGCCCGGAGCCCATGACCTTATGTGAAGATTTGTTATGCAACTTCTAGCAAAAATAGAGTTGATGAAGTATTTGAAGATATCTCGTCACGCTAAGTAGAAGTTTCGACCAAAGGTTCCATATAGGGTTCCTAAGGTGAAAAGATAAGAGAATAAGGCAAAATAAAGGAACACTCAAAGGATGAGGTGTAGTCATGCGTTGAGTGCTGAAAAAGTTATGCTAAGGTTAGCTTAAATAACGAGAAATGTAGTTTAGAAAATGGCAATGGATAAGAAGAAGAAAATGGCAGAGCCATAATGAAGTGACTTAGATGATAAAGTAGGCTGATGATGTAAGGTTCAAATCCCAATCTAAATCAAAAGGCATGGATGAGCATTGAAAATTCATTATTTGGCGATCACCTTTTCTTCATGGGCCTAAGCAAGCCCTAAAAACAAAGTTTTAAATTAAAATGGTCGGCCCACAAAAGAGATTGCCTACGTATTGTAATACTCCGTATTTTTAGTAGTTAATATTTATATTTTTTAGAAAAGTTTTGGTTATTAAAAATGTTGTTATTTACTAAAAAGGCTTTTAAAATAGGCTTTTATAAAAGATTTTGGGTGTTTAAAATAAATTCTAGCCCAATTTGGATTTTGGGCCTAGGTTTACTAATAAATTCTAGACATGAAGAAGTCATTTCCATATGTTATGCTAAGAATTGTGAAATTAGTTATTTGAAGTTTTATGAAGTTGGATGATCTTTAATATTTGGTGACATGAGTAAGAAAGGGAAAATTTATGATTTGTGGAAAGTACAAGTAGGAGATCAATGATTTATACCCGTTTGGGCGAATTATCATGATTTAGATAAGTTATATAGTTTGTTTATGGATATAGTCAACAGCATTATTTTAGTTATGATATAGTTATAACCTTAAAAAGATGACAAAATAAGGGATATTATGAGGATATTATAGGTATATGAGATACCATATTTGAAGTTTGAATTGATTTAATTAAGGAATTTTCCCTTATGCTGAATCGCAAATATTTAAAAGGAGTTATCGTTGTTATAGTTAAGCAAAGAAAGTATGAAGTAAGACCATATTTGAAACTTTAGCAGGTTCCTTTAGATAATTTTTGTTTTAAAAGGTGAAGTAAGATACTAGAATTCTCTAAATGTATTTTAAGTTGATTTTGGAGATTATTGAGTGTCAACAGGAGTATTATTTTTGGGAGTAGTCTTAAACTTTTGCTTGAATGATAGTGTATAATTGTTGTTTTGGCAATATGAAAGATAGAGTGACTATATATAAGGATTGGGTATATCATTTATTGAAATAAATAAGTGACTCTAATAATAGAAGAAATAATTCTTTTGGGAGAAATTTGGAGCTTAATAAAAGAGAAAAGGGAAGAAACTAGTCATTCAAGGTAATTGATTTTCGAAAGAATAGTCGTATTTTTATATTATGGACTTAAACATTGAGTTTATATTATGTGAAAGAGTTAATTTTATTGAAATGAAGATTGTATGAATTTTTAGGAAAAGATTATTTATTTACTATCTCAAGTCCTAATTGACTACTGTCTATTTTGAGAGAATATTAATTATGGTACTTTAAGAAAAAAAATTGAAGATGAATTTCGAGGAGTTTTAGTTTTGAGGACCTAAGTAAGGAAGTTTTTTTTCTTCAAGTATATGTTGTGTTAGTATATATACTAACAAGTTTTGCTTGTGAATAATGATGAATTGATTTGATTTTGATTTGTAGTAGGATCAAGGGTAATTTTTTTATGATATTCATTGTGAGACCTTCATGTGTCATGTGAAGCTGATTAAATTTTGAGGAGAAAGCAAACATATTTTACAAATAAAAGGAAAAAGCTGTTTGAATATTGTATTTTCGAGTAAAGCTTACGAAAAGTTTTATAAAATTCTTTTGTTCTCTTTATATTATAGCATTTTCATAATATATTAGAATTTGCCTCAAGTTTTTTTTCCCCTGCTACTCCTGCCTTTAATATCAATTTGTAATTCTTTATTATTCTAGAATTTGGAAAAATTTCCTACTCATGTTTTAGAAATTTTCAGTTTGTCATAAACTATAACCTTTTGTACTTATTCCAATACTTTCTTTATTATGTTGATCTATTATTGAAGACAATTATTTCTATTATTAATACCTTGAAACATAAGTTATTTTTTTTTTAAAAGCTTAAAAGTTATTTTTGGAAGTGTTATTATCTCTAGTGATTTTATTATCACATTTTCAGCAACGATTCTTATATTGTTTGCATTACAAATTTGGTAAATAATTTTAAGTCAAATTTTAAGCCTTAGCGAGTTACGGGGGCGTAACTCCTTTTAAGGGGGGTAGAATGTGATAGAGTTTCGCGCTTTTAACTTAAAATGCTATTTTTGACCTAATTTTGACTTATTTTATGAGTTATTAAATGAGCCAACTTACTTTGATACAAAATTTTATGATATATGTGAATTACTTGCTTTATTTCTTAATTGCTTGCGTTAAGTTTCGAGGACGAGACTTCTTTTAAGGGGGGTAGTCTGTAATACTCCGTATTTTTGTAGTTAATAATTATATTTTCTTAGAAAAGTTTTGGTTATTAAAAAGGTTGTTATGTACTACAAAGACTTTTAAAATAGGCTTTTATAAAAGATTTTGGGTGTTTAAAATAAATTCTAGCCCAATTTGGATTTTGGGCCTAGGTTTACTAATTTCAAAATCCAAGTATTTTGTTTAAAACAAAATTTAAAATGTTTTAAAGGAAATTGAAAAAGATTTACAAAAAAAAAAAAAAACAAATTTGGTAAGTTTTGGTTTTTTTTTTTTCTCATTTTTATCTTTTTCTTCATATAAGATTCTAGATTATTTATCTTAGGGGATAATTTATATTTGTCCCCGGTCCTAGTTAGATGATCGTAAAAAGTAGTTGGATCTTAGCTAATTTTGTTTATCTTTTCTCAAAAATCCATCTTTTAGTTCCCTAACTATAATACGACTCTACCTATCCTACTAGTATAAATAGGGGTCTCCACCCTGTATATTCTTCACATCAAATTTGAGAAATACATCTCTTTTCTCAAGTTTAAACTCTCTCTCCCTCTTAGCCACCCTTTCTCTTCTTCCCTAGTATTTATTAATTTTTAAGGTGCGTGCATATGTAGATCTTTAATAATTATTTTTGCAACCTTAGTATCATGTTTTTAGGAAAATATTTTGGATTGAAGTTATGTTTTTATAAGTTTTATTATGAACTACATGTGTTTTGTATGAACATGTTTGAATGTTTATTAATTTTATTATGCACTTGAATTATGTCTTTAGTTCAATATTATTAGAAAGTTTGATCTTTGAATATGTATTCATATAATTTACAAGGAGTTTGATATTTAAATGCATGTTTAAATTTTTAAAAAGGAGTGTTTTTGAATTATTATTATTTTTTAAAATTTACCTCTTAAGCAAGTTATTTTATTTATGCCTTTATATGGCTAAATTTATAAGTAGTACTATTCTTTTTAAAGGAGGATTATTTCAGAAGGATTTTTATTAGATATATGATCTTTTATGATCGCAATTATAAAGAGGCAACAACTTGTTATTTATTAGCAAGAACGGTAACCATTATATTATTTACCCATGTACTTTTTGTATAAGTCATATAGACAAGGTAGTAACCCCTCGTAATAGACTCAGTAAAGAATATTAAACTTGGGGGTGTGCACACTTTAGGAAAGGTACCTAGGCAAGGAAAAGGAGTTTTTATTAAAGTTAAATACTTTATGTTATATAATTATCAAGTATTCAAGGAAGGTTTTTCGAAATTAAATATTACAAATGTTAAATTAAATAAAGTGTTTAATATTCCGCATTTACATGTACTCAGTATTTTTACTAACACTCTTTTTGTTTTGTTTTATGGCTTTGTCCCTGTGTTGACCCTATTTTGGCGAGCAGAATTTACAGGTTGATATGATGCATACTTCATATGGGGGAGCTAGTGAGGAATCATGATTAGTCAAAGAGTTATTATTTTATTTTCTATATTTCCATTGTTATAGTTGTACAATAAAGTTTATATCAATAAAGAGAAGTTATTTCAGTTGTTTCGCTGTTTGAAGTTCAGTTAGTAGTTAGTATTAAAACCTTTAACGTTATCACGTGGCGGTAATGCTCTCAAGTTTCTCAAGGAGTTTTATGTTAAAATAAGTTTTCCAAAAAGAGAGAAATTTGGGGTGTTACAAAGTGGTATCAGTTTAAAAGCCTTGGGATATGAAACTGGAATCTAAAATTGACTTAAGGATGGGCATATAGGTTAGAGAGTTTCGCATTCTTTTCATATTTATATTAAATATGCATAAAAATCTATTTTATTATTTGAGGAAAAACGATTGATTTGGATAAGTTGGGTTGGCAATGTTTCTGGCAAGGAAAGGCTTGGGCTCTCACCAACGTTGCGTGTAACCAACTCTTTCCTGGGAAATTCATTGGCCCGACTATTCTTTGTCATGAATCAAGTACTCATTATAAAACATATTTGGAAAAGCAAAAGGTTGAAAAAAATAATTTTGGCAAGAAAAGTTTTAGCATTTTATGTGCATAAGTAGAATAAGATGATAGACGTATTTTTCGAAAATTTGAAAAAAAAATATTTTTTTTAGAAATTCTGAATCTTTTTCGATTCATTTTAAATTACAGTTCAGATTTATTTTTATTTTAACTATTTTGTCAACGTGTAATTCATATTTTACTTATATATCTATATTTTTTTTTCGAATTATAAAGCTGAATTTTTTTTATGAAGTATTGAAATTTTTATATGAATTGTTTAGTTATTGTTATATTAGTAATATGATTATTTTGAATATATTTTAAGGAAGTTTGACTTATTGTCAAGTTAATATGAAAAATCTTTGTATTTTTCATAAGAAAAAGAAAGAGTTTATTGTTTATTATAAGAATTGAGTTATTATTATGTCTTTCATGACATATTATTAAGAAGCTACTTGCAAGTTGTGATATTACTATCTTTTGAGGCATTTTTTTTTGGCACAGATATTTTCTACAAGATGAATTTGATTATTTAACGTTTTATATGACATGTATGCATGTGATCTAATCCATGCAAAGTGATTTAGATGTTTATTTTCTTGATTTATAAGTGTTACAAGAACCTATGACTTCAAAGTAAGCCTAGTTATTTTAGATTCATTAAAGGTGAATACTATTTTGGTCCATTCCTTTGAAGGAAAGAAGTTTAGTAGTTATGTTTTTTTTTCATATAGACATGAAGAAGTCATTTCCATATGTTATGCTAACAATTGTGAAATTAGTCATTTGAAGTTTTATGAAGTTGGATGATCTTTAATATTTGGTGACATGAGTAAGAAAGGGAAAATTTATGATTTGTGGAAAGTACAAGTAGGAGATCAATAATTTATACCCGTTTGGGTGAATTATCATGATTTAGATAAGTTATACAGTTTGTATATGGATATAGTCAACACCATTATTTTAGTTATGATATAGTTATAACCTTAGAAAGATGACAAAATAAGGGATATTATGAGGATATTATAGGTATATGAGATACCATATTTGAAGTTTGAATTGATTTAATTAAGGAATTTTCCATTATGCTAAATCGCAAATATTTAAAAGGAGTTATCGTTGTTATAGTTAAGCAAAGAAAGTATGAAGTAAGACCATATTTGAAACTTTAGCAGGTTCCTTTAGATCATTTTTGTTTTAAAAGGTGAAGTAAGATACTAGAATTCTCTAAATGAATTTTAAGTTGATTTTGGAGATTATTGAGTGTCAAGAGGAGTATTATTTTTGAGAGTAGTCTTAAACTTTTGCTTGAATGATAGTGTATAATTGTTGTTTTGGCAATATGAAAGATAGAGTGACTATATATAAGGATTGGGTATATCACTTATTGAAATAAATAAGTGACTCTAATAATAGAAGAAATAATTCTTTTGGGAGAAATTTGGAGCTTAATAAAAGAGAAAAGGGAAGAAACTAGTCATTCAAGGTAATTGATTTTCGAAAGAATAGTCGTATTTTTATATTATGGACTTAAACATTGAGTTTATATTATGTGAAAGAGTTAATTTTATTGAAATGAAGATTGTATGAATTTTTAGGAAAAGATTATTTATTTACTATCTCAAGTCCTAATTGACTACTGTCTATTTTGAGAGAATATTAATTATGGTACTTTAAGAAAAAAAATGAAGATGAATTTTGAGGAGTTTTAGTTTTGAGGACCTAAGTAAGGAAGTATGTTGTGTTAGTATATATACTAACAAGTTTTGCTTGTGAATAATGATGAATTGATTTGATTTTGATTTGTAGTAGGATCAAAGGTAATTTTTCTATGATATTCATTGTGAGACCTTCATGTGTCATGTGAAGCTGATTAAATTTTGAGGAGAAAGCAAACATATTTTACAAACAAAAGGAAAAAGTTGTTTGAATATTGTATTTTCGAGTAAAGCTTACGAAAAGTTTTATAAAATTCTTTTGTTCTCTTTATATTATAGCATTTTCATAATATATTAGAATTTGCCTCAAGTTTTTTTCCCCTGCTACTCCTGCCTTTAATATCAATTTGTAATTCTTTATTATTCTAGAATTTGGAAAAATTTCCTACTCAAGTTTTAGAAAATTTTCAGTTTGTCATAAACTATAGCCTTTTGTACTTATTCAAATACTTTCTTTATTATGTTGATCTATTATTGAAGACAATTATTTCTATTATTAATACCTTGAAACAGAAGTTATTTTTTTTTTAAAGCTTAAAAGTTATTTTTGGAAGTGTTATTATCTCTAGTGATTTTATTATCACATTTCCAGCAACGATTCTTATATTGTTTGCATTACAAATTTGGTAAATAATTTTAAGTCAAATTTTAAGCCTTAGCGAGTTACGGGGGCGTAACTCCTTTTAAGGGGGGTAGAATGCGATAGAGTTTCGCGCTTTTAACTTAAAATGCTATTTTTGACCTAATTTTGACTTATTTTATGAGTTATTAAATGAGCCAACTTACTTTGATACAAAATTTTATGATATATGTGAATTACTTGCTTTATTTCTTAATTGCTTGCGTTAAGTTTCGAGGACGAGACTTCTTTTAAGGGGGGTAGTCTGTAATACTCCGTATTTTTAGTAGTTAATATTTATATTTTTTTAGAAATGTTTTGGTTATTAAAAAGGTTGTTATTTACTAAAAAGACTTTTAAAATAGGCTTTTATAAAAGATTTTGGGTGTTTAAAATAAATTCTAACCCAATTTGGATTTTGGGCCTAGGTTTACTAATTTTAAAATCCAAGTATTTTGTTTAAAACAAAATTTAAAATGTTTTAAAGGAAATTGAAAAAGATTTACAAAAAAAAAAAAAAAAAAATTTGGTAAGTTTTGGTTTTTTTTCTTCTTATTTTTATCTTTTTCTTCATATAAGATTCTAGATTATTTATCTTAGGGGATAATTTATATTTGTCCCCGGTCCTAGTTAGATGATCGTAAAAAGTAGTTGGATCTTAGCTAATTTTGTTTATCTTTTCTCAAAAATCCATCTTTTAGTTTCCTAACTCTAATACGACTCTACCTATCCTACTAGTATAAATAGGGGTCTCCACCCCGTATATTCTTCACATCAAATTTGAGAAATACATCTCTTTTCTCAAGTTTAAACTCTTTCTCCCTCTTAGCCACCCTTTCTCTTCTTCCCTAGTATTTATTAATTTTTAAGGTGCGTGCATATGTAGATCTTTAATAATTATTTTTGCAACCTTAGTATCATGTTTTTAGGAAAAATATTTTGGATTGAAGTCATGTTTTTATAAGTTTTATTATGAACTACATGTGTTTTGTATGAATATGTTTGAATGTTTATTAATTTTATTATGCACTTGAATTATGTCTTTAGTTCAATATTATTATAAAGTTTGATCTTTGAATATGTATTCATATAATTTACAAGGAGTTTGATATTTAAATGCATGTTTAAATATTTAAATAGGAGTGTTTTTGAATTATTATTATTTTTTAAAATTT
The DNA here is from genome assembly GCA_947646795.1 of Beta lomatogona. Classification (NCBI taxonomy): domain Eukaryota; kingdom Viridiplantae; phylum Streptophyta; class Magnoliopsida; order Caryophyllales; family Amaranthaceae; genus Beta; species Beta lomatogona. Next base: position 2,641,804 of record CANSNZ010000982.1, read on the forward strand.
ACCTCTTAAGCAAGTTATTTTATTTATGCCGTTATATGGCTAAATTTATAAGTAGTACTATTCTTTTTAAAGGAGGATTATTTCAGAAGGATTTTTATTAGATATATGATCTTTTATGATCGCAATTATAAAGAGGCAACAGCTTGTTATTTATTAGCAAGAACGGTAGCCATTATATTATTTACCCATGTACTTTTTGTATAAGTCATGTGGACAAGGTAGTAACCTCTCGTAATAGACTCAGTAAAGAATACTAAACTTGGGGGGGTGTGCACACTTTAGGGAAGGTACCTAGGCAAGGAAAAGGAGTTTTTATTAAAGTTAAATACTTTATGTTATATAATTATCAAGTATTCAAGGAAGGTTTTTCGAAATTAAATATTTCAAATGTTAAATTAAATAAAGTGTTTAATATTCCGCATTTACATGTACTCAGTTTTTTTTACTGACACGCTTTTTGTTTTGTTTTATGGCTTTGTCCCTGTGATGACCCTATTTTGGCGAGCAGAATTTACAGGTTGATATGATGCATACTTCATATGGGGGAGCTAGTGAGGAATCATGATTAGTCAAGGAGTTATTATTTTATTTTCTATATTTCCATTGTTATAGTTGTACAATAAAGTTTATATCAATAAAGAGAAGTTATTTTAGTTATTCCGCTGCATTAGTTTGAAGTTCAGTTAGTAGTTAGTATTAAAGCCTTTAACGTTATCACGTGGCGGTAATACTCTCAAGTTTCTCAAGGAGTTTTATATTAAAATAAGTTTTCCAAAAAGAGAGAAATTTGGGTGATATTATTGTGTACGGTTCGAAGATGATGGGGAATGTTGTGGAGGTTCTGTTGGCCGAGGCTCTTACGATTCGTTGGGGAATGATGGTGGCCAAATAGATGGGGATAAAAAAGATCGTGGTGGAGAACGATAATGTGAATATTATCAATGCTTTGAAGAAGCAGGAGACGGGAGCGAGTATCTTGTTTTTTTATTTTAGAAGACATTTTTTCTCTTATTAGTTGTTTTGATAGTGTTTTATGGTCTTGTGTTAAATGTAGTTGTAATAATGATGCACATGCTCTAGCTCATCCCGCCATTATGGAGGAGGGTGAAAGCATTTGGGATTTTCCTACTGATGTAATTATTGGTGCTCGTTCTGATTTATTGAAGTAAGCTCCCCTTTGGTGGGTTCTATTATAAACAAATTAGAAGTATTTTGATAGTAATTTGAAAATGTTCTACTATTACCAAACTAAGTAATATCTCATGTTTAAACCAACCCTGTGGTTATTGTATTTATTGGCCACAGTTTAAACCGGAACAAATTAAACGAAAAATCGTTGGTAATTTCTTGATATTGCTGTATGGAGCTATTCTCTCCGTGATATAATGCGTTTTTTTTGTGCTTCTAAAATATGGTGCTTGTTTCTTTTTTAATTCCACATTTTTTCACGATTTGCCCAAAAAAATTATGTCACCATCATCTATTTGCTTCAAGTTTTTTGCTTTGTTTATTGAACACAAGGGTTGAATTAGTCATACATTTAAATTCTTTCACCCATCATTCTCCATTCTCTCTCCTAAAATCAACATTTTCCCTACAACTTTAATTATTTATCTTTTCATGTCCACTTATATTAATTCCCATGAAAAATGATAAACAAGCACTATATTATGGGACGCATTGTTACAGAGAGCCAATCATATGGTGCACAAGGGCCATGAGTCTTCTTCATTATGTTATTACTCTCCCCCTTTTGAACTCCCTTCTATCATTCTAGGGATGTTTTAGGTTGACCTCCTAATTAGGTTAATTCCTAGTTTTCTTCTCCTAATAAAAAAACACTATATTATGGGATGAATGAAGAATAATTCATCAAATGAATCCGTTTCACCCCCGTAATCAAGAAAACTGCAAAATAATCAATTGGTAGGTTCGTGTTTCTTCACCTTAATTTTTGTGAGACCAATAACCACAAGGCTTTTTAGTTGGAAAATTTGCAAAACAGTACATTATAAAACACATTTTGTGAGAAACTACCTAATAAAGAAAGAGGCACAAAACTACCTAATCCGATCACTGGTAACTTTTTGCCACAAAATAAAATAATAAGTAGTTCTATGCCCCATATTTTTATTAGAAGTTTTTCGCAAAGGTGCATTTTATAAGTTAGTTTCCAACAAATTTTCCTTTTTAATACTACCCCCCTTCTCAAATAAGTGAAAATCTTCTCTCAAAAAGCTCTCACATAAAAAATAGACGTGTTCACTTATTTCAGAACAGAGAAAGTATTATATTTATATTATCATCATTTGTACAATTAGTTATTCAGTTCACCTGCAAAATGGCATCAAAAGATAAAAGATCAACTGAATCCTTCGTTGAAAACTTGATCATCTAGTATTATTCATAATCAAGAGTTTATAATTTATTACAAAGATTGTTACAAAATGGGGCAAACATAATCCACAATGAGCTGCCCAATTGAGTTTTAAGATCTCCTACATATACAATCTCAACCTGGTACAATAACTAACGAACACAATTGGTGTAACTTTACCATCACCTACCAAGGAGAAACCAAGAGAGTTTCACTTGAGCATGAATATGATAGTTATCGATTCAATCGAGGACTTTCCGAAGTTCATGTACTAGTTGTGCTCGCCTTGACGAATCCACCTGCATTCAGTTTCAAAGGTCACTTCTCGAGTACAAGAAATCAAGAGCAATTACACAGTACCTTAAACAGGCCAACCATAAAAACAGAAAAAACAACTTAGAATACCTTCTGAAGTAGGGCAGCAAGACCCTGAGGTAGAGCTCCCAAATCTGATGTCGAATTGCCAATATTTGATAGCTGATGTAATACCTTCTGTACGCGCAACTCTTTTAGCTTCTCCTCGTAGTTGGCAGGATTGTCCTTCCATCTGAAGAAAGCCTGATCATCATCCCAACAAGCATTGGGTGTCTCTGGAGTACTACTATCGGACTCACAGAACCATTTGTTGATCAATTCCATGGCAGATTTATGGGTCAACCCTTCACCAGCAGCATCTCTAACGGTCTTGATAAGTGATTCCTCCATGACTCTCCTGTACAATCTCTTGTAGAAGAATGAGCGAGAATTTCTCCAATCGAGGACTTCCCTGACAACACCTTTGGCAGCCATCCTTAAAGAAGTATCATGTAATTCAGCAAATTTGGTGGCAATCTGAATATATACAGGCAAAAGTTGCTTCTCCCGAGCTTTTATTTGCTGCTGCAGGAGTTCAATATTAGCATAAGAATTGTTGGTCTTGGCTTCTACAAGTTTTGCCTTGAAATTGATGAGCTGTTGATCAAGCCTTCCCATACACTCAACCAATTCCCTGGTTCTGAACTTGATTTCAATCATTCCTTCTGGCTCGAGAACATTTCCTTTAGCTGTCCGATCAGCATACATTTCGATATGGTCTGAATTAATTCTACTATCCACAACAACCCATGCCCCACCACGAAGCTCCCCCATCATGGGGATATAAACAAAAACAGGTTGATTGTAAGTCCTAAGGTTCTCAACAATTGTGGATCCTGCCTGAAGGATCCCTTCAAAGAGGTCCCTTTGCCCACCTGAGAACCCTCTCCAGTTAGCTAAAATGAAAAGAGGAAGTTCTTCCCTGTTGAAATCCAACAGGGCTTGTGCTGTCTTGGTTGCGGAATCTGGGAACCATACTTGCCCCGCTTGTGGGACCACTCTCTCATGAGAGTCGAGCTGACCAGGATCTGCTGGGATAACTTGCATCACGGTCTGCGTCTCGACAGCCACTATACCAACTGGAATTCCTCCCAGTTTCGCCCTTCCTGTCACAACTGTTCTTGCCCAGCCTTCAAGTGTTTCAACAAAACTATCCTTGTCAAAAATACCAGCAAGCCATTTGCCGTTGGTGTCAAGTACACCAGATATAGCACCACGGGGATCACAGGAATTTTCTGGCAAATACTCAACCTCTCTTTCTGGAGGGTCTAAAGAGCGTGAAATTGGAAGTTCACCCCCAGAATGAGATGGAACATAGCTGAGCCACTTCACGATAGCTGAAATTCCTTCAAGATCATCAGACACTGTGAGATGCACAACCCCATTTGTGCCCATGATCTTTGGCCCACCAAGTTGCATGTGCGAACTGTAAACCTCGCGACCAAGTAGTTTATTTAATGCAGAGAAGCCAGTCAGAATGATGGGCTGATCTAGCCTCTGAATACAACGCATCCCAAGGCGAGCAAGATAGGCACCGATGCCAACTGTTCTACCTGTAACAAAAGTAAGAGTAAATGTTTCCTTGTAAGCCCTTGAGTAGGCACTGGCTATAGCTCCACTTCCTGATAAGTTCTCAACACCTAGTCCGTCCTCCTTCCCTACAACAGTGTCTATAACAAATCGAGATTCTCCACTCTCAAGTTTTAACTCATGGGCCATAACTGAGGATCCTATACGGCCATAATCTTCAGGAGTTAAGTACACATACTGGAAGCCACCCTCAGGGTTTGACTCGTCGGACCAGCCAACTTTAAAGCAGGCTTTTACTTCTTCAGCAACACCAAGTCGAGCCCCTGAATTAGCAGCCAAATAAATCAGAGGAAGCTTCTTGGCACAGGCAAGATCCGTAACTGCAAGAAAGAAAGCATCTTCTCTTGGTCCAAAAGATCCAGCCTTGAAGGTGACATCATTTGCTACGACTAATATTGTTCTTCCATCAGGGAACTCGGGAGTAGACATTTCCATTGACCAGGCTACCATACCAACATCATTTAGACCAGGGCTCCGGTCTATAGGGACGAGTGGAGTACCCCAGGTGCCTTTTGGATCAGCAAACGCCAGCTCTGTTACTTGTAGAAGTACTTTGTCAGACGGTTTCTTCACATCTGGAGCCTGAGATGCCCATGATTGCTCCAGAGCAGACAAGAAAGCCTGAAAACAGCAGCAGAAATAATGTAAATCCATTGACCTCTAAGGGAAGATAAATAAGTCCTGCCACAAGCCAAGGCAACTTGGTCACTACTCACTAGAATGTGAAGAAATGATGCTTAATAACCATCGGAGACCCTTGCATAGTCAAAAGAAATAGATAGGATACAATATGCAAGAACAGGTTTTAGATGGAGCAGAGGGGGAGGGAAGTGGGGAGGGGGGAAACCGCAAATTTAAAATTCCATACCAATGGGAAATCATAGCAGTAAGTTGTGCTGCTTTTCATGGCCTGAAGTCGCTTACGAGCAAGGACCCCTAGTGGTTGATAGGGTGCATTCACAGGTATCCCATGAAGGGGGCCCTGAACAGATACCGAATGGTAAACCATTTCATGTTGGCGGTTATCCTCCAATTCACGGTAAACCTGGATATCATTCATGTAATAAATTTATCAAACTCAAAATTTATTCATGTCAAAGATTTAATAAGAATGGAAGAAATAATGTATCTTGCTTAATCAATTCAGCACCAATATATTAATCAGTACTAACTGGACTTAAAAACATATGCTACTATGGTTTTCGAATTTATGCATCCAAAGTTCCAAACCATGTAATAGATCTTCTGAAAAAGAACTGGTTACATTCAATTTTAATTAATGTAAAGCACATTTACAATAACAGTATGCATTTGCAGATTCAAAGAAAAGCATTGAACGTCATCTTTGCAGGTTATACATCTTGATGCATAATAAGCTCCTGAGCTCATCTACTGAGAGTTGAGAGTAGGCTGGAAGGCTGAAGCGATGAGATTATATATTGTACAATCTCTAAAGCATCTTCAGATGCAGACCACGCGGCTTTTACATTTGACAAATTCAACAGATTTCAAATGTGCAATTCATTGCATTTCAAAGTAGATGATCTTTTCATTCTAAACTTTTACAGACACCAATAAGAAATTTCCATGGACTTATGCTCCTAAACTTGCTTCCACCTAGCAACTAGTAATTCCATCAATGTGTCATGAAAATCTAGCCTGATACTGATGGTAAAAACTATATCTATATCTTGGACGAGGTTTATAATAGAAATGTTCAAATTCAAACTTACATGTACGCTGCAAGTATGACCAGTCATATTAGTAACTGCGACCCTCCAAGAACCATTGGCTTTCCCTGCGGATGACATCCAAAGCTTCACTTCCCACTCACAAACATTTAATCGATGCATTCTTACTCCAGAAAAACTGTGGATTTCACGCGCAAGCTCTTCCAAAAGGATCTGAACAGCTGCCTCTTCTTGTTGGTCGTCTATGTTCACCTCCCTGGAAACAATTGGTAAAGATAACTCATCTTTTAGCAAAAGATGGAAAATGACCACCAAGGAGGTATGGAGCAATAAATACCTGTGATATGGCACAAGATCAGGTATTTGTTGCTCTCTTACAATGTACAGGTACATATGAGCGTGATCGGGTTTCAAAGTAGCACTGTGCGCATTAAGTTCCAGCTCTTCCATTGCAGCTGTTAAGGACCTTAATATGCTTCTTGAAGTAAAAGAGATTGGTCTTTGTGTTCGAAGAGTTTTTAGTTCAACCCCTGTGAACTCAGAGATGGGCTGTCTCACAAGTGTTCTCAAAAACATCCTCTGAATGGATGGCTTGTCCATGACAGTATACAGGTGCCATTGGCGATCCCGGGAAGGTGTATATTTAATATTTTCATAGCCCTTCAGCTTGTCCTAATTTCATAAAGAATTAGAGGCCGTCAGTTCAGGACTGCACAATTATATTATTTAGGTGCTCTATAAACATTTTGGAAACTATTTAGAGCCAAATAGCATTAAAAGAGAGGAACAAGACCAAGCAGAAGAAAAAAACAAAGTTAAAAGCCTCGTACCAGTTCCAGATACATAGATAGAGGAGGTTCCAAATGACGTAGTAAAGGTTCCTCAATGTAGTAACATTTTTCTTCTGACCAATAGAATGAATGCCTCATAGGGGTTCGGCCTTCATCTCTCTGTATGATGCAACTAATGACCCCAACACCAACAGCACGAAGACCTGAACTCACTTCTTGCTCTCTCAGAATTTTGGCCAACTTATCTATTCTCTCCTGAGCCTGATCTTCATCACCACTGCACATACAGAAAACACAGATGATAAGCTATTAAAATATGATAAATATTTTTGGTTGCTACATAAAATTCCACTCTGTGAGCCACAGAAGCACAACAAACTCATTGAAGGCTGAAACTGGGACACGTTCCATCAGAAGCGAAAAACAGATTCAAGCGCAACATACATGATAGAATTGAAGCATGGTGCACTGTTAACATAAGAAGACTTTCTCAAGCCATTAGTAACAGACTAGAGTTTTTATACCTATCCTGCAACAAGCTCATTTGGTTATTCACCCCCACGAGTGAGATATGAAACATGTTCCCGTGGCTAAGCGGTTCTAAAGAGCCACTTGAAATTGTATCATCAGAGTCATGAATTGTTTCCCTCAATGCAGCAGTAATTACTGTTGGCAGAAACTGGAGAGATTTAATAACGACCATGACCCCCCACTTTCTCTCACAGTGTTTGTCAGCAAGGGCTTGGTTAGAGGACAGATCATCAGAGACATTTGCTGTTTCAATGTGGTCCTCCATGAACTCCCAAGAAGCAATGAGACCAGATCTGTGCCACTGCATCCTGACACTTCCCTTGACAAGATAAGGCTGAAAAAAAGAGATTGCAAACCGAGACATAAAAAAGAGTAATATAATGTGAAACTGTTAGATTACAATAAAGGCTTAACATGTGAAGTATATATTTACCTGATAAAGCCTCCGTACATAGGTCTCGACAACCCGCCTCTGTAGTGTGTGATCACTGTGATCAAACAAGCCTACAAGGGCATCTTCAACAGCCAGTGGAGTACTCACAAGAGCCTCCATACGTTCATTAATAGCACTTTTTCTTTTTGGGGTATCCATATTTTCACCTTCCTCTGTAAACATTTCTAACTCGGAAAGGTTTCTAGCAATGTTTGAACGAAGCTCACTCAATTTGGTTTGTTCAAGTAATTGACTAGCCTTGAGTGCCAACTGCAATTATTGGAGGATTATGAGTCAGGTTCATCAGACTTCAACTACCACAGTCCACAGTAGCATACAGCTTGAAATCCAGCTGTATACTATACTGAGATAAGCATAGGTCAGAGTATCACCAACCTCAGAGTACATCGTGTGGTTCAATTGCGAGAAACGAATAAGTTTCTCCCTGTACGCAGCAGGATTTGGGTAAACCAGTTGTTCCATGAGCCGTAGGATCAATTTATTTTTGTTTTTAACACCCTGAAAGCCATAAGAAATACATAAACAAGCCTGGAAGAGATAAGGGAAGAAAAATCGATCAAATCAGAATCTTATGTCACTTTTTACGAAGCATTTGGCATACCTGATGTGATAGTACGATGTCCACAACCTTTAACAGATCCTTGCTATACTGAAGGCGGAGACGTTCAATCACATCAGCCTGGATGGATTAACATCAGATTTATAAACTAATAGAGTATTTGGCAGGATCATAGACCATTAATATAAACAGACTCTTCTGGTCCAAAGATAGACTAGTCATTATAGCTGGCTGCAGTGTACAAACATCACTACAAGTTAGCAACACACGATCATATGCAACATGGGACTGTAATTCTGAAGGGACACAGGATGAATCTCTACAGTTTCTCCAGTGCAGGTGAAGTCCACAGATTACTGGTCATGAGTTTGTAAAACAAGCAATTACTGATAGTGTTTGAGATAGGGGACAAGTTTCAATAGCTAGATAAACAGATCACAGAATGTAGCACAAAGCCCCAGTGAAACCATAATGCAAACAAAAAAATGATTGTACTACATAGAAGAACAAACCTGGATATTGTCACTGAACAATTCTTCAGCAGACAAATACTCTTCGAAAAGAGACTGAACAATAACACGGGCATGACTCTCTCTCCCACCCTCATAAGACTTTGCAAGACTCATTAGAGGCTCAATCAGCCTCTCTTGAGCTCCTCTCTCTTTTTCAGGGCATGAGCTTGAATGGGCCTGTGAAAAACAATCACATTACCAACACAAGTAACTCCAACGAAACGATTATTTACAGAATGGTAGAAAAGTCGGGCACTGACCTCAAGAACACTTTTCAACAACTTAGCAGGAAATTCAATGTTCTGGGAATTGGTAATTCCTTCAAAATCTCTATATTTTGATTCCAACTGAAATCCAAACACAAGGAAAAAATGTGTCAATATTGTGAGCAATAGACAGACAAAAATAAAAAACATACAGACTACAGATGTTCAACCATGATCAGCATTGTAGAATGTAGAAACATACTTCATTTCTCAGATCTTTGGGAAGCCGTGTTGCTAGGACAGACAGGCATTCTTGCCATTGCAGGAAAGGAAGTTCAGGACTGTCGAGGCAGATCAGCAAACTCTGGACTACCTGAGAAAACAAGAATCTCATTTGTAAGAAAGCTTCCTAATAAGGGAGCAAAATATAGGTGCTCCAGCTCCATTAGGCACCACATATTCTGCATCAGTCCCTTCAGAGGCTAGCCCATAAAACAATTACTGTATCTAGAGATATCATCAGCAATGCAACTATATAGATGTTCAGGGACAGTTAATCCATGACCAGAATACGTACTTCGTCTATGTTGTGTTCATAACCCGCAAGAATCATCCGAGCTGCATTTAAACTTGCGGTGCACCTTTGATGAATTTTGCCTGAAATTGCAGTTGGCAATCCCAAGATAGGAAAGCTACCACGGAATGGTTCAGCTTTCCTTACAGCAGAAGGATCATCCAGCTCTAATCTTGCTATAAGCTCACCAGCCTACACAGCAAGCACTAATATTGAATCAATATTGAACATTAGTGCTTAATCTAACATTCTTCAAAGTCAAATGACGCTTACCTGCATCGCTTGACCTTCAGACATCTTAAACTGTATTATACCAGATGCAGGAGAAAGCAAAGGCATACACATCTTCATAACCTCAACTTCAGCATACGGTGTATCTGCATCAATGTGACTATTATCTGGTACCAAATATCGCATCAGCTTACAAGGTGTCTCTGCGATTAACTTTGAAGGATCGTGATCGTTCTAGATACAGAAAAGTAGAAAGTTTATATCAGGCTAGGCATTATAAAAGTTTTAACTACTTCCTTCGTATTTTTTTAGTTGCACCATTTCAGTTTAGGCACTATTCATCAACCAACTTAGAAGTAATTTACTATTATACAAGAAAAAACATAGTCAAGTGGGATCTTGTATTCTTGTTAGATTCATCTCAATATGAAGATTCCACATATCAAAATTTTATAATTTTTATTTATACGCAATTAGAGATATTAATATTCAAAGAAGCATGTTGGAGTATGTGAAAAAGCAAATAGTGCAACTAAAAAAATTCAGATATAGTATATGCAAATAAAATACAAGACAATACCTGAAGCAAACAAGTTCTTCCATCAATAAGAAGGCGAGTTCCTGCTGCTTCTTCCTCAGCATATATCACGTGACTGTTTCCGTCCAACTGCATCATATTTTGAAATACAATATAGTTCAATTACTAATGATCGAAATCAAGAAATCTAAAGTTAGCGCACTAAGCTGATCAGCAAACTGTCCCTTTGGAAAGCACAGCATTTATTGTTGATGAAACAACCTATCGCAGGCTCTCAACACCTTCATAACCTGTCCTATGGTAAAGGTAGTCTACTTAATCCTAAATGAAAGAATACCTTGATTTTGTAAGAAACAAGGTCGCTTAAGAACTAATCAGAACATTTCCCCACTTGCTGGGCGACAGGATAGGGATATTGCAATATGCACTTAGCATGATTACCTACATTCTTAAACATCAGGAATGCATAAAGAAAAGCTTTCTCAGAGAAAGTGTCAATTTCACGTTATAAGTTTTTAAAAAATTTAAGGAACTACAAATATTTGGCCTCTCTATACATGAATATTACTTTGGGTTAACATTATGATAGGTTAAAATTCATGTACCATACTCTTACTAAATTATTATCTGCTTTTTTTTGTAGTTGATAGCAGGTTGTCAATGCTTTTCGAATCCAGGATCTTATTTTTATATTATGATTATGAATATCATTTACACTATACAGTGTAGATAAATCAATAAAACAGCTATTACCTGCATCAATAGACCTCCATCTCTCAATGTATGTATTTCTGCCTCAATTTCTGACTCATTCATTCTCAGTCTGTAACTTCCTGGACCGCCCTTCATCATTTCAATCTGGAAAACAGCAACCATGTTATGGTGACTGTTAGAAATATACTTCGAAGTGTTTAAATAGTACATCAATTAAAGCTGAAATGATTCATGATGCAGAATAGCATGAAACATACGGTGTACTTGCTCCCCTCAATATTTAGAGAAACTTTGGAGTGGACAAGTGATATATGCTGCAATCACCATAACAAAATTAATGTGAATAAATGAAACAAACAATTAATATTGATAAAGTAATCTCAAGATGCTCTGTTTCTTTACATACCTTTGGAGGGATTTGACCCTTCTCAAGATAGCCAATATATTCTGAAACAGTAGCCGCACTACTAGCAGCTGCTTTCTGGATATAAAGAGCAGGGAAAGGGAAGTGTCATTTAACAAATACGTTACAAAGAAAGATGAATACGACAGAGGAAGCTTTTGGAAGAAATAATCTTTAAATAAGTTATACATACATAAAGCGCTCCTCCCACAACAGAGATGTACCAGGGTGGCCTTTCAGCTCTGACCCTCATTGCTATTCTGCTATCCAACCAACCTGTATGAATTTTGTTATCTCTGTAATCTGAAGACTGGTGGAACCAAAAAATATTAGTGTCGGAACTTCGGCAGTTGCAGGTGACTTTAATGGAAGAAAGGCAGAATCTGGAAAGGGGGAAATAAATCCCAAGTTAAAAGCTTACATTTAGAAGATCGATGGTGTAATCAACATTAGTACGAATTTCACCACGAATTTGAATTTCTTTCAGACCAAGAACCATATTTGCTATAGCCGTGCCTCTAGATTCACCAAATGCAAAAACATGGCCTGAAAGAAGTTAATTAATTTTAGCCTTCATTAAGTATAATAAAGTTTACTATCAAAATAGAACCCTTAGGACTGCATATATCATTTTCCTTAATTAAAGCTTATCACTGCTAAAAAGCAGCAGTAATAAGAAGTTTACTATCATGTTCGGATTATCATACAGCTTCAGCCTTCAGGTTATCATACTAAAGCAAAGATTCAAAACTCATTTCGTGTGTTCCACCTTTAACTTACCAAATTGAGAATCTGAGAACTCATGGATGCCTCCCCCAGACTGCAATTGAAAACTTGTATCATCATGAAGCTCATAAGTGAATTAATTAAATGGATGACGTGGAAATTTGAGATATAAAGGAAATACCTTAACAGAGAAGTAGGCCCACACATTTGGTTTACTTTTGAAACTCAGCTCCTACACAAGACACCCATGAAATCAATATCTCAACAACAATTGCAAAACAAACCAATTCAGAAAGTAAAATAAAGGAACTGGGACAGTCTAACCTGTACTTTTCCACTAGTAGGCTTGAACCCATCATCTGGGTCCTCACTTGTCACACGTACGGCGATACAGTGACCTTTTGGTTTCACAGACTGGGCCTTATCAAAATCAAAAGGAGTAGCCACAACTGATGTTTTTCTCCAAGCATCATAACCCCCACCATGTTCCTTACCATAAAATCGCCTAATTTCTGTTTTGAAATTGCACAAACAAGTCATCTCACAAACGGGAACAAGATGGATTACAAAACATATATAATCAGAAAGGGAGCCAGTCATTTACCAGGAATTTTCCAAAGCGGGATACCCATGCCAACTGCAACCTGAGCAGCTGGAATATTTATTTCAGCAATCCACTCAGTAACAGGGTGCTCCACCTGCATTTAGCATATGCAAGAAATTTAGAATGTGGCACATTATATCCATCATTTTCTTCAAATAACAATGAACAAAAAAAAAGTGAAAGATGCATAATTTAGTTAAAAAGAACGAGATTTCGAATGTGCAGGTGCAAGTGTGCAGCTGAATATAACTTCACAAGGCATGGTTGACGTTACTTGAAAGATCGGAATAAACATATATCATGATCTGTTCTGTCGGGAAAGAAAACAAAAAACATAACATTTCAACAAAACAAGGCATGCAATCAGGATATTGCTGGGAGATTGTTCAAGTCCGGAGGAAATTACGTTGAATTACTGGAGTCTGCATCATCCCTACATTTCTTTCCTGATTCATGATCTCACGTTCATAAAATGTGCAAGTGAGTACATCCTGGCTACTAATGAGAAGGTCAGGGTGCTCTGTACCTGTAGCCGAGGGTTCAGCTCAAGGAAATAATACTCGCCAGTTTCCATGCTGTACAAATATTCAACAGTTGCTGCTCCAACATAATTTACACATTTGGCCAACCTTCTAGCTGCCTGCTCGAGTTTTTTAACTGTTTCTAGTGAAGCTACAGTTATTGGGCCCTCTTCAATAATCTGATCAATTGAGATAGAACCATTCAATATCATGTTTGCCTAACAATCCATAAGATATATGTTGCTTACAAAAATCATAAAATAAGTCCCTTTGAAAAGCATATGTTAGACCCAGGACATACTAAACTAAAGGAAATAAAACAAAATTTTCAACTAGGTACCCACCTTCTGGTGCCGCCTTTGAACACTGCAATCACGGCTATGCAATGCTGCGACATTGCCATATTGATCGCACAGTAACTGTACTTCTAAGTGTCGACTCTGCATAACATAAATAATACCTTTTTAAGACAAGAAACTTTAAGTCATCTTCATACACGCTTATTCCATTATTGCATCGATGTTGTAGAAAGTCTAACCTGTGAAGCCACCTTCATAATAAATATGGGTGATCCAGGAACTTCACCCTGCACTTGCTTGAATAACGCCCTTACTTCATCATCATTGTGAACCTGAAAAGCGAAAAACCCATAAAGCATAATGAAAATTTGGTGGAAGGATGGTGGTTGTATATGCATTAGGGGGATCTAACTTATACTACTTCCAAGCATTCGTCCATAATCTATGTCCAGATAGAAATCCTTTTCAGAAAGTTGGAAGAGCACAAGTTCAATGATGGATAACAGACATCATCCCCAAGAACTAACTCACCTTTCTTATTCCTTTCCCTCCACCACCCCAAGAAGCCTTAATCATAGCTGGATAACCAACAACTTGACAGCTAGCAATTGCTTCCTCTGTGGTAAAAACACAGGCTGCCTTGTATACATTATCAGGAATTGTATCTAGGCAACTCTCAGAAGGAACTTTTACCTAAAGGATAGAGATATATACAAATGATTAGAAAACTCCAAGCAATCGGAAAACTTTGTAACAACTCCAAGAAATTGATGCATACATGAGAACCACTCCATGGAAGAGTTGGAACATCTGCAGCTTGAGCGATCAATGACGAACCAATTTTATCTCCAAGAGCAGCCATAGATACAGCAGGGGGCCCTAAAAATACAATTCCCTTTGCATTTAGAGCATCTGGTAACTCAGGGATCTCTGACGCATGTCCCCAACCAGGCCAAACTGCATCAACATGTGTGATTTCCGCCATCTAAAAGAAAAACAAAAAATAGAATAATTAAAATCCCTATCCACAAAACTTTACCTTCATTACCTAATTTTCATATATTGAAATAAGTTTTAGAATTACGAAGATACACTTTTTCATAATTGAATATGGAAGACAATGCTGCAACAACAGAAAAACTTGCACCTCAACAATGAGCTGCACATTGGCATAGTTATTGTTGTTAGTCCCTCCAGGGACTTCAACAAACTGGTCAGCCATTCTAATATGCTCTGCGTTGATTCTCATGTCCTCGGGAGTAGCCATGGCCACTAATAATATAGCTTTCTCATTTCCAAAGGTCTCGTAAGCCCATGTCCGAACACTTCGTATAAATTTGACAGCTGCCATCCCATTGTTTGCAATTAATACACTATGGATTGGTCTTTTTCCTCCAAGGGCATAACAGAAGTCATCAACTATTGACAATGTAGAAGAATTCCTCAGTAGAGTTGTTCCATTCATGTATTCAAGATTTCTCACTGTAGTAGCCATCATAGGATCTTCCTTGGTTAAAACACCGATGCGCCCTTGGTATTGCCCAAATATTAGGCCACTGCGCCTATATCTGTTTACCACACCAATAAAAAGAAACACAGCTCTCTCATTAATTACTAATCACCATGCTTACAACATCAAATTTCAGGATTGACATCCATTACAGACAATATTTCCTGGTCATCCAGACAATCCAATAACGAATCGAGTAAAAAACTGAATCCTGGGTTACTTCTTTTTGCTGTTAAAAAAGAAAACTACTAAACTAATTGAAGTGAGCTACTAAACATATGAACAACTATAAAAAAACAATTTTTCGATTCTTTCTTACTTCTCTCCGTTACATACATAAATTCTGCTGCACAATTCGCTTCGGAACTGACAATAACCCATCTAAAGAACAGCTAAACTGGGTAATTAAGTAACAATAACCAATTACTTAAACTGGGTAGCCAACAATTTTTAATCACAAACAATGAAAATAACAACTAACCAAGGGATAAAAAAAAGCTGCATACCAGCTAAATTAATAGTAGAAGCACTTGTAAGAAAGCAATATTCAAATCAGTGATTTGAACAGAATCATGGATGATAAGAATGAAATAAGTCAAGAGAGAATCAAGTGTCAACAATCAAACACATATAAAAGAAAAACCAGCAAATATTGTCCAATTTGGACTACACATATAAAGGTTAGTAAGAAGCTAGTCAGTCAACCAAAGCCAGCCACCAAAACCAGTCACATTTTCTAGTATGTTTACCCAACCAAAAAAAAAAAAAAAGAAACACAAAAATGAAATTTACACTATTCTACACTATGTTAGCTCAACTGCACGCTACCAAAAACCAACCAAAAAATATATATAAAGAATAAAAAATAATCAAATAAATAAGAACTTTGAATAACAATATTAAAGAGAGAATTTTTTTTTTTGGTGAAAATTAAAGAGAGAATTGAGTAACAACAAACCTTTACTGGGAAACTAAATATTGTTCTGAATTGGCATCTGGGTACTTTGTGTTCTTGGATCAAACTATAAAGATCATACTATGATAAAGTGGTATACCAAAATTAATTGGAAAAAAGATTCAAAATTTTAAAAAGAAGTTAATGTTATTGTACCATAACTATTCATATAAGAAGAAGAAGGTGGAATTATAATGTTAGGGGGGAAGATTTAAGAAGGGGGTTGGTTTGGTTTGAGGCGCAGGATGCCTTCACGTTATTAACGGCCCATTTATTTGGGTATGCACGTGGCAACTGCCCACCTTTCAGCTACCATCATTCTTTTCTTTTATTATGCCGTTGCTGCTTCAACTCTTCAACTACTTCTCATATTCGTCTACATCGCTGCGCTTAAATACAATTTGTTTCAAACTCTTTTCTTTTTCTAGATCAAGTGATCAACCTCAAATTCATACGACAATCAAAATTACCTATCAATGTCATGCAATTTAGTATAAAGAATTTGAATTTGGAAATATTAATTGTCTTTAAATAATTAGTATATTCAATGGGAAAATCATAAAATTTATGAGAGTGACATAATGTCACTTTCGTAAACAATCCATTCTAATAGAAAACAAATCTTGAATCGAATCTCTTGACGATAAAAACAATGTACATAAAAATTATTTCTTATTTCCGTATATACCAGACATAATAGTACATCAAGTTGTAAAAGGTAAAAGTGAAATCTCAATCAATTCTCTCGACGATCAAGCTACCATACTTAAAAGAAATCACATTTTCTATCACTCTTTTCGCATATATCACTCATAACAATGTATCTATTCGTTCTGTGCAAATGCAAAACCTAAATTAATTTTATCGACCATCAAACTACCATACTTAAAAAAATCAAATCGTGTATCTCGCTTTCATATATATGTATCAAACATAACAATACATCAATTCACGATGAAAAGAAAAAGTGAAACATGTATCTAAGACACCTAGTTACCTCTTTTTGAGTTGAAAATTCATTATTCCTTTTGCACATTGGGATAAAATAGGATAATTGGAGGAGGTTTTTGGGAATGGAAGATTAACAACATCACAACGTTGAGAAACAGGTAACATTATCAACCCCTTAATCGTTCTTCCCTATGTGTGTGTGTGTGTTTTTTTTTTTTTTTCTTTTGGAGGAAAAAAAAAATACTCTAGTGTCGTTCTATGAACGTGACTATTATAGGGCAACTGAGATTGTTATGTTGTGGGAGTAAATAATGACAGCTATTGTAGAAGCAATTTTACTGGACAAAAAGGGTTTCTGAAATTTATGTCACATGTTTAGCAAATTTACATCTTTACTGGACAAAAAAAAGAGAGGCGTTGGGAGATTTATGTTTTGTTTTGCTTTAGGTTGGTAACTGTAGTCAGTTTTATGTCCCTTTCACTTCGGGGAAACACTGACTAGATCTCTTCGAAATTTTTTTATTTTTTTTAAAAGTCTTCAATAAAAAAAAATATGAGTAAATGTTCCATAAATATTTGCCAACCCTATATGTAATTTTTTTTAGGGACAATATTAATTAAGGAAAACTATCTTCTAACTTTGGTTAAAAACTAATTTTATCCCTAAAAAAGACACTTCGGTAAATATAAACTGAAAAAATAATTTACATAAATATAAAATATTGAAGGTAAATAGTGAAATAAAAAATTATATACAATTCATTAAAGCCATTTGTATTAAATTTCTTGATATTCGAATAGAACATGGCTAACCTACATCAATTCACCGCCAAATTTTCCCGTAGGAATGCGTATGGGTCGAGTTTGGGGTGGAACCTGCTAGACTCAGACCTGTAAATCTTGCTTTGGACTTGGATTGGCCTTACATTGGCTCTAGAATTTTGTGACTCAGATTGGCTCTAGACCCACAGGGTCAGATATTGGCTAACTTTGTTTTAAGATCCATTGGATTCGAATTTGGTAAAAACTTTAATTACTCTTTATATATTTTATATATTTTGTAAAAAAAAAAAGTATATGGTGAGGTATGGGTCTGGAAATTTATCAGACTGGGAGCGAAGTCTGATTTTTATTTCCTAGACCCAAATCCAACCAGATCAGACCCAAATTCAATGGATTTCAAAAATCTAGAGCCAGACCATTAAAAATGGTCGAGTTCGGCCGGATCTTGGTTAGATCCTAGGTCCCTACATCGATATTCTCCTGTAGTACAAAGGTGTAACAAAGCTTGCCACCTATAAATCATCAATATATCATATAAATAATATATAAAGCAGAGTACAAAAGTCAGATCACAAAGCCGCGACATTTGGCAAAAGTCAGATCACGAGGCCGCGACATTTGGCAAAAGCCAGATCACGAGGCTACGACATTTGGCGTCGTCATTGGTGGACGCCATTTGTCGCGCTGATTAAGTGCCATGTCATATTTAAAAAAAAATATAAATAGAGTTCTTAATTGATTAAAAAACAAATAGAGTTTAGGATAAGAATAAAATAGTTGGGTTCACAATGAAAATCTTAAATATAGTAAATTGATTATAACTTTTAATATATAGTTCGTAAAATTATAATTTTTGTACCATTGGAAAGTGTTTAAAAAGTACTTTAAAACAATATCTATTTATACTATATTTAAAATTTTATATTAAAGTAACCTATAAAAGGAAACATTGACTATATACGAACGTATTAAAGTAACCTACTGTAATTGGAATTAGCGATTCAATTAACCTACTGCAATTAGAATTAGCGATTCAATTAACCTAATGCAATTGGAATTAGGGATTCAATTAGAATTAGGATTGTTATAAGATATTCAATTAGAATTAGGGTTGTTCTACAAAACATATTCATGTTAGAATTAGAATATTAAAAAGTCAGCTTACGAGCTCGCGACATTTGGCGTCCTCATTGGACGCCATTTGTCGTGCTCATTAAGAGTTCTAAATTCATATCACGAGGCCGCATTTGGCAAAAGCCAGATCACGAGGCTACGACATTTGGCGTCCTCATTGGACGCCATTTGTCGTGCTCATTAAGAGTTCTAAATTCATATCACGAGGCTAAATTCATATCACGAGACCGCATTTGGCAAAAGTCAGATCACGAGGCTACGACATTTGGCGTCCTCATTGGTGGACGCCATTTGTCGCGCTCATTAAGTGCCATGTCATATTTTTTTATATATAAATAGAGTTCTTAATTGATTAAAATATAAATAGAGTTTAGGATAAGAATAAAAAGAGTTGGGTTCACAATGAAAAACTTAAATATAGTAAATTGATCATAACTTTTAATATATAGTTCGTAAAATTATAATTTTTTTACCATTGGAAAGTGTTTAAAAAGCACTTTAAAATAAGATCCATTTATACTATATTTAAAATTTTATATTAAAGTAACCTATAAAAGGAAACATTGACTATATACTAACGTAATAAAGTAACTTACGAGAATTGGAATTAGCGATTCAATTAACCTAATGCAATTGGAATTAGCGATTCAATTAACCTAATGCAATTGGAATTAGGAATTCAATTAGAATTAGGATTGTTATAAGATATTCAATTAGAATTAGGGTTGTTCTACAAAACCTATTCGTGTTAGAATTAGAATATTAAAAAGTCAGCTTACGAGGTCGCAACATTTGTCATCCTCATTGGACGCCGTTTGTCGTGCTCATTAAGAGTTCTAAATTGATTAAAATACAAATAGAGTTTAAGATAAGAATAGATAGAGTTGGGTTCACAATGATAATATTAAATATAGTAAATTGATTATAACTTTTAATATATAGTTCGTAAAATTATAATTTTTGTACCATTGGAAAGTGTTTAAAAAGTACTTTAAAATAAGATCCATTTATATACTATATTTAAAATTTTATATTAAAGTAATGTATAAAAAGAAATATTGACTATACTAACGTATTAAAGTAGCCTACTGCAATTGGAATTAGCGATTCAATTAGAATTAAGGTTAGAGTATTAAAGTAACTGAAGGTACGATTTCTAATAAATATACTCCTCATATTTCCTTTCCCTTTGATAAGAAACAAATGATGCATCATTCGTCTCCTCGAAACATGAATGTTGGATAAGATGGGACATGGTCAACATATTAGAAAGAGGGTTGATATTGTTAATTGTATTGGTCTATTGAGGCTTGAAGGGCACCGTAGCAACATACCGTAGCAATATTACCAATCCTTCATAATTTAACAAATTGTTTGATATTTATATGATATGTGCTTTAATTTGATTGTAAACACAATGAATACTAAAGAAAGGTAAGTTTTATCTTGAACTTTATCCATTAACTTTTCATTGGTCTAGAACATGTGGAGGTTTTATTTTTATTGTTTTAACATGCAGGAAGATGTAGGTTGTGTAGTATATCATGACATGTGCTTTAACATACAAAAATATTTAGGTTCTACATGATAGAGTGAATGTCTAAATTATATAGTGAGTTTCTGCATGATGTAGTGAGTGTCTAAATGATATAGTGGATTGTTCAGAAATGATGTAGTTTCTGCATGATATAGTATGTTTCTGAATGATATAGTGAGTTTCTTCATAACATATAAATTAGAAACCAAAGTCAAAGATAATGCCAAAAATAGGGGTATAAATAATATTTAAAAACTCTACCTCTTCTTCACAAAAAAGTCGGGCATTTGCCCAGGTCCCAATACTAGTATATAAATAAAGGAGAAACTTTTCGGGAGCATAGGAAGCTTCTTAAGATTTCGAGGTCATAGAGCGCGCCACGTAGGATTGCCATGTCATCAAATTTTATTTTTATCTTTTACAAAAACAGAGTTTAACATAGATTTAAATACACATAAGGTGTTCTAGATAAGCTAAAATTAGAGTTTGATTTTGCATAAACAACCTAAATTAATATATTATGTAAATTGTGTATAACTTTTGCTACGTAATTCGAAATATTATAATTTTTGTTCCATTGGATAGTGCTCGAAATATGCTCCGAAATAAGATCCATTTACAATATAGCTCTACAACTTATGAAATAGAAAGCGCCACGTAGGATTGTCATGTCATTAATTTTTATTTTAAATATTTTTAAAAATAGAGTTATACGTAGATTTAAATACATATAAGGAGTTCTAGATAAGCTAAAATTAGAGTTTGATTTTGCATGAACAACCTAAATTATTATATTATGTAAATTGTGTATAACTTTTGCTACGTAATTCAGAATATTATAATTTTTGTTCCATTGGATAGTGCTCGAAATATGCTCCGAAATAAGATCCATTTACAATATAGTTTTACAACTGATAAAAATATATTTAACTAGATGAATGGTAAGGCACTATTTAGTCTTTCTTTTAGATAAATAAAATAATAGTTATAACTATAGTGTACAGTATGTGACTATAGCATTTTATCATAGGTTCAATTTACATGATTAAACATATTATATTTAAAAACCTCAGTCTTACGAGTCCGGATCCTTTAGAATTTTAATAAAATTCTACAAGGTAGAGTTATATATAAACCATACATTTTAAAATCAAGGGCGTGTATTGGTGAAAGGGGGGAAATATAGGGGTGGATTTTGATGAGAAAAATAGAGTGGGTTTAGGATAGATAATATATGAGCTATTGATTTTTTATTCAATGGTTGATATTGCTCAAACTCTACATTGTAGAGTTCTTTTAGAACTCTAGAGGATCCAAACACCAGCCTTACTCAACTGAACCAAAACAATTTAGTATTCCAACAAAAAATATTTAGGAAATTTTGTCGCTATAACAAAAATTAAAATCTATAGCGATGAAAAAATTAGAATATGATTTTATAAAAACAACCTTAGAATGTTATAAAGGGCTCCACCTAAGCATGACATGTCATTCTCTTTTAATTTTTATTTTTTTTAAAATAGTGTTTAACATAGATATAAATACATATAAGGTGTTTTTAATAAGTGAAGATTACACTCTGATTTTGAATAAACAACCTAAATTATTAAACTATGTAAATTGAATATAGCTTTTGCTACATAATTCGCAATATTATAATTTTTTTTTTACCATCGGAGAGTGCTTGAAACATGTTCTGAAATAAGTTCTGTTTTATCCACTTGTCCAACAAGTAAGCTGTAGGCTTAGCTTCCTTGTCGAGCAAGTAAAGTAGTATCTTGAGTGTTCTTCAGATGGAGACTTGTGCAACAATGCCTGAATTAGCTTAATCCTTAGCCTTGGCTTCGCTCCCGAACCTGCACAAAGGGACCCACCCTGGAGGTTTGGGTGGTGGTTCCCCCTCCAATGCTTAAGTCAGTTATCAGGAGTAGTAAGAGAAAGTAGAGATAGAAAGAGAAAGTGAGAGAGAATTTTATCAGAGTAACTTTGCACTGTTTGCATTGAATGTGTTTTCTCCTGATTTCAGGGGTATTTATAGTGATAGCAAATTGACGACTAACCTTTAAAAACCGACCTACGGTAGTGGCCTCTAATTGGCTGAGGAATCAGATCATGACACGTGGCAGACAATGACTGGGGGATGTCTATTGACCACTCCCCTTCAGCCATTTAGCACTGCTGGGCTCTGACTGTTGGGCCAGAATTTGATCCTTTTAACTCCGCTGAGTGTAGCCCAGAGATTCAAGGCTTTTCTCTTCTTTTACTAAGGTGACACGTGTACGGCCCTGATGAGCCCAAGTGTCTCAAAGAGAGCCATCGATGTTAGACTACAACATTTGCCCCTAAAAGGGCTTTTACTGTTGGCCCATCTGACGGTTAAGGCCCTTTTATACTCAAAGTAGTTTAATTTGAAATGAAGTGGCGCGCCTTCTCCTGTGTTATACCGGTCATATTAGACCGTGGGATTCCCTTTTTAGTCATTCTTGACCGGCTGTGCAGGTTTCTTATTCCTCTATAAATATTCTTGGTGTGAAAACATTCAATCATTTAACACCTCGAACAAATTTTTCTAGAGAGAGAAGCTCTGCAATTTTCTAGAGAGAGAGAGAGATCGTCCAGCTTCAGCATCCTTCACCGAATTTCCTAGACGTTCTTAGCAGGTATCGTTTCTTTAATCCTTTTATTCTTCTTTATTCTTTATTTTTTCTTAGAAAATCAATAAAATGGAATCATCTTCGTCAAATAATCCTAGCCGACCAAGAGCTTGTCTTGACCCTAGAACCGATACTTCTTCTTCGGCACATTCTAGAGTTGGGCCTCTTCGGCCGAGTACATATTTTTTCATAGTTTTGGCCGAGAAAGTCAGACGACCCAGTCTTTACCTGTGCAGGGTAATCTGGCGCGCGTCAAGCAAACGGCCCGTCTAAGACGAAAAGCAATAATTCCATCAAATAGCTCGGATATGGAGGAATCAACTGGACGAGTGCCAGATGAGGCAATAGAGGTCCAAAGTGCTCAGTCTTTGGACAGGCCTCCTTTCGGCCATGATGCAGAAACTTCAGAAATAAAAACTGAGACCAGTACTTCTGGCCGGGACGCCGATACGGAGGAGATCGGCGAAGGTAATAATGGTAGCGATCCTGAGGCTGCCGAAGAATCAGACGAGGCCTCTACCACCTCGTCAGAGATTAGAAGACGTTTAGGTCCCCTTTCTGATCCTGGCTTCATTTTAGTTAACCGTAAGTGGTTAGAGAAACTAGGACCAGACCCTAATTTCTTGTCGTCTTTCATGCCCATGCCGGGCTTCTCCTTTGTCATTCCTAATAACGACGCGACGATCTTGAGTGCTCTCAGGAGCCATTTCGCCGTCTATAAACTGGCCTTAGATGCTGGATTGAGGTTTCCTCTTCACGACTTCATAGAACAAGTGATGCAGCACTACCACATCGGCCATAACCAGCTGGCACCAAACGCTTGGCACAACATCCTGACGTTTATTGCCGTCTGCGAGCTACGCGGCCTAGCCCTTTCCCTTCAAGCCTTTACCCATATCCATTATGCGTCTAAGGTACCTGGGGCTGTGGACGGAGCATGGCTCAGCATCTGCAACCGTCCAGGCTTCATGACAGCTTGGGGGAAATCGTCAAAGATGCACGATTGGAAAGCCGATTTCATCTTTTTACGGGCGTCCAGCGACTATGTCACAGAGAGCTACATATATTATAATAGATCCGTCACTAATACCGGACGGAAGCGGTCTTGGCTGGAGTTGGAGGACGACTTTGACGAGGAGGTGGTGGAGTACTTCAGAGCGAAGGAGTACTCCAGACACGGCCAGCGATCTTTTAAGGGACCGTCTAACTGGATACCCTTTAAGGAAATGTTTTACCAAGACGACTTCATGGTCGCTGCCGGCTTGCGGTTGGCTGAGGATAAAGGTATATTTAAAATCATCCAAGTAAAACTCTTCGTCCATAACTCATATGACGAACACATTTTTTTTTTTTGTATTTTCAGACTCGGCCAGACACCGCCTCAAACCATCTTGGATGGGGGAAATCAGCATGTCCCAATTTACAGATAATCTGTGGAAGGAGTATGCAAAGAGTAGCGCCGAAAAAAGGGCGGAAACATTGGTAATATATATATATATATATATTTTTTTTTTTTGACGAGGACCATATGAGCTCGTCCGGAATTGGCATCCAATTCTTGGACGTGGGTCACCCCAAGAAGGAGAGCGTCCAGACTTGGACGGTCACCTCCTTGGGCCCACGCTCGTCCAAGAATTGGTGTCCAATTCTTGGACGAGAGTCACCCAAAGAAGGAGAACGTCCAGACTTGGACGGTCACCTCTTTGGGGTCTAGCTCGTCTAAGAGTCGGTGTCCAATTCCTGGACGAGAGTCACCCAAAGAAGGAGAACGTCCAGACTTGGACGGTCACCTCTTTAGGACCATGCTTGTCCAAGAATTAGTATCCAATTCTTGGACGAGAGTCCCCGAAGAAGGAGAACGTCCAGACTTGGACGGTCACCTTCTTGGTGTCTTGCTCGTCCAAGAATTGGTGTCCAATTCTTGGACGAGAGTCACCCAAGGAAGGAGAACGTCCAGACTTGGACGGTCACCTTCTTGGGGCCATGCTCGTCCAGGAGTTAGTGTCCAATTCTTGGACGAGAGTCACCCAAAGAAGGAGAACGTCCAGACTCGGACGGTCACCTTCTTGGGGCCATGCTAGTCCAGGAGTTGGTGTCCAATTCTTGGACGAGAGTCACTCAAAAAAGGAGAACGTCCAGACTTGGACGTTCACCTTCTTGGGGCCATGTTCGTCCATGAGTTTTGCACCAAATCTTGGAGGAAGGTCAGCCAAGGAAAGAGATCGTCCAGACTTGGATGGTCACCTCTTTGGGACCGTACTCGTCTGGATTTTCGCATCCAATTTTGGGGCGAAGGTCAGCCATAGAAGAACGTCCATACTTGGACGGTCACCTTCTTGGGGCCATACTCATCTGGATTTTTGCAATAGTAGTTATTTTTTATTTTTTGGACGATTTATCTGATGCCTTTACTTTTTGCAGAAAAATGCTCCTACAAACAAGCTTCCACCTGGAAGTCGTCCTCGTCCAAGAAGAGGCCCACTACAGCCGCTGACCAGCCTTCAGCGAAGAAGCCTAAGGGCTTTACAAGGAAGAGGGCGGATAAGGCGGCTCCTGCTGCCGAGAGTGGGGAGAAAAGAATGCCTCCCCCACAAGCCAAGGCTCTTAAAAGGGAGCCTTCGACTGCCGGATCGGCCGAGGAGGGAAGGGATGCACACGCAGCTGTGCCGCTCAGCGTTTTGCCGGCCGACTCTGCCGAGGTCAACCCAGAGTCCGCCTTGGCCTTGGTTGCACCGGGATCTGATGCTGCTGCCGAGAACTATCCAGGGTTCAGCGGCTCGGTGGCAAAGCTGGTGCCACAGATGCCTCTAGCTGTTAGGACGACATCAATTTCGTCTGGTGAGTCGTATTACCCCAACATAGTTAGGACGATGCGAGTCGGTGGACGGTCCATGAGTCCGTCCAATAGACAAGCCATCGTCTTCCCTATCAAGATAACTGACTCTCCCCCTCTTTCAGATAAGGGCAAAGGCCCTGCTATTCCCCCAACTCCTCCCACTGCTGATTCGGACGAGGAGTCCTCTCCTGCCTTCGCCAAAATGTCAAGGCTGGAGAAAGAGCGGCTGAAGCAGGAGCTCTTCAAATGCTTCCCTGAATCCTACATCAAGGGATTAAGGGGAGCGTCCGCCGGGCATGTGGGCTACATGTCTCAGCTTGCTGCCGAGGTATTGCTTTATGACTGCCTTGTTTTATACTTGTACAAATTTTTACTTTGCAAATCGTCTAATAACTTGATTTGTTTTCCTTGCCCCAGCTTCTGGCTCGCAGCATGCTAACTGAAGATTGGGCGAGGGAGCTTAGAAAGGAAAATAAGCACCTCGTCCACCAAGCTACAACGGCAGGGGACAAAGCCATTCACGACATCGAGATGGCTAACACCCTTCATCGCCAGTCGCTGGAGGCCTTGGAGAAGAGATCGGCACTCCTGGAGTCTGAGAACAAGAATCATCTTGTTAAAATCAACCAGCTATATTCCGAGCAGGATCGTCTAAAGATGATCATAGACGCTCTCTCTGCTGAGTTGAAAGGCGAAAAGGATGTCGCTCTTATTGCTGCCGCTGAGCTGAGAAGAGAGAACATTCTCCTAAGGGCAAAGACTGCCCGTCTGGAAAGGAATGCGGCCAAGGCCTTCGACGATGCCAAGGAAGGGTTGAAACAAGTCGTCGAAACGGCCAAGGACCGGGCCGTCAAAGCCTTTGGGATGCTAGCTGAGGTCCCCAGCTTCGTTCGTCGTCTGGAGTATCAAGAGAGCGTCCATCGGGCTATGGTATGCGCCGAGGAACCTCCGGAGTTTGAGGAGTCAGACGACGAGGCTGCTGCTGAGGAGGAGACCCCAGAAGACGACCAAGAAACCCCGCTCTGAAGACGAAGCCTAAGCTTAGGTTTATTCTCATGTTTCTTGGCTTGTTCGCTGCTGTATCTTTAACTCTTCAGCTCTTAAGTTGTAATTCTTTACCAATCATATATAAAAGAGAATTTTTGCCAATTGCCTGCCTTTTATCTTTCTGAATTCTAATTTTGACTAAGTATAATATTACCTTCGTCATGATCGTTGGACGTCTAGCACAGATGCTTAATTTGAGAGCAGCGTGCTTGGCTTTAGACGATCGTAACTTTTCAATAATTTTACGAAGCACAAGAATGGACCCGTCCTGAACTATCGGACGATCTGCTTTTCCTGAAGATTACAAAATTCTGTCCGAAATGCACAAGTAAAAATGTGACTCGTCCTGATATTATTGGACGGTCTACAATATTTAGAGCCTTTGATAATTGCATATGCATCCGAGTACCAAAAGAGGCTCGTCTGGGGCGGTTTGCCAAACACAAAAACGAGAGGATTGCCCTCCTAGGCTTGAACGATTACCAATTTTTGGACGAGGGTCACCCAATGAAGGAGAACGTCCATAATTGGACGGTCACCTTCTTGGGGCCATCTTCGTCTGGAATTGGCCTCCAATTTTTGGACGAGGGTCACCCAATGAAGGAGAACGTCCATACTTGGACGGTTACCTTCTTGGGGCCATCTTCGTCTGGAATTGGCCTCCAATTTTTGGACGAGGGTCACCCAATGAAGGAGAACGTCCAGACTTGGACGGTCACCTTCTTGGGGCCATCTTCGTCTGGAATTGGCCTCCAATTTTTGGACGAGGGTCACCCAATGAAGGAGAACGTCCATACTTGGACGGTCACCTTCCCGGGGCCATCTTCGTCTGGAATTGGCCTCCAATTTTTGGACGAGGGTCACCCAATGAAGGAGGACGTCCATACTTGGACGATCACCTTCTTGGGGCCATCTTCGTCTGGAATTGGCCTTCAATTTTTGGACGAGGGTCACCCAATGAAGGAGGACGTCCATACTTGGACGGTCACCTTCTTGGGGCCATCTTCGTCTGGAATTGGCCTTCAATTTTTGGATGTCCATTACCCGACTAAAGAGAACGTCCCATATTGTAAGCGAGTATTTATTGAGATTCGTCATAAAGTTTTGGACGATCTAATCATAAAGACTAGTCTTGCCCAAAGAGGGAAAGCGTCCAAAACCTTTTTGCTTTATGGACGAGCCACGTTCTAGCCGTTTTACTCGAGCTACTAACGTTCGTCCTGCATTATCAAACCATCACAAGGGCATCTATTGCCTAGGTCCTCCCTGGTTTTTGGACGACTCGCTCTCCTTAGCTCGTCCTATAGGCTTCTATTATCCCCCCGTTCTTGGGCTTAGCTCACTCGTATATTGAAGGGGAGCCGAAGTCTATGAAGGAGAGCGGCCAGCCTTGGCTGAGCCTGCTGAAGTTGATGGACGAGCGTGAGATACATGTTCAAATAATGTTTTAGCCGGCTTCCTTGAGGGAGCAACACTCGTCATTAAGTAGCGATCCCTTACTAGGGTCTGGACTACTTAGCTGTCCGTATTTTTGAAAGTAAGTATCCTTTACTATGGGCTTATTTCAGGCCAGCTTTCTCTCAGAGACTTTGACGTTACTCTTACTAGAGGTTTTGTCAATTTGACGGCCATATATGCATTATATATTTGGCCGGTCTCTTTGAGGGAGTGATGTTCGGCGTAAATGCGAGCAATTCTGACGTTCTGCTATTGTTTGTATTTTTGTCCAGGTTATTGTCACTTTTAGACGAGTAACTGATTTAATGCCCCAAAGTGAAGTAACTTGGTGAAAATAAACAAAAAGATAAGATAGTAGGAATTGTATTATATGGATTTTGCTTGGCTGAAAGCCAAGATGCATGTATACAATTCTTTTCTTACTAATATGTGCCGTGGCACTTTGGAGTAACTACAAATTACCCTACTTATATCTGACGAAGATCTGAGCTAGACGTGGTACTTCTTTAAGTTGTCGAATTCCAGTGTACGCTGAATAGATCTTCCATCTAGACCTTGCGGACGAAAAGTCCCACTTGTGTATCTCCCTGGACAATCGGATAAGGTCCTTCCCAATTTGGTGTTAGTTTTCCCAGCTCTTTAGCTCGTCCAACCGCTTCCATCTTTCTCAGAACAAGATCCCCCACCTTTAGCGGTCGTCTAACAACTCTTTTGTTAAACTCCCGAGCCATACGCAGTTTGTACAATTGCATTCTTAGCAAGGCATTGCCCCTGACTTCTGGGACTTGGTCCAAGGCCGTACGCAATGCGGCCCAGTTGGCTTCCTCTGTGTATAACATGACTCGTAGGGTGGGCTCCTCGATCTCAATGGGCAAGACGGCTTCAGTACCATAGACTAGCATGAAAGGCGTCTCGCCTGTAGAATTCTTAGCAGTTGTTCTAATGGACCATAACACCAATTGCAGTTCTTCAGCCCATTGCCCTTTGGCGTTGTCCAGCTTCTTCTTGATTCCATTTGATAGAATCTTGTTGAAGGACTCGACTTGCCCATTAGCTTGTGGGTGGGCGACTGCTGCAAAGTGAGCTTTGATTTCTCTTTCTGACAACCATTCTTTCAGCTTAGGCGTTTCGAACTGTGGATCATTATCAAAGACGATTGACTGAGGCATGCCAAATCGAGTTATAATGTTCTTCCAGATGAAGCCCTTGACGTCGTTTGTTGTTATTCCTCGCATGGCTTCAGCTTCTATCCATTTAGTGAAATAGTCCACTGCTACAATCACAAACTTCTTTTTCCCGGCCACGAGGGAAAGGTCCTAGGATATCCATGCCCCATTTGGCAAAAGGCAGAGGGAACAAGATGGGGGTCAAATAGTTGGACGGCTTCTGATGCACATTTCCATGCTTCTGACAACTGTCACACTTCTTTGCATAGACTAAAGCATCCTCCTTTAAGGTAGGCCAGTAGTACCCCGTCCTTAAAGCCTTCTCGCCTAAGGCTCTTCCCCCAATGTGAGAGGCACAAGCTCCTTCATGGAGTTCTTTCAGAATCTCCAGACCATCTTTTATGGTGACGCACTTGAGCAGAGGCCGGTTGAATGACTTCTTGTAAAGTGTCTCGTCCCATAGTTCAAACCACTTGTCTCTGACCTTCACATACTTGGCCTCTACAGGATACGAAGGCAATCGCCCTGTCTTCTTGTATTCTATGATCGGCTCCATCCAGACATTCCCTCGGCTGAGAAACATAATCTCCTCTTGGTCGATGCTCTTTTTGGGTTTGACTTCCCAAAAGACTGTTCTTGGCACATCACCCTCAGCCGAGCTGGCCAATTTCGAGAGAGCATCTGCTTGATGATTTTCTGACCTTGGTACTTGGTCGAGGACAAATCGTTTTAATGGCTCAATCTCATCCTTGATCAGTCGCATATATTTGCCCATTGATGCTTCTTTGCATTCAAAATCTCCGTTGACCTGGCCGACAACTAACTAAGAGAGTCCGATTTGGCCTCAATCTCTACGACTCCGGCCGCCTTGCACATTTTGATTCCAGCCAAGAGTGCTTCATATTCAGCTTCGTTATTGGACGCTTTGAATTGGAATCTTAATGCATATTCAAATTTGTCCCCTTCGGGAGATTGACAAATGATTCCCCCCACACCCATTGATCGTGGACGATCCATCAACCATGAGCGTCCAATGCTTCCTTCCTTCACTGGATCGGATATTGGCTTTATGGTTGGCCGAGTAAGCTCAACTATAAAATCGCCCATGGCTTGCCCCTTAATGGCCTTCCTTGGTTCAAATGATATATCAAACATGTTGAGCTCAATCGCCCATTTTAACATTCGCCCCGCGGCTTCCATCTTCTGCAGAACTTGCTTCAAAGGTTGATCAGTATAGACGAGTATACTGTGCGCCAAAAAATAGGGCCTCAACTTTCTGCTGGCCATGACAAGGGCCAATCCAAACTTCTCAACAGGAGTATACCGGTTTTCCGCGTCCTTGAGCACGTGACTCACGAAGTATATTGGGATCCGGACGGATTCTCTTTCAGCCCAATAGGACGGCACTCACGGCTTGAGTGGATACGGCCAAGTATACAAACAATTTTTCCCCTCTCGGGGACCGACCAACCTAGGCAGCTGCTGAAGATGATCTTTGACATCTTTGAAGGGCTTCCTCCGCCTCGCTGTCCATTCAAACTTGGCTTTTTTCTTGATCGTGGCAAAGAAGTGATGGCACTTGTCGCCCGACTTAGACAAAAATCGTCCAAGGGCAGCCAAGCAACCCGTCAGCCGCTGTACCTCTTTTACCTTTGAGGGAGACTTCATGTCTAGAACAGCTTGAATCTTTTCAGGGTTGGCTTATATTCCCCTCTGATCCACCAAGAAACCTAAAAACTTCCCTGACAAAACCCCAAAGACACATTTCTTTGGGATTCAGCTTCAACTTGTATTTCCTGAGAGTTTCAAAAGTTTCTCTCAAATCACCAACATGACTTTCTTCTTGACGACTCTTGACTATCATATCGTCAATATATGCCTCCATATTTCGTCCTAACTGCGGCTGAAAAACATTATTGATCAATCTTTGAAAAGTGGCGGGGGCATTGCGTAGGCCGAATGGCATCCTCACCCAGCCATACAGCCCTTTTTCAGTAATGAAGGACGTTTTGTCCTGATCCTCTGGCCACATTGGGATTTGATGAAAACCTGAATATGCGTCCATGAAGCTCAGCAAAGCATGGCCAGCTGTGGAGTCTACTAGACGATCCAACTTAGGCAAAGGGAAACTGTCCTTAGGACAAGCCTTGTTGAGGTCCGTGTAGTCCACACACATTCTCCAGGTGCCATTAGGCTTTGGCACCATAACCACATTTGCTATCCAGTCTGGATAATAGGTTTCTTTGATGAACTTGGATTCCAACAACTTCTGAACTTCTTGGTCGACCGCCTGGTTTCTAGCCGGTCCCAAATGCCTCTTCTTCTGGCGAACCGGTTTCAAATTTGGATCAACATTCAACCGGTGGACGGCTACTTCCGGATCAATTTCCGGCATTTCCTCGACGCAATAAGCAAACACATCTTGAAACTCTTTCAACAAGTGGACTAGATGACCCTTCAAACCAGGACTGAGCGAAGATCCAATTTTGAGGGTCCTTTCTGGACGAGCTTCATCCAGACGTACTTCTTCAGGGGCTTCAACTGGCTCTGGACGTTCTGCTGTTAGCCCCATGATGGCCATGACCTCTTCAGACGAGGAGGGTTCTTCCTTGATGATTTCATATTTCCTCTTCTTGCTGGGGAGATGTTCAGACGCCTTCCTTGAGGGAGCAAGAGGCGTCTGAGGGCTCTCAATGGTCAGCTTTAACGAGGCGACCTGATCTTTGACAAATCCAGACGTTTTCCTCTTGCTAGCCATCTTCGTCTGATCTTTCTCTATTTCAGACGTTCTCCTTTCGCTAGCAACCTTCGTCTGATCTTTCTCTATTCCAGACGTTCTCCTTTCGCTAGCAACCTTCGTCTGACCTTTCTCTATTCCAGACGTTTTCCTTCCGCCAGAGAACTTGCGTCTGGTCTTGCTTATCGGCCTTCCATGATGATGGTTTCGAGTAGTTAGGTAACATTCCCTAGCCGCCTGCTGGTCTCCATACAAGGAGCCAATCCTACCGTCATCACAATCATACTTCATCAACATCAGGTGAGTTACTATTACTGCTTTGACATGATTCAGCGTTGGTCGTCCAAGAATGACATTGTAGGCTGTCAAGTCTCGGACCACCAAGAACTTGATAAACAGAGTTCTTGAGGCTTCCTTCTCTCCCACTCGAACGGGCAAAGTCACCGTTCCCATGGGATGGATGACTCCTCCCCCAAACCCTATGATGGGATGGTGAACGGGAACTAAGTTCTTCTCCTCAAACTTTAGTCTGGACAGGCAATCAGCACTAATGATGTCCGTCGAACTTCCGGTGTCGATCAGGATCCTTCTTACTCTCAAGTTTGCTATTTTCATTTCCACGACCAAGGGATCATCATGGGGAGTCCTCAACCTACCCCGATCTTGTTCACTAACTACGACCCTTGGGAAGGGCTCAGCCTTCGTCTGATCAGCTAACAAAACTTGGCCGAGCTCCCTAAGGTAGTTTTTGTGCCCTCTATTAGTTGGCCCCCCAGTAGCAAATCCACCTGAGATTACGAGAACAACATCTTCGTCTGTGCTTGCACTCTCTTTCTTCTTGTTATGCCAATCATCTTTCCTTGGAAACTTCCTTCCCCCTTGCGGCATATAGGAATTCATCTTTCCTTTTCGGGCCAATTCTTCCAAAGCTCTCTTGAGGTGCTTACATTCATTGGTCTCATGACCACAATCTTTGTGGAAGTGGCAATACTTGCTCTTATCCCTGTTTCTAAGGAGTTTTCATTTCAGCTGGGGCCTTCAACTCATACTGATCCTTAATTTCCATGAGGATGGAGTATTGGTCTTTGTTAAACTCAACAGGATTGGATGAGGATGGCTCGGCCTCCTTTCTCTAGTTCTTTCTAGCCGGAGCGGTGTTGGAGGTTATCGCCCAAGTCTCGGCCTTCTTGGGGTTGCTCTTTTTTGGCTGAGCAACCTCTTCAGGCTTCTTAGACTCGGGATGCTTTGCCTCAGCACATACTTCGGTGGCATGAATAAATGCTTCAGCTTCCCTCAAAGCCTCAGCAAGAGTGGAGATTTTCTTCTTAACAAGGTCAAACTTGAAACTTCCTGGCCTTAGACCCCTGATGAAGGCGTCAAAGGCTACTCCAGCATCAAGATCTTGGATCTGAAGTGCTTCTAGGTTGAATCTCTTAACAAAACTTCGAAGAGCCTCCTTAGGTCCCTGGACGACCTTGCCTAGGTGCATGCTTGTCTTTTGCTCTTTCTTGTTGGCAACAAAATGACTAGTGAATAAGAAGCTAAGTTCAGTAAAGTTGTTGACTGAATTGGGTGGAAGATTGTTAAACCACTTCTGCGCTACTCCTTTCAAAGTAGCTGGAAAATTCTTACACCAAGTAGCGTCGTCCACTCCTTGGACGTACATCTGATGCTTGTAAGCAGACAGGTGATCGTCTGGATCAGTAGTTCCATCGAAAGGCTCAATGGTTGGGAGTTTTACCTTTGGGAAGGGGGGCGTCTCCATAATCCTGGCCGAGAATGGAGTAGGACAGTTGATTTGGAGAGCTCCCAGCTGTCCCTCAATGGGTATGAACTCCTTGCGATATTCCTTCATTACTGGGTTGGATGAAGTGTTTGCAGGCACTGGACGCCTATAGACCATGGGCTGAGCCACTGTCTTCTCCTGACGGGGATGAACAAGAGAGTGACTTAAACTTCGTCCTTCCCCTCTGGACGACAACCTCAAAGGCGGGTCTCTCATGTATGGTGTAGATCCCGTTGCTGATCGTTGCAATGCAGCAGCTTTCTTTGCTTCTAGATACTCTCTGGCATCTGTTTCCATGCGGTGCCCGCTTGGACGAACATGGTCCTGAGTCCTCACTACCAGGTTCCAGTCCATCTTTCTTCGTTGATCATTATCCTCTAGCTGCTTTCCTCTTGCCGTCCTCCTAGAGGGCTCCTGACGAACATGTCGACTAGGACCTGGACGATCTACTTGAGAACGTCCCCTAGGACGAGGTGGATTGTTAGCAGCTGGCTCCGGGTTGTGATGAAAAAACAGCATATTGCTTTTAATCTGTTCCTGGACGACCGCCGCCATCTTAGTCTGAAAGTCATTCAGCACATTCTCCGTGTGGGCGCGCAGACACCGGACGATCCAGATTCACTTGGATGACCGGTTGCTGGCTTGGTCCAGGAACATTGACAATGGACGGAGGTCTATCTCTTCCTCTAGGTGGTCTTTCATGCTCCACCGTATCTTCGACATTAACTTGAAGGCTTCGATTCCTGGCAATGTTGGACGATTGACAATCAGTCATCGTTGCGTCTCCCCACAGACGGCGCCAAATGTTTTATCCACTTGTCCAACAAGTAAGCTGTAGGCTTAGCTTCCTTGTCGAGCAAGTAAAGTAGTATCTTGAGTGTTCTTCAGATGGAGACTTGTGCAACAATGCCTGAATTAGCTTAATCCTTAGCCTTGGCTTCGCTCCCGAACCTGCACAAAGGGACCCACCCTGGAGGTTTGGGTGGTGGTTCCCCCTTCGATGCTTAAGTCAGTTGTCAGGAGTAGTAAGAGAAAGTAGAGATAGAAAGAGAAAGTGAGAGAGAATTTTATCAGAGTAACTTTGCACTGTTTGCATTGAATGTGTTTTCTCCCGATTTCGGGGGTATTTATAGTGATAGCAAATTGACCAGCCTAACCTTAAAAACCGACCTACGGTAGTGGCCTCCGATTGGCCGAGGAATCGAGATCATGACACGTGGCGCAGACAATGACCGGGGGATGTCTATTGACCACTCCCCTTCAGCCATTTGGCACTGCTGGGCTCTGACTGTTGGGCCAGAATTTGATCCTTTTAACTCAGCTGAGTGTAGCCCAGAGATTCAAGGCTTTTCTCTTCTTTTACTAAGGTGACACGTGTACGGCCCTAATGAGCCCAAGTGTCTCAAAGAGAGCCATCGATGTTAGACTACAACAAGTTCCATATACAATATAGTTTTACAACTTACGAAAATATATTTATTTAGATGAACAATAACGTGTTATTTATTATTTATTTTAAATACATATAATTTACTATAAAAATAGCGTATTATATCTAACAATAGCAATTATGTCTTTCAAAATCATATCTTTAAAAATTTGAGTTATATAAAGATAAAAAATACATACATATAGTTTTGAACCTATAGCATACCATGATGATATTACATGAAGAATCATGAAAGTTTGTCAACGACATTGCAGAGGTAATATGCAATTAACTAATTATTTTATTCCTAGACTATTTGTTGTATACATAATTATTTATGTTTTTCTTTTTCATATATCTATATGTCATATCTTATTCTTTCCTAAATGAACTTAATTCTACTAAAACTAATTGGAAAATCAAGGTTCGAGTTTATAGACTATTTGAGGCCGCATATCATAAAAAAGGGGAAGTTTGATAAGTCTTGATATGGTCATGATTGATAAAGATATTTTTTCTCTTAATGAGTATTTTCGATTATTAATAGAGGTTAGTTTTATATTTAATTTAATTTATTCATGATACCATCATTATGATCTACTTTTTTGCTTTCCCATCTTCT
Source organism: Beta lomatogona (assembly GCA_947646795.1). Lineage (NCBI taxonomy): Eukaryota > Viridiplantae > Streptophyta > Magnoliopsida > Caryophyllales > Amaranthaceae > Beta > Beta lomatogona. The sequence goes on from CANSNZ010000982.1 coordinate 2,678,084, forward strand.
ATTCTATATGCGTTAGCGTTTATGTGTTATTAATTAAAAGTTGGCTGACACTAATATTTTTTTCTCTATTATTTTTTGTCCTGCATCTATTAAATTTTTACCCTCTACTTTCTTAAAGTATCATTCGGGTATTTTTCATGCTAAAAATGTGTTAGCTATTGTTAGTCATACCAATTATTGGGATACTATTTAATATTAGACCTAGCTACAATAATATTCAACTGAAAAAAAAAACAAAATTCAACATTCAAATATTAATATTCCAGCCACAATCCACAATCAAAAAGTTAACAAAAGAAAAATATAAAAAACGAAAATCAACAAATTACAGAATACGAATTCAGGAATAAAATCAAAATAATATAGAATTTGATCACAAACATTAATATCAAATAAAATTCATTAATTAAACGCTTATTTACGAATGAACAAATAAAAATCAACAAAATGTAAAAACAAAAAAGTACATCCGGAATGAAAGAAAATGGGAAGAACGAAAAAAAAATGATACTAGATCTCGAACGAAATAAAACCCTAGATAAATTTAAAACACAAAAAATTAAGGAATAACAATTTCAAATTTTAAATAAATTATCTTGATTTCCTCTTGATATCAGTTGTGCTATTGCCCAGATCCAAGAAGGACGCGAATTTTTCTGTATTGATATCAATTATGTTGTTGTCTTGTTCAACCGACTAAGAATCAGCGGTTGAGATGCCGGTGGTGGTCTTCACTATCGGCGGTGTCGACGAGACGAGGAAAGGCGAGGGGAGGGGAGGAGGAGAATGAGAGGGTGTTAGAGAGGGTAGGCGATGTTGGTGTAACACCCCGAAATTACTCACTTTTAAATATATAATTTAGTAAATAATATTTGAGTAATTTAGGCGTATTACCACGTGACTAAGGCCATGTTCTTTTGGACTTATTTTCAGCAAAAATAAGTAAAAATAAGTTCAGTTCAGTAAAAATAAGTTCAGTGCTGCAAAAATAAGTTCAGTTCAGCAAAATTAAGTTCAGTCTTGTCTAATATTGTAATTATTATTTTTGTTTTTAATATTACTATTAATATTGTTATTATTATTAATATTATAATTATAATAACGATGAATTTGTTTTTTTATTTTTTATTTTTTTATTTTTTTTATTTTATTATTATTTATTTTTATCATTATTTATTATGATTTATTATTTATTATTTATTATCTATTGACACTTATCAAGGCACTTATCAAGGCACGTAGTTTTAGATGATAAGTTGTTGTTTGGTTATCAATTGTTATTTTATTGAAAAGTAAATGTGATAGGAGTTAGTAGCTAGTAAAAGTAGTATTATTTTATTTTAATGAGAGAGAATGTGGGCTATGGTTAGAGTTGGTAGGTAGTAGGAGTACTATTATTTATTTGGAGGAGAGAGAGTGTGGGCCAATGGTTAAAAGGTAGAAGGATTAAAGTAATAGTGGGTCATATCCAAAAATAGAAGTGTAAAGAGTATTATGGGACAGATGAAAAAGGAAAGTGTAAAGAGTATTCTGGGACAGAGGGATTATTATTTATTATTTATTATCTATTATTTATTATTTACTCCCTCTGTTTTTTTTTATCATTCTCACTTTCCTATGCGTGTCTCCCAATGCACCTCTTTAAATTTTAATATCTTTCATTATATAGTATTTAAAATTATAACGATTGAATATTAATGATGTACTAATTGAGACGAATCAAACAAGACCCCACATGACTATATTTTTTCTTATAAATTGAAAAAAATTGAGAAGATTGTATCAAAGTATGAATAGTGCTAAGATTCCAAGTGAGAAAGATAAAAAAAAAACAGAGGGTGTATTATTTATTATTTATTATTTATTATTTATTATTTATTATTTATTATTTATTATTTATTATTTATTATTTATTATTTATTATTTATTGTTTATTGTTTATTATTTATTATTTATTATTTATTATTTATTATTTATTATTTATTATTTATTATTTATTATTTATTATTTATTATTTATTATTTATTATTTATTATTTATTATTTATTATTTATTATTTATTATTTATTATTTATTATTTATTATTTATTATTTATTATTTATTATTTATTATTTATTATTTATTATTTATTATTTATTATTTATTATTTATTATTATTTATTATTATTATTATTCATTATTATTATTAGTATTTATTATTATTCATTATTATTATTATTTATTATTTGTTATTTATTATTTATTATTTATTATTTATTATTATAAAATAATAAAATAATAATAATAAGTATTGATAATATTATGTTAATAGAGTACAGTTTAGTTCAGCAAAAATAAGTTCAGTTCAGCGAAAATAAGTTCAGTTCAGCCAAAATAAGTTAAATTCCGCAAAAATAAGTAAAAATAAGTTATGTTTAGCAAAAATAAGAAAAAATAAGTTCAGTTCAGCAAAAATAAAATAAGTTCAGTTTAGTTCAGCCAAAATAAGTTCAAAAGAACAAAGCCTAACACGCTTTGGCAACCAACTACTAACTAACAAAATAACTTGCAGCGGAAGACTTTAACCAAAAATAATAATACTTCTTTATTAATAAAGGTAAATAAATATAACACCCTAATCTAGGTGAAGATCCCTTTCCTAGTATGCTCCCATGCACATCCAAAATTAACCTGCAAAACTGCTTACCAAAAGGTAAACAGGGCAAAGCCAAATAGGAAAAAGGAAATACACATAAGTATAAAACTAAGTACGAAATGTACTAGATAAAAAACACATTTGCTAGTTCATAACAATTTATATTTCGAAAACTCGATCACTAATAATTCAAGAATAACTTTTTAAGAATAAACTCTTTCCAACACTTTAATAATAAATCAAGGATAACCTTTGAGAACAAACTCTTTCCAAATAACTTGGATTAACAATAACATGGAAAACAATTCCTCTTCTTATCTCCCCTTCCTTTTCCTAAGTGTGCACACCCTCTAGTCTAGTCATCCCATCACATATCTATATCAAGGGGTAACAATAATTGCCAGCAAGTGGACTTTGAAGCATAAACCCTTCTTGATGTTAATCAAGCGGTAATAATAATAATAATAATAATAATAATAATAATAATAATAATAATAATAATAATAATAATAATAATAATAATAATAATAATAATAATAATAATAATAATAATAATAATAATAATAATAATAATAATAATAATAATAATAATATGACTTGTAAGTCATGAATAAATCTCCTTTTCTCATAATCCACTTTTTCAACATTCAAAGTTCATAAAAAAATGGATTGAACCATTCCTTGTAATAATAATTCAATTTTTCCAAAAAGGATAACAACACATTATATAAAATGATTGATAAAACCATTCCTTCTTTTTATTTCCAAAAGTGAACAATAAATATTGTAACCATTTTAAACTAGATTTTTCAAAAGATAATGTGCCTTGATCTTGCACAAAGAGTTTATTGGCCCGTAGTCTTAATCTTGAACGTCTCCTAACCAACCAATAATATAAAAATCTAATAAGTAACTTATCACTTGAACTTAATCATGAATTTAAACATGAATAACCTATCATGAGCATAATATTTTTGAGTAAGAAACATGGAAATCTTTTTCTTAACCCAAAGAAAATTGGAACTCGAATAAGAAATAAAAAACTAGAATAGATAAAAAGAGAAAAAATAACCTTTTGAAATAAGACAGTATGGACTCTTCAAAGTTTTGTGTGGAAAAGATGGCTTAAAGTTCGGGGTATTTATAGGAGTAGAATAGGTAGTACTTAATTTTCAAAATTAAATAGTATGTAACCTTCACCATAAATTAGGATTTGTAACGCCCCCAAATTACTCACTTTTGAATAAATAATTTATTAAATAATATTTGAGTAATTAAGAGTATTACCGCCATGTGACTAACACGCTTTCGGCAACCAACTACTAACTAACAAAATAACTTGCAGCAGAAGACTTGAACCAGAAATAATAATACTTATTTATTAATAAAAGTAAATATTGTCTCAATACTCAAAATAAATAAAACACCCTAATCTAGGTGAAGATCCCCTTCCTAGTATGCTCCCATGTACATCCAAAATTCACCTGCAAAACTGCTTACCAAAAGGTAAACAGAGCAAAGCCAAATAGGAAAAAAGAAATACGCGTCAGTATAAAATTGAGTACGAAATGTACTAGATAAGTAACACATTTGTTAGTTCGTAACAATTTATATTTCAAAAACTCCATCACTAATAATTCAAGAATAACTCTTTAAGAATAAGCTATTTCCACACACTTTAACTAATAATTCAAGAATAACCTTTAAGAACAAACTCTTTCCAAATAACTTGGATTAAAAATAATCTTGAAAACAATTCCTCTTCTTATCTCCCCTTCCTTTTTCTAAGTGAAGCATGAACCCTTCTTGATGTTAATCAAGCGGTAATAATAATAATAATATGACTTGTAAGTCATGAATAAACCTCATTTTCTCATAAACAACTTTTTGAACATTCAAATTTCATAAAAACCAATCAACCTTTCCTTGTAAAAATAATTTAATTTTCCAAAAAGGATAACAAAGCTTCTATATAAAAATGATTCATTCTTTTTACTTCAAGAGTGAATAATAAAATATTGTAACCATTTTAAACCAAATTTCTAAACCAATCAAACCATTAAATCAATAAACGACTTTATCACATAAAACCACATTTCAAAAGATCTTACTACATAACGTACCTTGATCTTGCACAAAGAGTATACTAGTATCTCCACTTAGTCTTAATATTGAACGATCTCCTAACAAACCAATAATAATAAAAAAATCTAATAAGTAACTTATCACATGAACTTAATAATGAATTTAAACATGAATAACCTATCATGAGCATAATATTTTTGAGTAAGAAACATGGAAATCTTTTTCTTAACCCAAAGAAAATTGGAACTTGAATAAGAAATATAAAACTAGAATAGATAAGAAGAGATGGAAGAACCTTAAGTAAGAGTAGGGCTGTTCAGAGTGCGGTCTGGACCACACCAAACCGCAACCCAAACCGTTTTTTCGTGGTTTAGGTTGGTTTGCGGTTTCAAAATTACGGTTTGGGTTATAATTTCAAGCAAACTACGGTTTGCAGTTTGGGTTGGGTTTGAATTTTTGTAAGTTGAAACCGCAGTTTTATATGATTTTTTTTAAAAAAAATTATTTTATCTATTATGATTTTGTTTTTTAAAATACACTTGACAAGCTGGCATACGAGTATACTAATATGGGTTACAAAAGTAATCTCGCGGAGGAAAAAGTTGTTAAACCGCAAAATAAACCGCACCAAACCGTTTCGCGCGGTTCGGTTTGGGTTGGTTTGGGCAAAAGTGCGGTGCGGTTTGGGTTGAGAAAATGTCAAACCGTATATTTGTGGTTTGGGTTGGGTTACATCCCAAACCGCACCAACCCGCGAACACTAAGTAAGAGAGTATGGGTTCTTCAAAATTTATGTGTGGAAAAGATGGCTTAAGGTATGGGGTATTTATGGGAGTAGAATAGGTAGTACTTAATTTACAAAATTAAATAGATTGTAACCTTCACCATAAATTAGGAGATTAAACCAAGATTTGTAACCTCCATCATAAATTTGGAAGTTTTAGGGAACAAAACCCCCTCCCCATTTACTATGGAATCCCGTAGAAAAAATATTTTTTTTTGTTTTTGAAAACATATTTTATAAAATTTTGACTAGGATTTAAAACCAAAAGCTTAACAAATCCAATTTTGGCTTCATGTTCTGCCAAAATAATTTAAAAATGAGCGAAGTTACTAAAATACCCTTTGCTTAAAATATTTATTTTCTAAAGTAAATATTTTAATTACTTGAATAAATACTCAAAAATATGGGGTATTAGTGTATTACGGTCTACCCACTTAAAAGAAGTTTCGACCTTGAAACTTAAGACAAAAGTCATAATCACTTTACAAAAACGGATTAAAATCCAAAATTGCAGTTTCTAACTCAAATGCTCATGTCTAAAATGCATATAATGACTCAAAAATATGTTAAAAATGCAATAACTATGGTAAATACTCAAAAATATGGGGTATTAAAAACCCCTTAAAAGAAGTTTCGACCTCGAAACTTAAGCCAAAAAGTCATAATCCTTTCCAAAAACGGATTAAAATCCAAAATTGCAGTTTCTGACTCAAGTGCTCATGTCTAAAATGCATATAATGACTCAAAAATACGTTAAAATGCAATAACTATGGTAAAAGCGCGAAACTTTATCGCATTCTAGCCCCCTTAAAGGAGTTACGACCCCGTAACTAGACAACTAACCTCGGAAAACAACTCCGAATATTTCTTGCGCATATCCGCTTCGGCTTCCCATGTTTCTTCCTCAGTCTGATGATTTGACCACAATACTTTGAATAATCTTACATCCTTAGTTCGAGTACTTCTAACTTTACTATCAAGGATTCTTACAGGTTTTTCCTCGTAAGTCAAACTATCATCTAATTCAATGGTCTCAGGTTGCAGCACATGAAACACATCTGGAATATACTTCCTTAACTGAGATATATGGACAACATCGTGGACTCGACTTAAGTCATTTGGCAAATCCAACTTATAAGCCACTTTCCTAATCTTCTTTAACACCTCATATGGCCCGATATACTTTGGGCTTAACTTTCCCTTCTTACCAAATCACATCATCCCTTTCATTGGAGATATTTTCCACAATACCTTCTCTCCAACCTAAAACTCTTCATTCTTCCGCTTCAAATCAGCATAACTCTTCTGCCGATCTTGAGCTTCCTTGATCTTGTCCTGAACCATTTTCACTTACTTTACCATCTCTTGGAGGAACTCGGGTCCAAGTACCACGGTTTCACTAATATCATTCCAGCAGACTGGACTTCTACACTTCCGACCATATAAAGCCTCAAACGGAGCCATACCTGTACTTGCATGATGAGTTGATGACTGTTGTTGTAGGAATATTCTATCAAATCTAAGAAATCTTCCCACGAACCCTAATACTCCATGACACAAGACCGCAACATATCTTCTAAAGTCTGAATCGTTCGTTCTGTTTGCCCATCTGTAGTCAGATGAAAAGCTATACTCATTAACAAATTAGTACCCAAAGCCTTCTGCAAACTTTGCCAAAAGTTGGACAAGAACCGCGAATCACGATCCGAAACAATGTCCTTAGGCACACCATGATATTTCACCACCCACTTCACATATGCTTTAGCCAATTGATCCATCGACCAAGTACTCTTCAAGCTATGAAAGTTGCGGATTTAGTTAAATGATCTACCACTACCCAAATGGTATCATTTCTAGCCTTAGTCCTTGGTAATGCAGACACAAAATCCATTGATATAGAATCCCATTTCCAACTCGGAATATCTAAAGGCTGAACCTTCCCTTACGACCTCTTGTGCTCAAACTTGACCTTTTGGCATGTGAGACACTTAGCCACGAACTCTGCTACCTCTCGCTTCATGTTTGGCCACCAGAACGTTTGCTTCATGTCCTTATACAACTTATCACCACCTGGGTGTACAGAATAAGGTGAGCTATGAGCTTCTTCCATTAATTTTCGATACAACTCTTCTCTATTACTTGGTATACACCACCTACCCTTGAACCGGATACTTCTATCATTAGCTATATGGGAATCCGACATCTGACCATCCTTGATCTTCTCTTGAATCATTTTTTACTTTTCATCCTTTGATTGACACTCCCTAATCTCATCATAGATCGAGGGTTGAACTGATAAAGAACCCAACAATTCTTCAACACCTCCTTCTTCCAGTACCTCCAATGATTGTTTCTGAAACTCCACACATAACTGGCTCGGCAGCACCATTGCATTAACTGAATGACTCGACTTTCGACTTAATGCATCAGCAACAACATTAGCTTTCCCTTCATGACACTGGATCTCCAAATCATAATCCTTGATCAACTTCAACCACCTCCTCTGCCTCATGTTCAACTCCTTCTAAGTGAAAATATACTTTAAGCTCTTATGATCTGTGGACAACTTACACGTTGCCCCATACAAGTAGTCTCGTCATATCTTCAAAGCAAACACTATTGCAGGTAATTCAAGATCATGGGTTAGATAATCTACCACATATAGTTTTAACTCCCTAGAAGCATAAGTGATGACCTTCCTGTTCTGCATCAATACACACCCTAACCCAAATTTCGAAGCAGCACTATAAACATCATACTGTTGACTTTCATCACGTAGAGCAAAAACAGGTGTTGTAGTCAACCTTTCCTTCAACGCCGAAAAAGCTTCTTCACACTCTAGAGTCCAGACAAACTTACATTGTTTCTTCATCAGGCTAGTCATTGGTCTCGAGATCTCCTTCACAAATCTTCATTAGTAACTAGCTAACATAAGGAAACTCCTTATATAAGACACCGTCTTCGGTGTTGGCCACTCACCCACCGGTTGAATCTTAGCAGGATCCACCGAAACTCCTTCCTTTGAGATAACATGTCCTAAAAAGGCAACCTCATCCAACCAAAACTTACACTTAGAGAGCTGCGTACAACTTTTGTTCTCTCATGGTGGACAAAACTTCCCTCAAATGCAGCTCATGACTGCTCCTATCCTTCGAATACATCAATATATCATCTATAAACACAACCACATATTTGTCCAAATATGGCCTGAAAATCCTATGCATAAAATCCATGAACACTGCAGGTGCATTGGTCAGACCAAGCGACATCACTGTGAACTCGTATGACCATAACGCGTCCGAAACGCAATCTTAGGATTATCACCCTCAGGAATCCTCAATTGGTGATAACCTGACCTCAAATCTATATTCGAGAAAATCCTCGCTCCTTTCAACTGATCAAATAATTCATCTATTCTTGGAAGCGGATACTTATTCTTAATCGTTACATTATTCAATTCCCGGTAATCAATGCACAACTCCAAACTGCCATCTTTGTTTTTCACGAACAATACAGGTGCACCCTAAGGAGACGAACTAGGTCTTATATACCCATTTTCCAACAACTCCTCCAACTGAACTTTTAACTCTTTCATATTAGCTGGAGCCATTCTATACGGAGCCTTTGAAATAGGACCGGTTCCTGGCATCAAATCGGTGGTGAACTCAAGATCCCTTATAGGTGGCTTACTCGCTATCTCTTCAGGAAACACATCAGGAAACTCAGATACAACCGGAACCTCCCAATTCCCATTTTCCTTTTCAATCCTCTGAACTTCACATAAGAATAACGGACACCCCTTCTTCACATAAGATTGAATTCTCATCGCATACACTATCTTCATTCACTTCTCCTTCCCAAGCTTCCTATAAGTCACCCTTTCTTTCTTAGGGCCGACTAAGGACACCTTATGGGCCTCACAATCAATCTAAGCCTTGAATCTTCCCAAGCAATCCATCCCTAACACTACATCGAGGTCTGACAAGTCAAACTCAATAAAGTCGGACGAAAAGTTTACCCCAACTATCACTAAAGGTACTTGACTATGCAACCTAGTACAATTAAACATCTCCCCTGATGGCAATGCAATTTCTAATGAAATAGACAATGGACTACTTAACTGGAGATTTCCACTAAAGTGCTTGAAATAAATGAATGAGAGGGTCCAGAATCAAATAACACTTTGACAGACAGTGAATTAATGAAAAAGGTTCCAACTACTACCTCAAAAACCTTCTCAGCCTCACGGCGGTTCATGACGAAAACTATGCCTTTAATTCTCCAACCCTGGTTTAACATCAGCATTTGAAGAAGCTAACTTCTGTTGATCATTCTGAGGGGCCTTACTACTCGGGTGGGGTTTGACTGATGGTTCTCCACCAGCTTTTCTAAAGCACTCATACTCCTGGTGCCCCAATTTCTGATAATATCGGCAAGTCACCAAGTTGCCCTCACAATCCTTTCCAGGTTGGTTCTTATCGCACCTTTTGTAGAAAAAGATTCTCTCGGCTTTCTTCCCATTCTCTTGGTTCCCATTAGGCTTTCGACTAGGGTACCTAATGTCTTTCTGAGTTTGGTTAAATTCACCATTGGGCTTAGGCTTCTTATCTCCATTTTATTGATTCCCATTGCTGTTATACTTCCTCTTTTCCCCAGAGGAGGTGTAACAACCCATAATTTTGCTCCTACTTTTTCGCAAAAGTTTTCCCTAAAACTATTATTTTCTCTGAATTAATGATTTTTATTTTTATAATTTTGGGAGCCAAATTATTATTTTTATTTTTATGGCGTGCTAATGTGTTTATTGTATTTATATTTATAAATTATTAGAATTATATTCATTATTAAGTATTTTCAAAGTTTAGGCGTGATTTAGGAAATTACCGGTTTATCGCGTGACGGACTTTTGATGCATGGATCTTTGATGACTTGGGCCGAGATTATTTTTTTTGGTGTGCTTGGGCTTGGACAGCCAGCTAGGTGGAAGGAGAAGGGAGAAGCTTCTCTTCTTTCATTTATTTTCTTTTATTTTTGATGACTCTTTGTATTTTGTAACCCCCATAACCCCCTCATCATTTCTCCTAAATGAATCCATTTATTTCATCCTTTAAACACTCCAAAATCTGATTAAAAATCAGAACACCATTGCTGCCATATTCAAGAAAATTCGAACATCATCATCTTCATCATTCTCTCAAATTTTTCATTTTCTACTCTTCATCAATTGTTCGTGACTTGTTCTACTTGCCTCTTTCTTGTACGTGGTGCTTGGGGATTGAAGAAGGAGAAGGGTGCACGCCTATAACGGGATTTTCTAGTAATATTCAGCTCACCTCCGACGATCTAGGTAATTAGTTATTATCTTAGAACAATAGTGATTAGGGTATTATTCGGTATTAAATTATTACGCTAGGAATTGTTTAAAATACTTTTTGAATGAAATTATTGACGAAATTTGGCATGAATATACTTGATGCATGCTGTATGAATATTATATATAGAAAAAAAAAATTCATCTGAGTTTTAGTATTTATCCGATTTATTTGGTATTTTGTGCGTTTTTGGCTTATTTGCATAATGATTATTGAACGAATGTTAAAATTGCTGAAATTATTTTTCGTGAATCATGTTATATGTGTAGTATGTATTTCATGCCTTGGAATAATTTTTTCCTACATTTTACAGGTTTATTTAATTGATATATCTGTTTTTGTATTTTCGTGACTGTCAGTATATAAATCATGAAAATTATTTCTGGAGGCCGAAAAATTCATTTCTTTGTAAATTATGTATCATGAGTTTATACATGTTATGTAAATTTTTGGTAATTTTTGGGCGTTTATGTTTATTTTTAATTATTATATTGGCTTTATTGGGTATTATGTATATTAATGTTTAAAAATACTTTTATAGTCCGAAAATTATAAATAAAATTTGTACCATGTCAGTAGAGCCATAAGGGTCGTGTGATAATTTTTGTGTTATTTTAATGATTGTACTTATTAGTTTATTAATTATTATTGTGTTTTTGTTATGAGTTTGAGGATATTATTTTTAATTATTTAAGGGCTTGTTAATCAGAAATAATTTGTGTCCTTTTATGTTCTTGAAAGCTGATGTTTAGTAGGTTACTGTGAGTATTATTGGTTATCATTATGTTTATGTTTGGTTTATGTAAAAATGATTAGTTGTGTACGTTTCATTTATTTAATAAGCCTTGGAGTTAATTGGTGATCTTATTTGATATGATTGAACTGTTAGTGCTGTAAAAACTAGTTTATTATCATTGTTGATGCTTAGAGATGTTCAAAGTATTTATTGTTGGAGACATTTGTTGTAAGTTTGTAAGTTATTATTTTTGAGGAATTATGAAGAGTTGTTTTTGATGAATTATGGGTATAAGGCCGGGTGGCATCCCTTTGACGAATATTTTTGAGATGAATGATACTTTGATGATATTTATGATTTTATTTTGAGATAAGAACATCTGGTGGGATAGAGTAGTCCCCGGTGAAGAACATGCCAACCACCTGGTTTGCGAACTAGGGGTACACCTGGGTTAATTGTTGTCGTCCGAGAAGTCAGAGAGTTCTGCGTGTTCTACCCTGCATCGGGAGTTTGGCCATTCTTAGACACAAGCAGTGGAGAACGTAAGCCCATAGACTGACCTGGAGATTGTGATCTGACAAACCTTAGGAAGTGAATTGCGATTCACTGGCGTTCGGTTTCTGACTCAATAGCTTGTTGTACTTTTGTTTTATTATTATTTAAGTATTCTAGAGTTGATTTACTCACTATATCTTGTTTACTTGATGTTGACTATCACTTGTAACACTTGTGAGCTTTATGGTTTTGGATGCATGTTATTGTTATCATGATCGTATGTTTTCCTTTCTTATTAATCTATGTCTGAATCATGCTTTGATTTCTGTTGTTCTGGGAGAACTGCTAGTTACTCCCCACTAACTGTGGAATTATTTAATGTATCCTTGCAGATGGAAATGACTGCTAGACTTGTGACTGCTTGGGCTAGCAGAGTGTGGGTTGGTAGTGAGAGGAAGCTTCTGGTAGTCTTTTTGGTAGATGAGTTCTATGCAGACAATAGGGAGTCCTATGTTATGCTAGGTCTCAAAGACATTTAGTTTTTTATTTGAGTTTTAATAGGAGACTTGCATGTCTCGTAGTTTTGGATGATGTTATGTTATGATTTGGGGATGTTCCTTTTTATTAGAACCATAATGTTTTCAGATATTACTTTTGGAAGCTATGAAACTTTGGTTTGAGGTTATCTTTAATTATTGTTTTAGAGTTGCATAACCGTCCTGACGTTATTTCTGCTAACGTTTTTCTTTAAAATCTTGATTAGATATTGTTGAGTATCTTAGTTTTAGAAGGACGGGTTGTTACAGTTGGTATCAGAGCAAAGTTACCCGATACCCTTACTTAGTCACTAAGAAACTCCCGGGAATGTGTAGTTGAAGTAACTAGGATCATTATAATCTTGGGCTTCAAGAAAAGTAGTGGTGAGAGGGTCACTTGGGTAGGAAACCACGGGAAAATATTTTTCATACTTTGATGTGATAAGTTGTTATTTACAGCTAATAATGTGTTCAGTAATGAATGTTTAACTTGTGTTTGTAGAATGCCGCCTCGAGGTTTGACTAGTGCTAGAAAGGAGGCTGCCCGAAAAAGGCGCCAAGCACTTGAGAACGCTATCATAGCTATGGCTAATCGGTCTACTGCTCCGCCTAGTGGGCAATTTGTCTTTGATCGATTTGACCGTCACCGTCCGCCTACTTTTGATGGGACTTCTGATCCTGTTGTGCTAGAAGGGTGGATAAGAGAGATGGAGAAACTGTTTGCTGCTACTGGTTGCCCTGCTACGTGTCTATTGGTACCTACTATCTGAAGATGGAAGCTGATAACTGGTGGAGCACTATTCGTGCAAGCTACATGGCTACACCGGGTTTTGGATGGGATGAGTTTCGTATTAAGCTGAAAGAGAGGTTTTATCCAGATGAGCTCCGTTGGCAGAAGCAAGAAGAGTTCTTAACTCTATCTCAGGGTAATCTGAGTGTACAGGAGTACACTAATAAGTTCACCGAGCTGTCCAGGTTTGCTACCACAGTTGTACCTACTGAAGCTGAGCGTGTGAAAAGGTACATCAAGAAAATGGATCCTAGGGTGAGGACCCATGTTCTGAGTTCGGGTGCTTCGACTTTCCAGGGAGCCTATGAGATAGCTCTGAGTATTCATGCCTCTTTGAAAGAGGAGGATTCTGCTAAGGTTGTTGCTGCTAAGAAGCCTGCTACTACCTATGTTCAGTTCCCGGCCAAGAAGCCGACGTATGAGCCGTCTGGTCGAGGAGGTTATCAACAGGGTTCTGGATCTGGTTATCGTCCGAGTTTTGATCCGAGCAAGTGTCGAATCTGTGGTAAGGCTGCTCATCCAGGGAAGAACTATGATGGATCGACTGTTATTTGTTTCTATTGCAAGGAGGTGGGGCACAAGTCTTTCGTGTGTTACAAGAATCCTAGAGCTCTGTCTTATTCTGCTGGTCCTGCTAAGCCAGTTGATTCTTTTGCTCCTCCGAAGAACATGATTTATGTGATGACACAAGCTGAAGCCGAAGTCCATCCTGATGTCATCTCTGGTACTTTTCTTGTAAATAATACCCCTGCTTTTGTTCTGTTCGATACTGGTGCTACGGTGTCTTTTGTTGCTAGCTCATTCGTTCGAAAATCTAATTTTTCCTCTAGATCTCCTGTTAAGTCCCTAATATCTCTTCCGTCTAGTGAGAATTATCCCTGTCATTCTGAGTTTAAGGGCGTGCTTGTCAGCATTATGGGTTCTGAGTTGCCAGCTGATCTTAAGGAGTTTCCTATGTCAGAGTTTGATGTGATCCTCGGAATAGACTGGTTATTGAAGTTTCATGCCTGCATTCAGTGCCGTGATAAGAAGGTGGTGCTCCGAGATTCTAAGGGAAAAAGGATTTCTTATTCTGGCGTTGTAGTGAAGAAGGGTGTTAAGTGGGTGTCCGCTATGAGAATGCGGAAGATGCGTCAAGAATGTGATGTGGTATACCTTTGCATGGTGAGGGATTTGTCATCTGAAGATCAGCTCGAGAGTATTCCGGTAGTTTGGGATTATCCTGATGTATTTCCTGAAGAATTGCCAGGTATTCCTCCTAAAAGAGATGTGGAATTCTGCATTGATTTAGTACTGGGTACTGCTCCTCTATATCCAAGGCTCCGTATAGAATGGCGCTGTCTGAATTGCAAGAGTTGAAGACTCAATTGCAAGAGTTGATAGATAAGGGCTTCATAAGGCCTAATGTGTCTCCTTGGGCTGCTCTTGTTCTGTTTGTCAAGAAGAAAGACGGGAGTATGCGTCTGTGCATCGGATACCGTGAGCTGAATAAGGTAACAATCAAGAATAAGTATCCGTTGCCTCGCATTGAAGATCTGTTTGATCAATTAAAAGGTGCTGGAGTATTTTTCAAGATCGATCTGAGATCCGGATATCATCAAATTCCCGTTAAGAAGGAGGATATTCCGAAGACTGCTTTCCGCACCAGGTATGGGCACTATGAATTTGAAGGGATGCCATTTGGTCTCACGAATGCTCCTGCGATTTTCATGGATCAAATGAATCGCTCTTTCCACGAGTACTTGGATACTTGTGTGGTCATGTTTATCGATGATATTCTCGTTTACTCTAAGGATGAGAAGGAGCATGAGAAACATTTGAGACTGGTGTTGGATGTTCTGCGCAAGCAAAAGTGGTTCTAAGTGCGAGTTTTGGCTGAAGGAAGTTGCTTTTCTAGGGCATGTAATCAGCAAGGAAGGAGTTAAGGTGGATCCTGCTAAGATCAAGGCTGTTGTCGAGTGGGAGAGTCCTAAGAATGTGACCGAGGTTCGAAGTTTTCTGGGTCTGGCTGGCTATTATAGGAGGTTCGTTCAAAATTTCTCCAAGATAGCTCAACCTTTGACTCGCTTGATGCACAAGGACGGCAAGTTCGTCTGGTCTGAGGATTGTGAAGGGGCATTTCTGAAGCTGAAAAAGAGTTTGACCTCTGCTCCTGTTCTTACCTTGCCATATGAGGGCGTTGGGTATAAAGTGTTCAATGATGCATCGAAGAATGGTCTGGGTTGTGTTTTGATGCAACAAGGGAAGGTAATAGCCTATGGTTCGAGGCAGCTGAAGGTGCATGAGAGGAATTACCCGACCCATGATCTGGAGTTAGCGGCTGTGGTGTTTGCACTAAAAATATGGCGACACTATCTGTATGGTGTTCCATGTAAGGTGTATACTGACCACAAAAGCCTGAAATACATCTTCACTCAGCATGATCTTAACATGAGGCAGAGAAGGTGGCTTGAATTGATCAAGGATTATGATCTGACCCTGGATTACCAAGAGGGTAAGGCGAACAAAGTAGCAGATGCTCTGAGTCGCAAGAGTAAGCATTCATTAAACGCTGCTATGGTGGTACCTCGTGAATTGTGTGAAGAGTTTCGCAAGCTTGATATCGAGGTTGTTCCTCAGGGTTATGTGTCTGCGTTGTTGGGTTCCATGAGTGCTGAGCCTGAGTTGTTCCAGGAGTTAAGAAGCAAGCAAAAAGGTGATCCGAAGCTGGAGAAGATCCGCGAAGCAAAGATGCAAGGTCGTGCAGAGAATTTTAAGATCTGTGCTGATGATAGCTTGAGGTTTATGGGGCGTTGGTGTGTGCCCAATGATAGTGAGCTTAAGAGAAAGATTCTCGAGGAAGCTCATAGTACTCCTTATTCAGTTCATCCTGGGGGTGACAAGCTTTCTAAGGATCTGAAGGCTAATTTTTGGTGGCCTGGTATGAAGAGAGAGATTGCCGAGTTCGTAGCTAGGTGTTTGGTCTGTCAGAAGGTGAAAATTGAGCATCAGAGGCCTGGTGGTTTGTTGCAACCTTTGCCTATTCCTGCTTGGAAGTTCGACTCGATCTCGATGGATTTCGTGATGGGTTTGCCTAGAGCTGCTGGTGAATTGAATGCTGTGTGGGTAATTGTGGATCGGTTGACCAAAGTGGCTCGTTTTATTGCGATGAAGAACACTTGGTCTATGGAAGAGTTAGCTGAAGCTTATGCTAATGAGATCATTCGTCTTCATGGGGTTCCCAAAGACATTGTCTCTTACCGTGATCCGCGATTTCTATCCCATTTCTGGACCGCTTTGCAAGAGGCTTTTGGTTCGAAGTTGAAGCTTAGTACTGCATTTCATGCAGCTACCGATGGTCAGACTGAGAGAACTATTCAGACCTTGGAAGATATGCTTCGTGCTTGTGCCTTGGAATTTCAACAGTCTTGGGTCAAGTCGCTTAGTCTGGTGGAGTTCTCTTATAACAACAGTTATCAAGCTAGTATCCAAATGGCTCCGTATGAGGCTCTCTATGGAAGGAAGTGTCGTAGTCCTACTTGTTGGAGCGACCTCAGTGACTCATTGATTTTGGGCCCGGAGTTAATTCAGGATACAGTTGAGCAGGTTAAAGTAATTCAAGCGAAGATGAAGGCTGCCCAAGATAGGCAGAAGTCGTATGCTGATTTGCGTCGGAAACCTATTTCCTTTGAGATGGGAGATAAGGTGCTTGTGAAGGTTTCTCCTATGAAGGGAGTAATGCGGTTTGGTCAAAAGGGCAAGTTGAGTCCGAAGTACGTATGTCCCTATGAGATTCTTGAAAGAATTAGGGAGGTCGCGTATCGTTTGGCTTTGCCGCCAGAGCTGTCGAAGGTTCATGATGTGTTTCATGTGTCGCAGTTGCGCAGGTATCGTAGTGATCCTTCGCATGTGATTCCTGTTGAGTCGGTATCAGTTGAGCCGAATTTGACTTTTGAAGAGCGACCGGTTCGTATATTGGACCGTCAGAACCGTGCTCTTAGAAGGAAGGTGATTCCCTTGGTTAAAGTACTCTGGAGAAGTCAAAAGTACGAAGAAGCTACTTGGGAAACCAAAGAGTCGATGCGACTGAGATACCCGGAACTATTCGTTTCAGGTATTCTTTGTGTGCTTGTCTTGTTTGTGTGTTTTCGAAGTTTCGAGGACGAAATTTTATTTAAGGAGGGGATATTGTAACAACTCATAATTTTGCTCCTTGTTTTTCGCAAAAGTTTTCCCTAAAACTATTATTTTCTCTAAATTAATGATTTTTATTTTTATAATTTTGGGAGCCGAATTATTATTTTTATTTTTATGGCGTGCTAATGTGTTTATTGTATTTATATTTATAATATAATTTATTAGAATTATTTTCATTATTAAGTATTTTCAAAGTTTAGGCGCGATTTAGGAAATTATCGGTTTATCGCGTGACGGACTTTTGATGCATGGATCTTTGATGACTTGGGCCGAGATTTTTTTTTTTTTTTTTTGGTGTGCTTGGGCTTGGACAGCCGGCTAGGTGGAGGGAGAAGAGAGAAGCTTCTCTTCTTTCATTTCTTTTCTTTTATTTTTGATGACTCTTTGTATTTTGTAACCCCCATAACCCCCCCATCATTTCTCCTAAATGAATCCATTTATTTCATCCTTTAAACACTCCAAAATCTGATTAAAAATCAGAACACCATTGCTGCCATATTAAAGAAAATTCGGACATCATCATCTTCATCAGTTTCTCAAATTTTTCATTTTCTACTCTTCATCAATTGTTCGTGACTTGTTCTACTTGCCTCTTTCTTGTACGTGGTGCTTGGGGATTGAAGAAGGAGAAGGGTGCACGCCTATAACGGGATTTTCTAGTAATATTCAGCTCTCCTCCGACGATCCAGGTAACTAGTAGTTATCTTAGAACAATAGTGATTAGGGTATTATTCGGTATTACATTATTACGCTAGGAATTGTTTAAAATACTTTTTGAATGAAATTATTGACGAAATTTGACATGAATATACTTGATGCATGCTGTATGAATATTTTATATAGAAAAATAATTTTCGTCTGAGTTTTAGTATTTATCCGATTTATTTGGTATTTTGTGCGTTTTTGGCTTATTTGCATAATAATTATTGAACGAATGTTAAAATTGCTGAAAATATATTTCGTCAATCATGTTATATTTTTAGTATGTATTTCATGCCTTGGTATAATTTTTTCCTACTTTTTGCAGGTTTATTTAATTGATTTATCTGTTTTTGCATTTTCGTGACTGTCAGTATATAAATCATGAAAATTATTTCAGGAGGCCAAAAAATTAATTTCTTTTTATATTATGTATTACCGTGAGTTTATGCATGTTATGTAAAGTTTTGGTAATTTTTCGGCGTTTATGTTTATTTTTAATTATTATATTGGCTTTATTGGGTATTATGTATATTAACGTTTCAAAATACTTTTAGAGTCCAAAAATTATAAATAAAATTTGTACCATATCAGTAGAGCCATAAGGGTCGTATTATAACTTTTGTGTTATTTTAATGATTGTACTTATTAGTTTATTAATTATTATTGTGTTTTTGTTATGAGTTTGAGGATATTCTTTTTAATTATTTAAGGGCTTGTTAATCAGAAATAATTTGTGGTCTTTTAGGTTCTTGGAAGCTAATGTTTAGTAGGTTACTGTGAGTATTATTGGGTATCATTATGTTTATGTTTGGTTTATGTAAAAATGATTAGTTGTGTACGTTTCATTTATTTAATAAGCCTTGGAGTTAATTGGTGATCTTATTTGATATGATTGAACTGTTAGTGCTGTAAAAACTAGTTTATTATCATTGTTGATGCTTAGAGATGTTCAAAGTATATATTGTTGGAGACATTTGTTGTAAGTTTGTAAGTTATTATTTTTGAGGAATTATGAAGAGTTGTTTTTGATGAATTATGGGTATAAGGCCGGGTGGCATCCCTTTGACGAATATTTTTGAGATGAATGATACTTTGATGATATTTATGATTTTATTTTGAGATAAGAACATCCGGTGGGATAGATGTAGTCCCCGGTGAAGAACATGCCAACCACCTGGTTTGCGAACTAGGGGTACACCTGGGTTAATTGTTGTCGTCCGAGAGGTCAGGGAGTTCTGCGTATTCTACCCTGCATCGGGAGTTTGGTCATTCTTGGACACAGGCAGTGGGTAACGTAAGCCCATAGACTGACCTGGAGATTGCGATCTCACAAACCTTAGGAAGTGAATTTCGATTCACTGGCGTTCGCTTTCTGACTCAATAACTTGTTGTACTTTTGTTTTATTATTATTTAAGTATTCTAGAGTTGATTTACTCACTATATCTTGTTTACTTGATGTTGACAAGCACTTGTAACACTTGTGAGCTTTATGGTTTTGGATGTATGTTATTGTTATCATGATCGTATGTTTTCCTTTCTTGTTAATCTATGTCTGAATCATGCTTTGATTTCTTTTGTTCTGGGAGAACTGCTAGTTACTCCCCACTGACTGTGGAATTATTTAATATATCCTTGCAGATGGAAATGACTGCTAGACTTGTGACTGCTTGGGCTAGCAGAGTGTGGGTTGGTAGTGAGAGGAAGCTTCTGGTAGTCTTTTTGGTAGATGAGTTCTATGTAGACAATAGGGAGTCCTATGTTATGCTAGGTCTCAAAGACATTTAGTTTTTTATTTGAGTTTTAATAGGAGACTTGCATGTCTCGTAGTTTTGGATGATGTTATGTTATGATTTGGGGATGTTCCTTTTTATTAGAACCATAATGTTTTTAGATATTACTTTTGGAAGCTATGAAACTTTGGTTTGAGGTTATCTTTAATTATTGTTTTAGAGTACCATAACCGTCCTGACGTTATTTCCGCTAACGTTTTTTTTTAATCTTGATTAGATATTGTTTAGTATCTTAGTAGTGAAAGGACGGGGTGTTACAGGAGGTCCCTTCAAGCTCTCTTCCTTTAATCCCATATAAGTGAGCAGCTCTACCATACATTTCATCAAGAGTCTAAAAAGTTACACCTCCTAGCTTACTTTGGAGAGTTAAGGTTTACCCTTGCTCAAACCTTTGGGCCTTCAAAGTCTCAGATGGTACTATCTCAGGTGCAAACCTCAATGACTCCAGAAATTTGCTATAATACTCATTAACAGACATAGTCCCCATCCTCAGATATTGGTGAACTCCATAGCCTTTTGCTTCCTTAAGTACGGAGGGTAAAACTTAGTCCTCAAGGCATCTTTAAAGTCGTTCCACACAAAATCTGGATCCTTTAAAAGATCATCTTTCCTTTGTTTGCACCATAGGTGTGCCTCGTCTCTCAAATAAGAATCGCGAATCACGATCCGAAATAATGTCCTTAGGCACACCATGATATTTCACCACCCACTTCACATATGCTTTAGCCAATTGATCCATCGACCAAGTATTCTTCATAGGTATGAAAGTCACGGATTTAGTTAAACGATCTAGCACTACCCAAATCGTATCATGTCCAGCCTTAGTCCTTGGTAAGGCAGACATGAAATCCATTGATATAGAATCCCATTTCCAACTCGAAAAATCCAAAGGCTGAACCTTTCCTTGCGGCCTCTTGTGCTCAAACTTGACCTTTTGGCATGTGAGACACTTAACCACGAACTCTGCTACCTCTCGTTTCATGCTTGACCATCAAAACGTCTGCTTCATGTCCTTATACAACTTATCACCACCAGGGTGTACAGAATAAGGTGAGCTATGAGCTTCTTCCATTAATTTTCGTTTCAACTCTTCTCTATATTACTTGGTATACACCACCTCCCCTTGAACAGGATACTTCCATCATCAGCTATCTGGAAATCCAACACCCGACCCTCTCCCGGATCTTTTCTAGAATCTTTTCTAACTTTTCATCCTGTGATTGATCCTCCCTAATCTCATCATAGATCGAAGGTTGAACCGACAAAGAACGCAACAATTCTTCAACACCTCCCTCTTCCAGTACCTCCAATGACAGTTTCAGAAACTCTACATGTAAGTGACTCGGCAGCACCATTGCATTAACCGAATGACTCGACTTTTGGCTCAATGCATCAGCAACAACATTAACTTTCCCTTCATGATATTGGATCTCCAAATCATAATCCTTGATCAACTCCAACCACCTCCTGTGCCTCATGTTCAACTCCTTCTAAGTGAAAATATACTTTAAGCTCTTATGATCCGTGTACAACTTACACGTTGCCCCATACAAGTAGTGCCGCTATATCTTCACATCAAACACTATTGCAGCAAATTCAAGATCATGGGTTTGATAATTCACCTCATATGGTTTTAACTGCCTAGAAGCATAAGCGATGACCTTCCAGTTCTGCATCAATACACACCCTAACCCAAATTTCGAAGCATCACTAGAAACATCATACGACTGACTCTCATCAGGTTGAGCCAAACCTTTCCTTCAACGCTGAAAAAGTGTCCTCACACTCTAGAGTCTACACAAACTTACATTCTTTCTTCATTAGGCTAGTCATTGGTCTCGCGATCATCGAGAAATCCTTCACAAATCTTCGATAGTAACCAGCTAACCTAAGGAAACTCCTTATATCAGACACCGTCTTCGGTGTTGGCCACTCACGCACTGCTTGAATCTTAGCAGGATCCACCGAAACTCTTTCCTTTGAGATAACATGTCCTAAAAAGGCAACCTCATCCAACCAAAACTCACACTTAGAGAGCTTGGCGTACAACTTTTGTTCTCTCACGGTGGACAAAACTTCCCTCAAATGTAGCTCATGACTGCTCATATCCTTCGAATATATCAAGATATCATCTATAAACACAACCACATATTTGTCCAAATATGGCCCGAAAATCCTATGCATCAAATCCATGAACACGGCAGGCGCATTGGTCAGACCAAACGACATCACTGTGAGCATATAGTGACCATAACGCGTCCTAAACGCGATCTTAGGAATATCACCCTCAGCAATCCTCAATTGGTGATAATCTGACCTCAAATCTATCTTCGAGAAAATCCTCGCTCCTTTGAACTGATCAAATAAATCATCTATTCTCGGAAGCGGATACTTATTCTTAATCTTTACATTATTCAACCCCGGTAATCAATGCACAACCTCAAACTACCATCTTTCTTTTTCACGAACAATACAGGTGCACCCCAAGGAGACGAACTTGGTCTTATATACCCTTTTACCAACAACTCCTCCAACTAAACCTTTAACTGTTTCATCTCAGCTAGAGCCATTCTATACGGAGCCTTTGAAATTGGTTCGGTTCCTGGCATCAAATCGATGGTGAACTCAAGATCCATAACAGGTGGCATACCCGGTATCTCATCAAGAAACACATCAAGAAACTCATATACAACCGGAACCTCCCTATTCTCATCTTCCTTTTCAATCCTCTGAACTCCACATAAGAATAACGGACACCCCTTCTTTACATAAGATTGAATTCTCATCGCAGACACTATCTTCATTCCCTTCTCCTTCCCAAGCTTCCTATAAGTCACCCTTTCTTTCTTAGGGCCGACTAAGGACACCTTCTGGGCCTCACAATCAATCTTAGCCTTGAATCTTCCCAACCAATCCATCCCCAAAACTACATAGAGGTCTGACAAGTCAAACTCAACTAAGTCAGACGAAAATTTCATCCTAACTTTCACTAAAGGTACTTGACTATGCAACCTAGTACAATTAATCATATCCTCTGGTGGCAATGCAATTTCTAATGAAATAGACACTAGACTACTTTACTGGAGCTTTTTCACTAAAGTGCTAGAAATAAATGAATCAGATGCTCCAAAATCAAATAACACTTTGACAGACAGAGAATTAATGGAAAAGGTTCCAACTACTACCTCGGAAACATTCTCAACCTCACGGCGGTTCATGACGAAAACTCGCCTTTAGACTAATTCCCCATCCCCGGTTTAACACCAGCATTCGAAGAAGCTAACGTTTGTTGATCATTTTGAGGGGCCTTACTACTAGGGTCAGGTTTGACTGCAGGTTCTCCACCAGCTTTTCTAAAGTACTCATACTCCCGATGCCCCAAATTCTGACAATAACGGCACATCACCAAGTTGCCCCCACAATCCTTCCCTGGATAATTCTTATCACATCTTTTGCAGAAAAAGGTTCTCTCAACTTTCTTCCCATTACCTTGGTTCCCATTAGGCTTTCGACTAGGGAACCTATTGTATTTCTCAGTTTTGTTAAAACCACCATTGGCTTAGGCTTCTTATCTCCACTTTGTTGATTCCCGTTGCTGCTATACTTCCTTTTTTCCCTAGAGGAGGTCCCTTCAAGATCTCTTCCTTAAATCCCGTATAAGTGAGCAGCTCTACCATAAATTTCATCAAGACTATCAAAAGTTACACCTCCCAGCTTACTTTATAGGGTTAAGGTTAATCCTTGCTCAAACCTTTGGGCCTTCAATGCCGCAGATGGTACTACAATACTCATTAACAGACATAGTCCCCATCCTCAGATTGGTGAACTCCATAGTCTTTTGCTTCCTTAAGTACGGAGGATAAAACTTAGTCCTTAAGGCATCTTTAAACTCGTTCCACCCAAGGTCTGGATCCTCTAGAAGATCATCTTTCCTTTGTTTCCACCATAGGTCTGCCTCATCTCTCAAATAATAAACATCATTATTAAAAGGTTTTTAGGGCATACTATGGCATCAAAAAGCTTATCGAATTATCGGATCCAATTTTCTAAGCTAGCTGGGTCTTCTTTTCCATGGTAAGTTGGAGGTTTGACTGCTGCTACCCTCTTAAACACCTCACCAAAGCTACCAGTTTCACTCTGCTTGGTTTCTTGATTAGCTATTACTTGAGTGATGTTTTCAGTTATTTTGCTAGCCTTCTAACCATAGAACTCATACTTCTCCTTATTTCTGCCATTCTGCTAGAAGTAAGAGTGTTTAAGGATAAATCTCAACTAACATTCATAAAATAGCTGTGTAACTACCAATTAATTCAATAAACATGTAAGTATAACTAGTTCAAAACATAGCAATCACATACTTCATATATCATGGCCAAATATTGGGCCTTATACATTGCAACTACTAGAATATTTGAGTGTAACGAAATATTCTTAAGATAACTAGGCCTGTTCATGGCCAAAAACAAAACTATATAAATCCACTATTACTGGAGACTTCAAACTATGGGTAGCCCGCTTCAATATCATTCTTCATTTCGTCAATGGCCAGATAATCAGATTGGCCTTTAAGTAATAACATTCTCTTACCCTAATTCCATTGAAATTGTTATTTTTATCCTTAATTCCTTAGAAGTTTTTTTAAAAAACAATTTGTCATGCCATAATGTCCATTTTTCAATTTTGCACTAGATAGAATATTAAGAAAACCTAATAAAATCAACTATGAGATTTATAAATAATAATAATTTTGATAATTGTAACTGACCTGGAGCATCGCCCGGGCCAAAATACTAGTTAGCAAGTTAAATCTTGAAACATACATAGAATAATTTTCTTGGAATGTTATGCTCATGGAGTAATAAATAATACATGATGGGCTGACAAAAATATAAAAGCAGTACTAGTAGAAGAGCTGGAGTAGGAAATACTAATAAATGTATATGGTATATTTGATCGGGGGCAAGTATGCAAGTGGGAGTTAGGTTTGTTCATTCATGTTAAAGTTGCCACGATAGTCATATGAGGCTTATGATTGCTAATTTGTCTTCCTCTAACCACTAGTAATCTTAGCCATTGATAATCTTCCAATAATATGTGATCCGGTTCAGTCTATAAGTATATGTA
Source organism: Beta lomatogona (assembly GCA_947646795.1). Taxonomy (NCBI): domain Eukaryota; kingdom Viridiplantae; phylum Streptophyta; class Magnoliopsida; order Caryophyllales; family Amaranthaceae; genus Beta; species Beta lomatogona. The sequence goes on from CANSNZ010000982.1 coordinate 2,703,311, forward strand.
TTTCCTAAAACAAACAGTAATAATTTTGCAATGATATTGAGATGGATGAAAAAAATCAGTATCCGTACAGATTTGTTGCCCAATCATGCTCTCCTCAGCGGGTGTTGAGCTCCTAGTTGCGGAGTATAGCCAATATACTCAGCCGGGTTTAGAGTTCCACTGTGCCTTTGGCGAGTGAAAGATAGGTTGGACTGGGAGTGGTAGCTCGTAAGCATGACAGTGATAGTCAGTTTGGTAGTTGGTTACAAGATTCGATCTAACTTTCATACTCTCATCATTAAGATCATTAAATACTCTCCATTGAACTTCCACACTGCTTGGGAATGAATTTGTATGTAAATTTGTGAAGAAAATCATTGTTCATTCCTATGGTAATGCTAATTTATCTCGAAGTGTATATTTTTCTTCTTAAATTTTCATTCCCGTCTAATACCATCTTGTAGGTGGTAATGAGTGGTAATGAAGATTGCTTCCCCTTGGAGAAAAAACACAAGATTAGGGGTGAGATTGTTTCCCCACAAAGGAAAAAAAAACACAAAATTGGGGGTTCAAATTGCCTTCCGTTGGAGATTTTATGCGTGCTTCCTTTGTAACATCACACTTAAAATTCATTCATATTACCACCATTTATTAATGACTACCAAACGGGTCGTGAGGGTTTATTTGCTGTGACACATAGATCGCGTGCTTGGTGGCCTTCGGAAATAGTGGAAGGTAAAGCTCTTCTTTTGGCAGATAAACTTGCAAGAAGTCATGGTTACGAGAATGTCATATTTGAGTCAAATAGCCAAGTCCTTGTTAATTGGCTCTCAAAAGCCGTGTATTACTTTTCAGATCTTGATAGTGTTTTAGAGGGTATTTTGTCGCTTTGTAATTGCTTCAATTCGGTAATTTAGCCTCCTATCAAAGTGAATGTATACTTTGTTCACCGTCATCTTGTTAAGCTAGTGCTTTTTGGTATTGAACAATTTTGGAAAAATCACTATCTTGTGGAGATTTACCCATGTATACTCTTGGACACGTTGTCCCTAAATTAATACATTAGTTGGGCTTTTAAAAAGGTACATGCCAATCTGACGGGAAAGTGATATCCAATAAATAAATAGCAGCAGATCCCTGAGCACATATTAAATGCAACAATGAGCTTAGACTAGAAATTGAAGTACAACCAACGTAGCCCATTAAATTGGTAAACAATGGCAAGACGTTATAAAATGCTTGTCCAGTATGCGGTCGGGCGCATAACAAAAGGACACTGAAACCAGGCACAACCCAATTAGAAAATGCGGCCCATACAACCGCATATTACTCTCAAGTCTCAACTCATGCGGGAAATTAATTGGTGCAACGTAAATTCCTAGAATGTGGAATTTTGTAAAAATTGTAATATAATAAAGTTTTTGATTGCCAAAAATGTAAGAATTAAAACTTTCTACGAACTTCTATTGTCTATAAAATAGAGTAAGTTAATTACATAAAAGAATATAGGTAAGTGGGACTTTCAATATGATGTTCTACTTCCCTTGTTCAACCAAGCAAAACTTATCATTTCATATAGTTTCGAAATTCCTATGAAGTACTAATTTATGGAAACTTTAGCTTCCCATTGGCAACCTAATAAGCAGATCATAAACCGAATAGTGGAACAAACTTTGCTCTTGTTCTCGTCAGAGGTGCAAAAACAATGACCTAATTCGGAAAAGCAACGTGAATATGTTGTTAAAGCTGTCAAATCTGACTCGGACCCAATCATACCTACTAAAATGACCACCCGCACCCTACCTAAAATGAACCTGATACACAATTGATCGACAATTAGAACTCCAATTCCGACTCCCCCTCCCTCGACTAGATAATGACACAATTCCCAACACCTAACCCCATAACAATATAATTCCACACTTGATCTGATCTGATTAGTAATGACCCGAACCAATCCCGCATTCAGCACGAGCCTCACCCAACACGACCCTCATTCAACCCGACCCCCATTTCAATCCAACACACTTTTAACCTGTTTTGTTCTTATCCCGAAGGGATTTCAACTCCACCTATTTTCAGCCAACTTGACTTGTTTTTAGCTTACTAACACTAATATATGATTTTATATTAATTTATGCAAAGAATAACAATTTGGGCTAAAATTTAATTTAACTTATGTTCTGAAGTCGACTGAATGTTACTGATATGGTCCTATGGAATAAGGCAACCATTTTAAAACATTTATGGGACATAGCTTTTAAGCAAGATAAGCTGTGGGTCAAGTGGGTGAATGCTTATTATATCAAAAGAAACTCTCTGGATAATGTTATTGTTAGCAGTAACACTTCATGGCTTCTAAGAAAGATTTTTGAAGCTAGAGAATTGTTGGCTAGAGTAGGTGGCTGGTCTGCTGTTAGTAATCAACATAAGTTCAGAATCAAGAAAGTCTATAACCTACTGCAAGACACTTATGATGGTGTGAATTGGAAGAGATTGATCTGTAATAATAATGCTACTCCAAAAAGTAAATTTATTATGTGGCTGACCCTCCTAAATAGGCTTGCTACTGCAGACATAGTCAACAAATGGAGTAGGGAAGTTAGCCCTCTTTGCAAGTTGTGTAATACTGATTATGAATCAATCCATCATTTGTTTTTTACCTGTTCATACAGTAAAGCAGTGTGGTGTAAGGTGTTAAGCTAATTGGGTTTTCATCCTCACGGGAATACTTAAAGTGAGCTGGAGTTGGCTATTAAAAGAGCTCGCTGCAAAAAGGACAGATTTAAGCTTTTTGTTATGATGTATGCAGAGAGTCTATATGCCATCTGGTTATAGAGGAATACTAAGCTACTCCCTCCGTCTTTTTTTATTTGCTACATTTTGCCATTTAGGTGTGTCTCTTATTATTTGCTACATTTGCCAACATTACTACAAATGATAATAAAACAAACATCCAAAAGTCAAATTTCAAAAAATTAGCCCACTTAATCAAATTCCCTAAACCTACCCAACCCACCTAACTCTATTTATTATCCCACTCCCTCCATTTAACCCAACCCCAACCCCCCTATAACTACTCCCTCCAAAACCCTAATCTCATTTTCTTCTCTCTCCTTCTGACTCTCTCTCTCCTTCTGACTGTCACTTTCCTCTCTCTTCTTCTTCTTCAAACCCTCAGATCTAGGGTTTTTTACTCCAAAATTGTTGAAAAATACAGTAGATTAATTATCTACTCTTTTCTGCGATCATTATAAACCTAGATTTTGTCATTTTGGAGTGATTTCAGAAACGAGTCCCCTGTTTCTTGGGTATTTTGAGTGATTTTGGGTATTTCATGGATGAGTTAACTCCGAAATCAAAGAAACGGCTCTTTGATTTGATGGACGAGTTAGATGCGGAGGCTAAAAATTCTACGGTTGCAAAAAAATCCTTGGATTTTGGTTCGTTTTGTTGGTCTTGTGGCGCGCCTTCAAGAAAACCACCAGATCTTCAATTTGGTGGTGTATTTGAGGGCAAAAAACCTGAAAACTTGGAAGATCCACCTCCGAAGGCTTTAAATCATGGCGAGCTTACCTCTCTTGGTATAAAAACCATCTCGAAATGGTTTCGGAGAGTCCCCTTTCAAATTTTGACTCAGATCGGTCCACTCCTTAACTTAAATCTTTGTTTTTAAAATTTTAGGAAGTTTTTTTAACATGCTTTGCCTGTGGGGTTGCGTTTGATTAGATTGCATGTTTAGGTTTTTGTGTTTTTTTCATGTTTTAGCCTCGATTTGTTTATACGCATGTTGTTTATGCCTCGATCTGTTTAAAAAACTTGTTTATTTTGCCTTGATTTGTTTAATTTCGTTTATTTTGCCTTGATTTGTTTAATTTCGTTTATTTTGCCTTGAGTTGTTCTGTTTATACGATTTTTTCACTTGATCTCGTTAAAACATGTTCATTTTAGCCTTCATTAGTTCTGTTTATATGATATTATGCCTCGATCCGTTTAAAAACTTGTTTATTTTGCCTTGATTTGTTTAATTTCGTTTATTTTGCCTTGATTTGTTTAATTTTCGTTTATTTTGCCTTGAGTTGTTCTCGTTTATACGATTTTTTTCACTTGATCTGTTAAAACATGTTCATTTTAGCCTTCATTAGTTCTGTTTATATGATATTATGCCTCGATCTGTTTAAAAACTTGTTTATTTTGCCTTGATTTGTTTAATTTCTGTTTATTTTGCCTTGATTTGTTTAATTTCGTTTATTTTGCCTTGAGTTGTTCTGTTTATACGATTTTTTCACTTGATCTGTTAAAACATGTTCATTTTAGCCTTCATTAGTTCTGTTTATATGATATTTTGCCTTGATCTGTATATATATGTTCATTTTAGCCTTCATTAGTTCTGTTTATATGATATTTTGCCTTGATTTGTTAAAACTTGTTCATTTTAGCTTTCTGTTTATATGATATTTTGCCTTGATCTGTATATATATGTTGATTTTAGCCTTCATTAGGTCTGTTTATATGATATTTTGCCTTGATTTGTTAAAACATGTTCATTTAAGCCTTGAGTTGTTTCTGTTTATATGATATTTTGCCTTGATCTGTTAAAACATGTTCATTTTAGCCTTCATTAGTTCTGTTTATATGATATTATGCCTCGATCTGTTTAAAAACTTGTTTATTTTGCCTTGATTTGTTTAATTTCTGTTTATTTTGCCTTGATTTGTTTAATTTCTGTTTATTTTACCTTGAGTTGTTCTGTTTATACGATTTTTTCACTTGATCTGTTAAAACATGTTCATTTTAGCCTTCATTAGTTCTGTTTATATGATATTATGCCTTGATCTGTATATATATGTTCATTTTAGCCTTCATTAGTTCTGTTTATATGATATTTTGCCTTGATTTGTTAAAACATGTTCATTTAAGCCTTGAGTTGTTCTGTTTATATGATATTTTGCCTTGATCTGTTAAAACATGTTCATTTTAGCCTTCATTAGTTCTGTTTATATGATATTTTGCCTTGATCTGTATATATATGTTGATTTTAGCCTTCATTAGGTCTGTTTATATGATATTTTGCCTTGATTTGTTAAAACATGTTCATTTAAGCCTTGAGTTGTTCTGTTTATATGATATTTTGCCTTGATTTGTTAAAACTTGTGCATTTTACCCTTGATTAGTTCTGTTTATATGATATTTTGTTATATATATGTTCATTTTCCTTTATTTGTGTGTGTGTTGGTGTGATCCTCTATGATGAAATAGGATGTTACATCCAAATTGTTACTCCATTTTGCATTTAATCAGTGGTAAAATGAATAGAATTGTAGTATAAAGAATTGATGAGGCATTTGTGTTATATTTTGGTTTTTGTTTGGCTGTCCAATTTAGTTTTAATGACATATAGAAAGTTTACATGAGAGGTGCACTATGTTCCTCAATGATGAATGAGGTCAGATGATTTATACTAAGGACATTATGCCTTTTAAGACCAGTATACTCATGTTGCCACCAATTTTTTGTGCTCTTCTTTTCAACTTTTCCTCTGTTTTAATAGCATGTGTTGAGTAATATGGATGAGTGGGGACTCCCTGAGAGGAACTTAAATCATGCCTTGATCTGTGTTTTTTTTAAATTGGCCTTCATTATCATTTTGTCTTAAATATGATTGAGAAAAAAATGAAATCTAATTGAATTTTTTGTCAAACAATGTTCAATTTGATTTTCTTTTTTTCTCACTCATTTGTTTGATACAATGATACCCTGTTTTTTGTTCTTAACCTCACATGATCTCGTGTTTTTTTATTTACTAACTGTTTTTTTTTATGGATGTATATCAAGTGTTTTCTTTTTTTAACTTAACATAACCCAACATGTTTACATATTATAAATGTAAGGTTTAGTACAAAATGTTTTTAACTACATATACAAAATGTTTAACAACCTATATATGTTGTATTTTACTTACAAAATGTTCTTGCACTCTAATGCCCAAAAAATTGGCCTTCAAATGCCCATTGCTTGCTGTTTTTGCTTTATATTATCCCAATACCATCATCCGAATCTTCATCCCCATAGTTTGCTTCTTCTTGATCATCTTCAAGATGACCTTCTTCCGCCCATTTTCTCGCTCTCTTCTACTAATTGTGGGCTAATGACAATACTTGTTGGTAACTCACCCCTCCTCTCAAGTGATTTCTTCCCCATATGTGGTATGTGGTAATTGTTGTTACCCTTATTCATTAGAGTCTCCTTCATCACTTGTTGTAGAGTTAACCAAATATGATTGCATAGCTTAGGATCATAGTTGTCAAATGCCTTGTTCACTTTGCCTTCACCAACTGTTTCACACTTCTAGGTGCTATTTGATCTTTTAAGGTTTGAATTGCATTAAAAAAACCAAGATCTAACACATTCATATCTCGGTGACTGTGGCCGGGCCGATTGATTAATCTGATATCAAAACCATCTTTTTGTGCTTCCAACATGAACTGCTCATTAGTACTTGCTATGTGTGGCCTTGCATTGTCTTGGACAATCCATATTTGCTTGCATCCATTATCTGGCCACTTGTTTCTTATAGATGGCAGTATGTGCTTTATGAGTTTCTCCCTTATGACATCTTTTGTGATGCTTAATTGAGCTTTGGTTTCAATCACCCCAGCATCTCTGTTACAACTTGACCTCTTTGCTGCCACCTCTTCTATGAATGGGAAGATTCCTATCTTCCCATCAAAACTGACCTCTCCACTTGGTGCTATGTGTGGCCATGCTAGTGCAGCTATGAACATCACTTTGACAATGAACCTCTTGCTTTTGCATCTTCTATATGGCTCTGCTTCACCAGGAGCTAGGTAGTACCTTTGAGAAATTTTGCTCATGCAAAACCATTTCTCATCCACATGCACCAAATTATACATGTTGCTGAATTTTGGTATTGTTTGGATAGTGTTTGGTATGATAGAACCCAAACACCACAACACCCTTGCAATTTTATGTGCTTTGGAGTCGGTGTGGTTTTATGGCATTAGTGTGTTTTTTGATTGCCCCCCTTTTCACCAATCTGTGCAATGTAGACTGTGTATGCCTAGGGGATGCTGCTGTTGCTCTTATAGTAGTCCTCTTTCTTAGAGGAATTGCCATTAACCTTTGAGGATCCAATTGAATTCGTTTTCTTCCTACCCTCCCCTGTTTTCTCGTGATTCACATCTATTCTTGCATCTTCTTGAAGTTGTTGTCTTAAATTCTTCCATATTCTTCCAATTGTCCACCTTGAAGTATTCAATTCAATGGCAATTTTTTTGATAGCCCCTTGAGGTATAGTGAATCTGCCATTAAATTTTGTGTAAGCTACTTGTTGTAGCCTGTTTGCAACATGACATCTTGAGTTGTTGTGCAAAAAATGTGTGCTGTTGACCACTATTTCGTGGTGTTCTTGTTCTTGATGTTCTTCATGTTCTTCATGTTCTTCCTCCCGATTCACTATCTCGTCCAATTATATTCGAGACGTGTACATCCTGAATCATCATCTAACCATTCAGCCACAAACTCTTCTTCATCATTCCCATGTTCCATTGCTGAGAAGTTATTTTCTTCTTCTTCACTTGATCTTCTTGGTGCTCTGTTAAGATCAAAGGCCTCTTGTTGTGGTTGAACTTGTAAGTCCGGTAATGGTTGTGGTACCGGCTTTGTCCGGTTCCGGGCAGTGGGTCATTCAGATCAAAACTTGGGTAAGTTGGTGGTGAATTAAGAGCTGATGGGGATGGTGTTGAAGTGTTATCAGTAGAACTGTCTAGGGGGGCCATAGCTAAGCTATGGATGCCAGACATGTTCAAGCTGAGAAAGCTTCCACACTTTCCTCAAGTGAAGCTATGAAATTAGAAATGGCTTGTATAAAACTCTATGATGATTTTGCTCGAGAGTTAATCTACCCAAACCCCCCCAAGGAAATGGCTACTGGTGGGTGCTTTTTATGGTGGTTTAAGGCTGCTTGGTTGGTGTCTTTGATGGTGGTGGTGGTGGCTGTTGGTTGGTCTCTTTGGTTATGTTGATGGAAGTGGTGAAAATAATAAATGCAAGTGTAAAAGTGGTTGTGTATATATAGTCCACAATTTCTTAGGATTTTTTTCATGTTTTTTTGGGGGAAAATTCAATTCCCCCTTAAGTTCGAATTTTTGGGTAAAATTTCAATACCTGTTATGTAATCTACCTTTAAAATTTTGGAGGGAAAATTTTAGTTCCCTTTGGTTGTATAATTGTAACAGAATATTTTAGTTGTATTGCTTGTATAAAAATTTTGGAGGGAAATGAAATCCCTCTTTCTATAAAAGTGGCGCCAACTCTTTTTTTTGCCTTCTAATCTGCTTTTTCACAACTTAATTAACCACAATTACTTTTCTTCAAAACACCCACTGCACACCCACTGTACAGTGGTCCCCACCCTTTTCCTTGGTCTTTGTGAAAAAGTGCTTGTAGCAAATAAAAAAAGACAGAGGGAGTATTTAGGAATTCACTTACTAATCCTAATCAGCTTGTCAAGGACATAGTCTTTAGAATTGCTTGTAGATGCAGTGAAAAGCAAAGAACTTGTCTAGTTATGTTTTAGTCTTATACTGTAATGGGTGTTTTTGTTGGTACTAAGAGTAGTCTGTTACTCTAGTACTTTAGTTTTGTAACCTCCTTTTTTTTGGTTATCAATAACAATTTTGAATTGCCAAAAAAAAAACTTATTGTTTTGTGCGAACTTATCTTAACTTATTCTTATCTCGTTCCTAAATACATGCAACATTTTCCATTTTAGAAAATGTCATAATAAGTGCAACCAAGCTCCAAATGGAAAGTTTTTTTTTTCTTTTAATTTACGGAAATGCCATTACTTAATTCCCCAACAACTTAATTAATTTATCATCTACCTACCTAAACAATATTAATTAATCAACCCACCCAACACTATTACAAAATTGGGCAAAAAGAACACACTGAAATTCTGTTTTTCGCTATCAAAAGGGTAAGTACATCTAATTTCTTGTTTTTAGTTTTAGTTTTATTAATCAATTATCTGGCTTAAGCTTTTTTTATCCTTATGAACTATGCGGAAAAGGTTTCGAAATTTCAGATTTTGGTTTTAATAAATTTAAAATTTCATTTACTTGGATCTTTAATTCTCATTTGTTTCATATGTTTGTTGTTGCAGTTCACTAACCGAAGTGAAGTAGAAGGATTGATCGAAGACTTTCAAGCATCAATTCTTTCTTATTTGCTTACTTTTTTATTTTTATAAACTGTAAATTTAATATAATATTTCTCTATTCATTTCATTTTATTTAGCAAAAATGGAATCAATATATTGTTGCTATTGGCATTATTTAAAATTGGATTGATTAATGTATTTTTGCTATTTTTTAAATTGTGATCTCAATTCATTGCCAATTAATAATTTTTCTTTTCCAAAACGTTAATCAAAGAGAAAGCTTCACGATCAAAGCGATTCTCTTCTGGTCCGTATTTAAACGAATACAAAGAGAACCGTGGGTTCATTTACATGTTGCCTTTTCCTTAATCATACAAAACACCTCCATAAGGCGTTATCTTAACACTACACGGACTTAGAATACCGTTGTGAGGGGTTTTCTTAAGCCTAATTTAGGCATTTTCTAAGGCCTTTTTTGTAGTAGTGCAACCTTCCACTCATCTCAGCCACGTCACTCTCAACTCACTTACCCACCCACCCACCCCTCTCTCTCCTCAACTTAACCCACCCACCTCCACTATATCATCTCAACCATCTCTCTCAGGCGTTCAATTCTGCCACCATCTCGACATCTCTCTCATCTCAACCTAGTAGGATTTATTCGCAACTACCCACCAACCGACACCACTAGCAGCCCAACACCTCTCTCATCTCTGGTGTTGAGTTCCTTGTCGGTGTGTCAAGGTTAGAGGTCTACCTTTCATGGCCTCTCTTTGTTCTTCCTCTTCTTGATCTGGTGTTTCGATTTATTGTCGCCTCATCAAGGTCAGGTCTAAATTTCGTGTTTCGATTTCTAAGGTTAAGGTTTCAGCACTTTTTATGGTTTCAATCTTTAGTTTTTTTAGTTTCGTAATTTTTGTATCGTATTCTAAGGTTTCATTGTTTGAATTCAGAAAGCGTCGTGTCAATTTAGGGTTTTGGTATTTATTTACTCGTCCAATTTTTTGGATTTGGATAACGGGTTAAAAGGATTTGTGTTTATAACTCTGATGTTAGGTCGATTGAGAATATGTTTGATTTGATTGGTTCATGCTATTGCGTATGGGGGTGAGATTTCCATTGTTGAAATTAGTGGCAAGGACTGGTGTTGGTAGCGTTTGTGAAAGAATGGCGGCAATAGTAATGGTGTTGGTGGTGTTCGTGATAGAATGAGGGCTGTAGTGTTTTGGTGTAATATCCCTCATGATTGCTTTAAAGAATTTAGCATGCTAATTATTCGAACAAGATGCATCTTTCTTATAAGGAGCTTATTTCCTTAGTAACTCCACAGTTAAGCGTGTTTGGCTGGGAGTAGTCTTAGGATGGGTGGCCTCTTGGGAATTTCTCAAGGTGTCCATGAGTAAGGACAAAATACGCCGGAAGAACTTGTGTTGGTTATTGAGGACAATTGTTGGCCCTAGATGCGCATTGGTGAGAATATACTCGACTCTGTATGGATTGGGTGTTACACTTACTAGTCGGGGAAAGAACAAGTGGTAGTGGCGGTGGTGTTGATGGTGGTCGGGTAATATTGGCGGCATGTGGGTGGAGGTTGGGATTGTGAGTGGGTGGTGGGTTGGTGGGTAGTTTAGTGGATGTATGAGATAAATTAATTGTTTAATCTAATTTTTTCGTTTTAGTTCAATTGCTCTTTTTTGGTCCCCTACTTTCTCTCCTTAAAAACTTTGGTATGTGTACCCTTTCTTTATGTTGCACTTATTTAGAAACGAAGGTTAGTATTATGTTATAATAAATAGAACTACAATTGTATAATAAACTTAATATAACTTTTATAAGGCTTACACATTACAGGCTATAAAACTTATAACAAACAACTAATACTAAGTAATACATAATAACGTGAAGACAATATGCGTTGGAAGAACTTGTTTTGGTTATTGAGGACAATTATTGGCCCTGGATGAGCATTGGTGACAATATAATCGACTCCGTATGGGTCGAGTGTTACAGTTGGTGGTCAGGAAAGAATGGTGATAGTGGCGATGGTGTTGATGGTGGTCGGGAAATAATGGTGGCATGTGGGTGGAGGTCGGGATTGTGGGTGGGTGGTGAGTTGGTGGGTAGTTTAGCGGATGAATGAGATACATTAATTGTTTAATCTAATTGTTTCATTTTCATTAAATTGCTCTTTTGTGGTCCCCAACTTTCTCTTTCTAAGTACATTGGTATGTGTGCCCTTTCTTTATGTTGCATTTATTTAGAAACGAAGATTAATATTATATTATATTATATTAAATCGAACTCCAGTAGTATAATGAACTTAATATAACAATTATAAGGCATAAACATTACATGATATAAAACTTATAACTAAAAACTATTACTAAGTAATACTACATCCATTTCTTTTTAATCTACACACTTTCCTTTTTGGTCTGTTTTTTTTTAATCTACACACTGTTGCTTTTTCTGTTTTTGGTAACATGTCACATCTACTTTCTCCTCTTTCTCCGTCATGTCATCCACTTTTTATTTTTTAACTCAATTTTTAGTTCTCTTTCATTTTTCAGTTTCTGTCATACTTTTGCACTTTCTCCTTGGTTCTCCCCCAAAGTGAAGTGTGTAGATTAGTTCTTCTACTTCTTCTTCTTCTTCTTCTTCTTCTTCTTCTTCTTCTTCTTCTTCTTCTTCTTCTTCTTCTTCTTCTTCTTCTTCTTCTTCTTCTTCTTCTTCTTCTTCTTCTTATTATTATTATTATTATTATTATTATTATTATTATTATTATTATTATTATTATTATTATTATTATTATTATTATTATTATTATTATTATTATTATTATTATTATTATTATTATTATTATTATTATTATTATTATTATTATTATTATTATTATTATTATTATTATTATTATTATTATTATTATTATTATTATTATTATTATTATTATTATTATTATTATTATTATTATTATTATTATTATTATTATTATTATTATTATTATTATTATTATTATTATTATTATTATTATTATTATTATTATTATTATTATTATTCTTCTTCTTCTTCTTCTTCTTCTTCTTCTTCTTCTTCTTCTTCTTCTTCTTCTTATTATTATTATTATTATTATTATTATTATTATTATTATTATTATTATTATTATTATTATTATTATTATCATTATTATGATTATTATTATTATTGTATTGTTACTGTTATTATTATTGTTATTATTATTATTAAATTATTATTATTATTATTATTTTATTATTATTGTTATTATTGTTACTGTTATTGTTATTATTATTATTATTGTTATTGTTATTGTTATTGTTATTGTTATTGTTATTGTTATTGTTATTGTTATTATTGTTATTATTTTTACTGTTATTGTTATTATTATTGTTATTGTTATTATTATTATTATTATTATTATTATTATTATTATTATTATTATTGTTATTATTACTATTATTATTATCATCATTATTATTATCATTATCATTATTATTATCATTATTGTTATAATTATCATTATCGTTATTATTATCATTATTGTTATTATTGTGATTATTGTTGTTGTCATTGTGATTATTGTTATCGTTCTTATTATTATTATTATTATTATTATTATTATTATTATTATTATTATTATTATTATTATTATTATTATTATTATTATTATTATTATTATTATTATTATTATTAATTATTTTTTTATTATTATTGTTATTGTTATTATTGTTATTATTGTTATTGTTATTGTTATTGTTATTGTTATTGTTATTGTTATTATTGTTACTGTTATTGTTATTATTATTGTTATTATAATAATAATAATAATAATAATAATAATAATAATAATTATTATTATTATTATTATTATTATTATCTTTATTATTATCTTTATTATTATCATTTCAAAGCACAGTATCCTAGCCTCCCCGGTTCGCTTAGGGCTGGTTCTACTCTCAATAATCTTCCTTAGTAACCGAGGATGTGCTCCTACTTATAGCAACACCGTAAACATTCCCCTCTCTTGATGTAGTAGGCATTAAACCACCTTACCTAGAGTTTATCACTCTTGAAAGCCAAAGCCCATAAAAGATTCATAATGGCAGCCTTATTCCAAATCTTCATATCAACCGGATTCCATCCACCAACAGATTTTGTCTTATGAAATTCAAGCCCAAGCAACGGGAGTTTTATGGGAGGGATTAGTAGACCCATCCATAAAAAATTTCTACAAATACTTTCCACACTTTAATAACTTTCTTTGAGAGAGGAAAAATATGTGCCTAGTAATTCCGCATGCTACTCAATGCATGCTACTCAAGATAGTTCTTATAAGTCAGTAACCTTCCCGCATAAGAGAGCATATGTGCCATCCAACCCTGAGCTCTCTCTCCGTAATCCTTACAATAAGGGGTTTACATTGAGAAAAAATCAACTTCTTAAGAGTTAGAGGAACTCCTAAGTACTTAAAGGGAAAACCACCAACTGGTAAATTCATAGCTGCTGACAACACCCCAGCTTCATCATTACTTACCCCCGCCATGTAGATACAACTTTTTCAATACTTGCTTCTAAGCCGGACACTTGAGAGAAGGAATGAAAAAACCGCCATGATTTTTGTAATAGAGCTCATATCGCCCTTGCAAATAACAATAAATCATCGGCAAACATGAGATGTGTGAGGAGAAGTCTCTCGCATTTGGAATGAAAGTTGAAATCGGGGTCCAACTTAAGTCTTCCAAGGCACCTACTCAAGTACTCCATGCATAGGGAAAATAGAAAGGGAGAGGGGATCTCCCCTGTCTCAAACCCTTTTGAGCTTTAAAAGCTTAGTAGGTATACCATTTATCAATATTAAGTAAGAAACACTCTGAACACAGGCCATTATCCACTTGATATATTAACTTGGGAAGCCCAGCTCATGTAGCATAGCCTCAAGAAAAGTCCACTCAACTGAATCATAGGCCTTCCTTATATCCACCTTGATGACACACCTAGGAGAGATGTGAATCATAGGCCTTCCTAATACCCTCTAATTAATTATGTTGCCAAAATTATGTTATCGGCTATGTGTCACTCTGGAATAAAACCATATCTGAGATTGATTCACCACATCCCTTATAACCTCATGCAATATGTGAGTGATGATTTTAGAGACGATTTTATAGAGAATAGTGCAACAAGTTATAAACGAAAATCCTTAGCATGTCTAGCATTATCTTCCTTAGGTATAAGAGTCACAGCAGTGATGTTTATAGGCCCATGCATGTAGGACTTCTGAAAATAATTCCTACACTGCATCATAAATGTCTTTCTTAATGAAAGGCCAACACCTCTTAAAGAAAAAGACATTAAAACCATCAATGCCTGGGGCTTTAGAGTCATCAATAGCCCAAAGAGCATTGTCAAGCTCCTGCTCACTAATAGGTTTTACCAGCATCTCCCTAACATCAACACTCAAAGTGGGCCCATCTCTCACTGTAGGGAGGTCTATGCCTGGAAGTTCAATTACCCATCAACTTTTCATAAAAACCAACCAAAAGCGGTATGTCATCTTCAGAATACACCAGAGCCAACCTATTCCTTGCTTTCCTGATTTTAAGAGCTATGAAGGAGGTTTTGAATTGGAATCACCAAGTGATAACCAATTTATCTTGGACTTCTGTCTCAATATACTTTCATCAACCTTTGACTAGAATCTCAATTTATCATCACAATATTTTTCCTCCTGCTGTATAGCAACCTCATCTTATAAGTATGGCAAAGCTTGCAATGCAGCAGGTTTCCTTCGAAACTCTTTCATTTTAAGATGTGCATGAGCATAATGCTTTGAATGTAAGCTTTTGAGAGCATGTTTAACATTCTTTAGCTTCACCCAAACTTTTCTCATCTTATATCTATCATTTACATCATCCCAGGCTTTCTTCACTGTATCTTCACAATTTCATGCTCACAAAGAATATTGTTGAATTTAAAAGGTCTACCACCTTCAACAACACAAGGCTCCATATGAAACACTAAAGGGGAGTGGTTAGAGATGCCATAAGGAAGATAGTTAACTTTTACCTCTGCATATTTATCAATCCAAAGAGCATTAACAAAAGCTCTATGTATTCTACTGGCTATTCTGTCATCTCCCACACCTTTATTTGTCCAAGAGTAAAACAACCCCGTACTTGGTGCTTCAATGACATTTGTTGCTAGGATGATATTTGCCATATCCTGAGTCTCATTTTCACTAACAAAAGCTCCATTTATTCTATCATTAGATTGATAGACGGAATTGAAGTCACCAATTACAATATAAGGTTTGTTGCAACCAGTTATCACAACACCTAATTCCCTCCAAAGCTCTTTCCTATCACTTATCGTGTGCAACCCATACACTATAATCATTTGGAAAGCCACAATATCATTTATGTTGTTAACATTAACTACCATAACTTGTTCATATTGACTAATCACATTCAGCTTTACGTGTTGCCAACCTACCAAATTCTTCCTCTAGGAGAGTGACCATAATTACACACCCATTGCCACTTTGCACCAATTTTCGTTGAATCTTAGCCACATTATGATCCCTTACTCTGGTTTCAAGAAGAACAGAAATTGTAATCTTCTGCTCATGCAAGAAATTCAATTTTTCTTTTATTTTAAAGGGGTCATTTATTCCCCTGACATTCCAAGAGACAACTATCATCATGATAGATAAGGGTTTGGTCCCTTAGCACCCCCAAGTCTACCTGAGTCTTGAGCACTGTAAGATATCATCCTTGAATCTTGAAATCCTACTTGTTTCCCCTTATCTTTTGTCTTTCTAGTAACCACCTTCCAAACTCCTTCATCCACCTCTTTGTTCTGTAAACATTCTGGTGTTCCAATAGGAGTCTGAATAGGTGTGATCAAGTTGCCAGGATCTACCTTAGTGACAAGACCACCAGCTAAGCTAGGGTCTACTGCCAAAGAGGGACCCCCTGCAACAAAATCAACCTTAGAAATTTTAGTAATTTCCTATTGATCAGTCACCACGGCTGGCTTCTTAACCCACTTTTGTTGTGGAGCTTTCACCTGACCTTTCTTAACATACTTGTTATCACAATTATGTCCAATAACATTACATTTCTTACAAAGGGGGGAGCCAGTCATATAACACCGATTGTGAAATAACTTTTCCATTAGGATCAGATATATTCACTACATTCTTTATCTCCTTTTTGACATCATTTCAACCAATATCCTTGCAAATGAGACTCTAAAAGATTTAGAAGTACATTCATCTGCATATAGTGGAACTCCAATTAAACTACCTATCCTACTTATTGAGTCTTCACTCCTGAAATTAAGATCCATATAGGTATCACCATCAATACTTCACTATGAAAGTTAAAATTAGCTGACCACTGTTTAACAATCACGGGTTTGCCATAAAACAAATGTGGGCCTGCATATAACACTAGATCCCTAATTTCACAATTACCATGTTTAATCACAAAATATCCCTCCGCATGTTTAAACATTTGAGGTTCATCAGTAAGATTCCATTGCGCCATATATTATTTTAGAGAAGTTAGAGTAGGATTTTGTCCTACTACATAGACAATCACATAATTCATCCATACTTCATTCATTCGTTCCATTTCATTCTTCTCTAAACGAGCCATTGGAATTTCTTCTACTACCTCCGTCCCAGAATAGTCTGAACACTTTCCTTTTATGTTTGTCCCAAATTAGTTTGAACACTTCCATTCTTGGCATGGTCCCACCATTAATATATTATTTCTTTTATACATCTTTGGCCCCACACTCTAACTTTTATCAATAAAAGTTACCCAACTTTCTCTCTCCTCTAATAAAAAATACCCCACCAACTCCTATCACATCTACTTTTTAAATAAAATAACATTTGATAACCACACCACAACTTATCACCTTAAACTACGCGTCCCAACAAGTGTTCAGATCTTTCTGGGACGGAGGGAGTATAATAGTAGGAGCTACAAATTTGATACCCATACCTTTATTAGAGATTTTACTCTGATTGGTGAAAATCTTCCAGTTTTTCCGAGCTTCTTCTCCAAATACCACTCCTACAGTGCCTTCGATTGAATGTTAGCTGGAATTGTGACATTCTGTTCTAGGTTGGTTACTGTTCCATTCAACTTCTCCTTTTCTGTTGCTTCTTCAAGCTCTACATGTGTCTTAGACGATTCTCCAGACTGTACCGGTGATGAAGAACTATTAGTCGGTCCGGAAGTCTTCTTCTTCCTCCCCATTGAGACTCGACGGCTCACGATAGTAGTTAACCTTATCGTGCGCCAGCTAAGCTTTCTAGAGAGAGATTTTTTTATAATTATTTGATAGTACCTAAGAAGTAAATGTGAGCTCGTATTTGACTACCCATTAAAGGGTTCTATTGAAAAAAGTTTTTGAAGTCGCCAACAAGTCTTTAAAGGAAGTCTCGTAACCTAATTGGATATTGGGAAATCTTAGGGACAACTTAGGCACTTATCGAATGTAGATTTCCCCGTCATAACTTTATTAGTGGTCATGAACCAAAAAATTGAGTTCAGAGGTGAGGATACGAACATGATCAGATGTCATGTTCGTCAACTGTTGTCGTATATTTAACGCGATTCATAGCAAGTTTTATACAACTGAATAACCAAATAACATTTTCAACACCCTAAAAAAGATTAGTCTAGTTTGGTTCATTAAACACATAAAATACTACTTTTTAGTGACAAGTTATTAACAATCAAAATTATTGGGATTCTAAACAAATTGTTCAATTATCTTACTAGGCGTTAGAAAATTTATTTAGGTTTTGAAATTAGCACTAATAACATGTGAGGTGATGAAAGAATAAATGTAGCAACATGATAATATGTATATAAAATAATATAAATGGAGTAGAGATTGAGAATATACAAAAAGAGCGAAGTTTGCTTAAAGATCTACATTGTGAAAAGAAGGTTAGTAATTTCAAGGAAATAAATAGGAATTGATTAATTTAAAGGACCCTAAGGAATATACCTTAATCGCCTTGGTCTTGTGAACACCTTTGAAAGAGCAATCCTTAAGGCTTGAAATATGAAATCAATGGAGGTTTGAGTTTATGAAGAGTTTAAAGTGTTTGAGAGTGTTTTTGTAGATGGAAGTCATAGGAAAGTATGTTAAATATCGGGTGAAAATGAAAACTATTTATAGGAAAAACGGAAGAAACCAGATAAGATCTGAGAATGCGCGGCATGCAGGCCTGTTGATCTTGACGCATCCGTGACACGGGGCACACAACAGTGGTGCGCCACACGCATCATGATGCGCGGCGTGCAACAATGTCGCTAGGATTGTATCCACTTTTGCGCTTCTGAAATTTGTTAACTGCCTCTGCGCAACATCGGCGCGCCAGACGCAGCCCAAAGATGTGACCTGATTTTGTTATTTGTCCAATCTTTAAGAGATTCTTTTTATCTTCATTAGATCTTATCTTTTACACTCCAAAATCAGTTATCGTTAGGATTAAAAATATGATTTTCATAATATCTTTTGATCCGAAAAATATTTATTAACTATCAAGAATATTTAATAATTAATAATACACTTAATTATCAGGGAAAAATGAATTTGTATTTTCTTAAATGGGCTTTAATTATCATGAATAATGAGCTTGGAATTAATAAATAGACTTTATGTTTGAAAACAATTTGGAACTTAGCCAATTAACTTATGGATTGCTCCCTTTCGGGTCGGAAAGATTAGGACGATGGTATGTGTTATCATTGGGTACTCAAATGGGAAAACACAATTATGTGTCTATAGAAGCCCCCATCTTGA
The DNA here is from genome assembly GCA_947646795.1 of Beta lomatogona. NCBI lineage: Eukaryota > Viridiplantae > Streptophyta > Magnoliopsida > Caryophyllales > Amaranthaceae > Beta > Beta lomatogona. The sequence goes on from CANSNZ010000982.1 coordinate 2,722,323, forward strand.
CCGAGGTTTGTATAACCGAAAGTCAAAGTATACGGTGCCGAGACGGAAAATGCTCTTAGATGCTCTGCAATTTAAGACATCTCCTTTATCGTTGGTACCTGCAAAACAAGCATGAGTTTGCAGATTCAAATATATGTAAGGTGAAAGGATACATGAAAGGATATTATGAGCATTTTCTAACTCATGACAATATAGAGTTTCGTCCCGCTCCAGGGCTGATGGTGATGTGAGTTATGTCTGGCTTAAGACTAACACTGGATTTTGACATTGTTATTGTCTTGAGAAATATGAACCATATTAACGCTGGATTTGTCATTGTCGATATCATCGAAATTACGTTGGTTTTACTATTGTCGATGTCTTCATACCTGTAAAATGCAACAAATACAAACATGCAGATAGAAAGGAGTAAGTTCCAAGTAGTTTATTTGCTTAAAACCGAGAGAGAAAAGAATATTTTACGAAAATTTTATTCTCTTGAAAGGGCTAATTAGTTCAAGGTAGATGTATTTGGTTAAAAGTGATTGAGATAGGAATAACTTGCGAAAATTTCATTCGCTCAAAGTGAGTGAAATTACATACGAAAAGTTCATTCGCTCGAAGGCGAGAAAAATAACTTACGAAATGTTCATTCACTAAAAAGCGAGAAGGATATCACTTACGAAAAGCTAATTTGCTAAAAAGCTAGAAAGAGAATAACTGGTGTAAAGTTCTTTTGCTCGTAAGCGAGAAGGAATAATTTGCGAAAAGTTCCATCGCTAAAAAGCGAGAAATATAACTTACTTAAAGTTCATTCGCTCGAAAGCAAGAAAAGAGTAACTTGCGAAAAGTTCAATCGCTCGAAAGCGAGAAGGAAATAGGACATACTAATGACCTAAAACTATGAGGATATAGTGTAAGTGTAACACCCCGACCCATCCAGAGTCGGGTATATCGTCACCAATGCGCATCCAGGGCATTTTGTCCTCACTTATGCGCACCTTGAGAAACTTCCTAGGAGGTCACCCATCCCTGGACTACTCCCAGCCAAGCACGCTTAACTGTGGAGTAACTAAGGAAATAAGCTCCCTAAAAGAAAGATGCATCTTGTTAGAATGAGTAGCCTGCTAAATTCCTTTAAAGCAATCATGAGGGGTATTACAGTAAGTGTATGTGCAAGTGAGACACTAGACTGAAAAATCTTTATGCGTGTGTATGTGTATATGAGACTAGACTCGATGACTAATGCAAGAAGTCTATAACTAATGAGATGATAGGCAAGCTAGATGCAATGATGCTACTAATACCTCTAGGAGCTCAAGATTTTTAGTTTTGTGAAAGAGAAATAGAAAGCCCACAAGGATGATCCATTCAGTTAATAAATTATGTGGAAATTTAAAAAGGAAAAATTGATAGGAACAGTCCCAACTATGGGCGTTTCGCCATTTTCAGTCCCAACTAAGGATTATTTATGAACGGTCCCAACTATGTATCATTTTTGCTGAAATTGGTCCTAGGTGACTGATTACCTGTTTAACAGGTAAATTTTTTTATTTCTTAAATCAGTTTCTTCTTCCTTTTTCTCTCTCCTATCTTCTTCCTCCCACCCACATCCCTTGCCATCCCCACCCCTCCCCTGCCACCCACATCCCCTCCCACCCACCCACCCACCCACCTCCCTCCCTCCCTCCCCGCCTAACCCCCGAATAACCATCCCCCTCCCTGCCAACCCCCTCCCCTCCCCGCCTAACCTCGAATAACCATCCCCCTCCTCGCCAACCCCCTCGCCTCCCACCCACCCACCCACCCACCTCCCTCCTCCTCCTCGCCTAACCCCCGAATAACCACCCCATTCACCACCCTCCTCTCCAAAACCCTCATTTTCTCTCTCCTCCAACACACCCACAACAAAACCCACCTCCATCATACGATCCTCCACCACTCGAACATCGATAAGTGAACGAATGTATGCAGAATTCGAACATCGACATCGAAATCAAAATCAAAATTCACTCAACGCAAGAATTATCGATGCGGGTGGGTTCATGGGTGGTTCGTCGGGAGTGACGAAGGTTGGGTTTAGGGTGGAGGTTCATCAACGCAGGTGGGTGAGGAGAGAGATAGGGGTGCTGCGAGAAAAGAAGACAGAAGGGGATGGAAATTCGTGGAAGGGGGCTGTAGGATGCCGGCTGCGGGGGTTGGGGGAGACGGGGGCCGTGGGGGGGGGGAGAGGGGTGGGGGTAGGCGAGTCGAAGGGGGGGGGTGGGGGGATGGGAAATCGACAGGAAGCGGGTGGGGGGGGGAAATCGACGGGGACGGGGTAGGAATGGGCCGGGCTGGGAGAAGGGTGAGGGCTGCGATGGTGGAGTGGAGGGGAGCGGGAGGGGTGGTGGATTCTGCAAAGGGGAGAGAAACTGTTGGTGGTGTTGGGTGGTGGGGTGTGTGTTGAGTGGTGGCCGGGGTGATGTGTTGGGTGGTGGGGTGATGTTGAATAGGTGGTGGTGAAAAAAAAAAAAAAGAAAAAAAAGCATTTTACCTGTTGTAGCAGGTCATTGACCTGCTGGGACCAATTTTGGCAAAAATGATGCATAGTTGGGACCGCTCAAAAATAATTTTTAGTTGGGACTGAAAATGGCGGAACGCCCATAGTTGGGACTGTTCCCATCAATTTTTCCAATTTAAAATACGTTATAGAACTAGTCTTTGTAATGCTAGAGTTGTATATGGTTCAAATTTTGCATGCTAAGGGCCTACGTGAGCCCATAAACAACTGTGATCTTGCATCTGTGTGGGCTTGAAGCCCAAGATCTAATGTATCGACTCGTAATGAAGTCTTTAGCAAAGTATTCATAGAGCCTATGATTTTCTGTGTGGACTTGTTATAAAACCCCCAACAAGATGGAGTTGATGAAGTATTTGACTCGATTGATTGATTTCGAAGATTTCTCATCAAGCTAAGTGGGAATTTCGACCAAAGATTCCATATAGGGTTCCTAAGGTGAAAAGGAGGAGAGGCTAAGGCCAAAGGAAAAATTGCTCAAAAGATGAGGCATAGTTATAGCGCTAAGCAATGAAAACTTATGCTATGGTTGGTTTAGAAGGTTATAATGTGGTTGAGAAAGCATCAAGGGATAAGAAAAAGAGAAACACAGGGCCATAATGAATTGACTCACGCAATAAGATCGGTTAATGATGTTGGTTCAAATCTCAGTCTAGTTAGATTTAAAGATAGGGATGAGCATTGAAAATTCATGATTTGGCGATCGCCTTTTCCTCATGGGCCTATGCTAGCCCTAAAAAACATTTTTTTAATTAAAATGGTCGAGCCTCAAAAGAGGTTGCCTACATATCCATGATGGAATCAGGCCAATAGTAGCTCTTAACATTTTAATAGGTGGCTGGGCATTTTGCTTGGAGCCGCTTGCAATGAATTTGACATTGATATGGAAGAGGTATTTGAAAAGGGTGGATGTTGATGTAGGTTTGGTTTCGTTTGAAGTGGTCAGACCTCAAGGTGAGGTTTTCTACGTATCTTTAGGAGAACCAGACCATTTGTAGTTCAGGCTGATGAATGAGAAGATGCCCTGACTTTTGCCTAAGTCACCTTTATGGGTTTTCGATCCTAGCGAGCTTTGGTTTGTCTTTTGAGTTTATTGGAATGCGATATGGTTGTAGGTTATATATGAGAAGATAATGTATGGTTTTAAAGTTTGGTTATGTAGGTCAAGGCCTTCGAGCTAAAATGGAAGTTTTGGATTAAAGGTTAGAGGATTTGAAAGAAGTAAATTTGACAAATCTATTGATAGGCTTATTTGTGACACTTTTTTTTTCTTTTCTTTTTTCGATTTTTGCTCTTTTTTTTTCAACTTTTGCTTATTGCTCTTTTTTTTCTTTTTTGGTTTGATTTTTTATCTCACTCTTGTTTCTTTTTTTTCTTGCCTCTACATTTAATTGATGTTAAATGTATTTCCTGTGAGATAGATTTGAGGAAAAGGGGATGTTATGTGTTAGGTTAACATGAATGATAAGGATTGAAGAAATGGCTATGATGAAGGGAGTAATACCTCTTTTATGCCAATTTTTTCATTGCATTTGTTTGGTGAAGTTGTGAGAATTAGAAATTCATTTCTTATTAAGGTAACAACAATGATTTCCATTTATTCTCATTAATGCAAGTTTAAAGAATAGTTAGTATGGTCGAGAGTTGCCTTTTTTAAAGCATTTTCACTCAATAATTGACTTTTGACTCTCTCTTCGCGGTTCCGCGTAACTCTGGACACCATGGGCAGACCTCGAAGGTCGAGAATTTCCAAAAATGTCGCAAAAGGCAAGAAATCTGCAACTGGACCATCTTCTTCCACTGCTCGCAAGACGAAATCCATGGATGAAGTATTGGGGGTTGGAATGCTGGAAATCCCAAGTCCGGTAAATAGTGACGCTGAAGAAGGTGAGATTCTCTCTCCTCGTTCTTCTTTGAACGAATTGAAAAAACAATATGATGATAAACAGCTATTTTCGCAATGGTTGAATGTGATTAATAGTGGGGCTAAAACGCCAAATCGGGTATCTTGGGCTGCTGAAATTGAAAAAATTGCAATTGAAAAACCTGATGAATCTGAGGAAATGGCAGAAATTGATGAGAATGATAATAATGTTGAATTACTGAATTCACAACCAAATCAAAATTGTGATAAATTGAATGATGATTTCATACCTGAAATTGAACTTGATGATATTCTTGATGAAATCAAATTCTAGGAATCGTCGGTTGTGTGCTATATTTTGGGGGCAAATCCTCCATTATCTGTGTTTGAAGGGTACATAAGACGAATTTAGGGGAAATTGGGCGTAGATAAGATAGCTTCAATGGGTAGGGGATTTTATCTAGTGCGATGTATATCTCTAGAAAGTAGGGACAAAATCTTGAATGGGGGTTATCATTTCTTTGACGATAAGCCCTTAATTGTTCAAGAATGGAGATCAGATTAGGAATTGAAGTATTGGGGTGAGAAAAGCCTAACTAAAATAGTTAGCAAGATAGGGAAGTTCTTGAAAGTAGACAGGCCACTATGAATAGAGACAGGTTGCAATTTACAAGAATCATGGTTGAAGTTGAGATAGATCAAGAGTTCCCTGAAATGGTGCAGTTTAGGAATGAGAAAGGCCTGATTGTGGAGCAAAATGTGGGGTATGGATGGAAGCCTGTGTTGTGCACAAGTTGTAAGGGATATGGTCATAAAAAAGATGATTGTGTGAAGAAAACTCAACATAAGAATGTGTGGGTTGTTAAGCAAGCTGCTACCACTAAACCTGTAGTGGAGTAGGATGGCTTTAAGCCAAAGGAGGGGACCACTAATGGCAAGGGGGTTCTCTACCCGCGAGCCGCTTAGTAAGGAAGGAAGTTGTTGTTCCTACTCCTTGTAAGAACAAGTTTGATGTCCTAAAGGATGCTAGCACTACTGATTTATTTTATGGTGTGGAGCAAAATTTAGAGGCAGGTGTACATGGGTTGGAGGAAATTTTGGTTGATGAAATGCAGGGGTTGGAGGCCCCTGGCCACCATGGATAACATATTAGTCTGGAATGTTATGGGACTGAATAGGCTTTCCAAGCAATCTGAGATCAGGAAGTTCATTACTGGTCACAACATTAAGCTATTCAGTCTCCTAGAGACTAAGGTAAGGATTTCTAAAATGGAAACTCTTTACCATAATGTTTATGATGGGTGGTATTTTACCACAAATAGTTGTGTGGTTGATAAAGACATAATTGTTATAGGGTGGCGGCCTGAATGTTTTGCTGTGAATATCATTCATGTTACTGCTCAGATGATTCACTGCAAGATTGAACCTGCTGGTCCATGTACAGGGTTCTTTTGTACCTTTGTATATGGGTACACTGACAGAAGGGAAAAAAGAGGATTTATGAAAGGACTTATTGCAGGTGCAATCTGATGAAACATGGATTGTACTGGGGGATTTCAATACAGTCCTAAATTTAGATGAAAGGGTGGGAGCTCATATTAGAATAAGTGAGATTAATCCTTTAGAGAGTGTGTGGTACAATGCAAGCTTACTGATATGAAGCATAATGGCAGATTCTTCACTTGGACGAATAAACAAGAAGGAGAAAATCGAGTTTTCTCTAAAATTAACAGAGGTCTTGCTAATGAAAAATGGATTTCATGTTATGAAAATGCTGAAATCTCTTATTTGCCAGAAGGGAACTATGACCATTGTCCTAGCATCCTATGTATGTATCATGAGTCTGGTGGGAAGAAAAACCTTTTAGGTTTTTTAACATGTGGGTTCAAGCCCCTAGATTCATGCAAATTGTTCAAGCTTCCTAGAGCAGGCCTGTTAGGGGTTGTTTGATGTATCAGGTAACTCAAAAATTGAAAAGATTGAAGGATGATCTGAAGAAGCTAAATGGTGAGGGGTTTTCAGATATTCAAGTGAGAGCAACTCTTGCTTATCTGAAGTTGATTGAAGTTCAGCAGCTTATGCATGATAATCATGGAAATCATGATCATAGTAAGAATGAAAAAGATGCAACAATGGAGTATAGACAGGCTCAGGGAAATTATGTTGATTTATTAAGGCAAAAATAAAAAGTTCAATGGATAGACAAAGGGGATGATATTACCCATTTGTTCCATCAATCCATTAAAGCCAGAAGAATAGCAAACAAGATCCATTCTATTCAGAATGGTCAGGGGATCTGGGTTAACACTGAGGACCAGATTCAGAATGCTTTTGTGAGCTTTTACCAGGATTTATTGGGCAAGCAGTTGCTGTAGAGATGTAATGTGAAGCCTCAGATTATTGAAGGGCCTAGATTGACTGATGAACATCATAGGCTGATTGATTTTAACATCACCAGTGCAAATGTCAAAAGGGTGTTGTGGTCTATCCCTAATGAAAAAGCACCTGGTCTAGATGGATACAATAATTACTTCTTTAAACAAACATGGGATGTTGTTGGTAATGAAGTGTCTGCTGCTATTATTGAATTTTTTAACACTGGGAAACTGCTTAAATGTGTTAATGTCACTTCTCTCATCCCAAAAGTGAAGTGCCCTGCACATGTAAGTGACTTCAGGCCAATAGCCTGTTGCTCTATCATATATAAGTGCATAACAAAGCTGTTATGTGAGAAGTTGAAATTGATCTTGCCTCATGTGGTTTCTGCTAATCAAGGTGCTTTCATATCAGGGAGGAGTATTCTTCATAACATACTTCTTTGTCAAGACATTGTGAAAATGAATAAGAGCAACCAGAAGCAAAAGGGGTGTCTTATGAAGATAAATGTTCAGAAAGCGTATGATACAGTCTCGTGGGAGTTTCTTGAAGAGATGATGATTATGTTGAATTTTCCCCCTTGGCTCATAAGGCTTATTATGGGGTGTGTGCAAAGTCCTACTTTCACATTGATGTTAAATGGTGCTACTGCTGGGTTTTTTAATTCCAAAAGAGGACTAAGGCAAGGTGAGCCCATGTCACCTTTGCTCTTTGTCCTTTGTATAGAATATTTCACTCGCATTTTGAATTTTGTTGGAAAACAACCTAACTTCAGATTTCATCCAAGGTGCAAAACTCTAGGGCTGAATCACCTATGCTTCGCAGATGATGTGATTCTGTTCTGCAAAGGGGATTTTCAGTCAGCTCATTTGATGCTACAAGGCTTGAAGCTCTTTTCTGCTTCTACAGGTCCTGTTGCAAATCCCTCTAAATCTACTATTTTTTGTTGTCTTTTGGATAATCAAGAATTGCAAAGAGTTGCAGATTGCTCTGGGTTTAAAAAAGGAAGGTTGCCGTTCAGATACCTTGGTGTGCCAATCAGCACAAAAAAGCTTTCAGCAGCAGATTGCTCTGGGTTTAAAAAAGGAAGGTTGCCGTTCGGATACCTTGGTGTGCCAATCTGCACAAAGAAGCTTTCAGCAGCAGATTGTGAGCAGCTTGTGGATAAGATGGTCAACAGAATTATAGTGTGAAGTACGAGGAACATCTCCTTTGCTGGGAGAAAGCAATTAGTGAACTCAGTTTTGCTAAGTATTACTCCCTCTGTCTCAGAATACTCTTTACACTTTCCTTTTTCATCTGTCCCAGAATACTCTTTACACTTCTATTTTTGGATATGACCCACTATTATTATAATCCTTCTACCTTTTGACCATTGGCCCACACTCTCTCTCCTCCAAATAAAATAATACCACTCCTAATACCTACCAACTCTAACCATTGGCCCACACTCTCTCTCCACCAAATAAAATAATACTACTTTTACGACCTACTAACTCATATCACATCTACTTTTTGAATAAAATAACAATTGATAACCAAACAACAACTTATCATCTAAAACTATGTGCCCTGATAAGTGTCAAGAGTATTATGGGACGGAGGGAGTAGCATTTACTGGTCATAAATTTTTCTTCTTCCTAAGAAGGTGTTGAAGCAACCATGCAATTTGTAGGTTGTTTTTATGGACTGTAATTTGCAATTCAGCTAAGTCTGGGTATTTAAGTTGGGAGGAGGTTTGTAGGCCTAAACATAATGGTGGATTGGGTTTTAGATCACTTAATCACTGGAATAAGGCCATGATTGGGAAGCAAGCCTGGAGTATCTCAATGAAGGCTGACAACCTTTGGGTTAACTGGGTCCATGTCATGTATGTTAAAGACCAAAATTCGAGTCAATTCAAGGCTCCTAACTCAGCAAGCTGGGCAGTAAAAATTATTTGCAAGGTTAGATAGGAACTTACTGATGCTTGTTGTCATGGTTGGCTTACTAGTGCTACATTTAGCACTGCCAATATGTATAAAAGCTTGCACAACCCAGGGCAAAAACGACACTGGTGTCAGGATGTTTGGGATCATCACAATGTCCCTAAACATAGTTTTATTGGTTGGCTGGCAGCTCAGAATAGGATGCAAACAAGAAGCAGGCTGTATAATATGGGAATTAGTCCTACATATAAATCCTTAATCTGTTATAATGGAAGAGAAGACCACACACATTTATTTTTGGAAAAATTGTCAGAAACCACCTTTTATAATCACTTTTTTGTGAGAAAACACCTTTTAAAAAAAATTGGTTAATTAGCCACCTTTTTGGTTCTTTTTTTTGCTGGAAGCCACCACTTGCCGGAATCCGACGTTGACCTCACTTTTCCGGCGTTGACCATCATTTTTTCGCCATTTTCTCGCCATTTCTTCCACCTGGGATGTCGGCGGATGTGAGGGGAGAGAGGGGCTGGGCGGGCCGCGGATGTGTCGTCGTGCACCGCACCCGGTCCAAAGATAAAATTTCTCCTACTCTCTTTTACAATAAACAAGTATAATGGAAGTAGGGGTCGTATCCACAGGGAAACAGGGACGAGTTTAGTACTTAGCGTGATTCGAAACCTAGATTAAGCTAAGGGCCGAGAAACCTAATAATAATTACAAAAGGGGGGTTTCAAGCAGATTATAACTAAACTACAACTAACTAGCATATAAACAAAATGAGAAATCAATTATAGGAAGATCTTGAATCCGATTAACATGCACTTCAATTCATTATCGATCCTTGAACATCCACTCTAATTATTTCCATAATTATCTATTGTCGAGAATTAATCTCGTGCTCTCCTTATTATTAGTTGAATAGCACGATCAGCGTGACTATAAAACCCTAACCAAAGGATAACCTAGTCCGATCTGCGTCTAAGTTCAATCCGATAGCAAGCAATAAACACGAGAGAACCAACGGACACCCGCTAACGTCATACAAGCGATAAACATTCAACAGTTGATTCAATTTCCCCAAGAAATAACCAAGATGATTCGCATCTAAATTACTCCCTAGTTTGCTACCAAATGATAAAAGAATAAAACAATCCGATCCTATTCTTAAATCTAGCATTAGATTAATTACACAATCAAACTAGTAACATTCCTAGCATAATTATGCAAAAACCATTGAAAGCAAGCATAGAGATTGAATCATAATAAAGGAAAAGAGAAAGAGAGGAAAGATCTCACAATAATGCTTGAAGCTCCATATTAATCTCGTTCAAGAACGGTTCAAGCTACAATCGGCATAGCATAAGCCAATCCCATAATTGAAATCTACAAAGACTAAATTAGAAAATAAAAACTAAAAAGAGAAGACAACAAGAGAGGAGTGGAGTTTTGGAAACTCCATCCCCTTGTGGCTGCTGCCCCCTAGGTCTAAAAACAAAGTTTAGTATTTATACTAAGGCTCAAAAGTTAGCCGTCATTTAAACCGACCTAGGGGTCGCGAGGTGCGATACGAGGTCGCACCGTGCGATAAGCTACCGCCTTCGCAACGAGTGAAGAGGCTGGGCCAAAACCACGCGAGTCGCACCGTGCGAGATTCCTCGCGAGGTGCGAGATACGAGTCGCGAGGTGCGACCATGCTCGCGAGGTGCGAGCTGGCTGGGCGTCTTGGCTGTGCTGTGCGCGGCGCCGGGCGTTGAGCGATGGGCGAGCGATCTTGCTGGGCGCTTGGACGAGCGCCGGGCTGAGCCGGGCTGGGTTAGCGATGGGCGGCGCGGCGGCTCGGCTTGCTGAGCTTGCGGGTGTGCGGTGCTTCGACGGTCTTCTTTGGCTGCCGAGCTCTCTCGGGTTGGTGAGCTTGTGGCTTGTGATGCTCGGCTCAAATGCATTTTACCTTGGAAGCTCGGAATGCATAACATTAACACAACTTATATCGCAAAACTCCGAACTTCCGCTAAGGATGATTTATATGCAAAACTTAACAATTACGAACAAATCCCTTAGCAATGTGCACCTAAAATACCACAAGAACATCGTATAACTTGAGCGCATCAAATACCCCCACACTTGAACTTTACTCGACCTCGAGTAAACTCAAAATGAGGATCACCAAATGAATCATCGCCCAAGCTATCGAAACCAACCTACACTTCCCATCAACTACATCATCATCATCACATCTTAACAAAATACGCTCAAAACCTAAACGTAAGGGATGATGATTCCCCCACACTTAGATTCAAGCTCACCTGAAATATACAAAGACGCGACAACAATAATAACCAGCAACTCCAACAAGTTTAACCAACAACACCAACGAAAATCAAAATGCCAGCTCACGACACACTAAAGTATCAGCTCTCCCAAACCTCAAAATATGACCTACTACTACAACAACTAACTTAAAATAGCAAGCCATGGAACAAAGACAAAAAGGGATAAATTCCATGCTTACTCCCAAAAACAATCAACCAAAAGAATGCGAAAGCCAAAATAAATAGATCTTCACAAAACAAAGGATGAATTCACTAACCCAACCCGAAAACGCTTTCAACCTTATGACACCATCTCCGGCAAATGAGTTTTCAAAATTCAAAATTCTCTCTTTCATCTCTCATTTTGCCTAGGAGCCCTTTCGGGTTTTCATCCTAGCTTCTCACATTTTTTATCTCACCATCTTACCCGCTCAATATAAGCCACTTTTTTGCATAGGTTGCCCTTTCGGGTTTTCAACCTATCCGGGCCCCCAATTTTTGCCTGAGTCGCCCACCCTTGTGGGTTTTCAACTCAGCGGGTTTCATTTCATCATCATTTTTTTCATTCATTTTTTTTTTTTTTTTTATTTTTTATTTTTTTTTCATTTCAAATTAAAAGTAATAAATACAACATAGATACATGAGAATGAGAATACCCTCCCCCCTACTTAAACTACACATTGTCCTCAATGTGTCGACAATTAAAAAGAAAAAGTATACTGAAAATAGGGGGGGAAATTTGAAAATCGGGTAAATCGAAGATCGATGGTCAAAACTCATGAAAAGCAATCCGTCAAACTCAAATTTCTTAACAATACCAACTCAAATCTCCTAACTCAACTCACAAACCTCTCCCTCGAATCACTCAAACAAATGACAAGCTCAAAAGTTTTGCATTTGTGAGATTTGCACCTAGCTTAAGAGATCGAAAAGATACATTAACAATCTCAATCCTCTAGTGTTACTAACTCCTAGCTATTGAAGTCCTCCCAACGGATTTTCTTTTGTGGATTTTGGTTACAAGTGAGTTAAGATTGGTTGTGGATCTTTTTAGTGGGTGGGCGGTGGGTGAAAGAAAATTTGTTGTGGTGGTGGAAATTTGATGAAAAATAAAGGAAAAGAAAGAAAATAAAGGGGTCTCGGGTTGCCTCCCGAGAAGCGCTGTTGTTTAAAGTCGTGAGCTCGACTTAATACCTTAAGCTTAATTATTGGGTTGTGCTCCATGTGTGACAATGGTGGTTCCATGTCAATCTCCACTTCAAGTACCTGCAAAATTGATTGAGGAGAACTCTTGCAATGCATCGTTAATACCTAGCTTACTACAACATGGTTGAGCATATAACATCTGATTATATCCCAAACCTAGCATTAAGTCAACAACAAACATCAACTAGTACTACTCCTAGCTAACCCATGTCATGACCATTAATATCAATATTTAAAGCTAGACAATAACCAAGATATAAAGTATGAGTCAATCAACCATTCCCAAGAGAGTTTAAGCAACAAATTCCATGCTTCTTGTCTAACATACAAAAGTGAAACACATAGAGTTCAATGGAAGATGAAAATTGAAACTAAAAACAAAAAGGGAATTCTTTATATGAGTGGCCAACCAAAAACAAAGAGCACAAGCAATACCATCCAAAAATCACTCTAAATAAAAACAAGTAACACCGTTTCCCCGGCAACGGCGCCAAAATTTGGGCGGGCCGCGGGGTCGTCGTCGTGCACCGCACCCGGCCAAAGATAAAATTTCTCCTACTCTCTTTTACAATAAACAAGTATAATGGAAGTAGGGGTCGTATCCACAGGGAAACAGGGACGAGTTTAGTACTTAGCGTGATTCGAAACCTAGATTAAGCTAAGGGCCGAGAAACCTAATAATAATTACAAAAGGGGGGTTTCAAGTAGATTATAACTAAACTACAACTAACTAGCATATAAACAAAATGAGAAATCAATTATAGGAAGATCTTGAATCCGATTAACATACACTTCAATTCATTATCGATCATTGAACATCCACTCTAATTATTTCCATAATTATCTATTGTCGAGAATTAATCTCGTGTTCTCCTTATTCCTAGTTGAATAGCACGATCAGCGTGACTATAAAACTCTAACTAAAGGATAACCTAGTCCGATCTGCGTCTAAGTTCAATCCAATAGCAGCAATAAACACAGAGAACCAACAGACCTGCTAACGTCATACGAGCGATAAACGTTCAACAGTTTATTCAATTTCCCCAAGAAATAACCAAGATGATCAGCATCTAAATTACTCCCTAGTTTGCTACCAAATGATAAAAGAATAAAACAATCCGATCCTATTCTTAAATCTAGCATTAGATTAATTACACAATCAAACTAGTAACGTTCCTAGCATAATCATGCAAAAACCATTGAAAGCAAGCATAGAAATTGAATCATAATAAAGGAAAAGAGAAAGAGAGGAAAGATCTCACAATAATGCTTGAAGCTCCATATAAATCTCGTTCAAGAACGGTTCAAGCTACAATCGGCATAGCATAAGCCAATCCCATAATTGAAATCTACAAAGACTAAATTAGAAAATAAAAACTAAAAAGATGAGACAACAAGAGAGGAGTGGAGTTTAGGAAACTCCATCCCCTTGTGGCTGCTGCCCCCTAGGTCTAAAAACAAAGTTTAGTATTTATACTAAGGCTCAAAAGTTAGCCGTCATTTAAACCGACCTAGGGGTCGCGAGGTGCGATACGGAGTCGCACCGTGCGATAAGCTACTGCCTTCGCAACGAGCTGAAGAGGCTGGGCCAAAACCACGCAGGTCGCACCGTGCGAGATTCCTCGCGAGGTGCGAGATACTGAGTCGCGAGGTGCGACCATGCTCGCGAGGTGCGAGCCGGCTGGGCGTCTTGGCGCTGAGCGCCGGGCGCTGGGCGGTGAGCGATGGGCGAGCGATCTTCTTGGCGCTTGGACGAGCGCCCGGGCCGAGCTGGGCCGGGTTGGCGATGGGCGCTGGGCGGCTCGGCTTGCTGAGCTTGCGGGTGTGCGGTGCTTCGACGGTGCTGCTGAGCTGCCGAGCTCTACTGGGTTGGTGAGCTTGTGGCTTGTGATGCTCGGCTCAAATGCATTTTACCTTGGAAGCTCGGAATGCATAACATTAACACAACTTATATCGCAAAACTCCGAACTTCCGCTAAGGATGATTTATATGCAAAACTTAACAATTACGAACAAATCCCTTAGCAATGTGCACCTAAAATACCACAAGAACATCGTATAACTTGAGCGCATCGGGGGCTTAGGGGCTGGGAGGGTGGGGATGGTCGTGGGGGGGGTTTCCCGGCGGGTTGCGGGGGGGACGGGGTTTGCCGGCGGATGCGAGGAGGGAGGGGGTTGCCTGGGGATGCGAGGAGGGAGGGGGGTTGCGGGGGATGCGAGGGGGGAGGAGGGAGAAGGATAAAGGGGCAAAAATGGCGAAAATCGATGGTCAACGCCGGAAAATTGAAGTCAACGCCGATTCCGGCAAGAGGTGGCTTCCAACAAAAAAAAAAGAACAAAAAAGGTGGCTAATTAACCAATTTTTTTTTAAAAGGTGGTTTCTCACAAAAAAGTGATTTTAAAAGGTGGTTTTCGACAAATTTTCCTTTATTTTTTGATTGCATTTTTAGTAGGAGATGCTTGAAGGAAATAAAAGATTAGCTTGGGATTAGGCTTCCTAGGAAGATTAGGGATGCAAATATTATATGGTGGAATGAATTGTTTTAGTGTTGTCGGCTTTGAAGCCATGGCGAGATGGTCCCTTGGGACTTAGGTTGTACATGTTGTCTTTGTTAATACATGCTTACTTACTTACCAAAAAATAAAAATCAAGAATAGTTACTCATTTATTAATTGCAAGTGAATAATACATAGGGCTGGCAAACACTAACCCAATCCGATAACCCGACGTGAAACCGACCCGAAATAAGTGGGGTTGGGTTGAGATTTTTGACCCGTTTAAGTAAATGTGTCAACCCGAAACCGACCTGGAAACTTAATGGGTTAGGTTCGGGTTGGAATCTCCATCCCAAAATTAACTCGCCTAACCCATTAAACCCTTTTAATATAAGTTTAGAATTTAGGCTTTAGCTGTGTTTTTAATCGTGGTCTAATCCCAATATAATAAGGTACTAAAGACCACCCTAAAAATGTCTTCAACTTTTACTCTTGCCGCTACAGCCTACAAGCTATTTACCTCCCTCCTCTTTACTCTCTCATCTCGCTTTTATGTTATCTATATCTTCTGCTCTTATCTGTTCAAAGAATGTGTAAATTGCTAATTTCTTTTCAGATCCACACAAATTTTAAGTAGTTCTTCAACATCTTCTTATAGTCAGTTATTAATTTTTTTTGTTTTTAGGCATTTTACTTTTATCTTTTTAACTTTGTTCTTCAAACAAGACGATTGAGCAGCTTCAAAGCAAGAATTTCATGGTTGACCGAGGCAAATATAATCCATCATCAAGCTTCATTGAAATGGTGAAGATATTCAACTTGAAATTTTTTGGGCAACAACGGTGTATAAAGAGTTATTGTGGAATCAAATTTTGGTATTAAAGTTTCATTTGATTGTGAATTTATAATAAGTGTTACACTTTATAAGAATACAATGTTTGGAGAGTAAAATTTTACTGCGATGATACCAATTCGGATTAGGTCAAATTCTGGTTAACCCGTTTTATACTCGGGAACAAGCTTTGAAAAAATAATCGGGTTAAATACGTCGGATTTAGGTCAACTCGTTTAGAAATAGGTTAGATTTGGGTTACAACTTCGGACCCGTTTAGGTAAACAGATCGGGTTCAGGTTTGGGGGTGCCGACCCGTTTATGTAAACAGGTTAACCCGAACCTGACCCGACCCAATTACCATCCCTAATAATAAATGCAATAAAGAGAAATCTATATTAGACTGGGCGGACAAAAGAAAGAGACAAAAAATAAAATCGTAAGTCTAGACTTCTATGTCACTTGACGAGAG
The DNA here is from genome assembly GCA_947646795.1 of Beta lomatogona. Taxonomy (NCBI): domain Eukaryota; kingdom Viridiplantae; phylum Streptophyta; class Magnoliopsida; order Caryophyllales; family Amaranthaceae; genus Beta; species Beta lomatogona. The sequence goes on from CANSNZ010000982.1 coordinate 2,738,344, forward strand.
ATCACAGGTCTTAAGCATCTTTGCAGCAATAGGGACTGTAAATCTCCCATCATTTATCATATATTGGTTAAGCTCTTTTAATTTGTAGCGATCGTGATCTTATGTCCATTACCTCTATGGTATTTGCAACAGGCATCCTTATCCCAATTTGGCCCCTTTTTTTATCTTCATAAGGGTATGGAGTGAGCCTAATAGGAGAAAGTGCGCCTCTAGTAAGGAGGCGATAGAAAGCAGTCTCCTGATTCATACCTAATGGGGGTATACTTTTTCTTCCGTTTTCTTCGAGGCCTAGTGGAAGACTCTATTGCATTGAGGTCATTGTCTTTGTTGTTGTATGCGTTTTACAATAAATCATCCTTAATCTGGATAACTCTTGTAAAGCTATCTAGGTGCAAATATTTGAGGTAATTTTTGAATTTAGGAAGGAGGTATGAATCGAATATTCGTACCAAATATTTTTCATGAGGCCTTAATACCATATGGGTTGATTTCTCTCTCCACCTATTCAAATAAATAGTTAAACCTTCATTTTCCCCATGTTTAAGAATTTCGAGCTCACGAAGGGGAGTTTTCCAATTGTGTGTTTTTACATATTGCTTCATGAAAGCAGTAGTAATATCTTCCTCAGTTTTAGTTTACTTAGGATCCAAGGTTTATAACCAATTTGGTAAATTAGGTCCAACGCCATCAAGATGCATTTAGCGAACTACTCCGGCGCATGCAATTTGGCAACTCGAGCGAAGTTTTAGTCAATTAGGCATTTTTTTGAGACTCGATTGTTAAGTGCAATACATGCTAATGTATAAAAGATCAATAATAAGCCAAGGATGCACAAACAAGCAATTTGCACATAACAAGTATGCAAAGTTCTCAGCCTAAAGTCCAATTATACATTTGAAACTATGGTCATGTTTAGGTTTAGACTGAAAAAGGTTCATGACTAAAAGATTGATCCCATGCTTCATATCTTTGCTTAAAAAGATGGTCACATGTAGGACGCACTCCAGTCTCTCGTCAGGAATAAGAAAGCAATGCCTTAGTTGGGTAGGCATATATTTTTTTTTTAACCAAAGACCTAAATAAATGTTCCAATGCTAAAATCAGATAATTTGAACAATTGGATTAGGTTCCTAGTAATTTGATTGCTTAAATAACATGTCATCAAAAATTAGTATTTTGTGTGTTTAATGAACCAACATAGATTAATTTTTAGATTGCATTAACATATTATTTGGTTGTTTAATTGCATAAATCTTGACATGTATCGTTATTAAGTAGAGGCTATATTGGGCAAATATGATTCCTGATCTCGTTCGTACCCTCACCCTCAAACTCAATCTTTGGTTCATAAACCATTCATGGAGTCATGACGGGGAAATCTACATTGGATAAGTTCGTAAGTTGTCCCTATGATTTTCCAATATCCAATTAGGTTTATGAGTCTTCATTTGAAGACTTGTTCGCGACTTCAAAATATTTTTCAATAAAACCTTTACAAATTACAATGAGATAGTCAAATACGCGCTTATCCCACGTAGGCAATAGAAACATGTCTACAGTTTGGCGACCTCACCAGGGAGGATTTAAAATCAATTCTTAATAAGTGGGTGTGGGTGAAACTCAAAAGATACGATTCATACCCTTTTTATGCCTTTGAATAACATTACAGTTCTGCATATGCATGGCTATTTATCTGGGCCACTATAAGGAAAATCGTCCTTGCCTCATTTGGTCATGTTGTATGCGTAAGGCCATCCTCAGGGGTTTGCGTTTTGTCCCTCCAAAAAGCTTTCTGAGCTATAGTAATGGATCTTAGTCATAAGCAAAACTAACCAACCATGGCATTGTTATCTTGTTCCTGATTTGACTGGAGTGCGTCTTACACGTGGCCACCGTTTTAAGAAAAGGTACAAAGCAGGATCTATTGGCGGGCCGCGGATGCGTCGTCGTGCACCGCCGCCCGTCCAAAGATAAAATTTCTCCTACTCTCTTTTACAATAAACAAGTATAATGGAAGTAGGGGTCGTATCCACAGGGAAACAGGGACGAGTTTAGTACTTAGCGTGATTCAAAACCTAGATTAAGCTAAGGGCCGAGAAACCTAATTACAAAGGGGGGTTTCAAGTAGATTTACGAACAAACTAAACTACAACTAACATATAAACAAAATGAGAAATCAATTATAGGAAGGATCTTGAATCCGATTAACATCCACTTCAATTCATTATCGATCATTTAACCTCGACTCTAATTATTTCCATAATTATCTATTGTTGAGAATTAATCTCGCATTCTCCTTATTCTTAGTTGAATAGCACGATCGGCGTGACTATAAAACCCTAACTAAAGGATAACTTAGTCCGATCTGCGTCTAAGTTCAATCCAATAGCAAACAATAAACACGAGAGAACCAACGGACACCGCTAACGTCATACTAGCGATAAACATTCAACAGTTGATTCAATTTCTCCAAGAAATAACCAAGACGATCTGCATCTAAATTACTCCCTAGTTTGCTACCAATTGATAAAAGAATAAAACAATCCGATTCTATTCTTAAATCTAGCATTAGATTAATTACACAATCAAACTAGTAATATTCCTAGCATAATCATGCAAAAATCATAGAAAGCAAGCATAGAAATTAAACCATAATCAAAGGAATTAAATAGAGAGGAAAGATCTCACAATAATGCTTGAAGCTCCATATTAATCTCGTTCAAGAACGGTTCAAGCTACAATCGGCATAGCATAAGCCAATCCCATAATTGAAATCTACAAAGACTAAACTAGAAAATAAAAACTAAAAAGAGAAGACAACAAGAGAAGAGTGGAGTTTTGGAAACTCCCTCTCCTCGTGGTGTTCTGCCCCCTAGGTCTAAAAACAAAGTTTAGTATTTATACTAAGGCTTAAAAAGTCAGCCGACATTTAGACCGACCTAGGGGTCGCGAGGTGCGATACGGGTCGCACCGTGCGATAAGCTACGCCTTCGCAACGAGCTGAAGAGGCTGGGCCAAAACCACGCGAGTCGCACCGTGCGAGAATCCTCGCGAGGTGCGAGATACGAGTCGCGAGGTGCGACCATGCTCGCGAGGTGCGAGCTGCCGGGCGTGCTTGGCTGTGCAGCGCTGGGCGCTGGGCAGTGAGCGATGGGCGAGCGATCTTTGCTGGGCGCTTGACGAGCGCCGGGCCGAGCCGGGCCGGGTTGGCGATGGGCGCCGGGCGGCTCGGCCTTGGCTGAGCTTGTGGGTGTGCGGGCTGCTTGGCGATGGGCGCCGGGCGGTCGTGCTCGCTTGCGATGCTTCGAGCTTGGCTTGGCGAGCTTGTGGCTTGTGATGCTCGGCTCAAATGCATTTTACCTTGGAAGCTCGGAATGCATAACATTAACACAACTTATATCGCAAAACTCCGAACTTCCGCTAAGGATGATTTTTATGCAAACCTTAACAATTACGAACAAATCCCTTAGCAATGTGCACCTAAAATACCACAAGAACATCGTATAACTTGAGCGCATCAAATACCCCCCACACTTGAACTTTACTCGACCTCGAGTAAACTCAAAATGAGGATCACCAAATAAATCATCACCCAAGCTATCGAAACCAACCTACACTCCCCATCAACTACATCATCATCATCACATCTTAACAACATCCGCTCAAAAACCTAAACGTAAGGGACGATGATTCCCCCACACTTAGATTCGAGCTCACCGAAAAATAAAAAGACGCGACAACAATAATAACCAAGCAACACCAACACGAATCAAAATGTCAGCTCACGACACACTAAACTATCAGCTCTCCCAAACCTCCAAAAGATGATCTAAAACTACTACTACTACAACTAATCTAAACAAGCAAGCCATGGAACAAAGACAAAAAGGAATATACTCCATGCTTACTCCCAAAAACAAACAATTAACCAAAAGAATGTGAAAGCCAACTTTAAATAGATCTTCACAAAACAAAGGATGAATTCACTAACCCAACCCGAAAACGCTTTCAACCTTATGACACCATCTCCGGCAAATGAGTTTTCAAAGTGTATAATTCTCTCTTAATCTCTCATTTTGCCTAGGAGCCCTTTCGGGTTTTCATCCTAGCTTCTCACATTTTTTTTTATCTCACCATCTTACCCGCTCAATATAAGCCACTTTTTTGCATAAGTTGCCCTTTCGGGTTTTCAACCTATCCGGGCCCCCATTTTTGCCTGAGTCGCCCATCCTTGTGGGTTTTCAACTCAGCGGGTTTCATTTCATCACTTTTTTTTTTTTTTTTTTTTTTTTTTTTTTATTTTTTTTTTTTTTTTTTTTTTTTTTTTTTTTCAAATTGAAAGTAATATACACAACATAGATACATGAGTACACAACATAGATACATGAGAATGAGAATACCCTCCCCCTACTTAAACTACACATTGTCCTCAATGTGTCGACAATTAGAAGAAAAGTAAAGCGAAAATGGGGGAGAAAATCGAAAATCGGGTAAATCGAAGATCGAATGCTCAAAACTCATGACCAAACAATCCGTCAAACTCAAATTTCTTAACAACACCAACTCAAATCTCCTAACTCAACTCACAACCCTCTCCCTCGAATCACTCAAACAAATGACAAGCTCAAAAGTTTTGAATTTGTGAGATTTGCACCTAGCTTAAGAGATCGAAAAGATACATTAACAATCTCAATCCTCTAGTGTACCAACTCCTAGCTATTGAAGTCCTCCCAACGGATTTTCTTTTGTGGTTTTGGGTTACAAGTGAATTAAGATTGGTTGTGGATCTTTTTAGTGGGTGGGTGGTGGGTGAAAGAAAATTTGTTGTGGTGGTGGAAATTTGATGAAAAATAAAGGAAAAGAAAGAAAATAAAGGGGTCTCGGGTTGCCTCCCGAGAAGCGCTGTTGTTTAAAGTCGTGAGCTCGACTTAATACCTTAAGCTTAATTATTGGGTTGTGCTCCATGTGTGACAATGGTGGTTCCATGTCAATCTCCACTTCAAGTACCTGCAAAATTGATTGAGAAGAACTCTTGCAATGCATCGTTAATACCTAGCTTACTACAACATGGTCGAGCATATAACATCTGATTATATCCCAAACCTAGCATTAAGGCAACAACAAACATCAACTAGTAGTACTCCTAGCTAACCCAAGTCATGACCATTAATATAAATGTTTAAAGCTAGACAATAACCAAGATATAAAGTATGAGTCAATCAACCATTCCCAAGAGAGTTTAAGCAACAAGTTCCATGCTTCTTGTCCAAAATACAAAAATGAAATACATAGAGCTCAATGGAAGATGAAAACTAGAAACTAAAACAAAAAGGGAATTCTTTATATGAGTGGCCAACCAAAAACAAAAAGCACAAGCAATACCATCCAAAAATCACTCTAAATAAAAACAAGTAACACCGTTTCCCCGGCAACGGCGCCAAAATTTGGCGGGCCGCGGATGCGTCGTCGTGCACCGCCGCCCGTCCAAAGATAAAATTTCTCCTACTCTCTTTTACAATAAACAAGTATAATGGAAGTAGGGGTCGTATCCACAGGGAAACAGGGACGAGTTTAGTACTTAGCGTGATTCAAAACCTAGATTAAGCTAAGGGCCGAGAAACCTAATTACAAAGGGGGGTTTCAAGTAGATTTACGAACAAACTAAACTACAACTAACATATAAACAAAATGAGAAATCAATTATAGGAAGGATCTTGAATCCGATTAACATCCACTTCAATTCATTATCGATCATTTAACCTCGACTCTAATTATTTCCATAATTATCTATTGTTGAGAATTAATCTCGCATTCTCCTTATTCTTAGTTGAATAGCACGATCAGCGTGACTATAAAACCCTAACTAAAGGATAACTTAGTCCGATCTGCGTCTAAGTTCAATCCAATAGCAGCAATAAACACAGAGAACCAACAGACCTGCTAACGTCATACTAGCGATAAACATTCAACAGTTGATTCAATTTCTCCAAGAAATAACCAAGACGATCTGCATCTAAATTACTCCCTAGTTTGCTACCAATTGATAAAAGAATAAAACAATCCGATTCTATTCTTAAATCTAGCATTAGATTAATTACACAATCAAACTAGTAATATTCCTAGCATAATCATGCAAAAATCATAGAAAGCAAGCATAGAAATTAAACCATAATCAAAGGAATTAAATAGAGAGGAAAGATCTCACAATAATGCTTGAAGCTCCATATTAATCTCGTTCAAGAACGGTTCAAGCTACAATCGGCATAGCATAAGCCAATCCCATAATTGAAATCTACAAAGACTAAACTAGAAAATAAAAACTAAAAAGAGAAGACAACAAGAGAAGAGTGGAGTTTTGGAAACTCCCTCTCCTTGTGGCTGCTGCCCCCTAGGTCTAAAAACAAAGTTTAGTATTTATACTAAGGCTTAAAAGTCAGCCGACATTTAGACCGACCTAGGGGTCGCGAGGTGCGATAACAGGTCGCACCGTGCGATAAGCTACTGCCTTCGCAACGAGCTGAAGAGCTGGGCCAAAACCACGCAGGTCGCACCGTGCGAGAATCCTCGCGAGGTGCGAGATACAGGTCGCGAGGTGCGACCATGCTCGCGAGGTGCGAGCTGCCGGGCGTCTTGGCTGTGCGAGCGCCGGGCGCCGGGCGATGAGCGATGGGCGAGCGATCTTCTTGGGCGCTTGACGAGCGCCGGGCCGAGCCGGGCCGGGTTGGCGATGGCGCCGGGCGCTCGGCTTGCTGAGCTTGTGGGTGTGCGGGCTGCTTGGCGATGGGCGCTGGGCAGTCGTGCTCGCTTGCGATGCTTCGAGCTTGGCTTGGCGAGCTTGTGGCTTGTGATGCTCGGCTCAAATGCATTTTACCTTGGAAGCTCGGAATGCATAACATTAACACAACTTATATCGCAAAACTCCGAACTTCCGCTAAGGATGATTGGCGGGCCGCGGATGCGTCGTCGTGCGCCGCCGCCCGGCCAAAGATAAAATTTCTCCTACTCTCTTTTACACTAAACTAGTATAAGGGAAGTAAGGGTCGTATCCACAGGGAAACAGGGACGAGTTTTATATTCAGCGTGATTCGAAACCTAGATTAAGCTAAGGGCCGAGAAACCTAATAATAATAACAAAGGGGGGTTTCAAGTAGATTATAACTAAACTACAACTAACTAGCATATAAACAAAATGAGAAATCAATTATAGGAAGGACCTTGAATCCGATTAACATCCACTTCAATTCATTATCGATCATTGAACATCCACTCTAATTATTTCCATTATTATCTATTGTCGAGAATTAATCTCGTGCTCTCCTTATTCTTAGTTGAATAGCACGATCAGCGTGACTATAAAACCCTAACTAAAGGATAACCTAGTCCGATCTGCGTCTAAGTTCAATCCGATAGCAGCAATAAACACAGAGAACCAATAGACCTGCTAACGTCATACAAGCGATAAACATTTAACAGTTAATTCAATTTCCCCAAGAAATAACCAAGATGATCTGCATCTAAGTTACTCCCTAGTTTGCTACCAAATGATAAAAGAATAAAACAATCCGATTCTATTCTTAAATCTAGCATTAGATTAATTACACAATCAAACTAGTAATATTCCTAGCATAATCATGCAAAAACCATAGAAAGCAAGCATGGAAATTAAACCATAATCAAAGGAACTAAATAGAGAAGAAAGATCTCACAATAATGCTTGAAGCTCCATATAAATCTCGTTCAAGAACGGTTCAAGCTACAATCGGCATAGCATAAGCCAATCCCATAATTGAAATCTACAAAAACTAAATTAGAAAATAAAAACTAAAAAGAGAAGACAACAAGAGAGGAGTGGAGTTTTGGAAACTCCATCCCCTTGTGGCTGCTGCCCCCTAGGTCTAAAAACAAAGTTTAGTATTTATACTAAGGCTCAAAAGTCAGCCGACATTTAGACCGACCTAGGGGTCGCGAGGTGCGATACAGGTCGCACCGTGCGATGAGCTACTGCCTTCGCAACGAGCTGAAGAGCTGGGCCAAACCACGCAGGTCGCACCGTGCGAGATTCCTCGCGAGGTGCGAGATACAGGTCGCGAGGTGCGACTATGCTCGCGAGGTGCGAGCTGGGCTTGCCTGCTGCTGAGCGCTGGGCCAGCGCTGCTGGACGAGCGAGGCTGCTGGGCGCTTGGACGAGCGCCCGGGCGTGCGTTGGCTTGGTGCGATGGGCGTGCGATGGGGCTGTATGGGCGAGGCTGGCCGGGCGAGGCTCGACGATCTTCTTGGTTGTGCTCGACGATGATCTTTGGGGCTCTTGAGCGATGCTTCGAGCTTGGCTTGGCGAGCTTGTGGCTTGTGATGCTCGGCTCAAATGCATTTTACCTTGGAAGCTCGGAATGCATGACATTAACACAACTTATATCGCAAAACTCCGAACTTCCGCTAAGGATGATTTATATGCAAACCTTAATAATTACGAACAAATCCCTTAGCAATATGCACCTAAAATACCACAAGAACATCGTATAACTTGAGCGCATCAATGATTTTTATGCAAACCTTAACAATTACGAACAAATCCCTTAGCAATGTGCACCTAAAATACCACAAGAACATCGTATAACTTGAGCGCATCATCTATCTCTTGGTCATGTACCCTTTCAATCCTTAACCTAAAACTGACCATAGTATCAAACATAGATCTTGACTTTAGGTTGGAACTGCACACTATTCTTGCTATGTTCATCATGCTTCCTCCCTCAATTAGGCTACAAATCATCGAAAAACGACCAATACATCGATGGGACCAAAAATCGCTCCGCGAAACCGATGTACCAAACGCACCAAGCTTGCGTCACATGCAAGCCTTATGCGCCTGGCCCACCAGCTTGCATGGCACGCAAGCTTCAGGCGCTAAGCGCACTTTGCTTGCGTGGCATGCAAGGCCTTTGCGTGTGGTGCAATCTTCATGCGCTAAGTGCACGTTACTTGCGTGGCACGCAAGGCCTTTGCGTGTGGCGCAAGCTGTTCAACTTCTTCACGGTTCAGTTTCATCGGTTTATTTGCTACCAATCTATCTAGGCATCATCATTCATGATCAATTTTAGGTCATATTTTTGAAACAAAACTCACCTAATTCAAAGATAATAATCAATCTTTCCATACATATCGTCTAAAGTTGAGTCCTTATGCATGTCTACCTCATCTAATCCAGCCCTTTCAAAAAACATATCGTTTTCAAAATCATTCCTACACCCTCCTATATTCTATCTTTTTCGAACATATTTACTTATTATCATCCTACCACACGTTGAAAAAAAAAATTCCAAAATTAATCTATCCTTAACCATCCATCATTGTAGACACATAATCGTGTCTCCCCAATTAAGGGTCCAATGATGAAATATACCGCGGTATTAGTTGGCACGGCCTAATGGAAGAGCAGTCCAAATAACCAAGCCATGTGGGTTTTGAAATAATATTCTAAAAGCCCAATTAATTATATATGATAATTAATTGTGAATTAAACCCGCAAAACGTTATAAGCCCATTTTAATAGCCCAATTAAATATTTATTATTTTAGTAAATATTTTCATAAATGGTTTTATTATCTTTAGTGTACACTTTGGGCATAAAATAAAATTCAATCTTTGGATTTTTAGGGATAAAAATAGCATCTTCAAAGTACGCGTAGAATAAAAAGCGGATATATTGGAATATACGCCGGACGCAGCGGCTGCGCTCAGCGCGCCACATGCGTCCAGAACATTAGCCAGATCGCGTCAGGCGCGCCAATGAGCGCCTGACACTTGGACTTGTGACTCACACAGAGTCCTGCGTCTGACGCAAGTTCTATGTGAGACGCAAACTATTTATTTTATCTTTTCAAAAATGCGTTTACACGTGTTTGCATTTAATTGGGCAGACCACGTCAGGCGCGCCAATCTGCGCCTGACGAGTGTCATTGCGTCTGCCACGTAGGACTGCGCCTGGCACAGGACGCGCGTGCAGCGCAGTTTTTCTTTTGCCTATAAATACGGGCTGAGTTCCCAAATCAAGGACGACTTTTCATTATTATTTTACGAACAAAAAATCCTTACGAATACTTCCGAATACTATTACAAATCTCAAAATACTTAAATCCTTTCAAATCAATTTCAATTACTGATCATACTACGTTCCTAGTTCCACAATTGCTCCGCCTGAAGGTCGTTACGCTCTTCGATCTAAACCGCATAGGTATAATCCTAAGGATCCTTGAATAATCAATTATATTTATTGTATTGAAGTTACTAGTAGTTTTTGTCATGATGTAGATCTGTAATTGATAATCGTGATTCTTGTAAATTCTAACCTTTTTATTATTATTCTTGTATATAATATTCTTGATTGTTATGATTGACTTATGCATGATATTATCACCCACATGTTATTATTGCTAAACGATACATAAGGAACTGTTCTAACTAATTCAAATAATATGGACAACCTGCTAGGAACCTTGTAATTTGATTGCATAATAACTTGTCACTAAAAAAATTAGTCTTTTTATTTGTTTCTTGAACCAACATAGACTAAATATTTTTAGGGTGCTTTAAAATATTATATGATTATTCTTTGGCATAAAATCTGCAATGAATCGATATTTAGTAGAGGCCAGCAATGGGCGAACTTGGTTCATTATGACCATATTCGTACCCTCACCCCCGAACTCAATCTTTGGTTCATTTTGACAATTTATGGAGTCTAGACAGGGAAATCTACATTAGATAAGTCCCTAAGATGTCCCTACCATTTCAATATACGATTAGAATTATGATTCTTCCTTTAAAGAATTCTTGGCGACTTCAAAAACATATTTTTAATAAAACCTTAACAAGTGGGGTAGTCAAATAAACGCCCTCACAAAGTCTAAGCCTATTTAGGCCCAATTCATACCCTAGGTCTAGTTTGCATGCATCTCTATATAGGCCCTAATAAATCTCGATTTCAAACCCATATAGGACGAACTCTAAAACCTATCAATATTTTGGTGTAGCCTCGCTTATTCTAAATGTAAGTTCAAAGTCTAACCCTCCTCAAGTCCATAACGAATCAATCTTCAAGTCTAGTCTGCTTATTTTAAATATGAAGTAAAGTTTAGTCTCCCTTAGTATCTTGTCTACTTGTCCTCAAAGTTCAAAGTCTATCACTCTTAAGTCTAGCCGGCTTATTCCAAATATAATTTAAATGTCTAGTCTTCCCTTATTGTTTAGCCTGCTTACTCTCCCATACATTTAAACTCTATTCACCCTTTAGTCTAGCCTGCTTACTCCTCCATAGTGCAAAGTCTAGTATTGTTTAAGTCCATAAAATCAATTTTTGAGTCTAGTCTCGCTTACTCTACATGTAAGTGCAAAGTCTAGTATTACCCAATGCTTAGTCATCGAGTCTTGTTAGTCTGCTTGCACAGTTCTATCTATGTCTGCATAAGCATATAGTTAGGCCCATGTCAACATCATAGTCAAGCCTATGCTACTTCAAAACCCATATCCATTTAAAATCTTCCATTACAAAATCATTTCTCATTCCCATTTATTATTTCCATTTGCCATTTCCATTTCTCATTTCCCATTCGCATTTCTCATTTCCATTTCCCTTCTATTTCTAAATTCAAAACTCATTTCTTAAAAGTTACAAGTAAGGTCCATTTAATTTTTGTTCAGGACAAATCATGAGGTTACAACTTGGAACAACCTACAGAGAGGGAAAATGGTCAACCTACTCCTAGACTCGTCAAACGAACCATCATTTTCTCAAACGAAACTTCCAAAACTTCGAATCATCATCCGAAATAGCAGATACTAATGAACAACTCATCAGTGCCATTAGGGCTCAACTCCAACTGATGAAATCTCGTCTTGAGGAACAAGACAAATAGTTCAAAATGCTGAGAGAAAAACATACCACTAAGGAAGAAGAAGGGGAAAATACTCCACCACCAACACCTCCTTTTAAGTCCGAGACTTATTTGAGATTCGATAAACTTGAGCAACCGATACAAGTAAATTGCACTCGAGAGTGAGGCTCATAGCCATGACATAATTGATCCTGGACTAAGGGAAAAGCTCCCTAAAAGGTACAGCTGGGTGACCTCCCAAAGTTCAAGGGGGTCGAAGACCCAAACGATCATTTGAGAGCCTTGTCCTTTTCTATGGCTCTCAAAGGCATGAGCATGGACCTGTTTACTTATGTATTTTCCTTAACCTTGGATGCACATCCATCCAAGTGGTTTAGACCACTGAACAAAGTTAAGTTGAATGATTGAGACTTCTAGGAGTGTTTTTATTTCGCCTACGCGGTGTGAGCGCGTATTTGATTTGACTACCCCATTGTTAAGGTTTTATTAAAAATTGTTTTGAAAGAAGTCGCCAACAATTCTATTTAGGAAGAATCATAAACCAAATTAGATATGGGAAACCATAGGGACAAAATAGGGACTTATCCAATATAGATTTCTCCGTCTAGACTCCATAGATGGTCAAAATAAACCAAATATTGAGTTCGGGGGCGAGGGTACAAATATGTTCATAATAAACCATGTTTGCCCATTGCTGGCCTCCACTAAATATCGATTCACAATAAATTTTATGCCAAAGAATAATCATATAATATTTTAAACACCCTAAAACACAAACACATACAAGACTAATTTTTAGTGACATGTTATTAGGCAATTAAATTACAAGGTACCTAGCGGAGTTGTCCAAATTATCTCGAATTAGTTAGAATAATTTTTTAGGTCTTGTTTAGCAATAAAAACATGTGGGTGATAAAAGCAATAAAGTAGGACAATCATATAATATGAATAGAATGATCAGGCAAGCATATAATATACAAAGGCATGAATAATAATAATATGAATATAAAATAAAGCATAGAAAAGGGGTTAGAATGTACAGTAGAACGATTATTACTTAAAGATCTACATCATGAAATAAATTTTTAGTAACTTCAAGGCAATAAATATAACTGATTATTCAAGGATCCTCAGGAATTATGCCTATGCAGCTTAGATTGAAGAGCGCAACGATCTTTAGGCGGAGCAATCGTGGAACCAGGAACGTAGTATGATTAGTAATTGAAATTGATTTGAAAGAATTAAAGTATTTTGAGACTCGTAACAGTATTTGGAAGTAATTCGTAAGGATTTTGTGTTCGTAAAAATAATAATGAAAAGCCGTCCGAAATCACAAGTATTTGTAGGCAAAAGGAAAATCGCGCCGCACGCGGGTCTTGCGCCGAGCGCATCCGACGTGGCGGCGCAAGGCCACGCGTCAGGCGCAGATTAGCGCGCCGACGTGGTCCGCCCAATCGATTCGACCACGTGTAAACGCGTTTTTGAAAAGATAAAAAAGTAACTTGCGTCGCACACAGGACTTGCGTCTGACGCATGACTCTGTGTGAGTCACAAGTCCACGTGTCAGGCACTCATTGGCTCGCCTGTCGCGTTCTGGCCAATGCGCTGGACGCACGTGGCGCTGAGCGCAGCCGCCGTGTCCAGCACATATTTCAACATATTTGGTCTTTGATTCTACGCGTGTTTTTAAGATACTTTTTTACCCCTAAAATCCAGGGATTGAATTTTACGGATGTAAATCTGATTTATATTTATCAAAGATAATAAAAAAAAATTTTATAAAAAATATTTATTAAAATAATAAATATTTAATTGGGATCTTAGATGAACTTAAAACATTTTATGGGCTTAAAATACAATTAATCATCATGAATAATTAATTGGGCTTTAGAATATCATTTCAAAACACAATTTTAAATTGGTTCTTTAGATTGCTTTTCAGTTGGGCCGCGCCAACTAATACCGCGGTATGTTTCATCATTGGATCCTTAAATGGGGAGACACGATTATGTGTCTACGAAGCCCCCACTTTGAGCGAGGTTCGAGAAACCGATGGTCAAAGTATACGGTGTCAGGACGGAGAACTATTCTAAATGCAATACAATTCACAACTGATCTATATACATCGGTCTCTGCAAAACAAAGTTAGCATGCAAGACAATAACTACAAGCAATCTAGTTTAAAGGATCTTTGTTTTTCCTTGGTTGCATGAGGATGGCTTATGAAAGTTAATGGAAGGGAGAGGAGAATAACTCTTGATCCAAAGTATATATGTCCTTTTTACATTGTTCTTTAATTTTTTATTTCAAATTTCTTTTATTATTTTTAGTCAAGTTCATTAAGTGATTAAAGTTTCATCATCGAATTAGAAGCAAAAAAATCATGGAAGGCCAATGAAAATGAAAATGCAATTATTTTATTATTGAGAAATAAGTAAAACAAGGCTTATTAGAAATAAAAATCCTAAATGATACAGCCTCGACAGGAAAGGAAATGAAGGAGTTAGGGGAGGGACTCTCCGACTCAACCTAGAAAACTAGCATTAAATGACCATGCCCCCGACATTATTTAGGCACTGCCCAAGGGGTTGCCACTATTGTTGACTTTTGCTGCAGGCGAAATTGGCAGTCTACCGTCTTCAACCATATCCTGTAGAGCATGTTTCAAAGTCCAATATTGCGATGTCATATGCCCCTTTCCTTGATGGTACTTGCAGTAGGCATTAGGATTCCATTTATTGGATCTCTTCTCGGGAGCAGGGTCTAGAGTAGGGCCAATAGGCTGGAATGCTCCTTTTGCATGAAGCCTAGTGAAGGCTTCTTCTAGAGTCATGCCCAATGGAGTGAATGTCCTTTGAGGTCCTTGATAACCTCTCTTGTCAGTGCGTAGGGAAATTCATGTCGTTGTTTTTAGAGGTAGAAGGGTTGTTATCTTTCTTAAAAGAGTTATTGTTGTTGTTGGAACCCTTGTTCTTGTTGGCTTGTACCTCATCTTCAATCAGTAGGCCTACCTTATAGAGGTTCGTGAAAGACTCTATGGGTTAAAATCTAATATGATCCCCATACTTAGGCTGCAGGTTACGGATCACCAGCCGGACTTGATCTTCTTGAGATGACCTATTAGTCATTTGTGCAGCTTTTTCTCTCCACCTGTTAAGGAAGGTGACAAAATCTTCGTTGGAATTCTATTTAGTTAATTCCAACTCACGAAGGCCAATGGGAAGCTGAGTATTGTATACGTATTGTTTGTGGAACTCTTCTCTGATAGAGTCCCAGTCATTCAGCAAAAGATAACTCTCTCTCTCCTCCCTCTCTCTCTTCTTCTCCATTGTAATTCATCCATTAGATAGGCTAAAGAAAACTCCAAGGTTCTTGCTTGTGGATGTAGGTCAAGGTTGACCGAACCACGTTAAATCTTTGTCTCTCTTTATTGCTTACTTTTCTCACTTAAAGTTTACAACTTTGCATTTATTGTTGAACTTGAAGTTAACTAGCAAACCCTAGGTCCTAGAAATTGCATTTTTGCTTACAATTGGTATCAGAGCTTAAGGTTTGGGAGGTTTCTAGTTGATTTCTTTGAAGAATATGTCAACAATGAAGCTTGATATTGAGAAGTTTGATAGGTCCATTAACTTTGGACTATGGCAAGTGAAGATGAAGGCAATCTTGATTCAAAATGGCGTTCACAAGGCTCTAGAGAGCAAGGTGAATAAGCCTACTACTATGACCGAAGAGAAATGGGAAGAAGTGGATTTGAAGGCCTTATCGGCTATACAACTTTGCCTCTCGAATGAAGTATTGAGGGAAGTTGCTAAGGAGGACTCGGCGGCGGGTCTATGGTTGAAGTTGGAGTCTCTTTACATGGCAAAGAATGTCACCAACCGACTTCTACTCAAGAGTAGATTGTATGACCTTCGACTTGAGGAAGGTAATTCTATTAAGTCTCATATTGATGAGTTTTATTCTATTGTGATGGATCTTCAAAACATTGAGGTGACTTTGGATGATGAAGATTTGGCTATTTGGTTGTTGTGTTCATTACCATCTTCATACAAGTATTTTAGGGAAACTATCTTGTATGGTAGATATGATTTGAGTATTGATGATGTTAGGGATGCTTTGAAACAAAGGGAGTTGATTGATAATCAATTGACATCTAAATCATCAAACTCTAGTGATGGCTTGTTTGTTAGGGGTATATCAAATGATGTTGCATCTACTAGTCAAGGTGGTAACAAGTGGTAAGAATAGGGGGCGTTCTAAGTCAAAGAAGTCCAATTCTAATAGGCACAAGACTTGTAATTATTGTCATCTAAAGGGGCACATTAAGTCCGAATTCTACAAGTTGAAAAACAAGCAATTGGGGGATAGTAAGCCCGTGAAAGGCAAGGAACCCATGAACTCCGCCGATGTAAGCTATGTTGATTCCGATGGCGAAAGTGGAGCTTTGGTTGTTACTCATGATAGGCTCAAGAGCAAGAGTGAATGGGTAATGGACTCGGTATGTTCTTTTCATGTGACACCCTACAAAGACATGTTCACCTCATATGAGGAGTATAATGGAGGCACGATCACCATGGGTAACAATGCAACTTGCAAGGTGATTGGCATAGGGTCCGTGGATATCAAGATGTTTGATGGCACGGTTAGAACATTGTCCAAAGTCCGCCATGTTCCGAAAATGAAGAAGAACTTGATCTCTTTTGGTACTCTTGACAATAATGGGTGTAAGTACATAGCGGAAGGTGGAGTATTGAAGGTTATTAGGGGTGCACTTGTGTTGATGAAGGGTATTAAAAGGGGAAGCTTGTATGTGCTACAAGGTTCCATGGTTAGTGGTTCGGCAAATGTCTCCACCGGCACTATGAGTGACGATGATACCAAGCTTTGGCATTTGAGGCTTGGTCATATGGGAGAGCAAGGAATGTCCGAACTTTGCAAGCAAGGATTGCTAGATAATGTGAAGCTTGGCAACCTTGGCTTTTGTGAGCATTGTGTGTTTGGTAAACACAAGCCGGGTTAGCTTCAAGCCCGCAATACACAAAACCAAAGGACCTCTTGATTACATCCATTCGGATTTGTGGGGTCCCTCTAGGAAGACTTCTTTGGGTGGTTGTAGTTACTTGCTCACAATAATTGATGATTTCTCTAGGAAGGTGTGGTCGTTCTTTCTCGAAGCACAAGGATGGTGTGTTTGATGTGTTTCTTCAATGGAAGACTACGATTGAGAAGAAGACCGACAAGAAGATTAAGGTTTTGAGAACCGACAATGGCCTAGAGTTTGTTGAAAAGAAGTTCACTAAGTATTGTCTTGATGAAGGCATTGTTCGTCATAGAACTTGTGTTGGGAGGCCTCAACAAAATGGTGTTGCGGAGAGAATGAATAGGACTCTCCTAGAGAAGGCAAGATGTATGCTTTTCCAAGCCATGTTGGGGAAGATTTTTTGGGCCGAAGCGGTTGCAACGACATGTTATTTGGTGAACCGATCTCCTCACTCCGCCCTTAACTTTAAATCTCCTCAAGAGGTATGGTTCGGAACTCCTTGTGATTATTCTAATTTGAAAGTGTTTGGTTGTCCGGCCTACATTCATGTAAATGAGGATAAACATGAACCTAGAGCTAGAAAATGTGTATTTGTTGGCTATGGTTTGGGGGTTAAGGGATATAGAGTTTGGTGTGAAAAATCTAGGAGGGTAATAACTTCTAGAGATGTTGTGTTTGATGAATCATATATGATCACTCCGGAGAAGGAGCTTGCTATTTGTAATGATGTAGGTTCATCTCATGACACCGAGGAGAAGGTGGAGCTTGAAAGTGCTTCACATGATGATGCTCTCACTCAAGAGAGGCATGTTGAGGGTTCAACACAAACCCAACGCAAGACACTTGCTAGTGAGAGACAAAGAAGGCAAATCAAGCCTCCTCAAAGATATGTTGAGGAGTGTGACTATGTGCAATATGCTCTCACCGTGGCAAATGAGGTAGAGACCTTTGATGATCCATGCTCCTACAAGGAATCAATGTATCTACCCGATTCAAGCAAGTGGTTGATGGCAATGAAGCAAGAGATTGAGTCTTTGCACAAGAACAATACTTGGGAGTTAGTTGTTGCACCTAAGAAGAAGAAGATCGTTGGGTGTAAATGGGTGTATAAGAGAAAGGAGGGTACACCGGATTCGGGAGGTCCCGTCTACAAGGCAAGAGTTGTGGCAAGGGGTTTCACTCAAGTTGAGGGTGTTGATTTTCATGAAGTATTTTCACTGGTTGTGAAGCACTCGTCCATTAGAGTTTTGCTTGCCTTGGTAGCTATGGAAGACTTGGAGCTACACCAACTTGATGTTAAGACCGCTTTCCTCCATGGGGACTTGGAGGAGGAAATCTACATGAAGCAACCGGAAGGTTTTGAGGTTGAAGGGAAAGAAGAACATGTGTGCCATTTGGTGAAGTCATTGTATGGGTTGAAACAATCCCCTAGGCAATGGTATAGGCGATTTGATTCGTTTATGTTGGCTCATGAGTTCACAAGAAGCTCCTATGATAGTTGTGTATACTACAAAGAGCTAGTAAGTGGTTCTTTCATTTACCTTTTGCTTTATGTTGATGATATGTTGGTTGCTTGCAAGCATTTGATTACGGTCAACAATTTGAAGAAGTTGTTGAGTAGTGAGTTTGATATGAAGAATCTTGGTGAAGCCAAGAAGATACTTGGGATGGAGATTTGGAGAGATCGATCTAAGGGGGCGTTGTACCTTAGGCAAAGGAGGTACATTGAGAAGGTTCTTGAGAGATTCTCAATGAGCAATGCAAAGCCCGTTTCTACTCCTCTCGGTTCTCACTTCAAGCTCTCAAAGGAGCTTTGTCCTTAATCCGAAGAAGAAGAAAGGGCCATGGTTCACATCCCCTATACTAGTGTCGTTGGGAGTGTGATGTATGGCATGGTATGTTCTAGGCCGGACATTGCTCAAGCGGTGAGCATGGTGAGCCGTTATATGTCAAGGCCCGGGAAAGGGCATTGGGAAGCTTTGAAATGGCTTCTAAGGTACTTGAAGGGTACCTCACACATTTGTTTGGAGTTTGGCCAAGATGCAAATGGTGTGATTGGGTATTGTGATTCGGATTATGGTGGAGACTTGGATGATCGGAAATCAACTTCGGGTTATGTGTTTAACTTGGGAGGTACGGCCGTGAGTTGGCAATCTTCGCTACAAGATGTTGTAGCTCTTTCAACTACGGAAGCGGAGTTCATGGCAATTACCGAGGCATTCAAGGAGGCAAAGTGGCTCAAAGGTTTGGTTGGGGAGATTAGCTCGTGTTCTAAGGAGGTGTCCGTATTTTGTGATAGCCAAAGTACCATTCACTTGGCTAAGAACCAAAACACGTTCCATAGAAGAACGAAGCATATTAATGTGAAGTACAACTTCATCCGAAATGTCATTGATAAGAAAGAGTTGACATTGATGAAGATTCGTACCAAGGAGAACCCCTCCGACATGTTGACAAAGCCTTTGCCAACCACTAAGTTCACTTTGTGTGTGAACTTGGTGGGTCTCTCCTCTTGTTTGTTGTAGACCCCTATGGGGTAGAGCCTTGGAGTGTGATTAGCATTTTTGGTGTTATTGGAGGTGCTTGGAGAAATTCAAGTCAAGGTGGAGAATTGTAGTATATGCCTTGATTTCTTGGCGAAGAAGAAGAGGAGAAAGAGGCTCGAAGCATCAGCTCGGACAAGCGCAGTCGAGCCCGGCCACGAGGCAGCAGCCCGGAAGGGCGTGAAGGAGCTCGGGCGGGCGTGACGGAGCTCGGGCGGGCCAGCCCACTTCTTCACATTCTGCCTTCAAGGCAGATTCTTGATGGAAAACCTGCACCGGGCAGGCGCCCGGCCGGGCAGCTTGCCCTGTTTCTGGATTTTGAGATTTAATCCAGATTTTTCCGAGATTTAATGTTTTGGGTTTTGGGTTATTTTGTAACCTTTAGGATGTCATATATAAGGCATCCTAAAGTCTTTTAGAACCCTAAGATTCAAATTAGCCACAAAAGATAACTCTCTCTCTCTCCTTCTCTCTCTCTTCTTCTCCATTGTAATTCCTCCATTAGAGAGGCTAAAGAAAACTCCAAGGTTTTTGCTTGTGGATGTAGGTCAAGGTTGACCGAACCACGTTAAATCTTTGTCTCTCTTTATTGCTTACTTTTCTCACTTAAAGTTTACAACTTTGCATTTATTGTTGAACTTGAAGTTAACTAGCAAACCCTAGGTCCTAGAAATTGCATTTTTGCTAACATGATCACTTGATCAGACTTTCCATGCTTCCTTTCTTGTTTGTTGTTTTGGCGAGTGGGTAGGGTGATGTTCATGGACAAATGTATCAGTGGCCAAGACTTAGTGTAATTGTCTCGCAGCTTTATAAACAGCAATGCCTACACTAACAGATTGATTCATGACATAGGTATCCACCATAGGAATTTTAATAGTTCCACCACCATATGCTCCTTTTCTGCAATCAAGAGTGCATCAGGGGGTAGCCCACTAGTATCTGCTCCAAACACAAGCCAATCACCAGGCCTAGTGATTAATATGAGGATGAGGTAGAAGCAAAAAAATTAACATATTTTGTAGGACTATGAGGATGAAAACAATAAAACATACTAGGAGTTATACATAATGTTGGGTGCCAATTACATCTATGTCTTCATGATTAATGGTTTGCTTCTTGATTGGATATATGGTTTGATGTGGCAAAAACCTTTATCTTCCATCCTAATAAAACATACTAGGGCAAGTCGTTCTTGTTCTTTTAAAAGTTTTGAAAATTGCGATAATAAAGGTATTTGTAATATTAAGATATTGCAAAAATGTAACTCTATATAGAGTTATTTTCTTGTTTTTGTGAAAAAAATTATTTATGCATCTTTAAGTGATTGTAACTATGATGTAATGTTCTAAAAGTAATAAATGTTGAAAGGTTTAGTAGTTTTGATTATTTTTTGGCTTTCCTAGGTTGGACAAATTATTGCTTCACCAAATGCTTTGAGAAGTATTGAAGATTTGCATAGGTGATTTTAGGACTTCTTCAATGAACTAAAAGGTTAGTAATTCTTCTTCAACTCTATCATTAGTTTCATATAAATGCGGGTCTTTAGCTCGACGAAAGGAGGTACAAGGAGAGGAAGCGAGAAAAGATAGGAGGTAATGGGGAGATGAGGAGGGAGGTAGAGGGGAGGTCAGGGAGGGTAAAGGGATAGAAGGGAAAGAGGGTAAAAATGGGCGAAAAGAGGCACAGAAGGAGCATGAGAGTGGGACGAGGTAGATAGGGTGAGAAAGGGGGGAGTGAGGGCAGAGGTGAGAAATGGGGGTAGGTTAAGGGAAGAGCGGTGGAGAGAGGGAGTGAGGGGAGAGATGAGAAAGTTGGGGGAAGGTAGAGGAGCAGTGGTGGAGAGAGGGAGTGAGGGGAGCGGGGAAGGGAGAGGAGTGAGGGGGAGGATGGAGGGGAGGGCCATGTGGGGAGTAGTAGGGCGGAGGTAAGCGAGGGAGAGAGAGAATGAGGGGAGCAGGAGAGGAAGTGAGAGGTAGAGGAGGGAGGGAGTGAAGGGAGAGGGGGGGAGTGAGATAGTGAGGAATAGGGAGGAGGGGAGTGAGGGAGTGAGGAGAACGGGGGGAAGGGAGAGGAGTAGGGGTGGAGAGAGGGAGTGAGGGGAGCGAGAGTGAGGGAGTGTGGAGAAGATGAGAGAGTGAGGGATGGGAGAGAGAGAGCGGGAGTGAGGTATGGAGTGGACCGGGGATGGGAGTAAGGGAGCGGGAGTGAGGTAGGGAGGGGAGCGGAGAAGGAGAGGGAGGGAGTGTGGGAGTGAGGAGAGGGGAGTGATGAAGCGGGGAGGGGAGAGTGGCAGTGAGGGGGAAGAGAGGGGTGAGAGGGTGAGAGGGGAGATGGAATGGGAGGAGGGAGAGGGAATGATGGTTGGGAGCGAGGGAGTGGGAGCGAGGAGACTGGGGAGAGGGATGGGAGTGAGGAAGAAGGGATGGGAGTGTGGGAGTGAGGGAGATGAAGTGAGGATAGCGGGAGGGGAGAATGGGAGAGTGGGAGTGGAGGGAGAGGAGGAGGGGTGGAGAGGGGGAGTGAGGGGAGCGGGAGTGAGGGAGTGTGGAGAAGATGATAGAGTGAGGGATAGGAGAGAGAGAGTGAGGGATGGGAGTGAGGGAACGGGAGTGAGGTATGAAGTGAACCGGGGATGGGAGTAAGGGAGCGGGAGTGAGGTAGGGAGGGGAGCGGAGAAGGAGAGGGAGGGGAGTGTGGGAGTGAGGGAGTGGGAGTGATGAAGCGAGGAGGGAAGAGTGGGAGTGAGGGGGAAGAGAGGGGTGAGAGGGTGAGAGGGGAGAGGGAGTGAGGGTTGGGAGTGAGGGTTGGGAGCGAGGGAGTGGGAGCGAGGAGAGTGGTGAGAAGGATGGGAGTGAGGGAGAGGGATGGGAGTGTGGGAGTGAGGGAGAGGGAGTGAGGAGAGCGGGGAGGGGAGAATGGGAGAAGTGGGAGTGAGGGGAGTTGGGAGGGAGCGAGGGATCGAGGCGGAAGTGGAAGAGGAGAGTTGGGAGGAAGGGGGGAGCTGGGAAGGGATAGGTAGTGAAGGAGCGTGAGGGAAGAGGAGCGTTGGGAGGAAGGGGGAGCGGGTGGGGAGGAGCAAGGAGTGAGGGAGCCGGGGAGGGGAGAGAGGGAGTGATGACGCGGGGAGGGAATGGGAGAAAGGGAGTGTGCGGAAGATGAGGAAGTGAGGCTTGGGAGAGAGAGAGAGGGAGTGGGAGCGAGGTAAGGAGTGGAGCAGGAGGGGAGTGAGGGAGTGGGAAGGGAGTGAGGTAGCGAGGAGCGTGGAGGGGAGAGTAGCAGTGAGGGAGAGTAGCAGTGAGGGAGAGGGAGTGAGGAGAGCGGGGAGGGGAGAGTGGGAGTGAGGGAGAGGGAGTGAGGGGAGCGGTGAGGTGGAAGGGAGTGAAGGGGGGGGAGAAGGAATGAGGGGAGTGGGAAGGGGGAAGAGAGTGAAGGGAATGGGGAGAGAAGGAGTAAGGGGAGCGGGGATCGGGGCGGGAGTGGGGAAGGGGGAGCGGGGAGGGAGAGAAGGGGTGATGGATCGGGGAGGGAGAGAAGGAGTGAGGGAGGGAGTGGGAGTGAGGTGATGAGGGAGGGGGAATGAGTGAGTGAGGGGATCGGGAGGAGGGAGGTGGGAGATAGGGAATTAGGGGAACGGGGGTGGAGAGGTGAGGAAGGAGGGGGAGTGAGGGTGAAAGGGGAGGAGGTGAGATTGGGGAGGAAAGGGAAGAGGAGCGAGGGAGTGAAGGAGTAGGGAGCGAGGGAGAGGGGAGGGAGTGAGAGGAGCGGGGAAGGAGGGGAGAGAGGAGTGATGGGAGCGGGTGGGGAGGAGCACAAAGAAGAACGAGAGGGAGGGGGAGAAGAAGTGAGGGGAGCATGTGGGCATAAAGGGGGTGAGGGGAGCAGGAGTAGGGAAGGAGGGGAGATGGAGTGATGGGAGCGGGTGGGGAGGGGGACCGAGGGGGAGAGGGAGTGATGGGAGCGGGTGGGGAGGGGGACCGAGGGGGAGAAGGAGTGAGGGAGCATGTAGGCGAAAAGGGAGTGAGGGGAGCGGGAGGATATGTAGTGAGTGGAGCTTAGAGCGATGGGGAGGAAAAAGGAGTGAAGGGAGCGGGCTGGGGGAAATGGGGGAGGGGGCAAGGGGTACGGGGGTAAGAGGTGGGGGATCGGGAAGGCGAGGGGGAGGAGCGGAGCGAAGTGCGGGGGAGATGGAGAGTAAGGGTGCGTTCTCTTCAACTTATTGGACCTGAACTGAACTGAACTTATCTGAACTGAACTTATTGGACCTGAACTGAACTGATTGGAACTTATTAGACCTGATTGGACCTGATTCAACTTATTAGACCTGATTGAACCTGATTGGAACTTATTGGACCTGATTGAAACTTATTGACCTGATTAGAACTTATTAGACCTTATTGGCCCTGATTGAAACTTATTAGACCTTATTGGACCTGATTGAAACTTATTAGACCTGATTGGACCTAATTGGAACTTATTTGCCCTTATTAGACAAAAAAATTGATGAGTAATGACATAAATATTACCCCTAACGTAAATACTACCCCTCAAAATTTATTATGAAGTAATAATTATTAAAATTCGCCCTTTAAAAAATAATTATTACTAATTATCTCTTATGATAAACAATTTAACAAAAAAAAATATACTATTTATATACTTGCCTATACATAACTTTCACCACTAATATATCTAAGAAAGATACTTCGGTGATGATAATGAAGCAATCAATTGATAACATTTATATCTTTCATTGTTATTAGTTTCGAAAACATGTTCTCTAGTTATTTAAAGACGAATTGCAAAATATTGTAATTATGATGATTATTATTGTTAACCTTATTTAACCATGATTATAATATTTTTTAATAATAATATAATCAGCTAATAGTAATATGAATAATAAAATAATAGACAATAATACAAGTATAATACGATATAATCATTGTGGTACTTTAATTAAAATTCTAATAATAACATAATCAGCTAATAGTGATATGAATAATAAAATAATGGACAATAATACAAATATTTATCGATCATTGACTATTGGAATTTATTGGACCTGATTGAAACTTATTGCACCTGATTAGAACTTATTGGACCTTATTGCACCTGATTGGAACTTATTGGACCTTATTAGACCCGATTGAAACTTATTGCCCCGATTGGACCCGATTGAAACTTATCCGAACCGAACCGAACTTATCTCGAACCGAACCGAACTTATTGGACCCGAAACTTAATTTTTTACGGTGAAGAGAACGCACCCTAAGAGGGGGGGGAGTGAGGGCGAGAGTGGGGAGGGACCGATGAGGGAGAAAGGAGGATGGATTGGAGCAGGGAGAAGAGTGAGTGAGGGGTGAGTGGGGGAGAAGCGAGAGGAGTGGAGAAGAGGGAGTAAGTGAGCGAGGGGTAGAGGGGTGAGGGGGGGAGTGAGCGAGGGTAGAGGGGTGAGGGGGTGAGAGAGGGGGAGGAGGGAGAGGAGTGGGGGGAGAGAAGGAATGAGGGGGAAGGGGGCGAGGGAAGGATGAGGGAGTAAGAGAAGGTCAAGGGGAGAGGGGAGTGAGAGCAAGGAGGGAGAGGAGGCGTGGGGAGTGATGATGGAGCAGGAGAGGGGAGAGTAGGCGGCGGGGAGTGATGGAGAGGGAGAGAGCGGGGTGTGAGTGAGAGAAGGCGGGGAGGTGATAGAGGGGGAGAGGGTGAGGGAGGAGGAGGAGTGACCGAGTGAGAGGCTGATGGGAGGAAGTGAGAAGGGGGGTAAGGGAGAAAACGGGAGTCGAATGGGGGAGTGAGGGATGGGGGAGTATGTGAGGGGGAGAAAAAAAGGGAGAGAGGGTGAGGGAGGAGGAGGAGTGAGCGAGTGAGAGGCCGATGGGAGGAAGTGAGAAGGAGGAGAGGGAGGTGAGAGTTAGGGAAAGAGGGTGAGAGGAGCGAGGAGAGCGAGAGAAGTAAGGGGGAGATTGAGGGAGTGAGAGGACAAACAGGGGCGGAGGAGTGGAGTGAAGAGGGGATGAGGGAGGACAAGGAACTAGGGGGAGTGGAGTGAGCAGAGCAGGGAGGGATCGAAGGGGTGGAAGGAGGGGAGGAAGGAGGGGGGAGTATGGAGGGGGAAGGATGGGGGATTAAGGGGGGACAGGTGGAGGAGGAGTGGAGAGGAGCGGGGGAGAGGAGGGAGTGAGAGGGGGGGGAAGCCAACCACAACCATCAGCTTTTCAGAAGAGGACATGCATTTAGCAGATTTATAGCAGATTTGGAGACATTCTCCGCAACTCCAAGATAGATATGTGGGCTACTAACTTACTGAGATGACCGAGAAGATCATACTCCGACTGTGTGGCTACCTTTTCCGCTTGATCGACAACCTTTTCTTCTGGATTCTTGGGCTCCTTGGGTCAGGTCGTGTCCCCGCAGTTCAAGTGATTATCCATTTTAATTATAGCCTGGTCTCAGAGATCCTACATATATGTTGCTAGGAGTTAGCATGAATCAACTATGGGGACTTGACTAAACTGGATTGGATTAATAGAATATTCAACATATGGCACTGCCTCAAAGGCCTCTTACCATACCACTTAGCTCAAGCCAGTCTAAGTGATTGGCTGATACTGAGAATATAGTCTCCTCTTGGGCTTTCTCCTGGGTGGGGTACTACATTGTAACGTTGGATGTTGCTTTGGAATGGAGAGGACTCACTTCCAATCCGGAATCTCGTACATTAAGCTCTTCTTTGATTCCTATTGTTCAAATGATTTACCTTGGCTTCGATGCCGGAATAGGAGCTGCACGTTAGCACTTTACCTTTTGCTTTTGACTTTTCTGGCATATTAGGCCTTTTATCTATCCCTTTCTTGGGGCATATAAGACAGTGACATCGAAATGTGAGACCTTTTCCTTCGCATTTGTTTGTTAACAATGAGCCAACCTTATGAGGGATTTCTAGGGTGAGTTTGGGGAGGGGTTAGGGGGAGAGAAGGAGTGAGGAGGATGGAGGAGGAAGGGAGGAGGAGACAGGGGGAATGGAGGGAAGTAGGGAGGAGAGAAGGAGTTTTATTTTTTCTAACCTTTTCAAATAAATCCTTTTAGCCTAGGGTCCAAACAGTTGGGAATTTGGAATTAAACAAGAGTGGGCTAATATAATCCAAAAGGTACATCAGGACCGGACCTGGACCGGTCGTATCAGAATTTGGAAATCTTGTGGACCAGGATTGGACAGGAGTCTATGTTTAAAAAACAAAAATAAAAATTGTTTAGATTTAAGTGTATTTATAAATTAGATACATTGAAATTTAATAGTTCTAAGATTAATCCTAAAGGCAATAAAGAGTAACTTTTAAACTTTTTTTAATTAACCTTTAATTTTATTTAATTTACTGACAAAAGAAATAGAAATTCTAGTCTATCGGTGTGGACCAGAATTTACCAGGTGTGGACCGGTCTGGATCGAAAACCAGGAATCGTGGTTTTGTGTTGCCCAAGGAATGAACGGAATATTCGGTCCTGTCCAAATTCCGATCAGACCCTGTTCTTTGTGTAATACTATACTCAACTACTTTGTGAGAACATCGGCAATAAGTGGACTCTTATTTTGGTATCTCTTAGTCTTTCTTTTATGTGTTACCGACTACAAATTCAAAAAAAAGTATACTTATAATTATCGGTGTTTCTTCATAAATATGCATGAGTTTTCTATATTTTCCTTCCTCCATTTGCTCAGTGTCCTAACTCTTAATCAAAAAATAGGGTCACTTTACACTTAACTCTTATTAAGAGTTCCCTATTACACACATAAGGGTTGGCTCTTAAAAATATCTCTCTCCTAAGAGTCCACCATAGCTCATGCCCTGATACAACCCTCGCGAGGAAGAAACGATATCGCTAATGTCGTTAGTTTTATTCTTGAATCGTTAATGATGCTATTTGTATACTCTTTTCTTTTCTACGTATTAAACAAGTTTGTCCCGTGTAGAGTAAGGGCAATGTCTACATGTATATAGTATATGCTAATCTCTCTTATTTTGATAATTTGTCAATTATAGCCTATTGTGTAGAGAAACCTAATTATTAAAAACATGTTATAAAGCTAGGGTAATTACAAGGAATGGGATTCAAATTGATAAGCATGGGCTATATAGCTTGCTATGTTTGAGTTTGATCGAGTTAGTTTGATCGACACCTGACTGAGATTGCATAAACTCATATGGATGATGAGTGAAAATAGCTTTGGCTTTGCGTTTCCTTATTCAATGTGTAGCTATCAGCTATGTATACAAAGCCATGTAACACGCAATGCTTATAACATATGAATTCGTCTGGTAAGTTAAAACACTAGTTTAAAGTAGCCATTTGAATTCAGGAGCAATGAATGAATTGATTAATGAGCAAGTCAATATAGCTTTAGACTCTTGTCGTTTTGGTTGATTTCTATTTTTTATTAGAAATGCAAAAAACAAACCCTATAATATGCTTTAATTTTGTTAGGGTTGCACACTTTCCTAATTAATTTCCTTATATTATGCTTTGTGATAGGTGATTGATATATTAATTGCATTTTTAGTATTAGAATAGAAAATATGTGACAAGTTGGGATTTGGAGGCCACTTGTGAATTCCACTTCGAAAGAGTACTCCCCTCCGACTTTTAATTGCTATATAGTGTTTTGTACAAGACTTTAGCCAATGTCACATTTAAATTTTTTGTACACTAGTACAGAATCATTGATTTGCGTCGGACCTGGGAACACCATATGGGTCGGACCGTCCGACGCCACAGGTCTCGACGCAAATCCAAGAGATATGATCTGCGTCGGACAAGGACTCGACGCAAATAAAGAGCGATTTGCGTCGGACCAAACACAGAGTGCGACGCAAATGCCTCCTGGCAAGGCTGCTGGCTATGGCCTTGGGGACTACCATCTGCTTCGCATGCTGAGCCACGTGCGACGCAAATGATGTACCATTTGCGTCGCACATGGCACAGCATGCGACGCGGATGGTAATCCCCAAAGCCATGGCCAGCAGCCTTGCCAAGCTCACGCACAATGCATTTGCATCGCACATAGTGCAATGTGCAATGCAAATGTTCCACTTCTACGTCGCATATTGCCCTACGTGCAATGCAAATGCCTAGGTTTTGTTTTTTTTTTTTTGCCAGCTTTTTTTTACATGCTAAACGTCAAACTTTAAAACTAAACGAACATATATTAATGATTATGAGTAGAAAATTCGGCAGAGTATCCTTTGTAATTTGGACAACCCAAGAAATCGTTGGGAAAATTTTCATAAATAAGCAAAACCTGTTCTAGTACATTTCCAATCAACCAACCAATATTGCAATTAAGAAACCAACCAAGGTTCAATAGGTTCAATCAACAAAATATTGTTCAACCTACAATTACATATATTAACTAGTTAGTTTCTACGACGACCCGTACAAAGTGTTGCGAAAAAAGTTATGTGAGTTCCATGATCATTTGTGGAGTATGGCTTGGGAGTTGGTGGAAATTCCTAAAAATATATTAAATTTGTTAATATACTTAAAAATTCTATAAGTATCAAACTTGATTTCAACGAACATACATATACCTCCTGTAAATCTTTATCATAGTAGAAGCAGATGATTTCAAGCATGTATCTCATGACGAAATAGCAGCATTTAATTCCTTACGATTGTTGAGCACACTATACTAGATTTAATATATATTAGAATCGGAAATAAAATCCTAAATAGAATTATAAAATGTGTATCAAATACAAAACAATAAGAGTTTTACCGGTATAGTTATAGGCGCTTGAAACTTGTATATTCACTAGATTTAATATATATTAGAATCGAAAATATAATCCTAAATAGAATTATAAAATGTGTATCAAATACAAAACCATAAGAGTTTTACCGGTATAGTTATCCAAGATAATTTAGTTCCATTATTGGATCCTTGAAGGCACTTGAAGCTTTTATATTCACTAAGTATAAAAATTTTGTAACAATTAATTAATATAAATATCATAAAATGCATGTAAAATCATTAACATTATAAAAACTATGAGTTACGTATTCAGCGGTATCTTGATAGCTAAGGATCAATCTCTCTGGAGCGAATCAAATTTATATATCGTTCTCTTATATAGACAAATGACAAGAAGAATCCAATGTTCCCTAAGGCATGAAGCTAAATGTGATGTTGATATAACCACAAGTTCATAAACATTAAACAATGTAAAGATTAGTTTAACTAGCATACTTCTCAATATACGGACATCGGATGTAACGCATATACTGATTCGCTTTTATTGAACTTGCCATGTAGTTGATCACAACATCTAGTTGATTGCGTATCATGGTCGCCGAAATCATACTTGGACACATGAAACCAATATTACCATCTCCATGCTCCTCAGATGCTTCTTGTAAATCCTTACACTCCAAATACTTACACTTAGGAGAAACAATAAAAATAAATATCAATGTTCATTAGTATAGAGTTTGAGAAATCTCACATCATAAACAATTGCAAAATGGATACATTAAGCCATGCTCCCGTGAAAAGCTGAAAAATATATTGTCGCGAGATAATAATCATCTGATCACTATCATAGTTGAAGACGGTACCCTTCATAACTTGTATACTAAAAGGCTGATCTGAGGGTCGGTTGCAAAATAATCGATGCATTTCCTTGCAATGATCATCAAAACTGTAACACCTCGACCCATACAGAGTCGAGTATATCGTCACCGATGCACATCCAGGGCCAACAACTGTCCTCAATAACCAACACTAGTTCTTCCAGCGCATTTTGTCCTCACTCATGCGCACCCTGAGAAACTTCCCAGGAGGTCACCCATCCCTGGACTACTCCCAGCCAAGCACGCTTAACTGTGGAGTAACTGAGGAAATGAGCTCTCTAAAAGAAAGATGCATCTTGTTGGAATCAGTAGCCTACTAAATCCTTTTTAAAGCAATCATGAGGGGTATTACATACACCCCCACTTGAGAACAGCAACGCCCTCGTTGCGCCTGAGGACTCCACATATTCGGCCACAACGACCTGTGGGTCGCCCCTGCCTGGAAACTGATCGCGGAGACTCTAGATATCCGGCCTGACGACCTCTGGGTCGCTCCTTATGACAATGCAGCCCCAAAATTCTCCCCCACTAGGCGTCTGAGGACTCCTAATATTCGGCCTGACGGCCTTTGGGTCGCCCCAACACGTGGTCGTAAGGTTGCTTTGATACCATTTGTAACACCTCGACCCATACATAGTCGAGTATATCGTCACCGATGCGCATCTAGGGCCAACAATTGTCCTCAATAACCAACACAAGTTCTTCCAGCGCATTTTGTCCTCACTCATGCGCACCCTGAGAAACTTCCCAGGAGGTCACCCATCCCTGGACTACTCCCAGCCAAGCACGCTTAATTGTGGAGTAACTGAGGAAATGAGCTCTCTAAAAGAAAGATGCATCTTGTTGGAATGAGTAGCCTGCAAAATCCTTTTTAAAGCAATCATGAGGGGATTACAGAAACCCTCTAGTAACAAGTGAATAAAAGGATCTACGTGCCTATGTGCAGACTCATCGGTGCAAGGATCACTGCCAACTTTTTTTTTCTTCTTCTTTTTCATCGCACCTCCCTTAGGCATATGTTCCTAATTGAATTCTACTTCTTTTTAATTCATATTATATATGTACTCCCTTCGTCCTAGAAAGATCTAAACACTTGTTGGGACACGTAGTTTAAGGTAATAAGTGTAGTGTGGTTATCAAATGTTAATGGAAAAATTGATATGAATAATCCCAACTTTAACCCATCTTCTCAAAATAATCCCAACTTTGAATTATTCCAGAATAATCCCAACTTTTAAGGGAATCTTCTCAAAAAAAGTCAAACTATCCTTTTTATTGCCTACACTAATCCATTTTAGGTCTATAATATGTCGGCAATTATTAGTTCTGATTATTTTGAGAAGATACCCCCTAAAGTTGGGATTATTCTAGAATAATTCAAAGTTGGGATTATTTTGAGAAGACTGGTGAAAGTTGGGATTATTTCAATTTTTCCGATTTTTTATTCAAAAAATAGATGTGATAGGAGTTATGGGGTATTTTTTATTAGAGGAAAGAGAAAGTTGGGTAACTTTTTATTGATAAAAGGTAGAGTGTGGGCCAAAGATGTGTAAAAGAAATAATATATTAATATTAGGACCATGCCAAAAATGGAAGTGTTCAAACAAATTTGGGACAAACATAAAAGGAAAGTGTTCAGACTATTCTGGGACAAAGGGAGTACATAGATTATTTCATATATAAATCAAGCTTACTTAGTATATAAATCAAGGTTACTTAGTATAAAATCAAGATTTCTTAGTATACACATCTAGATTTCTTAGTATATAAATCAAAATATTAAACAATAAGTTACATGATTATCTGAGAGTAAAAATACTAACTTTTCCGGCCATTGTATGAATGAATCCTCAGCTTGATTGAGTATCGTGATGAATGGAGTAGGTAGTAGAACTGGAGCATTTCCGTAATCCGGAAAATAATCATCAACACTCACTTTCACCACCGTAGAATGTGATGATGACTCCTTTTTGTGGATGAACGATACCCTTAGCTACAATGATCGGCCTCGAGCCATCCGCTAATGTCAAACGACATGAAACTGAACTCTTAACATACAATGAGAACACTATGTTATTAATTAAGTGTTTTAGAAGCATAATATCATAATCTTAGAAGATATAAAATAAATATATACCGCAAGCTCACAAATGGATCATTGCCCCCGAGTGACAGCTACTAGGATCAACTGAAGTGTGAGGACTTCGTACCAGCGCATCTTCCCTTGTTTGATTTGGTATTTTAAGACCTAATTGCCGCAAAAGCCATGAATTTTCTTGAACTAATGCTTCGATCTTCTAGGTCATCTTTTCCAATCGTTTGTTCATCCATGCCCCTACTCTTTCGAGCAGTACTACTTCAATCAGGATCTCCCCAAACAGATGTAATCCCAATGCTACACTCAACTGTACGTTAACACACGCCCAGCTGTGCGTTAACACAGGTCCAGGACAGTCTTTTCTCCGTAGAGCACGTGATAGAGCATCATCCATTCGACTTGAACAAATTCCCCTTCATTTTCTTTCCTTATCCACTCATCCTTTGTCCAGTTAGAAAAATTCATATGATTAGTAAAATACGAGTAATTAGGCAAGAAAATATCCTAAAGTTTGAAGCAAGCTTACAATGGATTCTTTTATCTTTTGTGTTTCGTCATTAGGCAAGACAAGATTTGCTTCCTTATCTTTTTTCGATATCGCGAGAAGCCTTGGCAAAGTTTGATTCAGCAAGGAGGAAACTATTGATGATGTAGAGGAGTCAACAGATGATGTTGTAGAGGATGAAGGGATATACCCTTTGCGTTTCCAAATGGGAATCATCTCTACATATGACTTTTGACCCAAAAAATGAGGATGCTTGTTGGAATTATGAGACTTTCTTCCTCTTTCACTTTTAGCCTTATATGGAAACAAGTAACTAGTCAATATTCACAAAAATAAATTTGAAAATATAATTTCCTTAGAGTTACACTTTATCACAAATTGGTCCCAGATCTCTTGCGTGATGAAAGGATAGAGCTTGCACGGTTGCTTATCATTGTTAGGTGCCTTCCTCGTTTTTGTAATCCATCGACTCACCAATTTTGTCTTCAAATCTCTCCACTGCTTACAAGTAGTTAAGACATCTCGTTTCTTTTTCGCATGCTCTTGTATTACAGACTATCTCTTCAATATAAAAAAATGTACCAATAATACATGATTAGTATAATAAACATCCCAATTATATTAAAAGAATAGCTTTTAAAATACATAGGCTACTTACTTTAACATCTTCCCATAAAAAAAAAATTCTGGCTTCTGGAACATCATCCCAAGTCTCGTACAAAATAGACACTTTGCTTCTACTGATTATGCCGCAATGTGTCTTCTACTCAATAGCATGCTCCCCAATCGGGCGTATCAAATCATCCCACTAAAGTACTTTTTGGACCCAGAGTTTGGAACGTATCCCTTTCGTAGGACCCCTTGGCTTGCCCACTTTTTTCTTCCTAGTACCTCCATCAGTAATCTCCGCCTCATAACGTGGCTGCTGATCATCGTTGGATGCATCATGCATTTTCCCATCCTCCATCACTACACCTGAAAGCAAATACAAATACCGACCAAAGACATGTTAGATTAATAAATCAAGTACTATAAACTTATTTTAACAAAGCATAAAGTATATATTTGAAGATTATAAACAATAGTTGTTGTGATAATATTACATAATTTACCTATTGATCATTTTTTTCTTTGATAACGTAGAATCCCTCATTATGGTTTCGACGAATGTAATTTGTGTCTAGATCTTCCCCTAATGTACTTGGAATGACTACTAACGAAGCAATGACTTTATTGAATTGTATATCGTATTCTTCTTCGTTGTGTACATCATCAATTAAGTATTCTCCTTTTTCCTTCAATGACAACAGACCATTTTGAATCGACAGGGTCAACCATGTAGAAAACTTGTTTTGCTTGTGATGTCAATATGAAAGTATCTTCA
This sequence comes from Beta lomatogona, assembly GCA_947646795.1. Lineage (NCBI taxonomy): Eukaryota > Viridiplantae > Streptophyta > Magnoliopsida > Caryophyllales > Amaranthaceae > Beta > Beta lomatogona. The sequence goes on from CANSNZ010000982.1 coordinate 2,772,435, forward strand.
TGATGTCCTAACCGGCTGAAATTGACTAATGTAAAAAAGCCATGTTCATTCTTCATTACACCACGACGAATATCAACTCCACTTGCATTGGAAAAGTGGAATCTTGAAGTCAACATAGCCAAGTTCTAATATCTCTTCCATGAACCCGTAGTAAGACTTCATTGTCTCAACAATCGTTCTATCACTTCCACTTTTATACTCTGATGACAAAGCCCCCAACGTAACACCACAGTTTTGCATCGTGGATTTGTCATCTTGCCGCTTAGTGTAAAATGAATAACCATTGATGTCATAACATTCGTACGAAAGAACTTGCATCTTTGACCCATATGCCAACCATCTCAACGTATCCGATACGTCATTAGGAGTGTTAGATAATTGGTTCATAACTCGCTCTTTAAACCAATCGGCAAACGACCGATTATGATCAATCATCAACTCACGTTCATTCTTCAATGGATACTGAACACTAAGAACAATCATGTACTCATCCAAGTAAGGATGAACTTGTGTCAGATTCTCTAACACAAACAATTATGCTTTTATTTTCAACTCGCCATCAAGACGTAATCTTTTTCTCCCAATGGTACCATAACCATCAAGCTTTCCTTCATGTCTAGATTTTGGCAATCCAATTGCTTGTGCACGTGCTAAATACTGACTTACATATTCAGATACTCCATCCACCGCTGTTCTTTGGACAATACTTGCTTCTAGTATGGCTGGATTCATCACTTTGCCCTTCATAGTACCCATATGCATATCGAAAGGCCACATATACCTCATATAAACGGGCCCACAAAGTTTAATTTCTCGAACAAGATGAATTATCAAATGAGGCATGATGTCAAAGAACGATGGTGGGATGTACATTTGAAATCGACACATTGTCTCTATTACATCGGCTTGCAAGTTATCTAGAGTGTTAGGATCAATCACCTTGCTAGAGATGGTTATGAAGAAGAAACACAGCTTTGTAATCGTGTATCTTACTTGGGAAGGCAAAATTCCTCGTATTGCAACAGGTAATAAATGCTGCATCAAGATATGACAATCGTGAAATCTCAAACCAACGAGTTTCAAGTCCTTTAGTGAGACAAGGTTTCGAAAATTTGACGAGTATCCAGCAGGGACCTTTAACCTAGTCAAGGACTCACAAAAACTCGTTTTCTCCTTCTTAGACAAAGTGTAGTAAGCTGGTGGAAGATAATAACGTTGTCCCCGCTCCTGAGGTGGTAGTTTTGGTCTGCCAATTTCAGCCATGTCTTTCCTAGCTTTAACTCCATCCTTTGTCTTCACGGGCATGTTCAACAATGTTCCGAAAATGGCATCATAAACATTTTTCTCAATGTGCATTAGATGAAGACAATGTATGACTTCTAAACATTCCCAATATGGGATGTCCCAGAACTTAGACCTTTTCTTGTACAGGGGCTTTTCTCATCTCCACTTTTCCATTGAACAATTTTTTCTTCTTACGAAATGGATGATTTAAAGGAAGCCATGTATGATAACGCCGATATACATTCTTCCCACAATGATGTAACCGCTCATCAATCATCTCCTCATCTTAAATAGGGCATGCATTTGCTCCTTCAACTGTATACCCTAACAAATTACCATAAGCCGGGAAATCATTAATCATGCAAAATATCATGGCACGTAATGTGAAGTCACTTTTCGCATACGCATCGAATATCGAAACACCTTCATCCCACAACCATTTCAGATCTTGAAGGAGTGGGTCAAGATACACATCTATGTCGCTTCCGGTTTGCTTAGGACCCGAAATACGAAGCAATAGCAGAATAAATCTACGCTTCATACATAACTAGGTGGCGGATTATAAATGGTCAATAGAACCGGCCAAGTGCTATGCTGGGTACCTAGTGTGCCAAATTGGTATATCCCATCTGTACAAAATCCAAGCCTAAGATTTCGAGGTTCCTTACTGTTATTTCACTAGGAACAATACAAGAGGGGGGTGAATTGTATGTGTAGAAATAAACGTAACTTTTTGCAGAATTATAAAACTTAAACAAAGAAATCAGCTAAAGGAACAAAGGGATTTTTACGAGGAAAAACTTCTTGGGCCCAACAAGAAGAAACAACCTCGACTACAAGGGATTTTAAGCTCAACACTTTCACTAATTAGGCAAAACAACTTTGTTACAACCTAATTCTACTCACGGGCCACACCTTGAGTTCCTAAACTCAAGTTCCTGAACAACTGTTCCCTTAATAACTGTTCCTCTCAACTTCACTTGAAGTTTTCTCACTTTAACTTGCTTCACTCAAAGCTTTCTCTCTTACAGGACTTCACTCAAAATCCCCTCACCCTAAAACCAAAATACAATGATCAAATAAACTTAGTGGAATTAGAGTAAGAAGGCAAAGAACAAATGGCTTTTATGAGAAAATGAAGAGACACTTTACTTAGTTAAACTCACTAATTCACTTGGTCAGACACAAATTAGAACTTAATTAGACATAAGTATTTATAGCATTGATAACGTACAACATGGGATTAAATAATGCGGTAGTGGTAAAAACATTTTCCCATGATGTTCCCCATGATGTTCCTCAACTAGAGGAACACGATCCTTTTTTACACCCATGATCTCCGTGAAATGTGGGTGATGGAAATGTTACTGCTTCCCTAATCATAGCAACAACTAAGGCAGTAAATCAAAAATCTAATTTAATTAAAAATTATTTTAATTATTAAAATCGAAATAAAATCCTTTTACCAAAATATTATCTTTAAAAATATTTTACTTAAAACCAAAAAAAAAAATTATTATCTTATAAAAATAAAATCTTTTCCTTAAAAAGATTTTCCTTAAAATCAGATTTTTACTAAATTAAAACGGTTTCCTAGAATCTAGGCATAAATCACTCAAGCGACATTTTCTAACCGTTATATTTAATTACATATGTCTAGTTCCTTTTAAATAGTTAGTTCCTTTAACTTAACAAGACAATGCTAGTTCGTCTGTTCCTTTCAAAGGAATAGACACTCATTCTCATTTTAACTTGCCATAGTTCCTTACCAATTCTTACTGTTTCTTTACATTGGAACTAGAAACAAAAAGCCTTGCTTTGATCTTCTTGTTCCAATACTTCTCCAAGTACCAAATAATCGAGCATCTTCACTTAGTCTTCAAAATCCAAACTTGATTTCTTCTTTGACTTAGTATTTTCTTTGCTTCTTTCATTGATACCTTGTAAAATCCATTCACTTAACAACTTGTTAGTTCAATACTTAGTTTGTATCTTTGTTCCTTTGTCATCATGAAAACAAGGGTTCAACAAAATCAACTAAATGACCTTGATTAATAATTAAAAAAATTAAAAAATTTGGACGTACTATGGATAAAGAGTTATTTCCCTCTTCCCCCGATCATTCGAAAGACCATCACATCCATAAACCATTCTCATGCAAACGAAAAACCAAAAATCCCTTAAGCTTCATCTCCTTGATCATAGCATAATAACCTCTCAAACTAAAGCTCCACAAATAGCCTTCAAATCTTCCAATACCCTAAACCACAAAAACTTGTATGTAAGCCTTAGTACAATAAAAAACTCAATGCCAGGCAAAAACAAAAAAAAAGAAGAAATTCAAAGTGCGAAAAAAAAGCAAAAGAAAATGCACAATGCCAAAAGCAAAAGCAAAAAGAAAAAGCCAAAGGCAAAAGAAAGTCAAGCTAAGGGGCTTGCAAAACCTTAAAACCCATAAAACCATGCAAATTGTTACCTTAACCCATCCAATTAAACTTTCATCAAACTTCAAACCTTTCAACCTTTCATATTCCTAACTCCTTATTCAAGGTTTGTCCAAGCCCACTAGATTTAAAACCCGAAACAACGGCCTAGGCAAAACTTAAGGTACACAAAAAAAAATCATATCTAGACCTACGAATAGTCTAAGTTCGCAAGGATATGTAGGAATCCTCATCCCGAGGTCCGACCGCTTTAACAAAAAAAATTATTTAATAAACGTCTAATGATTTGACTTTCGAGAATTCAGAAGCATACTCTTTCTAGATCCCGACATAGACTCGAGTCTAAGCCTAGCTACGTCAAAGCATTCTCCCACCTACATTTATTAGAGTCATAAATTAAACCTTTTATTTTTTAATCCATATTACTCTCCTTGTCCTTGAAGGATTCTAAGATAATTCCATGGTCTCTGGTGATATTTGACTTTACTTGTATCAACTTCCCAGTATAGTTATTCAAATGCTCCTTCGAACTCTCAAGACAAGACAAGTACCTTCTAATCTAGGCTCATAATGCCTAATTCAAGACAAGATTTTCCAAAGTGGGGGCTTCCTATATATGTGATGGTTCCTCCTAATCAAACTCTTGAAGAGTTGTAATCTGAGGAGCTCACTTACGGACCCCGATTCATTATCAAAACAGTTTTCGAAAATCAACCAATCTATATCAGTTCAGCCTATCTATCTCTATCTATCCAAGATCCTCTCGTAGCTTTGCATAACCCTGACCATGCATCACCTTCCATCTATACCTTAACCTTGCATAACCCTGACCTTGCATGGCAATCCATCTATACCTTACCTTTGCATAAACATGATCCTTGCATAGCGTCTCATGCATCTTTAGAGAGTCTAAGTTTGCATCGTCGCATCATTATGTGCATTATTATCTGAGTTACGTTGTTTATACCTATCTACTAACATCTTCTTCCGCAAGTAATCGGATTGCTTGTAGTTATCGTCTTGCGTACTAACTTTGTTTTTAAAGAGACCTGGCGATATAAAGACCAATAATTCTAAACAGTAGAGCGTTTAGAATTGATCTCCATCTCGACACATGCTACATGGACTTTTGGTTTCATCAACCTCAGTCAAAGTGGGGACTTATGTAGACACAAAATCGTATCTTTCCATTGAGTACCCAATGAAGAAAGATACCGCAGTTCTAATTGGTCCGATCCAAAGGTCGAACGAGTTAAACCCAAAAGCATTTCAAAAATATAAAGTCTATTTATCAAATCCATGCCAATTTAAACGCCTAATTAATTATTCTTGATAATTAATTGTATTCTTAATATTTTTATAATAATTATTCTCGATAATTACTTTCTAAAGGATATTACGAAAATTAGATTTTTATTCCTAAAGGTAGCTGATTTTGGATTTCAAAAGATTACATTTGACCAAAGATAAAAAAGAATCTTAAAACGATCAAAAAAACCACGCTAGATCAGCATTGCGTCAAGCGCACACTGGTGCATTAACACAAGGTCGACACCGTTTACAAAAAAAAACGCGAAGCCAGTGCGTCAGACGCACAAGCCGTGCACCTAGCGCATAGCTGTGCTCCTAATGCACGACTTTTCTTATCCTCTTCACGTAATTTTCGATTTCCTTTGCCTATAAATAGCTTAGTTTCTTCAGACGCTTTTTCAACACAACTTAATACACTTAAACACTTAACAACTAACCTTCAAACTACATTCAAACTCCATTGATTTGCATTAAAGCTTTAAGATTACTCTTCCTGCATCTCGTTACATAAGACCCGGGCGACAAATGTATTATTCTTGAGAGTCAATTCCAATTAATCTCTTGTTTTACTAAAAATTTATATGTCATGATTAGGGGTGTTCACAAAAAATCGAAACCGAAAAACCGGTCAAAATGGGCGGTTATCGAACCGGAAAATTTGGGATTAAACGGTACGTGTTACCGAACCGGTAAAATTCACGGTTAAATGGTACGGTTACAGTTATGATTTTTGAGTGAACGGTTAACCGAATATCCAAAATATTTTTTTCTCTATTTTATTTATTGGGAAGCATTTTCCAACAACTAAATTAATTCTAATATTTGTTACTAAGTAACAACAATTTGAGGAAGTATGAGATTATTGAAAAAATTTAGTACTAATTTAAACACTATAATTATGAAATGGAGTAAATTCTTAGTGTTATTATGTTTTCTATGGATTTATTATCCACTTTATAATATATTTTATATTAGAGTATATATAATATTATAGTATATGCACACAAAAATAGAAAATATATATTTACATTAAGTAAAATATAATAGTATAAATTGAATAATGGTTAATGGTTAACCGAAAAAACGTACCGAAAAAACAGTTAACCGCTTAGGCGGTAACCGGTCTAAACTGTTACAGTTACGGTTCGCAAAAAGAGCGATCCGGAACTTTTGGTTACCGAACCGATATGCTGTTTCGGGACTGTTAACCACCCATGAACATCCCTTGTCATGATCATGATGTAGATCATTTAAAGGAGTTAAAGCTCTCTTGTACATTCTAATCTCTCCTCTAATCTTTATTTTATTTTTCGGGTTTTTAACCATATACCCCCAACAAATTTTTTTAGTCACCATATACCCTCGATGTTTTTAAAATTCACCATATAACCTTCAATTTCTTGATAATTCACCATGTGCCCTTAAATATTAACGACTATCAATTTTTTTATTATTAACCCCTGATTTCATTACTAAACCTTAATTAATCCCTATTTCACTCATTTACCCTAACAAACTAGCATTGAAACAACACCTAAGGTCAAAGAAGAAGGAAGAGAGTTATGGAGGAAGAATGATAAAAGGGAGTCATTTGTGGTGTATTAATGGTGGTCAATTAAGGTTAACGACTCAAATAAGGTTAACTAAGGTTTGGTAACGGAATATGCGGTTCATGACTAAAAAAGTTGACGGCCATTTGTCATTAAGGACATATGGTAAATTTCGAAGAAATTGAGGGGTGTATGGTGAATTTCGAAAAGTGAGAGAATATATGGTGAAAAATCCGTTTATTTTTCTATATATTATATTATTCATATGCATGTCTATGTGCTTTAATGCTTTCATCACTGCACATGTTTATTTTTGTTAATCAAAAACCTAAATAAATGTTCCAATGCTAAATTCGGACAATTTGGACAATTGGATTACGTTCCCGAGAATTTGATTGCTTAAATAACATGACACCAAAAATTAGTCTTTCGTGTCTTTAATGAACTAACATAGATTAACTTGTAGATTGCATATACATATTACTTGGTTGTTTAATTGCATAAAACATAAAATAAGTAGAGGCCATCAATGGGCGAATTTGATTCCTAATCTCATTAATTCATACCATAAGTTGACCATTCATGGAGTCATGACAGGGAAATCTACAAAGGATAAGTCCCTAAGTTGTCCTTATGACTTCCTAATATCCAATTAGGTTTATGTGTCTTTCTTTAAATACTTGTTGGCGACTTCAAAATATTTTTCAATAAAACCGTTACATTGTTAGTCAAATACGCGCTTATCCCACGTAGGTAATAAAGCAACGCCTACAAAAACAATATGTCATCCAAAAGCATAAAAAGATAATGAATCGTATTTTTAATGTTTCATTCACTCATTAAAAACTAATTATAAAACCTCCAAGTGGAGTCGCCAAATTATAAGTGTGTTTTTATTGCCTATGTGGTGTGAGTACGTATTTGACTATCTCATTGAAGGATTTTATTAACAAAACATTTTCGAAGTCGTCAACAAGTCTTTAAAGCAAGACTCATAAACCTAATTGAATATTAGGAAATCTAAGGGACAACTTAGGGACTTATCCAATATAGATTTTCCCGTCATAACATCATTAGTGGTCATGAACCAAAAATCGAGTTCGGGGTTAGGGTACAAACATGATCAAGAATCACGTTCTCCCATTATCGGCTTCTACTTAACACGATTCATAGCAAGTTTTATGCAATTGAATAATCAAATCACATTTTCAATACCCTATAAAATATTAGTATAGGTTGGTTCACTAAACATATAAAAGACAAATTTATAGTGACAAGTTATTGGCAATCAAAATTACTGTGATCCTAAATAAATTGTCCAATTATCTTATTAGGCGTTATAATATTTGTTTAGGTCTTGTAATTGGCAATATTTTTTTTGAAGCATAAACAAAGCAACATGTGTATACAAAAATATACAGAAGGAGTAAATATTGAGAATATAGAAAAAGAGCGAATTTTTCTTAAAGATCTACATCATGAAAAGAAGGTTAGTAACTTCAAGGAAATAAATAGGGATTGATTAATTTGAAGGGCTCTAAGGAATATACCTTAATCACCTTGATCTTATGAACAACCTTTGAAAGAGCAATCCTTAAAGCTTAAAATATGAAGTCAATGGAGGTTTGAGTGTATGGCGAGTTTAAAGTGTGTGAGAGTGTTTTTGTAGTTGGAAGTCGTAGGAAAAGTTCGTAGGAAAGTATGTCAAAAATCAAGTGAAAACGAGGTTTATTTATAGGGAAAACGGAAGAAACCAGATAAGATTTGAGAATGCGGCATGTCTGTCGCTCGGGGTGCATCCACTTTTGCGCTTCTAAAATTTGTTAACTGCCTCGATGTTGCGAGTGTCAAACATCTGCATGCCATACGCATCCGGGCGCGCGAAGTGCACCCAAAGATCTGTTCAAATTTTCTTATTTGGGCAATCTTTAAAGGATTTTTTTGTCTTTAATAAATAATATATTTTAGACTTCGAAATCAGTTATCTATAGGAATAAAAATCTGATTTCATAATATCATTTGATTTGAAAAATATTTATTAATTATAAATAATAATTAATATTTAAAATATACTTAATTATCAGGAATAATTAATTGAGATTTTCGAAAATGGGCTTTAATTATCATAAAGTAACTTTATGTTTTAAAACGATTTTGGACCTTAGCTTTTTGGATTAGTCCCCTTCGGGCAGGAACAATTAGGATGATGGTATGTATTATCATTGGAAACTAATCAAATGACATTCATTTACCAACATCATTTACCAACATGTGGCTAAAAGAGGGAAGTTAATGAACTTGAGCTCAAAAAGCCAACATCCGCCCAAAATGACATTCATTTACCAAAAATTAAGTTTCAAAGCATGTGAGGGGACTTCAGTTTGGCTCTAATATTTATATGATTACTTATTAGAACTATAAATGCCCTAGCATGTGGCTAAAAGCGGAAAATTAATGAACTTGAATTTAAGAATCCAAAATCAGCCTAAAATGAAATTCATTAACCCAAAATGGGTTTCAAAGCATGTGAGGGTACTCTAGTTTACCGTTATAGTTATAAAAGTACTTATTATTAAAGCTATAAATGCCCTAACATGTGGCTAAAAGCGGGAAATTAAGGAACATGAGCTTAAAAAGCCAAAATCGGCCGATATAACATTAGCTTCCCAATATGGGTTTCAAAGCATGTGTGAGGAACGACTTTATTTGACCCTAATAGTTATATAAGTACTTATTTGAGCTATATTACTCCTTATTTAGGGTTCAATATCCTTAAGTGAGAGTGATCGTCCCGCAAAGGGCCGAAAACGTCCCAAATTGACTCTTACTTGCACGAAATGAGTTCCAAATGAGTTAAGGGGACTTCTTTACCCTCTAGTAGTTAGGAGACACGTTTCCATAGCTCCAAATGAGTTAAGGGGAATTCTACATCATCTAATAGTTAAGGGGACTTCCAATAAATATTCACTAAAAACAAATGAAGTAGCATAATAACTAAGTGCGTTAACAAATCAAACTAAACTAAATAGCCAAACTAATAATCAACTACAAAGTCTAAAGTTCAAACCTAATTTAAATAATATAAGTTAATTAAACGACTAAACTACCTAATAAAGACACTGATAAGAATAATTTAAACTAGATAATTATTACACTAACTATTTAAACCTCAAAAACAAACTAACTACTTAAACTACAGTCAAATTAACAAAAATCAGTCAACCCTAAACATGTTAATAATTCTATAACCTAATTTCACTAGCAAATAATTAATAAAACTACCATTAGTTATACACTTTAAATAATAAAATCAAAAATTAAACTAAAAGTTGTGAACTTTACAAACTAACCTAGGAGGAGGTGGAGGAGGAATGTGGTGGTGCAACAATGGGTGGAGTAGCAGCGAGTGGAGGAGTGATGCAAGTGGTGGTGCAACAAGGTGGTACAATGGCGCCTGGAGCAAAGCAGTGGTGGTTCAAAGAAGACCGTAGAGGAGGCAAGTAGTTTAGCGGCGTCGTAGAGGTGGCATACCCTAAGTGGTGGTGCTTCATAGGAGGGAAAAGAATGGAGGAAATTAGTTGTGGTGCACGAGGAACCATAATGTGCTCTCGGAAGAAGGAAGGAGGAAGGAGGGAGAACAAAATGAAAAAAAAGCGTGTTGTAGAAAATTGAGTTGGGCGGGTTGGAATTTAGTGGGAAACTAACTGATCTGGTTCAACCTTGCACCGGATCAGTTAGCGATCCAACATCTCACACGAAAAAAATTATTGACGTAACTGAGCCGGTTTTTCAGAGAAATGCATATGTTATGTTGTGTCATTTAACATTTTTTTCCACTAGTGTTATTTAATTATAACCCATTTTATGTTGAGAAGTTACTCTAATTAATTAAATGACTTAAGTTAGGTATAAATTGTGCAAAACAACTCGTTAATCACTGGAGAAAACTTCATCAAATGGTATATATTTTCCTTTTCTATTGTCAAAATTTATATTTCGAACTCTCTTTTCGAGTTTTGGCGGGATTGAACCACAAAAGAGTATTGGGGTTTTGAAGTGATACTAAGCCCCAATACAGTTCAGTAATAATTTAGAGATAGTGTTTTTTTCATATTTTTATTTTAAAAAGTCGATTAAATTTTAAAAGGCGAACTCTTTTTTGAGTTTTAGTGGGATTGAACCAACAAGGAGTTTTGAGTTTCGGAGTGATTCTATGTCCCAATACTTTTCAATAATAAAGTTAGTATTGTGAGCACAAGATATGTGTGACCAATTTATTTTTTACCAAAGGATCAACTTTTTGAGACACTTTTTAATTAAGTCAAAAGGGGTTTGTTTTTCAGCAAAGCATACCTTTTTACCTATGATTCTATATAAAGAAAAGTGACTCATATAGGGCAAAATGTTAGCTATACATCTGATGAGTAAACTTTTACCTTAAAAATATGACTTCTGTATGATTTATTATACACCTATCTTATTTAATAATTTGTTTAAATAATATAATATTATTTCGATATAAAATTAAAACCGCTGTTAGGGTGAACCGGTATCCTTCAATCACGTATGTCGGTTTGATGTCCTACAAGAAAGAACACGTGAACTAACCTCATGGGTTGATCTGAGGAAGGCCCCTCCGATGCCTAAGTCAGTAAAGGGTAATGACAGGTATATCTCAAGTAGAGTATATTAGTATGTGTGAACGTACTTTATGACTCAAATCATGGGGTATTTATAGGAGTCGGCAGTGTCCTAAGCAGGGTAGGACACTGCTCCTATTGGTTGAATACAATTCTATCCTCTTTTGATACTTACCTTTAGGCCTATAGGCACGTTGAGTAAGTATTGGATCAGACCCAGGCCCATTTAATTATGGCCCAAGTGGTGAACACCGATAAGGTATTCAAATGAAGTTAGCATAGCATAGATACCGATATCATAGTTTGACTCATTCCTAGTCAATGGTATTTCCTTTGTTGAGTTGACCATGGCGGTCGATAGCGAGGTATGGAACTTAGATGCCCCTTTACAACTAGCCCCCAAGCCGGTATGAGTGGCACGGTCATATCCCGCTTAGTCCATGCTAAACCGTCATAGATGCATCGAAACTCACTCCTTCAATCCGAGCCGATAGGAATCTCCGGAAATGGGGTTGGCTTGTTGAATACGAATCGTCGCCTTGGTTGGCGTGTGGATGTGACCAAGTATGTCGAATAGCAGTTCACGCCTATTTTGCATTTAGCAACACGTGGCAAGATCGTGGACGGGAAGATGAAGAGTCATCTCGATCCGGGCCATGAATTCCCCAATAAATAGAGTTTGGCCAACTTTCTTTGCTCATTTTCAAACCGCTTTAAAACTTCAAGCATTAGTCAAGCGTTTATTCCTCTCGAACTCGGATTTTCTTTTGCTCGTATCTTCTTTAATTCTCAACCAAATTCTCTCGCAAACAAGTGCAATATCTTCGTCGTGAAATTGCGAGTCATATTCTCGCCATTCTTTCAAGCTTTCCTACCCGGTTGATTTTGGCGCTTGTTCGTGTTCTTTGTTCGCCAATATTGGCTTTTTCCAATTATTTTCCGATAAATTCTTTCTTATCTTCATAATAGTGCCTTCTAAGCATGTCTCAAAATTCCGATTCACAAAATGTTTCGAGAGCCCTCCTTCCATGACTCGATATTGACTTTGCTACCGATAGCACATCCTCTAGTCCTGTAGTGTCTTCCAATTCGTCGGTCGTAGACTTGACTAAAGAACGTAGAACCACATCAGGTCATGATCGTAGAAACCTCCGGTAAAACTCTTGAGGAGCTGGTATTATATGCTTCCCCCTTACCGCTATTAAGGCCTTTAGGGCGGCCACGGGAGTGCCGGTATTAGCCCAATATGGTACTATGATGGGGTTGGCCGAGCGCTCTCCACTTCTATTTCCCTCACTAGCCAGACCGGCAGTGGTGTTGGAGGAGGGTCCACCCAATGCTCAATCGTCTGACGATGAAATGGAGGAGGGTGACGGCATGGAAGATGATGCTTCTTCCGTTGCTTCGGAAGACGTGGACAGTGTTCTACGTGACATGATGTCGGATGCTGAGTCGACCTCTCTGGAGGCCGACGACGATGAAGATCCTCCGGAGGTCATCCCGGAAGATGATGACGAGACATTAAACGATTTGTATATGCCAGCAAACAAGAAAGGCAGCCCTTCATTTGTACAGATCGACAAGAGTTGGAGGACAGCCCTAAGCAACTCTTTTTGTAGTAGGCGCGCCGAGGCTTTTGCTTTTCCGGAAGGGTATGAGTTGGTGATGTCGTCCGAAGGATGTCGAGTTACTGATTGCCCGCCTGGGCATGTAGCGGCATATGCATATATGTTAGATTTCGGCCTAAGGTTTCCTCTGGACCCGTTTATAGTTAAGATTTTCAAGGCTTGGAATATATGTCTGTCGCAACTTACACCGCTAGGATGGCATAATCTTATCGCCTATTGCAGGACCATGCGTTATATGAGGTTCCCTGAGACCTTGATCCTCCTTCAGAAGCTTCATTGGATTAAAGAAGACGGTTCCGCAAAGGGTAAGGGCCAGGGTAAAAAGAAAAGGTCCAAGACCGACAAGGAACTTGGCCAGGGTGGTTGGATGTCCGTGTACACCAAAGCCGGTAAGTTAACGGTGTACCCTAAGCTGACCTCATTAAAGCAATGGCGGTCTTGGTTTTTCTGGGTCAGGGTGCCCGATAACTTCCCATTACGCTGGTACTGGATGAAGTCCCGTCCAAGGATGGAACATATTCCGGACAGGCGTTTGACGCGCCGAGAGTTGGAGGCCTTCAAATATTTTGAGGCTTCTTCCAAACCGGCTCCTCAGGGCGGCAAGCCTGTTCTTGTGCCGCTAACTTGGTTGCCTTATGCCAAGTATATCTTGGGCAACTCGGCCCTTTGTGCGGTAGGTTTTTGCCAAGCTGAGCCTCATGGTAATGAAGGATCATATCGTCCTCATTAAGCATAACTTTCTCTTCTTTTTTTCTGGCAGGAATTTTGTCTATTTCAGGGCCGGAACATTTGATCTGTGACGCCCTCCATCATCCTAAACTACATACCGATAAGAGGTTCACTTCCGTTCCCTCCAGCGCTGGTGGCCGGGGAGAAAAGTAGGGCCAGGGTGCCAGTCACGGCGATGGCGGCGATTCTTCTCAGGTTCAGAGAAGAATCTTTACACCCTTGGTCATAAAGCAGCCGCCTGTCGTTCCTCAAAAGAGGAAGACAGAGAGGCAAGGTGACAAAGAGCCGAAGCGGCCTGCTACCAAGGCGTCGGCAAAGGACATTGTTGTCCCGGTGGCTCAAGGGGGAGACAAAGAGCCCAAGGGATGAGTGACTGAGGTTGGGACATCCTCTTTGCGGCCAAAGATCTATAAACAGCTAACTTTACCAAACATGATCCCGGAGTTGCAGAACTTTGCCAAAATTCGCAAAACTGGCTTCATTGAGCATGCTGAGGTCGAGACACTGGAGATTCTCCGGAAGAGATGGTCTCGATCACCTGTCCATGACGGCGAGCTGTTCAAGCCAAAGCTCAACGTCCTGGACAATGAGTCGCTGTTGTTGGACTGCCCTCTGGAAGGCGGCAATCTTGGCTAATGCCCATAATCTGACCTTGGTAAGTCGTTGTGCTTCTTTTTTTCTTTCATTTTGCTAAGTGGTTTCTAGGCCCTTCTTTATGTTAGACTACTAACCTCTTTGCTGTGTTTCTTTTCAGTCGGCGCATTCTGGTAAGGAACTTTGTGACCTCTAACGTTACTTCCAAGTTGCCTATTTTGGCGAGGTTGACGGTCACAAAACCACCAGGGGGCAGTTGGCCGCAAAGGATGCCGAGCTGGTTGCAGTCACCAACGAGAGGAACCATATTAGGATTGCCAAGGCCGACTTGGATAAAGTCAAGAAGGATCTGCAGTCGGCTAATGTCCTAAAAAAGCTAATACTCTTAATCTAAAGAGCAAGGACGCCGAACTGCATAAAGTGAGGGAGGAGATCAAGGAGGCCGAAAATGGGAAGCCAATGATGTGGCTGAGTACCGAAAGTCCATGGACTTCGTTACACTCCTGGCCAATCGGTATAATGGAGGTTGATCCGCCGCCATGCAATGTGCTAGGCGTGTCATCCCCAATATCGATTAGGGGAAAGTGGAGGAGGCCCATGGTCGCCGGGACTTTGAGATCCGGGTGGAAGGCGACACTCTAGATTACGGGGTCACTGAGGCGGATATCGCCAATGCTTACCCCCATTTTGAGTTCGAGGAGGAGGACCAAGGTGATGCCAGTAAGGAGACCGTCAACGCAGAGACTGATGACGTTGTCATTCTTGACAAGAGTCCTGACGGTCCCGATCCCAGGGCAGCAGCTGCATCTGCCGAGGAAGCCACGAAGGCGTCTGATACTGAGGCCACTGTGGCTGGAGTATCGGATGCAGACAAGGCTATTACTGTTGAAGCCGCTTAGGGTATTAGCCTAGGTCTTCCTTTTTATTTTTTCCTTCTTAATTTTTCCAAGTTGTGCCATCTGTGGCCGGCTTGCTTCCCTCATTTTTGTTCCTAGCATGTATTAGAATGTAATACGACTTTTGATTAATGAAGCTTTTATTTCACCATCATTGTTATTAGTTATGCAATTGATTAATAATTTTTGCTTTATATGCGCTTTTCTCGTTTTACCAATCATTGGCAAACGGTGTACTATCATAACGTCATATCCATGTAGGCTCATAAACCGTTAGACAACTTGACGATCTATCTTATTTCGGCAGATTCACTAGGGTGATTGACCGGCTAAGTTTAGAGTTAGCCCTTGTACATTCTTTCTTGCCGGCAGATCCGTTTTAGGTCATTGACTAGCAAGAAAGTTGTAAGGACTGCTTCCTGTCGGCAGATCCGAGGAGATCATTAATCGATAGGGGACATGTATAGTTGCTTGTGGCTCTTGTGTTGGCAGATCCGATTAGGTCGTTGACCAACAGAGAAGCTAAGAGTCTTGGCTGTTTAGTTACTCGTGGCGGCCGATCAAATTAGGTCATTGACTGTCGATGAACTAATAATGAATTGTATGCGACAGGTTAGAAGATGCTCATCTTATTATAAGCGGCTCTTCCCGGTTGTACTGGAATTATTCAACTGGAAGCAAATAATACTATTTTTGCTACAGTGCCTTGTCGCTAAGTAATGTTAATCATGGCAACAATGCCGCTTTATTGTAAACTACGGAATTAAGCTAAGAAAACATTAAACAAAGTACTTTTTTCGATACCGGCATTCCAATCTATTCTTCAAGAGCTTGCTTGCCATATCCTCTAACGAGATATGCTCTCGGGACAATTTCTTCATTCACCAAGTAGGGCCCTTCCCAGTTGGCCGTCAGC
Organism: Beta lomatogona; assembly: GCA_947646795.1. NCBI lineage: Eukaryota > Viridiplantae > Streptophyta > Magnoliopsida > Caryophyllales > Amaranthaceae > Beta > Beta lomatogona. The sequence goes on from CANSNZ010000982.1 coordinate 2,788,427, forward strand.
TTACCCTTAGCATGGGCCTTGCTTGTAGCTGTTGTGCGCCGCAAGACCAAGTCTCCTTTCTTTATTGGTCGGCTTTGCACTCTTTTATTGTAAGCCTTGCTAATTCGATCTTTGTAAGCGGCTAACCTGAGTTTTGCGGTGAGTCTGACTTCCGGCAGTAGATCGAGCTCTTCTTGTGCAGCTTCTGATTTAGCTTGGGATCATAGTTCAAGATCCTACAGTTTGATAGCCCGACTTCGACCGGTAACACGGCTTCGACGCCAAATGCCAGCCTGAAAGGGGTTTCTCCTGTCGCTTCCTTCTCGGTGGTCCTTTTGGACCACAACACTGTTGGGACCATATCGGCCAAGGCCCCTTTCAAGTCATCCAATTTCTTTTCAGTGAGTTGAGGATCTGCTTGTTAGCGACCTCAACTTGGCCGTTGCTCTGTGGATGACATACCGACGAGTACGCGAATTTTATACCGTAAGGGCTCGAGAGGTTTTTTATTGGTCCGCAATCAAACTGAACGCCATGGTCCATAACATTCCCCATGAACCTTATGATAAGGTTCTGTAAGATGAACTTTCTTACTTGGTTAGCCGTGATCTTTGCAGTCGGCTCCGCTTCAATCCATTTGGTGAAGTAATCGATTCCCACTATCAGGAACTTTCTTCCCCTAGATGTCGGCGTGAATGGTCATATGATATCCATCCCCCACTGAGAAAAAGGGATTGGATTCAGGATTGGCTGCAAATCATTTGCCTGTTGGTGGATGACTGAAGCAAACCTCTGGCACTTATCGCGTCTTTTCACATAAGCTTGCGCATTTGTTAGCATTTTCGGCCGTGAGAAGTCCTGCTCTCGGGGACTTCAGTGCCAGCGTCTTTCCCCCGACATGGTTTCCACATACTCCTTCATGGATTTCCTCTATAATTTCCTTTGCCTCGTGGGCCATTACGCACCTTAGGAGTGGGTGTGAAAGGCCTTTCTTGTACAGTTGCCCCTGAAAGATGCAGAACCACATGGCTTCCCCTTTGACCTTCTTCGCCGCCATCTTGTCTTCGGGAAACTATCTGTCAGTTTGTATGCCATTATCTCGGCATACCATTCCTTTCCCTGACTGATCGTGTTGAACTCTGACTTGGCGGCATCTATGCTTCTTTCTGGCAGTAACTCTATCATGGTGCCTAACTTCTTTCAGACTGGCTTTGGCACCATGTATACTTCCGCCATGGACATGTCCTCCTGAGATTACATGTATCTCAGTGATTCTTTCTTTCATTGACCTTCTATTACCGTCATCTTCTTTGGGTGACCCTTCTCGGTCAACACTGGCTTGATATTGCTTGAAATAGCCTCTCCATATCAGATCTTTGATCCCATCATTCAAGTCCTTGCAGTCGTCTGTGACATGGCAGTAATCTCTGTGGAAATCACACCACTTCGATTTGTCACGGCCCTTGTAGTACATTATTCTAGGTCGCTACCACTTATCGTCCTTCTTATGTAACTCATAGATCTCGGCTCTGGACATCGTCAGGAGAGTGTAATTTTGGTAGCGCTCTGGCCGTCCTTCCCGACCCTTTTTCACCGAGTTACTATCCTCCTTTCAGAATGGTCAGACTTTTTGTCCTTTCGGTAATTATCTTTGTCCTTCTCTTTCTCCTTCTCTTTCTCATTACCATCTCCTTCAGACCGCTTGGAAGTTGCCGCTTTGTCGAATCCCTCTCCCCGGATGAATTCATTGGCTTTACCGAGGACTTCAGTCAAGCTAGTCAACTTTTTGCGGCTCAAGTAACTTCTGAAAGCTGTACCTTCTTTCAAACCGGTCATCAGTGCTAGGACTGCGACCTCCTGTTGCAGGCTGGGGATGATAGCGGCCTCAAAGTTAAAGCGGCCGATATAGTCCCTTAGGCTTTCCTTCTCTCCTTGTTTGATGGACATCAATTCACCAGTAGTCTGTTCCCTCCGCTTATTGCTGACGAACATGAATGTGAGCTGCCGAAAATCATAGATAATTGCCGGCGGAATGCTTTTAAACCAAGTCTGTGCCAGGCCAGCTAAAGTGCAAGGGAACACTTTACACCAAACATAATCAATGGCGGTGTACAGCAGCATGTGTCCCTCATAAACAGATATGTGGTCCTCATGGTCTGTCTTGCCGTCATACTTACATGTCTGCATCTTGATTTTCTCCATAGGCTCCTAGAGTATGGTAGTCGAGAACGGAGAATTTCGGAGAGATACCGGTGCTCTACGTCGGGCGTACCAGCTCTCTCTCCTGGGCTGAGAGGATTGCTGGATCTCAGTGTCCTGTTGATCTTCTTCTTCTCCATTCCCCATTGGCTCTGTGGGAGTCTTAGAATTTTCCCCGTGATCCTGATCATGCCGGCTTTGGTCACCCTGTCGGTGTAATACCCCGAATTTTCAAAGATTATTTTAATATTTATTAAGGTTTAATATTATTTCAACTTAAAATTTATTTTATGATAATGCGATTTTATTTGATAACTATGTTTATTAAAATAATAATTTCATTTAGTTTTGAATTATTTAACGAGTTTATTTAAATGATTTAATTGAAATATATTTTATTTAAATAAATTAATTATTCATTATTTTAAAGTATTTTAATATGGCAATTGAAAGATGTATTTAGTTGTGGGCATTCTTATTCATTCAAGTTGTCCATCCAATTTAGTAATCCAAGCCCAAATACAAATCCATAGCCATATGTCTTTTAGCCAAAAAGAAAAAGGAAAACAAGACAAAAAAAAGGGGAAAAGAAAATGGGATTTCATCACCATCTTCCTCTCCTCCATTCTTCTTTGTCTGATTCACAGCACACAAGAACCAAGATTTTCAACACAAAATCTCAGCTTTGTCAGCAAATATTTGAAACTCAATCCACAATTTTCGGATATTAGGGGCAAATTTTCAAAGAGCTACCACCATAGCCCTCACACCTCACCTCCACCATTAATGGAGCTTGACTCAAAGCTCAAAAATTTTGACCAAACTCCTCTATAAATACTGAACTTTATTCACCCCAATTGCTCAAGCAAACAAACTTCAAAGGTTTGCTTCAATCTCTTTCCCTTCTCTTCTAATTTCTGATTTTGTTTTGGAAATTTAAAATAAAAAAAAAAATTTAACCCACCATTGAACTCCTCCTCTGTCACGATGAACCACCACGATGAACCACCACGACGAACCACCTGAGCCAATCGAACCCACGCCACCCAACCGCCAGCCTCGAACCACCTTCACCCCGCCTGACTCCGACCACCGTGCGCCGCCCGAAACCCAGCGCCCAAACTCCTTCTTTCTTCCCCTGATTCGCCCCCTGTTCTTCCTTCCTTCCTTTGGTTTTTTTTTTCTCTTGATTTTTGTCAACTGATTCTTTGAATCAGTAATTCATAGAAACCACCCCTTCCCCTTTTTTTTTTAAATGACTTTTGACTTTTTTTTAAAAACAAAACAAAGTCTAATTTTGTTTAATTAATTTGGATTAGTATCTTATAATTATAATAACTTAATCTTTATGACTTTAAAAACATATTGTTTGGTTAAGAAAACTTAAGTTGAAATAATCTTTGAGTATTTAAAATGATTTCATAAATAATTTAAAACCATAACTTTGATCTATAAATTCTCTTAAAGGCCATTAAGAATTTCCTTAAGTTATTTGAATTATTTAAATTATTTATTTTATAAATGAAAAGGGGTTATTTAGGTAACTAACTTAGATCTCATGAACGTCTATTGTAGATTCCGATTGCGTAGACGAGGAATATCAAGAGTGATAATCGGTTCGTGAATCTAACTTTTGGGCACGCACCACGAGGTAATCTCCGATGTCCATCTAAACATAGATCCCGTTAGTATAAAATGAATTGATTACGTGATTATGTGCTTATAAAATTTATAAGTATGGACTATAATTATGAATTATCGACTTAACGCGGACTATGAATATGAAGGATAAAATGGACAACGACTATGGATTTCGATTATGAATCATGACTATGGACAATGTACGATATGACAAAGATGTTTACTATAACGTTATTATTAATATCAACTTAGTCACTAATCTTTCACTCCAGTTATTAAAATCGTTTAATGTCATTTAGTAATGTTATGGTTATCATTATTAATATTATTATTGTTATTATTATTACTATTAATATGATTATTATTATTATGATTATTATGATTATTATTATTATTATCATTATTGTTATTAATATTAAGACTTTATGAAAGTTGGAATTGATAAGAACTTGCGATAATGAAATGATTATGAATCTGAAGTGATAAATGAACTCAAGTGACGGTTGTGTTTATGAAATGAGTTATTGAAACCCTATGAATGGATTGAGATTATGATGGATTGAATATGTTCACACTGGATTGAACAAGATGACGTAAATGTGTACGTAATTTATGTGATGACTTGATTAAAAGATGTTAATCACGTAAAGTGAAATATCGGAAGGAAATGATGAACAGGTTGCCATGTATGAGAGGTTTAGCGGCCCCTACAGGTTCTCTGTGTTACTATGCTGATTTTCTGTTACTTGTCTTCCTTCTATCTTGTTGTGATCCAAGTAGAAGGGGTGTGCACACTAGGGATTGACCCCGGCCTACAATGTTGAAGTAAGTGGTTACAGGGGATTGACCCCGGCATACTGGCGTTCTCTTTCCTCTCCTTAAATAACTGGATTAATTGAATTAAGTACGTGATTATTCATTGTATATATATATGTATATGTATTATGCTTTCTAACCCTATTAACGTACTATTTTACAAAGTATTTTCAACTTAAGTATTTTACGGGATGGAGTTGGGATTACTCAGTTTTTCTGATTTTTGGGAGCTTGTCTCTCTTGTTTCTTTTCAATGTATTTGAGCAGGTGGGTGGTCGACGGGGGAAACAAAAAGGGAGATCACTTAGAGTTGTCATCCACTTAGCTTTTGATTTAGCTTTCGCTGGAACTCTGAAATACTTAAATAATTAGTAATATTTAATGAACGATTTACTTGGTTGTAAAGATTAATTTATTTGAATTTAGTATGCTTTAATCTAGCCTTGCATTTATTTTCAAGGAGATAAGTGCGGCGGTAGCACGCCCGTTGAGTCGAACCCTCGTAGATTTTCCCCCAACTCTAGTTTTATTAAATGAAAAAGGGTTCGGGTTGGCGGGGGTGTTACAGTCGGCCACTAAAGAGAGATCGAATCTTCTTAACAGGATTGTGTGGCATATTTAGGGGACACTTTGCCAGCATTGTCGACCTTAAAAAGATGACTTTTGTTTGATTTATTATACACCTGTCTTACTTAATAATTTGTTTAAATAATATAATATAGAAAAACACGTCAATTTATGTGAATGACGAGTTATGGTTGCCCTCTTCTATTTTCATGTATCTTTCACAATAGTATAGAAAATATCCACTTTCAAAATAAAAACTATGTTAATTTGGTTTATGACTTAAGACGAACTCCCCAGTACCCACCTCCTCAAACATTGACATCATAGTTCCAATAATTGAGGATATTATATTACTATAAACAAGACTACCGTAAGATAAACACCATTAGTTCTTAAAAAACTTAAAGTTGGTGCTTAGCTCAAGGGAATAAAGATCACATATGGTAGGAATCTATTGAGTCGGGAACATCTTATGTACTGGAATCCTGATTACATTTTTAAAAGGCTTAAAAAATGTTTCACTTTTCTTAGCTGACTCGGCACTTTGATGACTTCGCAAAGTAAAGATAAGAGGTTGAGTGCATTATATACTAATCAAAATTAACTAATTAAACAATAGTTAAGAAGCATATGACTTCAGCTATTTGAAGAATAAAAAAAATAAAAACTTATGGCCACTTGTTTAAGTTGCTTCCTAATAGACTACCTTTAAGATTCAAATCTAGAGTTGTAACACTTAAGCAGATTTAACATAACGTTGCTTGGGCCCAATGGCGAACGGTAGTTAAGAATTAGTTTAGTGACGTTAAGTAGCAATAAGATAGTTAATAACAGTCGGTAATTTTTTTGGGTGGAGATAAATGACATAGTCCTAGAACAAGAGTAAACCAGCCTTATATGTAGTGGCGGTTACAGGAATCTGATAATGGTTGGTCACATTAACCAGTGGCAGATTCAGAATCTGACCCACGTGGGTTCGGAGTATTTCGAAAAAACATGAGATAAATAAAATTTAAATTGTTTATGCATTAGCCATTATATAACACTTATTATAAGCATTCAAAAATATAGCTGTACAAAAGGACAATTAAATCCTCAATTTTTTTTTTGGAAGAAATATATTTCCAAGTAGCTAGGTATTAACTATTTGCAAACTAAAAATTGTAAGGCAAAATAACTCATAAGTAATGGGTAGAATCAAAGTCATGGGATGGTTCTCATGATAATCCAAACTCTTATTTGTTTTGCCATCACAACGTCACTGATACATTATGGGTATATTGTATAAAGTATACTGGAAATTGAAGAGTCCATATTATTTCGATAAGATAGTCTTTGAGCTTAGGAGTTTTCGAAAAATTGAGATTATTATAAGAAGATGGGCAAACGTTGGAGTTATATGGAATAATTTAATGTTCTTTAAAAGTTGAAAGCTAACAACAAAATTAATAAAATGAAAAGAAAACCAATATATATATAATTGTAGACTTTCCCATCAAAACAAAACAAAAAAAAAGTAAAAAACAAAAGAAGGGAAGAGGAGTGAGAAAACACGGAAAAGGGAAACCCAAAACCAACATAGCTTTGCCATCAAAAACAAAGCAAAAAAAGTAAAAAAACAAAAGAAGGAAGAAAGAGAGGTGAGAAAACACAGAAAAGGGCAAAAGGCAAAACCAAAATCCCCCATTTAGCGTCGAACCCGCGTGATGTTATACAAACTTGCAGATTAGCGGCCCAACAACCACTGGACCAAACATTATAACAGTGATATAATACAGTGCAGAACAATTATAAAGGTTTTCCCAAATTAATGGTTGGTCATGTGACCAACTCGCACCAAGCACATATCCGCCACTGCTTATATGCACGCGATGCGTGCATTAATTTCAAAACTTGTTATTCTATTATATACTCCATCCGTACTACAATTATGATTACACTTAAAACGTAAAAGATTAATAAATGAATTGAGATATATTAATTCGCTAATGTAAAGAACTAACAAAGGTTGTGAGTGATTTTTTAATATTAATTTATTGTGAATGATTTCTGAACAAAAAGAATAAACATAATGAGTTGGTTTGACTGAATTAAAGAGTATCACAGGTAGTGAGTGTTTTAAGCTTTCCAGGTGGACGTCATGTATACCATCTTCTCTTATAAAAAAGGTCAATATATTTTGTCCATCTAATTTTTTGATTGAAATATTTGATGCATATACCTTTTTTAACTTGTTTAGAATGGCAAGTTGAAATGAGAAATGGTTCTTAAATTGTTTTCTTTTGTAATATTTTAATTTATTAGGTCATTAAGGGTAATTTAGTATTTTTAGATAGGGACACCATCTTCCTCCCCCGTTCCCTTATATAATAGAGAATTACTCCCTCTGTTTTTTATCTTTCTCACTTTCCTGTGCGCGTCTCCCTACGCACCTCTTTGAACTTAAATATATTTCATTATATATTAGTAAAATGATAACGATTGAATATTAATAAAGTACTAACTGAGACGAATCAAACAAGATCCCACAGAGTGAAAAATTCTCATATCTTAATGTTTATTCATACAATATATATATATATTTACATTATATATACTCTCTCTACATATATATATATATATATATATTGGAAATATTAAATATATATATATATATATATATATATATATATATATATATATATATATATATATATATACGACTTATCATTTTTATGAAATTTTCTGCCATTTTTACGACCTTACGTGTCACTTTTATCATTTATGCGACATATCGTTTCATTTTTATAACTATCATTTTTGTGGTATTTTTATCATTTTTACAACTGTCATTTTTATGGTATTTTCTGTCATTTTTATACCTGTCATTTTTATGACATTATGACAGGTATTAAAATGACAGAAAATGTCATAAAAGTGACAGGTATAAAAATAAAAGAAAGTACCAGAAAAATGAAAGTTCTAAAAATGCCAGAAGATGCCATAAAAATGATAGTTATAAAAATGACACAATATGTAGTATAAATGATAAAAATGACAGAAAACCATAAAAATAATAGAAAAAAATGACATAAATTTTTTTAAAAATGATAGCTATAAATATGACATTTCAGTATGTGAAACAGGAATTGAAAACTTGGTCCAAGAATAAATTTGGGCATATGCAACTAAAATTGGACCAAACCATAGCAAAATATTAAATGTTCAAAATCAACTTTTGTTGTTTCCTAATAATTCTCATATTGAACAACACTTAGCTCGTCTTATAAGACAACGAGAAAGACTATTGTCCTTTAAACAAAGATATTGGGGAAAGTTCTCTCGCAAACAATGGTTAACAAAAGGTGATCGCAATTCTGCTTTTTTCCATTCTAGGATCGTGTCTAGAATAAAACGTCTCCAAATTCTAAAGATTAGAAATTCTATGAACCAATGGGTTGATACCCCTTCTGAAGTTAGTAATGCGTTCCAAGTTGAATTCCATGAACGATTTAGGTATGCAATTCAGTCAAACCGAACCATTATAACCCCTTGTGTAGCTTCAGCCATAACAGATGAAGAGAATATACTACTAAGTGCTCCAATTTCGGATCAGGAAATCCGACAAGCGCTTTTTAGCATAGACCCATCTAAATCCCCTGGTTCAGATGGATTTGGAGCTAAATTTTTCCAACAATATTGGGACATTGTAGGCTCAGATATTTGTAAAGCAATGCACAATTTTTTTACACACGATAGGTTACTAAGAAGTGTGAACCATACTCTAATCACTTTAATACCGAAAGTTGCACAGCCTCAAAAGCCTAATCAATTTCGACCAATCAGTTTGTGTAATACCTTGTACAAAATTATTTCCAAAATCCTAGTTGCAAGACTTCGACCCATCCTTACCCGAATTATTAGCCCTTTTCAAAATGCATTTACCCCAGGTAGACTAATACATGACAATGTCCTCATCGTACAAGAAGTATTGAATATCTTTAATAAATCAAAATGCAAGGTTGAATGGTTTGCACTCAAATTAGATGTGGAAAAACTTATGACCGTCTAGAATGGGACTTCATAAGCCATGCTCTGAAATGTTATGGATTTCATCCAAAATGGATCACGTGGATTATGCAGTGTATCTCAACTATATCGTATTCCGTTGTAATTAATCAAGATACTACCTCTGTTTTTAGACCGTCTCAGGCCATCAGACAAGGTGATCCACTATCGCCTTACCTTTTTATTATTTGTATGGATGTCCTCTGTAGACAATTACATTTTGCAGCACAAACCCCAAAGTCAGGAATCGTCATCAAATTAGCTCCTCGTTCACAGACCATACCTGGGCTGTTCTTTGCAGATGATGGTCTTTTATTTTGTAAGGCCAACCTAGAATCGGCTACCCGACTAAAAAATATATTAGACTCATTCTGCCAGAGTTCCAGACAGCTCATTAATTTTCATAAATCTGCAATTATTTTATTTAAGCATGTTACGAATCAACGGAAACGCTCTATTGCTAGTATATTTAACATGACCAATAAATCCTTTCTAGGGCGTTATCTCGGAGTTATTTTCTCTAGTTATAAGCCACTGCCGAATGACTTCCACTCTTTAATACGAAAAGTCGATAGTAAAATTAACTCTCGGCTTAATCATTTTCTATCTAAAGCAGGGAAATCAGTTCTTATCCAAAGCCACCTTGAATCTACTCCTGCCTATCATATGGCCTGTACTAAGGTACCAGGGAAAACATGTTCTACGATTGATGCCATTAATAGTAAATTTTTTTGGAAAACATCTTCCAGTACTTCGGGTCTCCCGTTACTGGTTTGGTCAAAACTTTGTCGTCCTAAAAAATATGGGGGTCTGAACTTCCGAAAAATGGCTTATGTAAATACTGCTTACCTGGCAAAAATGGGATGGCGAATATTGATTGATCAAAATAATCTTTGGCCCACTCTTATGCGGTAAAAATATCTGCAAAATAAATCATTCTTCAACTATAAATCTAAACATTCAGATTCTCATATATGGAAAGCTATTCTCCAGACTCGCGACCTTTTAAGAAAAGGTATTCGTTGGAAAATTGGAACAGGTGAAAGGGTTTATTTTTGGATTGATAATTGGTGTTCCGAACAAAACCTGAATGAAACTCTTAACCTGGATATTACTAATATTGAAAATCTTGATCTAACTGTTAATAGTGTTATACTACCTTCCCGAGAATGGAATATTCGAATGCTGCAACAATTAGTGCCGGCACATATTGTTCAAAAAAATTTAGGTATCCCTATCCCTTCCCATGAGATGTCGGATTCTCCGTGCTGGGGTCTTACTAGCTCAGGCGATTTTTCAGTCAAATCAGCAACTTGGCTTGCGCATGGGTTTAATTCTACATCTCATAGCACTTGGCCATTCCATTGGATTTGGAAAATCGATATTGCCCCAAAAATTTAGATTTTCTTATGGCAACTTCTGCATAATGGCCTTCCTTTAATGTCAAACTTAGCAAGACAACAAATAACGGATAACTCTCAATGCCCGATGTGTCATACGGAGCAATGAAACAAAGAAGTCATCTTTTCTTTTCATGCCCTATTTCTCGGTAGTATTGGACCTCCAATCACATTAGACAAAAACTTTGGTCTAATATACTTACTAATATTGAGCAATGTCTTAATTCTCTTCGTCAACGTCCTAAGGCTATTAGATTGGTTAGTTATAGCCTTTGGAGCATATGGAAAGAACGTAATTCTATTGTTATTGAGAGAAGCACGGTGAACAACATAGATCGTATATACTATAGAGCCTGGCATTTGCAGCAGGAATGGATTGCTCGTACGTTGGCAGATATCTCTCTCACTATCTCTTCCCTCCCTCCTTGCAGGCCACCTCACAGAGTTTATGTTCAATGGCATCCTCCTCCACAAGGATGTTGCAAACAGAATTTAGATGGCTCTGTTGTTGGATCTTCCGCTTCGGCTGGTGTAGTTATCCGGAACTCTACCGGACATGTATTAGCAGCCCAAGCATATCATTTTGGTCATACTTCAGCATTTGTAGCCGAGGCCTAGGGTTTGCGCAATGGTCTTATGTTGGCACAAAACCTCAATATGCAGAACATCTATGTCGAAGGAGATAATCAGGTGGTGATTCGAATTCTTCAAGATCGATATTCATGTCCATGGAATATACACACTCACATCAATGACATCCGATCAGTCAACTGACTATTTGCTCCATAGATCACATTTTCCGCGAAACCAAGTGTACAACAGATTATCTATCTAAAAAAGGTCACTCAATTTCTGCTGCCGTGGTGGACGTTGACACTGGAACCGATCCTACCTTTGATCATTTTGTAATTCTTGATTTGTTAGGTCACTTCCTTGAGAGAAGGGTGCCCTAACTTCTTCTATTGTACCCAAAAAAAATGACATGATATGTCTTATAAATGATGAAAATGACATGATATGTCGAATAAATCGGACACCACAACCCTTGGAAACTTTTTGAAGAAATTTTCTATGACAATAAGCTTATTTAGGCTATCTATTGGAAGAAGCATTTAATATACTCGTCTCAAGAACTTTGCTGACGTTTTTTACTATCGTAAGCAATGAAAAATTCTTGTAGATCAATCATGAGTTCTTATTTTATCTGAATGTATATCCCCTTTTTCCCTAGAATTTTGTGAAGTTTGGAAACTATTTTGGCTTTATTTTGCAATGATTTTACGCTTGATTGGTGTTTTACTTTTCGACCTTGTAACATAAGAATAAGCACTTTGGAGGTAGGGATGTAAGTCGACTGCAAAAAGTTAAGAGTATAATCAAGTTTGGTCCAAACTTGTGGAATTAAACTGAACTGAAAAATGTTCGAGGTGTACTCATAATCAAATGTTGTAGTCCAAATATTATCGGACTGAATTTGGACTCACCCCTATGAAGTCCAGTAAGTCTAATCCAGTCCTATATATATATATATATATATATATATATATATATATATATATATATATATATATATATATATATATATATATAATGTATGTCTTAAAAAAATTCTTTAGAATTTTTGTTGAAAATTTTGAGTTTTTAACATATACGCTCTAAATTCTTTTACCTACCGCCAAAATTTTCACTTGCCCTCTAAAAGTCCAAAATGAAAACTAAAAAGGAAAAAATTACATCAACCCTTTTGGCGCATATTGTATTTTGCAATTTGCATTTTATAAGACTTTAAAGACAATGAGCTTTATTTTGTAACTTAATTTGTGGAATGGAAATAATGAGCTCAATTTTTCAAATTTCAATGATTCAATAATTGTGATCCTAAATTAGAAAAGAAAATTAATATAATACATAATGATCGAACTTGACTGGACTGGATTCAGACTTAAAAAAAAAAAGTTCCAGAATGGACTGAATTAGACTCAAACAAAGTTTGGATCATATTTTGACTTAATATCTCAAGTTCAAACAACTTTGGACTGGATTTGGATTTGGCTAAGTCCAATCCAGTCCAATCCACTTGCACCCCTATTTGGAGGTGCTTTTGTGTTGATTGCACTTGGTGTATTTGAGCATTTTTTAAGCGAAGTCTCACTCGAATATGGGTCCAAGTTATGGCAAGATCGGATGCTGATAGAATGAGAAACCAAGCACCTAATAGTGGCCTCACCGTGAGGATTGCCCCCTTGAGGTGGGTGTACCTTACTTAGCCATATTTCGAAGTTTTGCAAGAAGATGGGAAGAAAGCTGAAAAGTTATGGTTCCGGCTCGACGGATCAAGTCCGGTCAGGCGAGTCGTTGCTACTAATCCATAAAGGCTATCTAAAGGGCGGCCGGTTGGGCCCCGCACCCCCAGTCGGGTGAAATGAAGAATCAAATTGAACCTGACAAAACTGCCTAGGCTGCCGCAAATCTGTCGTTTTAAAGCCTGTGTTAAGTTGTTTCTTCTTTAATATATATACTTATCCTTGACATGGTGAAAAAACCACGTTTTTACATTATTATTCGTACTATAAGTTTTTTATGCAGTTCTATTCTCTCATGAACCCTAATTTTAGTTTTTAGATTATTTCATTCTCAATACAATGAAGTTTTCAAGATAAGTAATTGATTTCAAGATTTGTTCTTCAATCAGTTTATGCACAAATTCCCCAGCTAATGTACCCAATGGGGTACGGATGCCGAATATAGCTGCTGTGAATTTTGAAATTACGTCTCATATGCTGAACGTGGTTCAAAACAATCAATTTGCTGGGTTAGCTTATCAAGAACCAAACCAACACCTGTAGCGGTTTTCACAATGTCGTGCTACTTAGAATAAGCTGGTGTTTCTTTTGATGAAGTAAATGTGTTTGTTTTAGGCTTTTCCCTGCGAGACAAAGCTCTATAATGGTATAACAAGTTGTCTGCTTCCATCACTACTTGGGAAGAACTATCCAAAATCTTCCTCCATTCAGTGGTACCCATATCAAAATATCACTGATGTGCACCATGAGATAGTGACATTCACCCAAGATGATTTTGCGGAGTCATTATATGAAGCTTGGGAGAGATTCAAGGATTTGCCACGCCTTTCCCTCATCATGGTTTTTACAAGTGGTATTTATGTCACATTTTATACGCTAGAGTTGATGCAAATATGAGACGAGTGATTGATGGAGTCTTTGGTGGTTTCTTCATGGATAAAGGCACTGATGAGGGATATGAAATTCTCGAGAAGCTTGCCACTAACTCAGCATCCACTATTCATTCTTCTACAAAGAAATGGGGCAAGGATGATGTTGAAGCTTACTCCTTATTATCCGGACAATTAGTTACTTTGAAACAGAAGATTGATTCCTTGAAGGTGGGTTGCAATGAACCTTTTTCCATATGAGCGTTAATGCCATGACTAGTGCTTCCATTGGTAATACTTTTTTTCATGTGAAGTTTGTGGGATATATGGGCACAAGTCTCAAGAGTGCCCCATTCTCCTACCTTTTAGTGTAGGGAGCAACTGCGAGTCAGTTAATGCTTTTCAATCACAACCCAGGGCTTAGTTCAATCTTATTCCAACACTTATAACCCGGGGTTAAGACATCATCTAAAGCTCTCATATAGGAGCAATAATGTGTTATATCCTCAGCCACAACAACCATATGTTCCTCAAAACTAAGTTTAGCAATATCAACCTAAAAAAAAATCCTAGTTTGCAGACAAAATGAAGCTCCACAACAATCTGGTCCCACTGGTGACCCAACAATGACAGTTAAAAGATATAATGTTTCAGATGCATAGAGGTTTCAATGATTTTTAAGCAGACACAAAAGCTTAGCTGGAAAACTTGGATACTCATAATAAGATGCTGGAGACTCAACTATCTCAGTTGGCTAGTTCCTCTACTAGCAGGCCGTGAGGGTCATTGCCTTCATAATCAGTGCAACCAAGAGATATTGTTAATGCCATCACTTTTAGGAGTGGAACAAAGTATGATGGTCCAGAATTGCCTAAGGATGACCAGGTTGAACAGGACATAATGAAGTTATTGCAGAAAAGTCAAAGGTTTATGAAGAGGCAAGTAATGCAAAGAATAAGATAGATTTAGACAAAGCTCCTCCTACTGCTCATGTAATCAAGTTACTGTTTCCAAATGACATGTTGAAGAATAAGCTTGATCACCAGTTCAATAAGTTTTTGGAGGTAATGGAGAATCTTGAGATAATTATCCCTTTTATTGAACTTATTACTCAAGTGCATATATATGAAAAGTTTTTGAGAGAAATTTTGACCAGTAATAGAGCTTTCAATGAGGTTGAGACTTTAGCATTCACTGAGGAATGTAGCGCTGTTTTACAAATCAGTCTCCACCTAAATTGATAGATTTAGGGAGTTTCTTTATCCTATGTAATACTGGCACCATTTTTATTGAAAAAGCTCTATGTGATCGATTTGGGTGCTAGTGTTAGTTTCATGCCTCTTAATATCTGCAAAATGCTTGATATATGAGATATAAAATGCACCAATATTACTCTACAAATGAATGATACCTTGGTCTTTGTCTTGGATCATCTTTAAGTGATGGTAGCCCACGGAGTGCTGAAGTAGATACCTTGGAAGCAGCTCTTTCAGGTGAAGAGCTTGGTGGTATTAAAAGTCAAGAGAAGGAGCGTTTTGTACATGATACTAAATCGGTTGAGGTAAAGAAACATGAGCTTAAACCCCTTCCCTCTTCTCCTAGATATGCATTTCTTGATGAATCTGAGTATTGTCTTGTGATTATTAATGATTCACTGAATGATGGTCAATTGTCTCAATTTCTATCTGTTTTGAGAAAACACGAAAAGGCCATTATTGGATATAGTATTGATTATCTTAAGAGTATAAGTCATGATTTTTGCATGCATAATATTCATCGGGAGGGTGATCATTGCCCGAGCATGCAAGGTCGACGTTGTTTAAACCAAAATATGCAAGAGGTGGTGAAGAAAGAATTAACAAAACTGCTTGATGCCGGAATCACTTACCCCATTTATGATTGTAATTAAGTGGGTAAGTCCAATTCAAGTGGTTCCTAGATAGGGAGGTAATACTATTGTGAAAAATGAGAAAGATGAATTGATTGCTACAAGAGTACTAACTGGTTGGCATATGTATATTGATTGTAGAGAGTTAAAGGTCGCCACCAAGAAATAACATATCCTTGTCCCTTTATTGATCAAATATTGGAAATCGGCCTGTCATTCTTACTTTTGTTATTTGGAATACTAATTTCAAATTTTTGAAGAAATAAGTCCATGAAGCAATGCTCTCAATTGGTATATTTCCATATGTAATGACAAATATCTCATTGTTGCCATAAATGGTCACTGCTTTAAACAAAATTTCCTTGTAGCTCCCACTTAAATGTGCTCCATCATTCCCTATGATGGGTCTGCAACCTCTAAGGAAGCCCTTCATCTAAGCACTAAATGAGAAGAAATAAGATTTGAACTTTGGCCAAGTATTTGCAATGTCCCCTGTGCAAGTAATCAGGGCATAACAACCTGAGTTTGTCTCCTTTGTCATCTCAGCATACCTTGGAACATATTATAAGCTTCATCAAAACCTCCACACAGTTGCTCTATTGCAATGGGTTTAACCTTATACAACAACCTCTTGTAAACCCTTATCCTCAAGTTGTTCAGACACACAATTTGTAGGGACTCTACTGGTATCTCTGGGTTTGCGTTAACTTCATCAGCTAGATTCTTACACAATCATTTAGAAGACACCATAGAGTTTTCCTCTAATCTCCCACATCTGGTTTTCTGCTCCCCTTCAAGTGTCTTAATTGTCCAATTGATATTATCAGTCATAACAGATGCATGAATTTTCTAAGAACATGTGTCCATAATGCATGTAGTTGTGAATTTCTCACTACCAGCCTTTTCAATACCCAAGACAAATCCCTCTTGTATGCAAAAATCCTTTAGAACTTCTAATAATTCTTCTTGGGAAATTCTATATGGTGACCCTCAACTTTTTTAAATTCTATTTGGTAGACAACTTTTATCTTTCCTCTATTTGGTAACCCTCTACTTTATTTTTTGTATTTTCTTTGAGCTTATTTCATTTTAAAATTATTTTTTAAATAAAAATTGATTTTTTAATTATGAAAAAAATGATTTTACAATGAAAAAAAAAACTCAAACCCTCCCCCCAACCATAACCACCCATCCTACACCTAGCCTAACCTTGACTCACCAGACCCGTCGACAAACCCCCCACAGTACCCCGACCCTCCGACAAAACCATAACCACCCATCCCGCTGCTCCATCATAACCATGCATCTCTCCGCCATAACCACCCATCCTACCCCCCTTTTCTGCTCGCTGCCACCACCTGTGGCTAACTTAGCCCCCGAAAACCGTCCCTGACAACACCCCTTGCACCCCCTCATTTCCCTTCATCCTCCCTCGAAAGTTTTTTCAAAAAGATTTGAACTTGTTGAATTAAAGTGACAGGTACCTCGTACTTCAGGCGCTGCAGCGAGACAGAGGAAGAGTGGACTGATGGAGGAGGAAGGTAAGTGGCGATGGGGAAAGGGGGTTCGGTTTTCGGGGCCGGGAGAGGGTGAGAATGGTTGGGGGGAAGGGGGTTAGGCTGGGGGTACACTAGGGTGGGGGTGGCTCGGTATCAGCGAAGGAGGGGTTGCCGTTTTTCACGGCTGTTTAGAGGGTGTGGGAGGGGGTTTCCGGAGGACCAGCATTCGAGGAGGGGGGTCTGGGAAGGTCAGGGTTGGGCTAGGGGAGGGGAAAGGAGAGTGGGATGGGTGGTTATGGTGGGGGAGGGGAAAGGAGGTTGGGATGGGTGGTTATGGTGGTGGAGGGTTTGTGTTTTTATTTAATATCAAAATCAGCTTTTTTGTAATTGAAAAATCAGTTTTTTAATTAAAAAATTATTTTAAAATGCAATAAGGTTAAAGAAAATAAAAAAAATAGAGTAAAGGGTTACCAAATAGAGGAAAGATAAAAATTGTCTACCAAATAGAATTTAAAAAAGTTGAGGGTCACCATATAGAATTTCCCATTCTTCTTTGGTACGGAATATCAACTTGAGCTGCAATTAGATTGATCCATAAGGGGCAGCATTCCATATTTTTCCATTTTTGTACAACTTATCTGTACAAGAACTTCCATCAAGATGATCCTCAAAATTTTTATCAGGGCACTCATCATCCATTGCAATGTCTTCATCAGCTTCAATTGAATCAGTTTTAAAAATTTTCATCCCCACTAGACTCCCCATCATCAGAACACTCAAAATCTGAATCAGATTATGCATCATCTTTTGATTCTTCACTTAAATCAACTTTCCTTGAACTTTATTTTTCCCTACCAGTTCTCTTCCTTGAATTGAAATTCTCTTTAATCCTTGCAATCCCAAATTTCACTACAGTACCTTTTGGTACCATAAAGCCAGTAAGGTTTGTTCTAGAGGACATTGTAGATTGCACAGGCTATGGAGTTATTTGGGATTCATGTTAGGGCTGGCTTTTAGGTGGTTTTGAGGCAGTTGGTGATGAGGAAGATGGTGGTGTGGGAGGTGGTGGTGATGCAGCTGTTGATAAGGGAGGTAATGGTGATGCAGTTGATTATGGTGTGGCAGGTGGTGGTGAGGGTTGTATTGGGGATGCAGGTCGTGGGATGTAGGTCGTGGTGATGTAGATGATGGTGAAGGAGGTTGTGGTGAGGTAGATGGTGGTGAGGGAGGTGATGGTGTATGGTCCCTAAGAGTGGTGCTCTTGTGTTTCTGATAGGGGTTGAGAACCCTCAAAAGACTCGGTCGAACTCCTGTGAAGAGTACACCCTCATATACTCACATGCAACCTCAGGTTGTTTTACATCCCTTAATAGGTACCTCCATGGCAACAAGGAGCCTCCTTAACTCCTCTTCTTCCATTTCATCCTCCTCCCATTTTCTCAATCTCTCCTCTTCTTCAGCCTACCTCTTTTGTTCCTCCTCCCTCTCCTTCCTTAATCTCTCCTCAAATAGCCTCCTAAATTCAACAATCTCCCTCTCAGCTTGTTCCTTCACAACATATAATGTAAACACTACTCCAGGGTTTTCTGTTTCCTCAACCCACAACTCTGCATTGTCTTTGCCTAGAAAAAGTCCCATGATCTTCATCAAGTCAACATCAGTCTCAATCTCTATTTTTCTATTAGTTCTAGGATTGTGAACAAATAAACTAAATGCTTTGGGTAATAAATACACATTTTACTTCTCAGACTCCTTTACTATGTCCTCAAATAACCAATCAAATGCCACAGGTCAGTGTCCTTAACCCTAAGATTAAAATCATAACCACCAAAATGCAATAATAACCAAATAGCTACCATCCTAAAACATGTAAAGACCAACACACAACACAAACAATCAAAATTTAATGAAAATTTTACAATGCAAAACATATTAAATGGAAACAAACAGACACAAATTTCCCCAACATAAAGTCAAAGAAGATAGACTAACCTGATTTTAGATTTTCATTCAAAATTCTAATTTTTGAACCTCGTTCCAAAATGTAGCTCTATCCTATTTTTCGATGTCCTCCTCTTCTTCCCAACTGACAAAACGCAACGATTATTCTACATCTAGTTGATTTGACTCAAATAATGTGGTGAATTTTATAGGTTAACTTCTTATTTTTCTACGGTTTTTTCGCTCTTTCAGGTCAAGGAAGAACAGAGGAGAAGAAGATGAAAGGCCCTAATTTTTGGCTGCCTTCTGAAAAGTGAAAGGCCGTGTGTATAACTAACTGACCAATTGCCTCCAATATAATTAATAGTTAATAAGGGCAAAGTTATAGATAAAGAAAAACGGTGAGTTAACATCCGTTAGAAGAAGGGTAAATGGTGAAAGTTTTAAGTAAAAATACACAGGTGCTCTCGCAGTTTTAGAAATCATAAGGAGCCCTTGAGGTTTTGAAGAAATATATAATTTGACCCTACCGTCAAGTCTCCATTAACTATCATATCTAAAAAAAACAATCGTAATCAACCCAAAAAAGCCCCCAATTAACCTAATAAATGCTAATTAAATCCTAATTAACTCTAAATAAACTCTAATTAACCCTAGTTAATTAAATCCCTATCCTCTCCCACCGTTTTGAAACACCCACCAGCGTCCCCAACCCTTGTCGTTGCCCACCCCCCTCCTTAAACCTCACCACCGAAAACCACCCTTGCATTGGAAACCACCCCCTCCCCGCCCTCGGGAACCATCTCCTTTTACTTTCCCACTTTCGAAAAAAACCCCTTCTCCTTCCCCACCTTCGAAAACTAGCCCCATTTCCGTGAACCCCATATTTGAAACCCACCTCCCATCCACCACCCCCTTCCCCTTCCCCGGCCCCAAAAACCACCCACCCGAAAACCCATAAAAAACAGCCACCCTTTTGAAACCCCCACCCACCCACCATCCCAGCCACCTCGACCAGCGGCCCCACCCTTGCCCTTGCCTAGCCGGCCACCTCTACCCACCCACCACCACAACTACAAGTGTTGATGGTGTTATTGTTGTTGGTGGTGGAGAAAGAAATGAAATAGAAGTCTTCTTTTTTAATACTTCCTCCGTCCCAAAATATATTTCCTGTTTCTTTTTGCACAGTCTGCAAGACGTTGACCTACAATATCGATCTTTTATTTCGTATTAGTAAAAAATATAAAAAGTCGATATTATGAATGTACACATTGAGGAGAATCTAACAAGATCCCACATGAGTATGTTTTTTTGTATACATTAATAAGAATATTTGGTTAAAGATTTTAAAATTTCTCAAGATAGAAACAAGAACTATATTGTGGGACGAAGGGAGTATGATATTTAACGGAGACTTGACAATAGGGTCAAGTCATGTATATTTCAAAAAATTCAGGGGCACATTGTGTATTCTTGAAATTGTAAGGGAACCCTGTGCATTTTTGTATAACTTGTAGGATACCTAGTGAAAATTTCTAATATATTAATATTATAATGTCGAATAATTTTAGAGAAAATATGACCATAAAATTTTTTTTTTGCGGAAAAGATTATCACCGGAAGATGACAAGTGTTATTTTCCGCAACAGTCATAGCATATAGTCGTAGAATAGAGTTACAAGCTGTAAATAAGTATGCATATGGAGAGTGATGAGTAGCACAACTTTATCGGTGATCATATATATATATAGAAAAAAGATAGAATAGGTAGTAATAATATGAGTAATAACAAACTGGATGATGGAATAGGTAAGAAAAAGAAAATGAGGATCACTTGCAAAAAAGAAATAAAATAAGTAACATGGACATCTATTTATATAAATGGATAAATGTAGCGAGTTTTTTTTTAAAAAAGAGTACTAATACTTATTAGATCTCACATTATCATACATAGAATTGAAAGAATTTGTTTTTGATGCAACTCTATGTTGAATTAATGATGTTAATGCTTAATATTGTCATAGCTACCCTATCGATGTCATGAGCTTCCAAATTGGGTGCATGTGACCTAAGATCGTGTATTATGAGGGAAAATGCATTTGACGTCGAATGCCTTTTCATATACGAAAAGAGTTGCCTAGGTGAAAATTCGTACGTGGAAGATCGATCACATTTGCTTTTTGTAAGATTTTAGTAATACTATCCATGGAGCCTAGTCATTCATGTCACTGGGGTGTGCACAAACTGGTCGGGATCGAAATTTGGACCGCCGAATATCAGGATTCCAGTCCACCTGTCCGGTCCGGTCCAAACCCGGAAAATTCCGGTCCGGACCAGTTGAACCGGAATTTCTATTATTTTAGTAAAAAAAAAATTTATATGTTAACAAATAATTTAAAAGGTAGAAAATTAGAAACTTAAAAACCTACTATTTATTCTTTTAGGATTATTGTTATTAAAATTATTAATTTTTAATGTATATAATTTATAAAAATATTTAAATAAAATAAAAAAAGATTCTGTTTTTTTTTTTGATAAAAAAAATTCCGGTACGGACCGAATCGGAAAAATTCCAGTACGGATCGGACCGGACCGGAATTTTTCCGGTCCGGTCCCGGTCCAAGAAAATCCCGGATTACGGTCCACCGGTCTAGCCGGTTCCGGTCCGGTCCTGGACCGGTGCATACCCAATCATATCCACAATATATATGTTTAAAATAATCCTAGTTGACAAATATACACTAGGCTAATTATGGACAATAATAGTTACTTTTTTGACTTTTCACCAAATATTATAGAGTATAGAGTTTTTTCTACTAAATATCCTCTAGGACCTTTAAAAATTCACCATATAGTCCTCAATTGCTTTAAAATTCACCATATGCTCGTAATGATTAATTATTATTGAGTTTTTATAATCATTGATCCATAATTCTATTACTAAACCTTAATTAACTCGTATTTAACTCTTTTCCCTTAATTGACAACTATAGAAACACTTTTTATGGCCCTTTTATCTATCTTCCTACACAACTCTCTTTCCTCTTTTTTGTTCATACTAGTCGCATATGCACGCAATGCATGTGTCAACAAACTTATATAGCTATATATACGAATGGACATATATTTTTTTTTATCTAAAGTTATTTTGGTAGTGATGTAAATTATTGATGTTCTTTTGTAAATGTTATTATCTTTTTAAATTAAAGGTGACCAGTTTTTTACCGTTCAATACCGTCACTGAAAAATTTGGTCAATCATTTAATAATTCCTTATTAGCGGTTTTAACGATTATAAATGTTAATAAACCATATTGTTTGAACTTTGTGAATACGAAGTATTATGTTGTCACGATATATTGCTAACTTTTTTTATCGAAGATTCTAATCAATTTCGTGAATTGATTGTCTCAATCTATTTTGTCAAGTTATTAATGGTGATTGCACATTTCATTTTTGACTTACTCATATGGCAAGTTGCATTGATTTTCATTTTTTTATTTTTTATAAAAATAAAAAGTTGTTTTAAATTATTAGAGGGTATTCTAGTCATTTTAAAGGGGGACACCGCTCCTCCTCCCTTGGCTTATATAATAGAGATATAGGCGTTAATGTTTGTCTATTAGGGTACATGACTCAAGTAGAGGTTAATTAAGGTTTAGTAATAAAATTAGGGATTGATGAGTAATAAAGCTAATAGTTGTTAGTCATTAAGGGCATATGGTGAACTTTAATGAAATCGAGCGCTATATATATGGTGAATTTTGGAAGTTTAGAGGCCAAAGTATTTGGTGATAAAAAAAATTTAGCCGAGGATATTTGGTGAAAAATCCATTACATATTACTCAGAGATAGATTGTCGCATCTCATCTTCTAGAACTCTAATGTTCACAAGATGATAAATCCCAAGATCCTTGAACAGAATCATCTTCCTGGGATTATACTGATTGAACTTACAAAGAAGTCACGTCCTTTGCTGACTTCTGACCCTTCTGCAGGGGTATTCAGAGTTTTGCCTCCCGAGGCTGAAACTCAAATGCATGGAGGTCGAAACTTGCCCCAAATCAAATTGGAGGGCCTCCCACAAGA
The DNA here is from genome assembly GCA_947646795.1 of Beta lomatogona. Lineage (NCBI taxonomy): Eukaryota > Viridiplantae > Streptophyta > Magnoliopsida > Caryophyllales > Amaranthaceae > Beta > Beta lomatogona. The sequence continues at coordinate 2,811,664 of CANSNZ010000982.1, forward strand.
TGCACCTTTGAAGTGTGATGACTCCCAAAGTCATCACATGAACTTGGAGTGAATTATATTAATGTAATTTACCCAGCATACGGATTCGAAGATCCAACCTTGCAATCCCTAAACTAGAAGATCGAACCACAATAGATCTAAATTGAGAATCTGCTCGCATCTTACCCAACACTCTAACCGCTAAAGTTGCATCTACCAAACAATGGCAAACTCTAGGAGCAATGTCTCTATTGACCAAATTTCCTAGATCGTCCCTTGAACCAAGATCCTTCCATTGCCCATCTATCCCTACTAACTATCACCCAAGGGCAATTATGAACAAAATAGCAAGGATAATTGGATCTAAATAAACTTAAACTAAGGCTATAACAGAGAACATAAACTAAACAAACTAAAGAACTGACTACCAAATCTATAACACAATAACCTTCAAGTTAGGGAGCTACCAGTGGACGATCCTTCGGATGGCGGTGAAACTAGCATTCAGGCGCGGTGAAGTTGTAGGAACGGACGCAATCGTAGCGGTGGGACACACCACTCCTGTTTCACACGACGGCTACTTCACATCGGCCTTCACTGGCTAACCTAACCTAAACCACTAAAACGGAAAGCGAACGGGAAACGGGGAAGGGAGGGGCTCGACGGGCACCTTGATGAGCGTTGAGGCAGCTTAGGCGGCTATCGAGCCCCTTAGGGTTTCTCTTGGTCGCTGAAGGTTTTCCTCTCGCTGAAGGTTTTTCTCTCCTTATTTTTTTTTTCACATCGAGAAATTTTGCATTAATTGAAAACTGAAGTACAACCTAATGCTAAGACAACCAAACATAAACAACTATCACTAACAAGAACTACATGAACTCGAACATACTTTTTAAAGAAAACACTAACTACTATGTGTCCAGTCTTAACGAAGTTTGTCTTGAGCGATGGCGGATGAGGTTGAATATGAGAAGATATATGTTGAGCTACAAAACCCTGACGATCTTCATAGAGAGATTGTCGTACATCAGCTAGTAGATCCCAATGTTTACTAGACGCAAAATTCAAGGTCCTTGATGATCCTCCTGGATTCTCCTGATTCAACTAACAAGGAAGTCACGTTCTTTAGTGACTTCTGACCCTGCTGCGAGGGTATCCGGAGTTCAATCACACTAGACTGAAACTCGAAAGACGTAGAGGTCTTGACGTGCCACAAATCAAGTTGGGGTGCCTCCCACAAGATGCGTTTTTGAGGTGTGATGACATCTGAAGCCATCACGAGAATTTGGAGCGAAATAGATCGAAGAACATCGCCCCACTGGCGGATCATAAGATCCAAATTGACAATCCTGAACCCAAAAGACCGACGCACAACAGATCTGAAAAGAGAACCTCTTCTCATCTTAACCAACACCTGAACTCCTAGAGTGGTGAAAACCTCATGCTTAACTCCAGGATTATTGGCTCTACCTACCAGGTTGCCTAGATCTTCATTTGTCATAGGGAACCAAGAGCCTTGACCTGCCCACCAATAACCACTAACAAACACCCCAAGACTACCTGTCACAAAATGGCCATGGCTAACGAATCTGAAGATAACAAACATGAAAATAACAAAACCAAACATCACTAGGTTCTTAACAACGAACCCTAAACTTGAAGACGTAACCAAACGGGGAGGGGGAAGGGGGAGCCCGACGATGCAACGAAATAGAGGGTGGGGAAGAAACGAAACTTGCCGGCGATGAGCCACGGCCTAGGTACCGACAAGCGCAAACACAGGGAAACCTAATCTAACAACTTCTGGAGAAACACGAACCACCAAGGAAGCGACGCGAAACGGGGGAAGGAGAAACGAAGAGGGCGACGCAAGGGAGGGGAGGGGGTGGTAGAGACGCAAGGGAGGTGGAGCGAATGACGGTGGAGGAACTGACGCAACGGAAGCAGGGGGCGTGGAGGGAAACTGACGCTGACAATGACCTAAACTAACAGCGGGTGGCTCGCCGGCGACCGGAGAGCGACTCAGCGCTCAGACGGCCTCCAGCGAGCCTGTGCGGTGTGAGGAAGTTTTTGAGTTTTTAGGTTAGGGTTTGGTCGAAGAGAGAGAACTTTCGTTGTGTGGTATGAAATTTTTTACTTGGATCTAATTTCCTCAAAACTTAATCTTCTCTCCTTATTTAGATAACAAAGCAATTATAATATGAGCATACAAGTTAAAGAGCTGCAACAATATAAAATTGCATTGTAAACTTGGAATTAGCGCTTTCTTATTTTCGACAACATTTTGGTCCCAATTAACAAAGAATGATTAGGATATTAGTGGTTTTGTATTCTAATTTGGTTATGTAAAATTGTGGTCTTCGTAATCAGGATTTGCATAATTAGTCTTTATTAGGCTTTGCATAATTAGCCTTTATTAGGATTTATAGTTCTTATAGTTATTGGGGACATAATATTCAATTTTATAAATGAAGTAATACAACACACAAAAGTGGACCACGACCAAATTATTCTACAAGCTTTGATTTTATTGTTTTTTGGATAGATAAAGGTGAATGACAAATGAGTTTTAGATACTGTGAACTTTTAAGATAACTTGATATATAGAAAATGAAATTTGTAGATATTTGCAAAAGATGAATATCAATCTATACTAATATATTAAAAGGTGTTCCTAAAAAAGTTTGTGTGTCACGTGGCACTTTCTTCTAAGGCTCTAATGCAAATTCTTTATTTCCAAGTTAAACCCTCAATTAAAAATAATGTTGTGTAGTTACACGGTATCGAACACATGACATTTAAAATGAAAAGTAAAAGCTTAACCATGAATCCAACATAACACTATTATTTAGTATTTCATAATAAAATATCATAATTAAGGTCTTAAAATTAGACCTTCTTAAAAGACTCACATAAGTATTAGTTATATACCTAACCGGCCTTTTTATGATAATAACAATAGACTATTACAGACATAAACTCTTATTCCAATTCCTTGTAGAAAGTTAAGCTATTACTTTCATCATCAAACTTTTAAGGGTTTATTTTTCAATATAACATGCAAATACTTATCATGTCATTACGTCAATTTTTCCTTACTAGACCAAAAATTACGAAAAGTAACAACCCGGGGCATCGCCCGAGACACTTACTAGTTTTATAATTAAAATGCGCAGCCAAGCTTTGTAGTCCGCCACATGTCGCCCCCTCTCAAGTGCAGACATGACGACATGTCATATGTGACATTGCAAGTAGGTTTGCCACATGGCACTCCTTTCTCATGCAAAAGTTCTATTATCCAAAATAAATTTCATTACAATAAGATTTGAAGTTCTAACCCCTTGACTATAGGTAGAAAATATGCATGGAACTCCCACCAATGAGCTAACATATCAATGATGCTCATTTACTCCAAAAATGAACTTATTAATGAATTCATAACAAGCTTTTACATTACAAAATAAAAGAAATTATAAGATAAACTTATTAGATTAGAAAAAACAATGTTATGAGTTTATAATGGAAGTTAGGAGTTAAGCTATAATATTTATATGCATATATAATATAAACAAAACAATTTAGTCTTTTCTTTGCTAACACGATTAGAAAAAAGAGATCGATGCATGTCACATGTCGCACCCATTCCTCCCAATTGATTACATGGTGTCATGTCGCCCTGTGACATGATATTTCTTTGAAAGCGCTTTGGTTACTCATAAAAACTAAGGAAATGTTTGTAAGATGTCTTCAAAACTCTTTACAGCTTGGTGTACCAGTCATAATCCAAAGACTGAGTTACAATTTTCTACTTGTGATGATTCAATTGTGAACTCAAATTAATTTACATCATTTTATTTTTGTCTTATCAACTAACCTGAGCATTGTTTGGGTCTAACAACTACTTTGTTTTTAAAAATTATGCAATATAAGATGTAATCGTACATCAAGCACGCTTTAATGCTTTATAACTAGGCATTCTCTTTTAGAGACAAATTGGTATACTCCCTCCGTTTCTTTTTAATCTATAAACTTTCCTTTTTGATCCGTTTCTTTATAATTTACACATTGTTCCTTTTTCTATTCTTGGTAACATGTTTCATCTACTTTCTCCTCCTTTTTCACCAATATCATCCCCTTTTCAATATTTTAACTAATATTTTAATTTCTCTCTCCACTTTTTCTGTTTCTCTTTCATATTTTTGGACTTTCTCCTTAATTCTCTCACAAAGTAAAGTGAGTAAACAAAAAAGAAACGGAGGGAGCATAATATTGTTCCACTAGTCAAAACTAAAAAATTGTACTTAAAGTAATTTTTGTTAATATACCAAATTAATTAGGGAAATTCTACATGGTGGCCTCCAACTTTCAATTTTTCTATATGGTGGCAGGGCAAAAAAAATATTATACAAAGTGACTCCCATCTTTGACAAATTCTTCCTAGTGATCTTATTTTATTAAGGAAAAATTGACATGAATAATCCCAACTTTCACCTGTCTTCTCAAAATAATCCCAACTTTGGATTATTCTAGAATAATCCTAACTTTTGAGGGGACCTTCTCAAAATAAACCAAACTATAACTTTTATTGCCTACACTAATCCGTTTTAGGTCTATAATATATAGATAATTAATAGTTCAGATTATTTTGAGAAGGTACCCCCTAAAGTTGGGATTATTCTAAAATAATCTAAAGTTGGGATTATTTTTAGAAGACTGGTGAAAGTTGGGATTATTCATGTCAATTTTTCCTTTTATTAATTGGTAGCTAATCAATTAAGCCTAACTCTTTCTCTCTCCTCCATCATCCCCTTTCTCTCGGACTGCTGCATCACCTCCTCTCCACTAGTTTGTATCAGGGTCGTAGCTGCGGGTGTGCAAAGAGCCCCTCCGCACAGGGTCCCAGTCCAATTTTTTTTGTTTTATTTAAAAGGGTCCAATTTGAAAAATATGATGCTTTGTAAATAGTAAACGGCAAATGCTCCACATCTTCATCTCCGGAATCCATAATTCACGCTATTCTCCATCATCTTCCTCAATATCTTCCACCATATATTCAATCTTCCATATCTTTGTCTTAACTCTTTAGTATTGTCATCAATACGTTTTCATATTTATCAAAAATAAAATCAATCCATCAACTAGTATTGATTCTCTCTACTCTGTATGTAAAATTATAGTCCTTTTCTTTCACTAAAAGGAAAGAAAGGGCCTAATTTCCATTTTAGAACAGGGCCCCATAAATATCCAAGAGGGAGTAAGTTCTTTGAAATTTTCTTGATGGGTTACTTTTTTATATGATAGTGAGTGTTAGTGTTGTAATTTTTACTGAACAAAAATCATATGAAGATTCAAACAAAGAATACAAGTATCTATATCATCATTGCTCTCGTTATTGAGCTCAGATTCTTAGAACTACTTTATTCATTGTAAGAGAAAATACAGAGAGAATTCTTACAATCGTAATGAGGAGAAAAATGAACTAACTAAACTAATCTAGAGAGAAGGACAATATTTATACTAAGCTTATTACAGAAATAATAACTAACTGTATTAGAGTTAGTTAGCTGGGAATTCATCAGGTGCAATGCAGCTAGGATCCAGTGTTGATGCAGTAGATGATGTGGCATTGTGTGAATGAGATACTGCTATAGTAGTTATCTCATCACCCCCCCCAAAAAAAAAAAAAACTAGGCATGGGTGATAAATGCCAAGTTTGGATAAGAGCTTATTCATCTGAGCTAAGGGTAAGATCTTTGTGAAAACATCAGCAAGTTGGTCTGATGTTGGAACATAAGCAAGATGTAAAAGACCTTCCAATACCTTGTCTCTGGTGAAGTGAACATCAATTTCAATGTGTTTGGTACGTTCATGATGAACAAGATTTTTAGCTATGTAAATGGCACTTTGGTTATAACAGTGCAAAGTAACAGGTTTCAAGCTTGAGACAACTAATTCCTCCAGTAGACTGACCAACCAAGTGACCTCAGAGGCTGCTGCAGACATGGCTCTATATTCTGCCTCTGAGGAGCTTTTAGAAACTATATGCTGTTTCATAGATTTCTTAGGATAATTACCAAACAACAAAATATAACCTGAAATTGATCTTCTGGTATCCAAACAAGCCCCCTAGTCTGAATCAGTGAATGTTTGCAAAGTAAGAGAGTCACTCCCTTGTAAAAGAATACCTTGAGTTGCAGTAGAAGCTATGTATCTTAATACATGTTGAACAGCTTGTAAATGTACCTCTCTAGGTGAATGCATATATTGACTCAAGTGCTGAACAGTATAAGCCAAATCAGGCCTTTTATGAGTCAAAAAATTGAGTTTACTCACAATACATCTATATTCTGTAGGATCATGTAAGAGAGCTGTGTCTGTAGCTTGTAGTTTGAGAGAGAGAGAGGTAGGGGAGTGACAGCAGGTTTAAAAGTAGTAATGCCACAGCCTGAGAGCAACTCTTTAGTGAATTTACTTTGAGTAAGAGCAGTCCCAGAAGAAGAATAAGTGACCTCAATGCCTAGGAAAAAACCAAGAACTCCCAAGTCTTTGATACTGAAGACAAGATCAAGATGTTGCTTTAAGGCTTGAATACCAAGCAAATCATTACCAGTAAGCAAAATGTCATCCACATATACTGCTAAAACAAGAATGAGACCATTGGAGTGTCTTGTGAACAAAGAATAATCATTCTTTGATTGGTGAAAACCTTGTTTAAGAAGTTCACTATGAAGCTTTTGAAACCACTGTCTTGAGGCTTGTTTAAGTCCATATAAAGACCTAAGTAATCTGCAAACTTGTTGTGAATCATTAGTAACACCTTCAGGGACTGTCATGTAAACTTCTTCACTCAAATCCCCATGTAGGAAAGCATTGTTAACATCTAATTGGAAGATAGTCCAATGTTTAGATGTTGCCAAAGCAATGATGCACCTTACTGTTGCCATTTTCACAACTGGACTGAAGGTTTCCTCAAAGTCTATGCCATGTTTCTGATTGTAACCCTTTGCAACTAATCTGGCTTTAAACCTCTCCACAGAGCCATCAACTTTAAGCTTAATCTTGAAAACCCATTTGCAGCCAATGGGCTTCTTACCAGCAGGTAAAGGGGCCAAAACCCATGTTTGATTATGAGCAAGAGCAGTAAGTTCCTTGTTCATGGCCTCAATCCATCTAGAATCCTTAGCAGCTTGTTTATATGTCATTGGTTCCTTAAGAGACTCAACGGCAGCAGTGAGAGCAAAAGAAGGAGTGAAGCTAGCTAAGTTACACCAGTGTGATGTATGAATGACAGTATTACAGACATAATTTTGTAAATGAGAAGGTAATGTTCTTTGTCTGGTGCTTCTTCTTAAGTCAACAGTAGGTTGGTTAACAGGATCAGGTTGAGATATGGAAGAGGAAGAAGGTGTAGAAGATGAAGGCATAGATGAGATGGAATCAGGAGAAGGATGATTAAGAGGTGGATTTGATGTTGTAGGTGAAGAATGTGAAGTAGATGAAATTTGGAGAATGTTAGGGAGATCAATATAAGGTGTAAAAGCTGTAGTGGTGGGAAGAAAGAATTGGAAAATAGAAGTAGTAGATTGAAAATGATAGGGAAAATGTTGCTCATAAAAGACAACATCCCTAGAAAAAATAATTTTCTGTGTAGGGTGATGTAAAACTTTATAACCCTTTTTGGCCTGGTGAATAACCAATAAAAACATGAGAATCTGCCTTGGACTCAAGCTTACTTCTATGTTGTTTTGGAGTAGACACAAAGCAAAGGCATCCAAAGACTCTTAATGGGAAAGATAAGGAGGAGTACTAAAAAGTTTATGATAAGGGCTGATGTTATAAAGGACATATAATGGCATTCTATTAATTAAATGAGTTGCACAAAGTACACACTCTCCCCAAAAAGACACAGGTAATTTAGCTTGAAAAAATAGGGCTCTAGCTGTCTCTAGAAGGTGTATATGTTTGCGCTCCACTACTTCATTCTGTTGTGGAGTATCTACACAACTCCTATGATGTTCAATGCCTTTGTCTAGAAAAAACACCTTCAAATGACCTTCACATAATTCTTTAACATTGTCAGTTCTAACACACTTCACCACAGTATTAAATTGTGTTTGAATGTAAGCATAAAAAGATTTAAAGATAGGTACAACATCAGATTTGTGAACTAACATATGAACCCATGTCATTCTGGAGAAATCATCTACCATAGTAAGAAAAAATGTACAACCAGTATGTGTGGCTACTTTGTAAGGACCCTAAATGTCCAAATGAAGCAAATGAAAACAAGAAGTAGTTTTAATAGAACTAAGTGGAAAAGACAACCTAGTTTGTCTAGCAGATGGACAGATTTGACATATGTCAGACGAGCAACATTTATTGGTTAGGCTAGGATGAACATGATGTAATTGAGAGAAGGGAAGGTGACCCATTTTAAGATGCCATAGCTTGGCTTCACTGACAGCATGGCTGACTTTATTTGAAGTAATGTGATCATCATCACCAGTTGCAGAAAGAACAGTAGAAGTAACCTCAGTAGGTTGAGCAGTTGAGTGTCCAGATGGAAGAGTAACATAGTAAAGACCTTGGTTCAGCCTACCAAGAAGTTGAGTGTTCATTGAAGAACCCTGTAACAGACAATCATCACCATCAAATATCACAGAACATTTCAAATTATGGCAGATCTTAGGAATGGAAACCAAATTAAATTGGAATCCTGGCACATACAAAACATCATGTAATGTAATTGTATCCGTGAGATGAATTGTGCCTATGTAATTCACAGCCACTTTAGAGCCATCAGGAATGGTTATGTTATTTTCAGATGCACCATTTGATTTGTTATCAGCAAAAAAAGACATATCATAGCAAATATGATATGTGGCACCACTATCTAAAATCCAGGCATGTTGAATTGCAGAACTAGAAAAACAAACTTTACCTGCTACACATGCCTTCTTGGATGAATTGGAAGTAGATGCTTCAGTGGATGTGCCAGCAGAATGTTTGTCTAACATGCTCATAAGCTTGTAATATTCTTCAGCAGAAAGAGTAACATCAGGTTGGTCCAGACTATCAGAACTGAAGTCTTCTTCATTGTGCACAACAGCAGCCACACGTTTACCCTTGTCATAGCCATTAGGAGGCACATAACCAAGTTTACACTATGACCGAGAACCTTACAGTGATCACAATAATTGTTCACATTTTTCTTTTCAAACTTTCTTTTAGTACTAGAGAAAGACTTATGATGCTGAGTAACAGGATAAGGACTTGGTTTAGATGTTCTGTCATAAGGTTGCTCATAAAACCTCCTTCTATTCACCATAAAAGCCATATTAGATTCTTCAGTAGGCCTAGAAACACTAGTATATAACTATTTGTGTTTCTCTTCCTGAACTAGCAATCTATAAGCATGTGTGACTGCTGGTAGAGGCTGCATTAACAGTAAACTACCTCTAACAATCTCATAACCATCATTTAACTTCATAAGAAACTGCATTAGACGACTGTCTTATTGTGATTTAAGCAATTTTTCTGTAATTGTGCATCTACAATTACCACAATCACAAGTTGGAAGAGGATCAACTTCATCAAGATTATCTCAAACTCTCTTGATATTAGTGGAAATTAGTGAAATACTATATGTACCTTGCTTCATCTCATTAAGATATTGTTGTAGAGCATACAAAACAGCTCCAGATGTTGCACCAAAACGCTCTTCAAGATTCAACCATATTTCTCGTACTGTGTGGAAATACAACACACTTCGAGCCAAATTTGAATCCAAGACTCCAAGAATCCATGAAATCAGCATGGAATTACACCTCTCCCAAGCTCTAAACTCTCTTGTACCTGGTGTAGACTTGTGAACAAATCCATCAATGAATCCTAATTTGTTTTTAGCAGAAAGACTGATCATCATTGATCTTTTCCAGTCTGTATAAGCTTCACCACTGAATTTCTCATAAACGAGCTTAATTCCTGGATTGTTAGAAGGATGAAGATAGAATGGTGAAGTAGGATCCTAAGAAGGATCAATTGTTTGTTCATTTCGTGGAGTATTCTCACTAATTTCTTCCATTGATGATTGAAAACTGAGCAAAATCAAGGATGATAAAAAACGAACTGATTGAAAAAACGAATCAAGATTATGAGAAAAATTTTCTCAATTGAAACTAATTGAATCAATTGAAAAACGAACAAACAACCAAAAGAAGTAACGATCTAAGAAGAACTGAGCAAGAACTGATGATTCTGAGAAAATCAAACTGAGAAATTTCAGGAAAAATCAACTGAGAAAATGAGATTCAATTGAAGCGAAAAAGTTCCAGGATTGAAGCTGGAAGCTCTGATAACATGTAATTTTTACTGAACAAAAATCATATGAAGATTCAAACAAAGAACACAAGTATTTATATCATCATTGCTCTCGTTATTGAGCTCAGATTCTTAAAACTACTTTATTCATTATAAGAGAAGATACAGAGAGATTTATTACAATTGTAATGAGGAGAAAAATGAACTAACTAAATTAACCTAGAGAGGACAGTATTTATACTAAGCTTATTACAGAAATAATAACTAACTGTATTAGAGTTAGTTAGCTGGGAATTCATTACGTGCAACGCAGCTAGGATCCAGTGTTGATGCAGTAGATGATGTGGCATTGTGTGAATGAGATACTGATGTAGTAGTTATCTCATCAAATGTGTTACACGATTGGAGCGACGAGCATTGCTTAAATATACTCAAAAATTGTTACCAAGCTCTACCAAAGAGAGGGAAAAACATCCTTGTGGAATCACTAATACCTTTAATTCCAGAAGATAATCTTGAATCGCGCATGATATTTAGCTTGGATTCTCACACTTTTGTGCATAACCAAGGTGTTAAAAACAGATCCAAATAAGATTTTGAGTCTTTGTTTACTCAAACTGGCTCCTCTGAGGTTAATGTCATTTGCATCACTTCATCAGACGTAAGTTCTTTGATTATTTTTTTTTTTTTAAAAAAAAAAAACTAAATTACGAATTCATTCATCGCCTGGTCTCAACTGTCAAACCAGGATATGTAGTACATACATGGCAATATCTGCATCCATTTAGAGAATTGGAACGGAAGTGACTTATTCTTAAATGTAGTTTGCTTTCTCTTTCCTATGTTCATTGTGCTATTGATTATTTGGGTACTGAATTAAGAGTGCTCAAAAATTCAAACCCCAACTCAAGGTAAGAATTAAGAAAAGGGCAGTAGAGGATAGAGAGAAAGATAGGTGGTGGAGAAAAGAAAGCGAAAGGGTTTTTTTTGGGTGGTTGGGATGGTGTTTGGGTGTTTGTGGTGGTGGTAAGTTGTGTTGTGGTTGTAGTTGTGATGGTTTAGCTTAATATAGGTTTAATAAGGTCATTATGTCTATTTACATAAAGTTAGAGGTCACTTGATATAAATTTTTTTTTGCCCTGTCACCAAATAGAAAAATACAAATTAGGATGCCACCATGTAGAATTTCCCAATTATTTACCAAGAACTTCATCTCAAGTCTTGTTATGATACAAAATACAAGCTTTTTATGCACACGATGCGTGTGATGACATTTTTAGGCATAACTATTACTAAGTAGTAAAACAAACAGAAAATGAAAGTTTGTATCTAAGTTCACATCCATTTTGTGAATAAGATTTTTTGTTATACTTACAAATAGGATTCAAAAACACTATAATAAATAAGTATAAGTAATGAAATTGCATTTCTAACTACGTTCTTGAGTAATTTGCAATTCGAAGTCGTCCATTCTAAAATCTATATCGTATCAGATGTAATATTCTTAGTTTAGTCTTTATAATTTAAATATGTTGTAGTTTAATATGTTGTACTTTAATTCTTGAATGATATTTTAAATAAAACTTTTTCCCTTGATAATTAATAGTAATTAATAATAGAAAGAGATAGGTCAAAATATATAAAAGCTAAGTTTCATTATATATAGGAAACACTACAAAAAAAAGTAAAGAAAAAAAAAAAAAAATCCTCAATCGCCTTTGTTCCTATTTTTTCCATTTCCTTTTCTCTATTTCATTTAACATGGACAAAGTTAATGCACTATATAGTGAGGTATATGATATATAGGGGCTACCCTATTCAATGTAAAATGGTAGAAGTTAATTTGAAACCTTATGTCCTTAACAAACGCGGTTGTAAAAAAAATGTATAGTGGAGTTAAATTGTGCATTTGAATTTTCTATGAAGTTCTAAAAACTCAATTTAGATACAATAATCATTCAACAAAAAAAAAATCTCTATTATAAAGGTAGGTATTGTTGCTTTCAGATAGTTTACACTACTAAACAATTTAATAAGAAGTGCTATATTCCGCTACGTACATATTTTTAGGATGGGGGAGTTAGAGAAACAACAAATGTACGATGCAGATAACACAATACCATGATCATAATATTTTATATGATAGTATCTCTTTTTATATGAATGACTAAATTAAAGTGGAACCATTTCCTCCCTCAATTTTTAGACATAACTATCACTTCGCAACTGAAAGCAAAATCCAAAAATTTTTAACCATTAGCTAGCAACAACAACACCTAAAAGTGTTTAATTTTAATGCAAAAGCACTTCAACATGCAATACTTTATTCTAGCATTAGAACCTCAAAAAGGGAAGATTAAGAAAAACACTATACCAAGTAATATTATGATGCAGACTATACTCTTACCAAGTAATATAATTGTAAGATAAACAATAGATGCAGACTATTACCCTGTAATATATCGAGTAATATAATTGTACGCCTCTTTTCCTCTTCATTTAACTCAAAAAGAAAAAAAAAATGGCACACTATCCACAAACTCAAACCTTACGCCTTTGTTATCCAACCTTCAAATTCGCTTCCTCTTCCTTTTCTCTCTCCTAAAAACGAAAAAGGCAAAAATTTCTCCCCCAAAATTTATCCTAAATGCCCCACATGGGCAACTAACCAAATGGTCCCTTCCTTTTTTCTCTCTCCTACTTTTTACTAATTCACCCATCTAACTACAATTACCAAATTTTAGCTAGGAGTCCGTGCCCATCCTAAATGTTGCAATATTTTTGTTACAGAGGAAGTACTTCCCTTCAAAAAAAAAATTGATACTCTTCAGATTCATCCTCTATTTCCTTCGATTTCCTCCCTCTTTTTTTCTCTCTCCTCTCACCTTAACCTCCATTGGTTAAACCTTCACTTCTAAACTATCCACTTCTCGTCACATCTAACATTACCGATGTGGTACTGTGGTGGTAGCAGCAGCGGAGCTCGCGGAGGTTACGACTCCAGCGGAAGAGGACGTGGCGGATATTCCGGTGAAACAGGCGGCATAGGTCGCGACGGAGTGAAAGCATGCACTACACTTTAGATCTAATTCTTGGGTCGATTTTATTTTCTAACAAAGAAAGGTAATTTTTTAAATCTAGATTTCAGTAATTTCTCTATGATCCCAAATTTTTATCCGGAAAGTATACACCAATTTAAGGTTTTTTCCCTTGTCCAACTTTTAAATTATGATTTCACAAACTGATCAATTTTGTTTATGGGCTGAAATTTCCCCTATTTTCATCAGTCTCGTATTTAAAATATTATCCTTTTCTAAAAGTTAACTTTTAAATATTCTCGTATTTATGGGCTGAAATTTAAAATATTTGAAATGAAATTTTAAATCATACATAATTAAATTTCAATTATAGTGTTATTTTTAAATTTACTCGAACATTCTACATATTCTTAAGATTTAGTCAATATAGAACATTATACATACTCTTATTTTCAACTTGCAATCTGCGTACCTGATTAACGGTGAAGTTACTGCAGATCTGAGACTGCCTTAAAGCTCCAAGTAATGAAGAAAACTGAAATTTTTTGGAGTTTGTTTTTGTAATTGATTTTGTGTTGAGTTTGTGTTTGTAATTTTTTGGAATACCGTAAATATGATTTTGAGTTGTATGTAATTTTTATGTGGTATTAATTTGGGTAATGTTTTGATTATGAATCTTTTCTACTGGCAATTATATCAGTTGATTGGGATTTAGAGATTTGATTGAAATTATTTTGGCAAGTTTATGCGTGATAGCTTATTGCTTGATGATTGAAGTTATTTTGGCAAGTTTATGCGTGATTTATTGATTTACGGTTGATTTGCTGATGTAATATTTTTGTTGTTTGGGGGCAATTATGTAAATGCCTAGGGAGACACCATTGCTCCCCCTTGGCTTATATAATAGAGATAAGACATGATCTTGCATCATACGAGCTTTATAACTAGTAGATCAATAAAAACACAAAGGGAATAACTTTTATCCCATTAAACTGAAACGGAATGACACAAGGGGCCTAGACCGTTAAAAGCTCGTAAGCAATTACTTGAATTTACAAGAGGTGAAATAATTATATAAACATAAAAAAAAAAAAATCCGAAAAAAAATCTCCCAATTTTTTGCAAAAGCATGCATTACAAAGCCATGGACAAAGTTTTGAGATGATAATTAACCCATATTTCCAAATTTAGCGCCAACTCCCTCAATTATAATATGAACAACACTTTCATATTCTTACGTTATATCAAAACAAAGGGAGAAGGAAAAGGGAAGAATTCTTTTTATTTTTTATGGGATGTGTAGACAGTAGAACTCGTCGTTTATGTCATTAGGCCCCTACAACGCGGCGATCTTCTCGCCTTTGGTAGAAGAGACAGCTGAGGCGACAGATGTAGAGTGAGAAGAAGAATTGGATTCTTTGTGCGTGCACTTCTCGCTCCACTCATCTTGTGTCATTTGTTGTTGCCTGCACTCTAGAGTGCAAAATGCAGTATCTCCTCTGCATAATTACAGGAAAAAAACTAGCATGGTAAAACTAAATGAAATATTTTTTTTTTTTGGTATAAATAAGTGACTAAGCACATTGATGTGGACGGGATTCAATCTCAAGCTTTGGATACTAGTATACCACCCCCTACAAAGCTTCACTTACCACTCTCTGTATTTTTTTTATCTTTCCTACTTTGATCATGCGCATTTGTCAATGTACTTATTCAACCTTAATTATCTTTCATTACATATTAGTAAAAATTATAATGATTGAATATTAATAAAAATACTCATTGAGACGAATCAAACAAGAGCCACATGACTATATTTTTTCTTATATATTGAGAATAATTTGAAAGATTATCTCTAATTATTAATAGTATTAAGGTTCCAGGTGAGAAAGATAAAAAAAAATATACAAAAGGAGTATTAAGTTAGATGATATTCTCAAAAATATTAGAATATATAACAAAACTATACTTAATACTTCTATAAAGAGAATTGAAACAAAGTAAATGAAGGGAAACCCAATAGCTTATTATTGATGCAAGATTTGTTTCGTTTTTAGAGTCACTTAAAGGTGTCAATTAGTCAAAACCAAGTTAAGTTATTTTGCGTTTCAAGTCTTTGACTCTTAAGATGCAAAAACAAAAGAGAGGGACAAAGGGAGTGCAAAATAAATTTGCCTTCATTAATTTTGTACTTGAGTGAATTTGTCGATAATATTGATAATTCGAAATTACTACTCTCATTATACTACATGAATGATAATTTCAAGTTCACAACAAATCAATTTTATTCTATATTACTAAAAAGTGTAAAAATATTTTTTTAGAAACATCATATTTTTCTTTAGCTACACCTAAAGGATTTGACATGTTTGTAAACATACACCGTTAAACATTAATATAGGTAAAAATTATAGGTAATATAACTAATTATTTATAAAAGGTAAAAATTTATAAAAAGTTGACATTTTGAAAATATATTTACTGAAAAATGTAATATGATCCTCCAAGACCATGATTTTCTAACATATATAAAATATAGAATTGTTGAAATATGTAAATAGTGTCAAAAGCTTTTTTTTTCGGAAATTTTTTGTAACTTGAATATAAAAAGCCTCAATAGTGCTCCCAAGAGCACTAGAAGTAGAACTAGGTGCTCCCTCTCACTTTTTTTTGCACATTTTATATTTGTACATTTTACTCATTTTTGACAAATATGGAAAAAAAAAAATTTGTGAATGAAAAAATATTTTTAGAGTTGACACCATTAATTGGAAAATTAAATTTTGGACAAGAAAAGAATATTATAATTAGCCATCATTTTCTCAAATAATGAGATGTAATTTTTTCTTTTTGTGTAGAAATCATGATGATTTTTCCCTAATCAAACCCATAAACAGTTTTACACGTGTACACCATGGGGTCACAAATTATTGAAGAGAAGAAAATGGCTGATTTTTGGACATATGATAACATTAACCACTCAATATAAATCATTGTAATAATTGCTTTAAAGACTCACGACAAATATAATTTATTTTAAATATACATAGAAAATCAATTATATTGATTAAGAAGAAACAAAGTTGTAGAAAAACAACTCGACCACATGAAAATCCACGCGAAAATTGGAATCAGGCTGAGTATAGCCAAAGTACCACTCTCTCTCTCTTTTTCCTTTACTCTTTGCCTTTTATGAAGAGCCAAAAATTCGATTTTTGCCCATTAAATTATTATGGAATCTATGGAGGACCAATAAAATAGCCTACACATAATATCAGCTGTTTCTATCCTTCATAACACTGATTTCAGATGGCGAAATACTTAATCTCATATTATTAGTTAACTCCAAGTAACATTTTTTTTTAGTGTTTTAAAGATATTAGAACCCTAAATATACTATAACTAAATTATAAGTATAATAGACACCAAATTATCTTTTAAAACCAAAAAAAAAAAAAAAAAAAAAAACCCAAAGAATAAATATTAATCTGGAATCAAATTCAGATCACTAGCCACTACCTGTTTCTAACAAAACAAAAAGAATCAATAAAAATTATGGGTTCCAAAAAAATGAATATATTATTAGTACAAGATTCCATGTTAATAATTAAATGTATTCCATAGGCAGACAAGGGAAAAAAAAAAAAAAAAAGTGGTCGAGATTCAATCTGAGGTCTTAAAAACCATCTTTGACACCTCGGAATATTATGGCCAAACTAATTATTATCGTTCACACGTTTGAAATTATTTTATCTAGCATCCTATCAAAGTGCATGTTAAAGAGTTTGAATGCAAGTATTAAGAAACGGAGAATATCTCTATTATATATGGGAACTCCTCACCTTTTGGTGTCCACCCTTTTTACCCAAAATACCCTTAATAACTAAACAAAACTACTAATTGTTTTCTCTCATTTTTTTTAAAAAAAAAAAAAAAAAAAACCTACAATTGCAAAGCAGTTACATCTTACATCTGCACAAGTAAAAACAAAAATAGAACAATATTACTTGAATGACGATTAAATTAAAACTTCCACAAAATCACTTACACACGATGTCACGCACGCATCGCGTGCAACAGATACTAGTACGTTGGAAAGCGAAGAGAGAGAGAGAGAGAGTCGATGACCATACCTATACATGTAAATATCACGGCCAGGGGGTAAACGACGATTACAAAGAGAACAACTTCTAAGGAAGCGATGAGTAGAAGAATTAGATTCAAGTACAAAGTCAGCTGAGTTGCGCCTATTAATGGTTCTAGTAGTAGACCCAACAACCTGCACCTTTTGATGATGATCACGATCACGATCACGATCTGATGCTACACCACTTTGATGTTTGTTAGTTTGATCAGACGGTGGAGGATTATTGATCACAGAGAGATCATCATAAGAGAACTCAGTCATACTTGTTGTCCTCTTCATAGAGTGACGACATGGCCTCTTTCCCAACATCATTTTAATGGAATTTTCACTTTCTCTCTCCTCTTAAGGCCTTGTTTGGGGAAGAGTGGAAGATTAGGGACTAGGGAGTAGAGGGAGATAAAAAGGAGTGAAGAGGAGAGAGAGAGGGGTACAAAGCAAGAATTGAGGAGGGAATCTGGGCCGTTGGATTCGGGGGAGAGTGTAGGTTTTCTTTTATTGGTTAATGGTGTTATTATTTATTAATGTCATTTGTTGTTGTTATATAAATTAGTACATCAGGTTGTTTTTTTTTTTTTTTTAATTGTATGTATGATTTGATTTTCTAGTGGGGATGGTGGGGGTGGGGGTGAGGCTGTGCCTGTAGGGGACAAAAGCCCCAATCAATAGCTGTTTGAGAGGTTAGTTTATTCCTCACTAAGAATTTAAGAAAAATGGTGTGATTTTGGAGGGAGTGAGAAAAAATGGTAGCTATTGCGAAACAAAGGAAACACAAAGAGAGTAAACTGAAAAATAGTAGAGAAATAATGTTTTCTTTCTTTTCGTGCATATTGCAACTCATTGCAAATGCCATATTTTATACTACAAAAAACACTAATCATATAACATTTTCTAGAGAGAGAGGTTCCCCTTCTCTCTAGTAATCCTAGCCCCCAAATCAATTTTGTGGAAATTGAAACCCTAGCCACCTCCCTCTTCACTTCCCCCTAGATCTAGCCATTGTTATGGCATAGTTTGACAAATAGTCCATTTTCTCTTGTCCTTAGTTGGACTTTGGTTCTACTAGCCTCATGAGTAGCTTTCGTATTTTCTAAAATCAATCAGTTTAGGAATCTTTGCTTGGATATGTTGGATGTTTATCTTTCCTTCCTTTTGGAGGTCATATGTAAAGAAGAGTTTTGGTGGTAGATGTTTAATTCTATCTCTTTTGATATACCCTTCACTTACTTGTGTGATACATGCAGGACCGTCTCGTATAATTTAGAGGCTCTGTGCTAAATTAAAAATGAGCCCTAAAGGGCAAAAGTAAGTTTCAGACGGCTTTTTTTTTCTCTTTGGAAATTGGGGATTAGGCTGTGTTGAATTAGATTATTAGAACGTTGAATTATGCCTAAGGTTTAATTGTCGGCTGAAATTTAATTGCCAATTAAACCAAAATTTAGAATTGTCAACTGAAAGTGGAAGAGATGGAGGACAGGACTTTGTACTTTGGAGGAGGAGCCATCAGCTATTAATGGGGTTTTGTACTTTGGAGGAGGAGCCATCAGCCATTAATGGGGTTATGGGGTATTGGGTCTCCGTTTTTCTGAAGGAAGAGGCGAAGAGCAATTAAAAGAGGAGAATAGGAATTAGGAAAGTCAGTTCCTTCACAGCTGTAATTTGAGAATTATAATTATTTTTTTTACTTTGGGTTGTCAACACAAAAATTGGGCCCTTATATTTTTGGGGGCCCTATGTAGTTGCTCACCCTGCACAGGGCCTTGTTGGATTTGTTGTTATTGCATTCATTTCACATTCTTCTTGGATATTACTGATCATTGGCCTCAGCCACACACATTCCCTTCCAGTTTCATAAAGAACAATTAGTTTTGCATGATTTGATGATGTGGAGTTCCAAGATATTGCGGTACCTCCATAAGTGAATAGATATCAGGATTGAGACTTGGCTTTTTGTGGATCTGATAGGTACCAACATCTGCATATCCAATGAGTGACACATTTGATTTCGGCTAATAGAATAATCCAAGATCTTGTGTTCCTCAAAGATAATGCAATAAGTGTCTAACTTCACTCCAATGTCTCTTTGTTGGTGCATTGTTTTAGCTAGCTAACAAGTTTACTGAAAAAGCTATGTCAGGTCGAGTATTGTTGACCAAGTATTTTAAGGCACCAGTCACACTTAAATATAGTACTTTAGGACTAAGAATTTTCTTCGTTTTCTTCTTGTGGTCTGAATGGATATATCATCTTTCACATTCAGAGAACGTACTATCATTGGAGATCTTATTGGGTGGGCTTTGTCCATTAAAAAAACGTTTCAGAATTTTTTCTGCATAATTTGATTGAAGGATAAAAATCTCATTTCTCAAATGTTCCATTTACAAGCCAAGGCAAAATTTTGTCCTCCCGAGATCTTTCATCTCAAATTCTTACCAGAAATCTTAGTGTAGTTGCATCAACTACTGGAGAATATGTCTCATCATAATCAATACCTTTCATTTGCGAGAAACCTTGGGCTACTATCCTTGCCTTATATCTAGTAATCTTTTTTTTCTCATTTCGTTTTCTCACGAATACCCATTTGTACCCAACTGGTTTTACACCTTTTGGTATTTGGGTTATTTGTCCGAATACCTCATGTTTTTCAAGTGATTTCAATTCTACTTGAATTGCTTCTTTCCATTTTGGCCAATCATTTCTGCGGCAATATTCATCTATTGTATTTAGTTCTATATCATTTTCATTGTATGTCATTTCAACCACTATGGAGTAAGCAAAGATTCATTCAAGACAACATCTTTTCGATTCCACTGTTTCTTTGTAAAAACATAATTAATTGAAGTTTTTTCGTTGTTGTCTATGCTTTCATGTTCCTTTTCTTCTGGAACATGCTTATCTTTATTTTTGTTTTCATCGTGAATTTCATCATGCTCCGTTGGAGGATATATATCAATCTCGTTTGTTGTTTCACCTTACTTTTTCATTTTTCTCGGTTTCGAGTCTTTAGAACCAGGTGGCCTACCACATTTTCGGCATGCTATTGAGTCATTTTCAATGGCCTTATTGTCACTAGGAATTTCAATCCACGCCGGGGCATTCTCAGCAGGTATATGTGAGTTTGTCACTTTCTTGATATCTGTGAATGCATCTGGTAATTGGTTTGCAATACTTTGCAAATCAACAATTTTCTTAACTTCTTGCTCACATGAATTTGCTCTCGGGTCCAAACTTGATAATTATTTGGCATTCCATGTGATTTCTATTTCTATATTTTGTGGGTCCACTTTCTCTCCCCTAAAGGATGGGAATAATGTCTCATTAAAATGACAGTCGGCAAATCAAGACGTAAACAAATCTCCAGTCATTGGCTCTAAATATTTGATGATTAATGGAGAAACAGATCCAACTTATATTCCCATCCTTCTTTGTAGACCCATTTTGGTATGATGGGGCGGAGCAATAGGTACAAGTACAACACTCAAAAATTCTCAAATGTAAGACATTCGGTTCTCGACCTGATACTAATTGTAATGGTTAGAATTTGTGATAGATTGTCGGCCTTAATCTTATCAATGTTGTTGCATGTGATATAGCATGACCCCAAGCAGAAGAGGGTAATTTTGATCTCATTATTAATTTTGTGTATGTACATGAGGCATAAGATGCTCTACAATCATTATTAAAAGTGTGGAATGTAAATTATCTAGCATTGTCTAATCTTATTCTCTTTATTGTATGGTTTGGGAATTGAGTTCCTAATCGAATTATTTGAGCCTGAAGTTTTGCAAAAGCAATACTTCTACTTTACAAAAGGCTCACACGTGACCATCGAGTATAGGCATCAGTTAATTCCATGAAGTAGCGGAATGGTCCGCATGCAGGGTAAATAGGTCCACAAATATCTCCTTGTATTCTTAGTAAAAACGTTGGAGATTCCGTGGTAATTTTATTTATAGATGGTCTGGTAATCAATTTGCCAAGCGAGCATGTTGTGCATGACAATTCATTTGACCAAGGAATTTTGACATTTTTGTTGAGTGTCTAAGTGAGTTTTGAATGATTCTATGCATCAGTTTTGTGCCAGGATGACCTAATCGGTCATGCCTTAGAGTAATTGATTTTCTGTTATCTAAATTCTGGTTAGATATCACATTAATTTCAATCGGACGTATATCTAAGCGATATAGTCCCGAGGAAATTGCTGTCAATTTTTCATAGATGTATTTCTTGCCACATTTTTCTGTCGTGAGGCACATAAATTCCTCTTAGTTCACTGTCATTGTTTCCAGATGGTGACCATTATGACGTACATCTTTGAAACTTATGAGGTTTCTTTGAGATTTACTCGAATATGATGCGTCATTGATTATTAATTTGTCTCATTAATTTGGAAAAATAATATAGGCTTTCCCAGACCCCCTCAATTAGTTTGGTTGTCCCAGATATTGTGCTGACATTTGTTTGGAATATTGTATGTTTTGAAAAATACTCTTTATTTTTTAATATGGTGTGTGTTGTCCCACTGTCGAGAAGACAATATTCTTTGGTTCCAATTTCAGGTAAATTCATATCTTCATAAATAATAAATATGATGATCAATGTAAGGAAATGCATATTCTATTAATAATAAAAGAGGGAATATGTTAAAGTAATATATTGAGGCATTTAAAACAAACAAAGCGTATTTATTCATGCATTGCTATGTTCTCCAAGGACAAAGTTGTTTTTAGCTTTAGCACCATCCATGAAAAAGCCAGAAACATCAAGGCTAGGCATGGAGTATTTGCGTCATTAACAAAGTTTACTTCAATATTTTTTCTTTTGTTCTTTATTGAAGTTTGATATAAGTCTACCAAGTGTTTGACAGTATGACATGTGCGACCCCAATGCTCAGTCATGCCACATCTGTGGCATATGTCTTTTCCTTTATATGGTGTCTGCTTTTGGTTTCCAGAATGATTGTCCCCAATGTATATCAGGATTTTTGAAATTGTTATTTTTTGGGAAAACTGGTCTCTGCTCTGTCCACGCCATCGGCCACGATATATCATTTGCTTCTGGTGGATAAGAACTTTTTATTGCATTTATTTCATGGGAGGCCGAAGACCCCGTAGGTCTAACATTATGATTTTTCGATAAAAGATCATTATTTTGTTCAGCCACAAGCACTGAGATTAGCTTAGAGTTTTTTTTTTTGCATCCTCTAAATCTGTATTGTTGTGCCAGTATCATATCATTGGCGTGGAAAGTGAAGAGCGTCTTTTCTAGCATGTTCTCTTCCATAATGTGATGATCACAATATTTCAACAATGATACAATTCTAAACAATGTTGAATTTTAATCACTAACTGTTTTGAAATCTTGGAACCTCAGATTGGTCAGTCAAAATGTACCTTTGGGAGGAGTACACTTTTGTGATGCCCATATCTTTCATTTAGGCTATCCCATAGCTCTTGTGATCCTCCACACAAGTAGATATTTAGTTTTCAAACTGTCATGTAAATGATGCCTGAGAAGGACTAAGGCTTTCCCTTTTCTTATTCAGTTATTATTTTAACTGGTGTGGTTGATGTAGTTGCAACCTTTTGTTGGGTTGTGACATCTTTAATTGTATGTTCCAATCCTTGGGCCTTTAAATTCATTTGGGCATCTACCATTCATTCTAAAAATTTATGCCCAAATTGATCTAGTATGTTAAATTGTCTTTTCACTAGATGTCCCATTTTTTACTACAAACATGTAAAGATTTGAAATTAGTAAATGATAATAAATCATATATATTATCTCCCCCTGATTTATTTCATTATAAGTATACATAAACAATACAAACAAAAAAAATACTAAAATAGCATACAACATTAATGAAGCAAAACAAATATTATAAAATGCCAAAAGTAGGAAAAAAACGAGAGAAGAAAAAAATACTTCCTAAAAATGCACTTTTAAGCAAAAAAAAAAATGATATTCATGTGCATTTTTCGTCATTCTTCGGGAGAGATTGAATATTTTTTCGGCTCCAACTTGTGTATTAGAAGATATATCATTAATGGCATGAGAAGGAAAAAGAAATCGACTATAAGGAATAAGTAGAGCCTTATTTTCCTAAAAGATTTTTCTATCCTATGTCACAAGGCATAGGATAAGAAACTTATTTTTCTATCCTCTTCATTCCTTTTTGGTATTCTGCCATAATATTCAGCTGATTTCTCACACCATCTGTTCTTCTTGTCCTCTTGATTTTCCTAGTCCAACTAAAAATAATCCACTTAATGCCATAGTAGCTCCCATAAGTAGTACTATGCATTATAGCTTTAAGGAATAAGTAGAGCCTTATTTTCCTAAAAGATTTTTCTATCCTATGTCACAAGGCATAGGATAAGCAACTTATTTTTCTATCCTCTTCATTCCTTTTTGGTATTCTGCCATAATATTCAGCTGATTTCTCACACCATCTGTTCTTCTTGTCCTCTTGATTTTCTTAGTCCAACTAAAAATAATCCACTTAATGCCATAGTAGCTCCCATAAGTAGTACTATGCATTATAGCTTTAGTTAGTGTGTCATGTAATGGAGCAAATGAAACTCTCAAACAATCCTCCGTAACTAAAAAACGGGAGGTTCTCTCTCTATGCTACTTATCTTTTTCTCTCTCTAAAAAGTCCCAAGTCTCAGTGTTGCATGCTTTATAGTTCTCAAACTTATGTTTTGCATGGAGTGCTTAACGTCCAGAGATGAGTCTTGTGTGTAAGTTGTTTTCCCTTAGTTTGTGAGTTCTCTTTATCTCTCTGTAATTTGTCCAGTGTTTTTAAGTTGGCTCTGTTCGTTAATATCCTTTTACTTTGTATCTTTCTTGGTGTTCATTGGGTTTTAGTTTCTTGGTGTCTGTACTAGTGTTGTGTCTAATTTGGTATTAGATGACGATCAACGAATCTCAATCAACTTCACAATTTGTAGTTTTTCATCGTAAGAAAGGACCTTTTATCCGGCCTTACATTGATGTTTCTTCGGAGAATGGGTGTGATTTGAGGAATATGGTAGTGGGAAGGTTTGTGGATAATAGAGAGTTTAGTGAGAGTGAAATTCAGACATGGGTTAATACTTGGGTTACTAAGATGAATATACGAGTTCGAAAGGAAGGGAAATTGTTCCTGTTTTATTGTAGTAGTGAGGAAGACATTGAGAATCTAATGAGGATGTATGGGGTTTTTAATTATCATGGAGCTTTATTAATCCTCAGAACGTGGAAGATTTCTGATTCATTGAAGTCGATCAATTTCTCTGAAAAAGCCCTTTGGGTTAAGGTTGTGGGTATTCCATTAATCTTGGGCACTATTCGATTTGCTCAGGATATTCTCTCTCGTGTTGGACATGTATTGCGCTTTGATATAGCTTCTTTAGAACCGGGTCCAAAGTTATATTATAGGGCTTTTGTTTGGGTTCGTGTTAAAACTCCTCTTGTACCTGGAGTGTTTGTAGAATTTCAGCAAGGTAGGACTGTCTGGGTGGATTTTCGTTATGTGTCTTTCTTCTCACATGGATGTGAATCCACCTATTGATACAAGTAGCCAAGCCCAGTCCACTTTGGGTGAACATGTCTGTTCGTCATACTTGGTCGAGTCTGTGAGTTTAATGCCCTTGCAGCCTATTAATGATGTTAGTCAAGATACTGGGGCCCAAGAGCTGCAAGGTTTTACTGATTTTAACTCATTTTGGGCCCCCACTTTTAGGTCAGAGCCTTCGCAAGAGTTAAATCAGTGGTCTGAAAATTGGAACGAGTTTTCGAGTGAGGATTTTGTTGAAGACTTTAGGTTTTCTCCAACCGATATCTTACACTACCCTGGGTCTAATCTTTCTCTTCAGTCTGGTTCATCTTCAACTTATTACTCTCAAGCGACAGGTGTTCCAGATCAAGAGTTTGAGAATTTGAAAATTTTTCCATATTGGGGTTTTAGCAAGCAAATAGAGGCCATGGACGATGTGAAGTGGAAAGTAGAGCAACTAACTGATGTTGATGAAGGCAAGAGTAAAGTAGCAATGGAGCAGTGCGAGGTTCATCATGGAAAAGACGAGGCTGTTAAAGGTGAGAGTGTTGATGTGTTGCCACCTATCGTCACATCTCATGGTAAGAAGACAAGCAAGAGTGCTTTGACTAAAGGAAAAAGTGTGGTGTGCAATAAAGTACTAGATGAAGAATACTGGGAGACTTATTTGAACAAAAAGAAGATTGGGAGACCTCTTATTCCACCTATAGTAATTTTTCAAGCATTGCCGTGTGAGAGGAAGAGGAAGCGTGCAGAAGAGGATCCACTACTTGATGATGATATTAAAGATTTTCTTGTTTGGATGGATGAGAAGAAAGATGAGTATGCTGTTAGACTAAAGAAGCGTAAGAGGGTTGGTGATACTAGTTTGGGCTTGGAGACTGAGCCTTATCAGTCTCAGATGGAAAAATGAGAATTTCGGCTTGGAATTGTAGGGGGTTAAAGACGGTGGACAGCCCTACAATTCCATTTCTGAAATGGATGGTCCACAAAGTTGCTCCTCATATTTTGTTCTTAATGGAAACTAAGGTGACTAAGGATGTAATAGAGAAAGTTGCTGGATGGTTAGGATATGATAATGTTATAGCTTATGATGCAGTAGAGAATGCAGGGGGACTAGCCTTATTTTTGTGTAATGATGTTAATTTAGTTGTTTATAGTAGCTCGCCTAATCTTTTGACTTGTAAAATAACTGATGTAAAAAGTAATGTTTTATATGAATGGATGTTGGTTTGCTTGTATGGATCGCCTTATTCTCAATTTAGGCATACAGCTTGGGAGGAATTGTATGGTGTTGTTAGTTCACAGATGTATAATTATGCAGTAATTTGGGATTTTAATCAAACTGAATTTTTGCGTCAAAAATTAGGCGGGGTAAGTTGGTCTCGGGGGCAGGAGTTATTTACAAAGTTGCGAGTAAAGTTGGGACTTATAGAAATTCCATATCATGGGGTGCAATATACTTGGTGTAATAATAGGAAGGGTGAGGATAGAATTTATGAGCGACTTGATCGGGTATATGGATCTGATGGATGGATGGAGAAATATCCTGAGGCCATGGTGCTTAATTTGCCAATCTTAGTTTCAGATCATAGTCCGATAATTTTATATACAGAACAGGAGAGAATGAAGCGAAGGAGTCCCATTAAACTTGAGTCATGGTGTTTAGATTTTCAGGATGCTATGTTGTTAGTTGATGAACAATGGGATGAGAAGATTGTTGGATCCCCTATGTTTAGAGTGGCTAGGAAATGCGCTAAGACTCGATATAAACTGTTCAACTGTAATACCCCGAATTTTAATCTCGTTTTATTAGCTGCTAATTATGTTTATTATTATAATTACGTCCTAAAATTTTTCGAAATTATTCTGATGAAGATTATCTTCTAAAATAAGTATATTTACCTTAGTTATTACAAAAATGATATTTATTATGATAAATGATTTTATAATGATTTATGAAAAAAAAAAAAAAAAAAAAGAAAGAGGAATGAAGAAAGCTGAACATCAGCTTCTCCAAATCAACCGACCACCATCTCCCTCTACTCCTTCTTTGTTCCCTACTCTAAGCTCCCCTATTTGAACCACCATCCATCATCTACTACCTCCATTAATGTCTTCAAGTTTTTTTTCTTTCTATAAATGCTCAGTAAAAATGGAGCTTTGAAATCACAAGTTCAACAACCCATTTCTCTCTGTCCTCTTCCCTGATCTCTCTCTGACTCTCTCTCCTCCCTCCCCGTGAACCCCTTCCCTTCAGCTCGCCGGTGCTCTCCCTGAGCTCACCGGAGTTCAACCGACCCAGCCCTCCTCCTTCCTCCTTTCTCTTTCTCGTCCTTCATCTTCGCCGGAGATCCCCAAGCTCGCCGGAGTTCAGTTCTCCCCTTTTTCCTCCGCTTTCTTCTCCGCTTCATCGCTCGTCTTCTTGCCATTGTTGTTTGTTGTTGCTGCTGCTCGTCGTTGTTGTTGTCGATGCTTTGTGTTCTTCTTTGTGGTTGTCGTCATTGCTGCTGGAGCTCAGTCCCCACCTCTGCTCGCGTCTCTTCTTTCCTCTAGATCGTGCTGCGTGTTGTGTGTGGTGGTGCTGCTGCACCCGTTCCCGTTCTTCTGGTGGTTCCACCATTCCCGGGACGTTGTTGCCGGTGCTCTGTAGCCTCGCCGGAGCTCCGTCTCTGTTCTCTGTTTCGTCCCTGCTCCAAGTGAGCAGAGGTACTACACCCCTTTTTCCTCTTCTTTTTGGTTTCAATTATATATTTTTCCCTTTGTTTCGAAAATAATGAGAAAATTAGTTATGAAAAATATGATTGAAACAAAGTGTGATGGTGTTGATTGGACTTGATTGGATTATGTGTATTATGATGAACTTGATTATTTCATCTTAATTATTTCATCTTAAGTTCAGAATATTATGATGAACTTGATTGCAAATTATGTGTATAATTGAAAGGATTTAGATTGATTGATTATATGGGTGTAATTTGAGTGAAGTCATTGTCTTAGCAAGGTTGCCTTATATGTTTTTTTCTGTTTGTAGGAGCTGGGGAATTGTAAACTTTTGAGTTTGTATGATCTGATGAATGTTTTAGTATGTAACCGAATTCGAAACTTGTGAGCTTGTTGGTTAAATTTGTCGATAATGTGCTCTTGATTTTGGTATTCGTGATATGTGAATGCGTCTTGTTTGAACCGCATAAGGTTCGGTTGTGTAGTTGTTATTATTTTTTTTTTTAGCTTTGTGCTTGAGGATGTGCTTGAGAAGCTAGGTGTTAAAACATGGAAGCCCAGTAGTCATTGTTTCATGTATAAACAACTTTAATTCATAAATAATGCTAATAATATGGTCTCTTAATTTGAAGCCTATGGTGGATAATCTTGTTAATTTAAGAAAGGTGATGGAGTTAGTTTTATATAATTAAGCTAGATTAGAAATACTTGTTATTAGTTAACAATTAAAGAATTTGAAATGTTATGAGTTAATTTGAGACAATCTATCTTTCTTGGTTCTAATGTTAATAGAAAGTTGTTAATCCTTAAATAGTACTCATATTTAATATATTTTGGGTTCCTAGCTATTTAATACATTCTCTCTTCCACTTATCGAGAATGTGTTAAGGCGGGATTTTATATGAAAAAGGGTTGATAGAGTAATTAAAGTATATGAGTTAAGTTTAGATAGTTTAGCTTGATAATTTAGAATTATGATTATGAATTGAGATAAAGTATTGACTCTCGGACAACTTGCTATTATATGACATTTAAAATACACTTTTTAACTATATCAGGTTTCTTATTATATATTTTAATAAGTTGAAAAACGAAGAGAATGCATCTCCGGACTATTAATAGTTAGAGTTGAATCATGTTTAATGACCCTAATCGAATATGTGAATTATATCACTAATAAGCTTATTATATGGATGTAGTATGAAATAAGTATGCTTTCTGTTTCTTAGGTGATCAAAAAGTGTGAAAGATTACCTCTGTTCTTATGATGGACGAGTTATGAGATTTATACTACGATATATGTTTATGTATTCCGAGTATGCCAAAATATACCTTTTAACTCGAAACTATCTCGAAAGTATGAATGACTCTTAAAAGATTTGAGATACGAAAATATTGCTATGTTTTCGTTGTTATACTTAAAAGTACTTTAAGTTATGAGACATGCTTATGATTACTTTCCACGATTAATGTTATGTTTTGCATATGGATTGCGGGAAATGAAATGCTTTATGATGGTTATGATAATACGATGCCATGAAATGATTATGAATCTGAATTAATAGACGAACTCAAGTGACGGTTGTATTTATGAAATGAGTTAATGCAACCACGATGAATGGATTGAGATTATGATGAATGAAATATGTTCACACTGGAGTGAACAAATGATGACGTAATTGTATACGTGATTTATGTGATGACGTGAATTAAAAGATGTTAATCACGTAAAGTGAAATATCGGAGGGAAATGATGAACAGGTTGCCCTGTATGAGAGGTTCAGCGGCCCCTACAGGTTCTCTGGTTACTATGCTGATTTTCTGGTTACTTGTCTTCCTTCTATCTTGTTGTGATCCAAGTAGAAGGGGTGTGCACACTAGGGACTTGTTATTATGGCCATTGTGTTATTCGTAGGTGGTTACAGGGGA
Organism: Beta lomatogona; assembly: GCA_947646795.1. Classification (NCBI taxonomy): domain Eukaryota; kingdom Viridiplantae; phylum Streptophyta; class Magnoliopsida; order Caryophyllales; family Amaranthaceae; genus Beta; species Beta lomatogona. The sequence goes on from CANSNZ010000982.1 coordinate 2,841,335, forward strand.
TTGACCCCGGCCTACAATGTTGAAGTAAGTGGTTACGGGGGATTGACCCGCTTCTGGGCGTTCTCTTTCCTCTCCTTAAATAATTGGATTAATTAAGATTAATTATGTAATTATTCATTGTATTTATATCTACATGTGAACGTATGGATTATGTGAATATTGCTATGTTGTTGTGATATGGTTATGAACATGTATTGATTACGTGAAAGTCGTAGACACCAAAGCATGTTTTAAGACTGTTTTATGGGTTAGTACTCAGCGTTGTGCTGATGTGTATGTCAATGTTTTGTTTTGTCACTACTGTGGCCTGTCACTTGGTGGGTGGCAGTGTTACAATAGTTTCAGGTTGAAGTTCGGAGCATCTGTTCCAAGATAGAAGCGATTACGTGCTAAAGGGTACAGCTATGATTGTTTTATGTTTCCTTTGAGGCGAAGACGTTCCATTTTGTAATTGATAATAATTAATTGATTTAGTTTCATTTCTAGTTCTGGTTGAGCAATAATGCTCCTGATTCTCTTTAGCTGGTACTCCGCGAAAGCGTTGAGTTTTGGGATTTGGTATATTTTATTGTAACAGGTTTTTCAAACTTTTTCCCATTTTGGGTTGTCCAAATTACAAAGGAGACTCTGCCGAAATTTTCAGAAAATATTAATCTATTATTAAATTGTTTCTTTCAAAAGTGACTAATCAAAGTAATGTCCCTGTAAGTTCAATGATTAATGTAGCCTTGCATTTATTTCCAAGGAGATAAGTGCGGCGGTAACACGCCCGTTGAGTCCAACCTTCGTGGATTTTCCCCCATCTCGAGTTTTATTAAATGAAAAAGGGTTCGGCTTGGCGGGGGTGTTACATAATGGTATCAGAGCTAAGGTTAGATTCAGGTACGCTATGATCTCCATATCATGGCGTAAATGTTCTAAATAGGTTTAATGGATTGGCTAAAAAGTTAGGTATAAATGAACCAAGCCGTTTGAGCGTTTGCGCTTTTGCGTGTGCAATGTGAATCTGTTTATGTAAAGATGTGGCGTATGTGATTTTCTATGTTAATTACTAGTTTATGTGTGATGTATCGTGCATTGACTTGTATTTATTTATGATATGTATTTATTCAAAGTATGTATTTTAGAAAACTTATAAGATTTGAGAAACCAACTGAATTTCAAACGAGATCTCACTGAATGAGTTAGTTGGAATTCATTGCCAACAAGTTTGCCCCTTTTGTTTTCTTTGCTCCTTGATTTCGCGAGTTGAGTTGAAGTAGAGTTACAAAAGATGATGGCGGAATGGAGGCTGAATACCTAACGAAGCCATGAAAGCTTGAGATCTTGGGTCTGTCTAAATGAATTTAGCTTGTTGTTTCCTCGATCAACTTATTGCAAGTTTCGAGGACGAAACTTTTTATAAGGGTGGTAGGATGTAATACCCCGAATTTTAATCTCGTTTTATTAGCTGCTAATTATGTTTATTATTATAATTACGTCCTAAAATTTTTCGAAATTATTCTGATGAAGATTATCTTCTAAAATAAGTATATTTACCTTAGTTATTACAAAAATGATATTTATTATGATAAATGATTTTATAATGATTTATGAAAAAAAAAAAAAAAAAAAAGAAAGAGGAATGAAGAAAGCTGAACATCAGCTTCTCCAAATCAACCGACCACCATCTCCCTCTACTCCTTCTTTGTTCCCTACTCTAAGCTCCCCTATTTGAACCACCATCCATCATCTACTACCTCCATTAATGTCTTCAAGTTTTTTTTCTTTCTATAAATGCTCAGTAAAAATGGAGCTTTGAAATCACAAGTTCAACAACCCATTTCTCTCTGTCCTCTTCCCTGATCTCTCTCTGACTCTCTCTCCTCCCTCCCCGTGAACCCCTTCCCTTCAGCTCGCCGGTGCTCTCCCTGAGCTCACCGGAGTTCAACCGACCCAGCCCTCCTCCTTCCTCCTTTCTCTTTCTCGTCCTTCATCTTCGCCGGAGATCCCCAAGCTCGCCGGAGTTCAGTTCTCCCCTTTTTCCTCCGCTTTCTTCTCCGCTTCATCTGCTCGTGCTGCTGCCATTGTTGTTTGTTGTTGCTGCTGCTCGTCGTTGTTGTTGTCGATGCTTTGTGTTCTTCTTTGTGGTTGTCGTCATTGCTGCTGGAGCTCAGTCCCCACCTCTGCTCGCGTCTCTTCTTTCCTCTAGATCGTGCTGCGTGTTGTGTGTGGTGGTGCTGCTGCACCCGTTCCCGTTCTTCTGGTGGTTCCACCATTCCCGGGACGTTGTTGCCGGTGCTCTGTAGCCTCGCCGGAGCTCCGTCTCTGTTCTCTGTTTCGTCCCTGCTCCAAGTGAGCAGAGGTACTACACCCCTTTTTCCTCTTCTTTTTGGTTTCAATTATATATTTTCCTGCTGTTTCGAAAATAATGAGAAAATTAGTTATGAAAAATATGATTGAAACAGTGTGATGGTGTTGATTGGACTTGATTGGATTATGTGTATTATGATGAACTTGATTATTTCATCTTAATTATTTCATCTTAAGTTCAGAATATTATGATGAACTTGATTGCAAATTATGTGTATAATTGAAAGGATTTAGATTGATTGATTATATGGGTGTAATTTGAGTGAAGTCATTGTCTTAGCAAGGTTGCCTTATATGTTTTTTTCTGTTTGTAGGAGCTGGGGAATTGTAAACTTTTGAGTTTGTATGATCTGATGAATGTTTTAGTATGTAACCGAATTCGAAACTTGTGAGCTTGTTGGTTAAATTTGTCTGATAATGTGCTCTTGATTTTGGTATTCTGTGATATGTGAATGCGTACTGTTTGAACTGCATAAGGTTCAGTTGTGTAGTTGTTATTATTTTTTTTTTTAGCTTTGTGCTTGAGGATGTGCTTGAGAAGCTAGGTGTTAAAACATGGAAGCCCAGTAGTCATTGTTTCATGTATAAACAACTTTAATTCATAAATAATGCTAATAATATGGTCTCTTAATTTGAAGCCTATGGTGGATAATCTTGTTAATTTAAGAAAGGTGATGGAGTTAGTTTTATATAATTAAGCTAGATTAGAAATACTTGTTATTAGTTAACAATTAAAGAATTTGAAATGTTATGAGTTAATTTGAGACAATCTATCTTTCTTGGTTCTAATGTTAATAGAAAGTTGTTAATCCTTAAATAGTACTCATATTTAATATATTTTGGGTTCCTAGCTATTTAATACATTCTCTCTTCCACTTATCGAGAATGTGTTAAGGCGGGATTTTATATGAAAAAGGGTTGATAGAGTAATTAAAGTATATGAGTTAAGTTTAGATAGTTTAGCTTGATAATTTAGAATTATGATTATGAATTGAGATAAAGTATTGACTCTCAGACAACTTGCTATTATATGACATTTAAAATACACTTTTTAACTATATCAGGTTTCTTATTATATATTTTAATAAGTTGAAAAACGAAGAGAATGCATCTCCGGACTATTAATAGTTAGAGTTGAATCATGTTTAATGACCCTAATCGAATATGTGAATTATATCACTAATAAGCTTATTATATGGATGTAGTATGAAATAAGTATGCTTTCTGTTTCTTAGGTGATCAAAAAGTGTGAAAGATTACCTCTGTTCTTATGATGGACGAGTTATGAGATTTATACTACGATATATGTTTATGTATTCCGAGTATGCCAAAATATACCTTTTAACTCTGAAACTATCTGAAAGTATGAATGACTCTTAAAAGATTTGAGATACGAAAATATTGCTATGTTTCTGTTGTTATACTTAAAAGTACTTTAAGTTATGAGACATGCTTATGATTACTTTCCACGATTAATGTTATGTTTTGCATATGGATTGCGGGAAATGAAATGCTTTATGATGGTTATGATAATACGATGCCATGAAATGATTATGAATCTGAATTAATAGACGAACTCAAGTGACGGTTGTATTTATGAAATGAGTTAATGCAACCACGATGAATGGATTGAGATTATGATGAATGAAATATGTTCACACTGGAGTGAACAAATGATGACGTAATTGTATACGTGATTTATGTGATGACGTGAATTAAAAGATGTTAATCACGTAAAGTGAAATATCGGAGGGAAATGATGAACAGGTTGCCCTGTATGAGAGGTTCAGCGGCCCCTACAGGTTCTCTGGTTACTATGCTGATTTTCTGTTACTTGTCTTCCTTCTATCTTGTTGTGATCCAAGTAGAAGGGGTGTGCACACTAGGGACTCTGTTATTATGGCCATTGTGTTATTCGTAGGTGGTTACAGGGGATTGACCCCGGCCTACAATGTTGAAGTAAGTGGTTACAGGGGATTGACCCCGGCTTACTGGCGTTCTCTTTCCTCTCCTTAAATAATTGGATTAATTAAGATTAATTATGTAATTATTCATTGTATTTATATCTACATGTGAACGTATGGATTATGTGAATATTGCTATGTTGTTGTGATATGGTTATGAACATGTATTGATTACGTGAAAGTCGTAGACACCAAAGCATGTTTTAAGACTGTTTTATGGGTTAGTACTCAGCGTTGTGCTGATGTGTATGTCAATGTTTTGTTTTGTCACTACTGTGGCCTGTCACTTGGTGGGTGGCAGTGTTACAATAGTTTCAGGTTGAAGTTCTGGAGCATCTGTTCCAAGATAGAAGCAGTTACGTGCTAAGGGTACAGCTATGATTGTTTTATGTTTCCTTTGAGGCGAAGACGTTCCATTTTGTAATTGATAATAATTAATTGATTTAGTTTCATTTCTAGTTCTGGTTGAGCAATAATGCTCCTGATTCTCTTTAGCTGGTACTCCGCGAAAGCGTTGAGTTTTGGGATTTGGTATATTTTATTGTAACAGGTTTTTCAAACTTTTTCCCATTTTGGGTTGTCCAAATTACAAAGGAGACTCTGCCGAAATTTTCAGAAAATATTAATCTATTATTAAATTGTTTCTTTCAAAAGTGACTAATCAAAGTAATGTCCCTGTAAGTTCAATGATTAATGTAGCCTTGCATTTATTTCCAAGGAGATAAGTGCGGCGGTAACACGCCCGTTGAGTCCAACCTTCGTGGATTTTCCCCCATCTCGAGTTTTATTAAATGAAAAAGGGTTCGGCTTGGCGGGGGTGTTACATCAACAGGTGTAAACAATTTCAGAAACAGCATAATATGATTTGGGATGATATCATGGAAAATTGTGAGCAATCTCAGCAGGTGTTAAATGAAGGGGTTCAAAATGTCAAAGATTTTGGGGACAGAGAAGCCAGGTTTCGTATGGAACAAGTGCAACGGGTTAGGGTACAATTGGAATATTGGAAACAGCGTGCAAAGGGTAAGCAGTTGTTATATGAAGACACGAATACTCGATCGTTTTTTAGGAAGGCAAAATCGCGTAGAAGGAGAAATGAAATTTTGATGCTTAAAGATCATGCAGGAATGTGGACATCTAATAAGGACGATATTAAACGAGTTCTTGTTGAGCATTTTAAGGGAATTTTTGAGTGTCACAGGAATGACAATGATGATTGGCAGATTCCTGATATTGACGAAGATCTATTTCCGGCTTTACATGACCATCATATTAATAACTTGCAAAAGGATGTGAGTCGGGAAGAGGTTGATAATGCAGTTTTTCAGATGTTAGGATTAAAATCGCCAGGACCAGATGGTATTCCTGCTATTTTTTATCAGAAGTGCTGGCGGAAAGTTGGAAATGAAGTATTTGAGGCAGTTAGGTATTTTTTTGATAAAGGATATATGTTGAGGGAATGGAATTTTACTCATATTTGTCTGATCCCAAAGGTTAAGCGGCCCGAGGAAGCTACTCAGTTCAGACCAATTAGTTTATGCAATGTGGTGTATAAAATCATTTCAAAGGTTATCACGAATAGGCTTAAGCCAATTATTAAAGAGTTGGTTGGTCCGGAGCAAAATGCATTTGTAGCTGGGAGGTTGCTTGCGGACAACTGTTTGATTGCTCATGAGGTGCTGATAAAAGTACATAGACAAAAACGGGGAAAGCAATACTATGCTGTTATGAAGATAGATATGTATAAGGCATATGATAAGGTTAATTGGAGGTTTTTGGCATGGTTGCTGATGAAAATGAATTTTCAAGAAAAGTGCAGGAACTGGATTATGCAATGTGTCACAACAGTGTCGTATGCCATTTTGATTAATGGGGAACCTTCGGAAAAATTTGTGCCATCATGTGGACTAAGACAAGGAGAGCCGATGTCGCCATACCTGTTTATCCTTGTTATGGAGGTTTTGTCAAGATTGCTTAAAAGAGCAGAAGAGTTGGGGCTGTTGCAAGGAGTTAAAGTTTCTCGGTCTGCTCCGTCAATCTCGCACTTGTTTTTTTGCTGATGATGCATTATTGTTTTTCAAGAGCTCTCTCACTTCTTGTTAGGCGGTACGGGAGGTCTTGCATAGGTTCAGTGTAATTTCGGGTGAAGTTATTAATTATCGTAAGTCGTTAATTAAGTTTAGTCCGAATACCCCGCAAAGTGTTAGGAGTCATTTGCGTGAAGTGGTGGGTGCTCCGTCGGCAGTAGAATTAGGGAGATATTTGGGCTGTAATGTAGAAATAGATGGCAGAAGTTCAACCAAATTTCTTGGTTTGTTGGACAAAGTTAGAAGGAAGATTGGTAGTTGGAAAAATTTAGTATTATCTCAGGCTGGTAGGCTCTTGTTGATTAATAGTGTCTTGGCATCATTAAGTCAACATGTGATGTCAATTTTTCTACTTCCTAAGAAGGTTGTTGATAGAATGAGCGCTTTGTTTGCGGCGCTTCTGTGGAATTCCTCAAAGGGTACACGTTCAATTCATTGGAAGAAAAGGGAGGTTATTGAGATGCCAAAGGGCTTGGGAGGTTTGGGGGTTAGAAATGTTTATTGGATGAATAGGGCTTTATTGGTTAAACAGGCAATCCGAATTCATAATAATCCAGATCTTCTCATTGCTCAAGTTTATAAATCTAAGTATGTTGACTCGCCTATTGTTTGTGCAATGGATGATAGGCGGGTATCGGTTGCATCATGGGGTTTCCGAGGAATGGTGAGGGCGGTTAAGAGTTGTAGGGAGGGATTTATTAGGATGATTGGTAATGGATTAAGGACTCATATTATGGATGATAAATGGGTGAGTGGTGGTGCATTGAAATTGAAGCAAGGAGTCAGTTTATCTCAGCAGGGAGTTAGTATGGTAAGTGATCTAATGTTGAGTGGAAGGAAAGAGTGGAATGTAAGCCTTGTGTGGAGATGTTTCGCTAAGGAATCAGCTCAGAGGATTTTGGCAACTCATATTCCTCGAGCAAGTGTAGAAGATTGTTATGTATGGGCCTCAGCGTCCAATATCCATGCTATTAAGACGAAGGATGTGTATGCCTTTCTGATGCAACAAATGTATGGAGACAAGGTTCATTTCCCGGAGTGTATGTTTTGGCGCAAGTTCTGGAAGTGGGAGATCCTGCCTAAGTGGAAAATATTTCTCTGGATGTTGCTCCAACAAGCTTTAGCTACGTATACAAATTTGAATAAAAGAGGTCTTGGGGTTGGCAATATGTGTTGCTTGTGTCAAGTAAAGGTGGAAACGGATGCCCATTTATTTCGTGATTGCGAGATAAGTAAACATGTTTGGATTGCATAGGAGTTAGGAATTAGGGTGGAACATGACTCAATGATTCCGATTGCTGATTGGATTAATAATTGGTTCACATATTTCTGGAAAATCGATGGTAAAGATGGATACAGGAGATGTGTGCTTGCAGCTATACATAGGAATAAGGTGGTGTTTGGTCACCCAAAAGTGGATCCGCATGCGATTCTGGCCACAATTGATAGAGAGGTTAAAGGTGTGCAAAGGAGGAGGTTGATAAAGGAGAAATCACTAAGTCACTGGAGTTGTCAGGTGGGGCTGGGAGCTGAGTCATATAGCTATGGCCAGTTACATGGAGACCTATGTACGGTTCAAGCGGGTGTTGTATGGAGCAAGAAGGGCAAGGTTCAAGGTCTAGCATGTATTGCTTGGATGGGGTTCGATGATAGTGCTAAGTTCCAAGGGGCTGCCACGGTATTTGCTACCTCTTCGTTACAGGCGGAAGGATATGCGTTTCTCAGAGGATTGCAGGAAGCAGAGACTCGACGATGCAGGCGTATCAGGATCTTAACTGCCTCCAAGAAGCTTCTCTGTGCTTTGGTCGATGATAAGGTGTCGTGTGATATTACTAGCATTGTCGTAGATATCAAGGAATTATGTCAAAAGTTTGTGTATTTTGAGTGTTGTAAGGTCCATAGAGGTCAGCTACAAGGCCTTGGTCGTCTGGCTAGGCAAGTTGGGAGTGGTCAGCTGTACTAGTTCTGTATCTTGGTGTCTGTTTATATTTGTTTACTTACTGCAAAAAAAAAAAAAGAAAAAAAAAGAAAAGTAATGGAGCAAATGTGTGTTTTTACAGAACCGATCAATAATACTGTTCAGATACATTAGAAAACACATTAATCAAAGGACCATGCGATGTAATGAAACATATATTTGTTTATAAAAAATCCTTCAATAAGATCATTATTTGAACAAAAATAAAACACCTCACAAAAAATCCACAAACTACTACCTCCGTTTCAAATTAATCTACACACTTCACTTTGGAGGAGAATCAAGGAGAAAGTGCAAAAGTATGAAAAATAAACTAGAAAGGTGGAGAGAGAAACTGAGAAGTGAGAGAGAGAAACTAAAAAGTGGGTTAAAATATTAAAAAGTGGATGGCATGGGTGAAAAAAGATGAGAAAGTGGATGTGACATGTTATCAAAAATAGAAAAAGCAACAGTGTATAGATTAAAAAGAAACAGACCAAAAAGAAAAGTGTGTAGATTAAAAAGAAACGGAGGTAGTATACTGCTTAGTACCGATCATGGGTAAGGAACAAGTATTTTAGTGAGAAAATAGCATTTAAGAAATTGTAGTTTGATTATGGCATGGTATTAAGAAATTGTAGTTGTAAGCACTTGCTCCCATTTGTAATTCCTTTGAGAATGAAGAAAACAAGATGAAGAGCAAGGGCGGAGAGGAAACGAGACGCGTTATGAAGGATGCGAGAAATCAGCTGAATATTATGGCAGAATACTAAAAAGGAATGAAGAGGAGAGAGAAAAGAAATGAGGGGGATTTTAATTATGGCATTAATTAAATTATTTTTTTCTAGATTAATTTGGGCAAAAGCTATCCTAATTAAAGTTTCTTATCCTATGCCTTGTGGCATAGGATAGAAAAATCCTTTCCTAAAATCATCCTCAAAAGAAGAAGATGAGGGTGGAGTACGATTATCGTCAGCGTGGAACATGGTGGCCGAAAGATTGAGGAAGAAAAAAAAAATGTGAGTGTAGATAAAAGTTGGAAGAAGATATCCGTGTGGTGAAAATAGGGATGGGCAATCCACTTTTTATAGAGGGTTATCCCTAACCGTGGAGTTCATCTACAGTTAAAAATATACAATGTAATAAAATTTTAAGATCTCTCAATTGACAAAGATATATTAGAGCAATTTATAGGTACTAAATTGGTCTACTATTATGCATGTCAGTAAAATGGTGATACAAGATATATAACTATAACTTCATAAGTGCATTATGAAAGAAAAATAGCAGATAAGAAACAATAAAATATAAAATTGCTTCGGATTTTTGTTTCCTGCACACATATATGATGATAAAAGAAATTTATTTATTATTTTGCTAATGATGGACGTCCATGTAGGCGGCAAGTTCAAAAAAAATTTAACCTGTCCATATAGGCGGTTTTAAACAAGAAAAAGATAACATGAAATGAAAGGTCCTTGTCCTCCTGAAGGTGGCGTTCTTATCAAAGTATTTATTTTCTGGGTTAGTGGCATGGTGGAGGTTGATTTTCAGTTGGTTGTATAGGAGGGTTATTATTGATGTTGGGAACAGGGTTTGTGGGTTTTCTTCGGTATGGGCATTTGGACCGTCGTTGAGGTTACTGGGTCGGGGCTGACTTACAGTTCTCCTCACTGGGTTGGTAGTCAATGGCACATTGTTTCGCTCTATCCAAAAATAAATACCAGAGAGTCAGAGACAGAGACATTGTGTAAAACAATGTTGATCCGGGTACTTTGTTGATCCATGTTCGGACAGTTAAGGGTTGGGTTTGAAAAAAAAATTAAAACTTGAGACATAAATTTTTCAAAGATACCTTTAGATTTTTTTCGGTAGCAAGCTCGTGCTTATAACGTGTTGTGAAACAAAGGAGCAGAAAGATTAGAAACTGAAAGATAGCAGATAACTGATGTTTTCTTTCTTCTTGCTGTGTGTTTTGCAACTTATGGCAAATGCCACAGATATACTACAAAACCGTTATTACAAGTCAATGTGTACAATAACCCTAGTATAGGTTTTGGGAAAATCTTGCCAAACATTAAATGCATGCGCATTCACTATTTGACTCATAACAATACCCAAATTGTGCAATAGAAGATTTGTGTTCTCTATTGTTATTTTGGATGCTCACATAGTTGTCCGCGAATTCTTATTTGCATTTGTACAACTTGCAATGTGGAAATTAGTCGCCCAAAACAGAGCAAACTTATATGAAAGATTGAGATGATGTGGTATTATCACCGTCCTACGTCGATAAATCTCCACGTACAATATATTATGTCTACTCCACGAACTGACGCACTTTGTAATTAATGTTTTGAATGACAATAATCTACAACAACTAAAAGATCAAAAGCAAGGAGTGAAAATAAATGATAAGCATGTGTTCCTTGAATACATGTCAGCCGCCCCTGGCCCAATAGCGGCGGGCGTGAGCGGATCTCTATTACTTTTTCCGTAACTTGTACTCCTACAAGCTATTAAGGAGAGCTCTAAAATACAAGTGAAATAAACTTTTGTCCACTACTAATGTGGAACTTTTACAAAAAGGTGGGATAAGACAAACTTTCCAATCTCAAACTTTTCAATAATCCCCCACTTGGTTCAAACTTGTTACGATTTTAAAAAAAGAAAGAAAGACAAAAGAAAGTGTTGCTAGGTGAATAGAGTCTTGAAGTGATTAGTTCCAAAAAGTGAAGTGTAACTATTGTTTAGAAATTGGAGGGAGTATTTGCTTTTATAAAGCTTGTGATTCACAACTTTGACTATTAGTATCTTGATTATGTAACAATGATTTATTTTTTTAAATATAAACTTATGAATTTGCACATTGAAACTAATCTAAGAAGATCCAACAAAACCCATCATAGATAAATGTGTCAGTCTAACTTACTTAAACAGGGTAAAACCATTTACCATAACTTAGGGCTCGTTCGGTATTACTGTGATTTTCTGTTTTTTGGTTTTTTGATTTTCAAAGTCATATGATATATGTCCTATAATGAAAAAAAAATTAATCAAATTTATTGGGAACATGATGATTTTGAAAACTGACAACTAAAAAGTGAAACCACTTTTTCTGGTTTCCTGTTTTTGGTTTATAGTTTTCAAAAAAACTGAAAACTAAAAACAAAACACGATAACGAACGGGCCCTTACTAATTGAGTTTTTCACCCACGTCAGTTTTGCCATATCTATGTGCCTATCTACAAACAAGAAAACCAACTGAAATTGCAAATATTTAAAAAACGAACAAGATGAAAAACTAAATATAATGTTATTTGTGCCTTGAATCCAATAAAGAATCAATTACAAGGAAGTGTCCAATCTAACATGTATATCATCCAAGCTGAGTGAGCATAAAATTTAGAAACCATGATGGTAGTAGACTACATGCTTGGACAGGTTGCCGAATGCTAGATAGGGAAGAAGCTATTTTTGTCCGGTTTTATCTACAATTGTGTTTGCATTTTTGTTGAATTTTCTATTTACTCGTGACAAATATTGATGTTAGTCCTTGGGAGAATATTTTAGGTTTTTCTTGTGATTTTTAGTCATATAAAAGGGGCATCATTTGAGTTATAAATCTAAAACAATTTAGATATAGCTGAAATATAGCTCCACTTGAGAGAGAGTTTTAGAGACGGAGAGATATGTATCTAATCCATTATTTCTCTCCTATGTTCCTCTATGAAAGCTAATAAGAAGATATTATTGATGGCTTGGTGGAGTAGTCATGTGGGCTAAACCGCATACACAATTTAAAACAAATTTTTTTAATGGAGCCCTAGTTGGAGCTCTGAAGTGAAAATTATACCAATGTAATATTTTTCATAATAAAACTTTATTACTTTATAAATTTATTAATTGATTTGGGTGGAAATAAAGTTTATCTGTTATATCCTAAATTGTTATTGTAAATGTTAAGCATATATTCAATTTTGCAAATTAATTATCTAATATTACAAAAACTTAATTAGTTTGCACGTACAAAGGTGAATAGTGTTTTCGAATAACAAAAATTTCACACATGAAGGAGTTCAATGGTGAGTAAGAGAGAGGAAATACGAGGGAAAATAAGAGTGGAGAAAAGGCAAAGGCAGTGAGGGAGCGAGAGGGAGAGGGAGAGGGAGAGGGAAAGGGGTGCATAAAAGGGTGGGATTTGGTTGAATTAAAGTAGGAACATTTAGGATGAAGAATAGCAATTTTCAAAAGCGGTTAGTGAGAAGAAGGCTAGTGTTATCTAGTTCGCAAATCAATGAATAAGATAAAAAGATGTTGAAAAAGAACAAAAATCGGATTCAAAAGAAAAAAAAGTGAAAAAGGTTGCTGAATTTTTCTAAAATGGGAAATTAAAAGGGTGGATGAAAGTTGAGTGGAAAATTGAAGAAAATATGGGATAAGTTTGGTATCGAGGGTGTTTAGCAATTGACCGTTGAACGTTGACGATCAGGTATTGGTTGTTTGACTTGTTTGATTTAGCCAGCTATTTGTATTATATATTTACGACACTATTTTACTATTGGTTGTTTATGAATTTATTAGGTAAATAAATTGTTAATGTTAGTTGTTTAATACAAAAGCAAAAAGCTAATGCAAAGGACATATATAAGTCATTTATCAAATACCCAATTATATTTGGAGCGTATGCCAATTTAGAGTTGTGTAGTCTTTTCATCTATTCAAGGATATTTTACTTCAATGAATTCACTAGTTGTGAGCACCAAGGTAACATCAATATTCACTACTACCTTCATCTCCAGTTCCCCATATAATAGCTCAAATTAAATTTCACTTTTATACTTACAGTCTTACACTAATTAACTTTGACTAATAATGCTTAATAGTATAAAGTCCGTGTTGGGCGTAACATGTTACACCATAACTTATTGTGTAACAACATCTAACATGTGCGAACTAATTTACATGTTTTATGTCATTATTGATGTGCTTCATATCATTTTGGAGATGTTCCATATCATTTAAAATTTGTTCTATGTCTTTTATAAAACTCTTTCATGTCATTGTTGGTATGTTTCATATCATTATTACTGAATTCTATATCATTTTTCAACAAACTTGTATAATGTTTTCATATTTTATTATTATTTTTTAACTCTTATATACCTAATCATTATTACACAAACTGATATTATTTATAAGAGAAATGATATCATCATTACTCACTTTTATGTCATTTTTCAACAAACTTGTATTATTTTCCCCTATTTTCTTATCATTTGTCAACTCTTTATATACCTTATCATAATTACGCAAAACTAATATAATTTATTAGAGAAATGATATCATTATTTCTCACTTTATGTCATTTTTCAGCAAGCTTGTATCATTTTTCCGTATTATATTATCATTTTTCAGCTCTTTATATACCTTATCAAAATTACACAAAACTGATATCATTACTAATCATTTTTATGTCATTTTTCAGTAAGCTTGTATCATTTTTCCTTATTCTATTATCATTCTCCAAGTGTGCTTGTTCCCCCCTTCTTCCTTCTTACCATGATAAGTCTTTGTAAAATAACTCCGATGGGAAGAAAAATAAAGGCATTAAGAGACCCTCCTGGCCTAACCCTATTTCAATTCTTTATATACGTTATCATAATTACACAAAACTGATATCATTTATAAGAGAATGATATCATTAAAAGTCCATTTTATGTCATTTTATAGTAACCTTGAAATCATTTTTATCTCTTTCTCTTTTTTTTTTGCAAGTAAATTAAAAGATGATCTCTTTCTCTCCCCTTCTCGAAACCTAACCTCCACCCACTTGTCCACCTCCTCCCACCCTTCCGATGCACCACACCATCATGCCACCACACCACCACTTTACGCTCACGACGCATTAGCACACCACTGCGGGACCACACCACCGCTTCACGCTCACGACGCACCAGCACACCACCACTGAATCTTCTTTTTCACCACCACCACAGCACAACATATCTCTCTCCATATACGCGCACGCTATATTTGTGCTCACTTGCTCCCAAACCCTAATTTCTATCGTCGGCCTATTCCTCCCCTCTTGCCGTCGAGTTTTCGTGTCTCTTCGCAATCGAAGATTCAATTACTTCGAGTTTTTCAGTTTGTTTCTGGTTCGATTTTGTTTGAACATTTGCAATTGGAGCACTTCATTGATTTCTTTGGTTTTTCAACATTTCTTTTGACGTTTTCGTTTCTCTTTGCAATTGAAGATTCTGTTTCTTCGGGATTTTCATATTGTTTTTGGTTCGAATTCGTTTCAACATTCGCAATTGGAGCACGTCATTGATTTATCCGGTTTGATTTCTGAAATTTTCTAGGTTGGGGATTATAGAGGGAGAAAAAATATAGTTTTTGGATTGCGGATTTGATGATTTCAACGTGTATGGGTTGTTGCTACACGTTACACCATCATTTTTGCACTCAAGAATTTTTTATCAATATATAATAATAATTTTTTGGAGGGAACAATTTTTTTTTTCCAGAAGTTTCAAAGGATATCAATCAAATTCCAAAGCCATAGATCTATACTTTTGATACGATTTGATTTTGTTTATTAGTCTCTTTGATTCCTTTTACTTACTTATTTCTTGTGTTTCACATACTTCTCTCCTTAAAGCACTTTTTATTTATTCTCCTTTTAGATTTTTTTTTTTTTTAAAATCTTCCATTTTTTTTTCCTCTTTTTCTATTTTAAAGAAGTTTCTAAAACTATATTTTAAGTCCTCATATTTTGGTTTTCTCTTAATACCTCATTCGATTTTATTTGGCTCCTTATATTTTCTCTTGTCTCACTTTTACTGTCACTTTTTTCTTTGTTTAAACTTTCATTTTTTTACTTTTATTATTTTATTTGTTACATAAATGATTCGGTTTTTTCACCCAATACCCCCGAGTTTTCAAAAAATTCACCTGATACTCCCCATGTTTTCAAAATTCACCAGGTACCCCTCAGTTTTATGTAAATACACTGAAATGCCCTTAATGACTAACGGCGTTAACCGCCGTTAGTCATTAACCCTAATTTTTTGTTTTAACCCTAATTAACCCCCTAATGCTAACCCTAATCCTAATCCTAATCCCTAAACCTAACCCTAACCTCCCTCCCCCACCCTCCCACCACCCCCCGCACTCCTCACCCACCCTCCCACCACCTAGAAGCCCCCCACCCCCCACCCCCGCCACCCCGCTCCCCCCTACCCCACACCCGCGCCGCCAGCAGCCCCTCCCCACACCCGCGCTCCCGCAGCCCCCCTCCCCACACCCGCGCCCTCCCCCGCACGGCGCCGCCTTCCCCCCCACCCCCGTCCATTTCCGCACTACCCCCCTCCACCCCGTCGATTTTCGTGGAATTTGAATAGCCCAAGTCGCGAGTCCCCACCCTCCCCTCCCTTCCACCATCTCTTTGAAGACTTCGCCGGCGCTTTCGAACACCGCAATCACGCCCAGTCGATTTTCCCTTTGCTCGCAATCACGCCCCCCAATACTCCTCTTTCTTTCGCTCTCTCCCCCGTTTGTTCTGCGGTGGATTAGGGGTGGGGGGCCCGTTTGGGCGGTGCGGGGGTGGGGGATGGGGGCGTCGCGGGGGTGGGGGGGGGAGACGTCCGCGGGGGTAGGGGAGGCCGCATGTGTTCTGGGCCGCTGCTAGGGTGGCCGCAGCAGGGTGGTGGGAGGGTGGGGGAGGGGGTGGTGGGAAAGGTTAGGGTTTAGGGTTAGGGTTAGGGTTAGGGTTAGGGTTGGGGTTGGGGTCTAGGGTTATGGGTTAGAGTTAGGATTAGGGGTTAGGGTTAGGGTTAAGGTTAGGATTAGGGATTAATGACTAACGGCGGTTTCTTGTAATCTGTTTTTAGTTTGTTTTATTAGTGTTGTAAAGGTCTTTAATGACTTTAGTGGTAGTGTGTAAACTCCCTTTATCTATGCAAATTTTATTAGTGTTGCAAATTTGCAATTGGAGCACTTCATTGTAACCAATTTCTCCTATACCATAGTAAAAATCATAAATTTATAATTTAATAAAAATCTAGCATTAAGATAAATAAATTCTTTCTTTTTTGCATCATAATGCAGTATTTCTTCAAACAATGGTTTGACCATAATAGTCAAATGTGGCTTATTATTTAGTGATGGTGATAATACTATGTTCTACCGAATGGATTTGTCTCTGGTTGTTAAAGCACAGCATCAGAGTTTGGCTTCATGTAAAATGAGGTCTGACAAGCCCCCATTTCCATTTGGTAGCAGATCAGGTATCGTAGCAGGATCTTGGCAGTAGAATGGCAACAAACAAAAACCAGCTGTTACTGCATGTTCTTCGATGATCAAAAAAGTTTCAGCAAGTAGTTATAAGTTCACAGATCATAATACATGGACTGAGATTGCAAAAATTTTATACCTGTACACGAAATATACAAATGTGTATTCTATCATACTGAAATCTGGACATACAAATCATTTTCACTGACCCTGTAAACTGGTTTTATGTACAAACTTTACATAGGAACACAACATTTGACCATAGAAACTCCAGTTTTAGCTTCAAGCTTTATAACCCTAAAATCACCAGTGTTTATACATTTGTACTCTCGAATTAGAGTTAGTCGAGGTTTGTAGTCTTCACACAACAGACTCTACAACGATCATTTGGCAACTTTCTTGGTTTTCTTCAGTGATGTTCTCGTTAGATTGCTAGATGAAAATGTTAATGGTAGTTCTTCAGCTAAATATTTCGTATCTGACCAATTATCAGAGAAATTGTCATCTTTTGTTTTGCTTCTCTGCAAATCTGCTGCTTGGTCAGGGCCATCAGGAATGTCATGGTACAAGTGATTTAATACAAAGAGAGCTGTATCATAGTCCCGCCAATAATTTCTGCATAGAAAGTGGAAAATATTAAGGGTGCGTACCTAGTTAGTGTCATGGATATAAGATGCACAACTTTTCTCTTTGTAATATATAATAAGTATATATGTATAGATCAGATAAGAAAGCATCCTATGTGAGAAATGAAGAGTTAAGAGTTATAACACAGAGTGGACTAAATATATCCACACACACACACACATATACACACAGACCCCTTCTCATCCAAAGACCCCTTCTCAACAAAACCTGACTAAATACACACACACACACACACACATATACATTGCTCTTGGTAGCAAGTAACATAAAACATAAAAGGATGAAGTACAAACTTACGTGTGTGCGCCAATGGCTGATATGTATTGATGTTGGAAAGTTTTATCCTACAAGTTTAATAAGAAAATTCATCCATATCAATAAAAGTATATAATAGAAGAAGATAGTTTGAACTAGAAAGATTACAAGTGTGAATATACAGGGGTAAGTTTTATTTTACTTTACCCAGTCTCAGAACTTAAGCTAACATCTACTTTGAAGTTAACATCTAATATTTGTAAGTTTTTTTCCCTACATGTTCACGAAGGGCATCCTTGAATTCAGATAATGTATTAAAGGGGTAACGAAAGAAAAAATAAAGATAATGAAGGTAGATGGAGATGGTGGTAGATGTGACAAGCTATTAATTGTGTAAAGAGGGTCGCTATGAACACAGGTAAGAAAATTGCAAATACTTCCTCTCTTCCACTATTAGTGCAACATCACTCTTCATACATTTTTAAAGAAAGCCATGTGAAGAGGAGAGAGATAGAGAAAGAAAAAAAAATACCATGTGATAGGAGAAAGATATAAGAGAAGATATTACCAAATAAGGAGACGCTGCAATTAATAAGACACTTCCAAATAAGGGAAATGTTGCCAACAAAAAAGAATGGAGGAAGCAAGGATCGAGCATGAGATTGAAGCTAAAGATAGTACATGTATTAAAAAAAATGAAAATTTGTGAGAAACAACCTTTTATAAGCACTATTTTGCAAGAAAAACCTTGTAATTTTTTTGGCATTTAACAACCTTAATTGATTTTTTTTTCCGAGATCAGACCTCAAGGCTTTTTTCCGGTGTTGATTCTCGTTTCCAGGTGTTGATAAAGATGTTTTCTATGTGCAATCCTCGCACTTAAAGGTGTTAAATGCCTTGACCAACGCTTGTGATAAAAAATTAACGTCGGAAAATAGCCTTAAGGTCTAATCTCGCAAAATAGATTTTGGTTAAGGTTGTAAAATGCCAAAAAAAATTAAGAGGTTGTTTATCGCAAAAAAGTGTTTATAAAAGGTTGTTTCTCGCAAATTTTCCTAAACAATTTTGTGATAATTTATCAAATACATACCCCAAGCTAGTTTGAGAAGCTCTACTGATTCTCTCACTCTTAAATTCTGGATAGCCTCCTTCAACAGCTACATTGCTTTATAACATCAGATTCCCCCTACTTTCTTTCTAACAAACATCCTAACAGATTCTTGTAAACAGACATTCCTGCCCTTCATTAACTCACTCTATTTATGAGACCAACTAAATATTTCTTTCCCTTGCATCTTTCTTCTTTCTTGCATAAGTAATCAGCACTGGAGGCCCGGGATGATTCATTGGAGAATTATTACCCTCAATTTGGAGGTAATAATTACCCACCTTTTCCCTTGGTAATGCATTACCCCAAAATATAGGTAATAGTTCCCCATTCCATCTCTCCTTCCTTGCATTATCTAACTCATCTTTTCTAACAGCAACTAATTCAACTTCATTTTGTTCATATCGTATCCATTAACCCCTTAAGGCCTTAACGCAGTACTCTCAATCCAATTATGCCCTAACCTTTTTACTCTGCTTAATCCTCATACCAAAAGTAGATGTTAAATTCATGGAATAAAATCTTTAGCGACAATTCAAAACAAAAATTCTTAGAATGCTTTTACTGATAGAGAGTACAATATCAACAGACTCCCCCACCCAACTTTCTTCTGAAGAAAAAAAAAAGAGCAAAAAAGGAAAAAAAAAAAAAAAAAAAAGAGGTTAAGCCAAATCACTATATATAGGCAGTCAGCTTAGGGGATAGCACATTTGGCATCTAGGATAACCAATGCTTCAATACTCTAATTTGCAAATGAAAAACTCAGGTGCGCACTAGTATTGAATACTATCACTCTAGCCAAGTCACGCCCCCAAAGCATTTATATTTCCACTCCGCAACTTACATTATATGGGAAAAAGGAACTTCCCTACTATATCCTTGCAAGTTGCAACTTCATAAAAACATAAAGTGTCTACATTAAAACTCCATCATATAAACAAGTCTTAAAACACATAAGAATGAAACTAGATGATAACCAATACTAGAAAACCAACATCCATACCCATTGTAAAGCATAGAATGCCTTGATGCAAAATGAAACTATTACTCTGTCAAATGTATACATCGACAACCGAGGTATGAGTGTTCATTTATGAAGAAACATGCTAGTCACAATTTGTTTTTCTGTTGCCATTGACATCTACAGGAAAGGAGACGTCAAGACTACTGAAAATTATGCAGCTACATCATAGATGTGAGGAAGTTTTGTAAGAGAAAATAGCAATAAAAAAGAGTACAATGGAGATTGTTGGTGGATCTGGGGCAGGTACGGTACAGGGCGATGACATTATGTACAGGGAAGTATTATCCATAATTACCGCTCTCCAGTCTCCACCACCTTGCATGAACCTTGTCTCCGATAACGACATCAGGATGCATCCACTTCGACAGAATCAGTGAAACAGAGGCTATTGCTGAAAGATCAACCCAAAATTTTGTCGGTCTGAGGTGAGGAAGAGGTCTATTGGATTGTGTATCGGCTTTGGACATGGTATGCAAGAAAGGGAAAGTGCCTAATATTGAAGTTGAGGGAGGGACCTATGTCACCACAAACTCGCAATTTCCAAAAGAGTCTAGCAAACTCGTCTCCACACTGCTTGTGTATAGATAATTTGTGGCAATTTCATTTCAATTAAAAACTTGCGGTGCACAAGATGATGCAGATGATACGGACAACAGTTGAATGGATGATATGCTGCAGTTAGCATGTATGTAAATCATCCTGGCTAATGGAATTTTAAACTTCAGGTTTCTCAACAACTTCTAAATTATGGTCAAGTTGGGTGACAAAGTTTGCTCTCTTTTAAACACCACGAGGAACTATGCTATTCTCTTGTCTCAAGTGTTCCTATTGCTTCGCAGCCTTCTCCTCACATTAACCCTACACTACAGGAAGATTTATTCTCAAGGGAAATTTTATCCCTTCAAAATTTCATTTCCAAAGAGAAGCTGATTACAGGAAACCGGATAAACTCGCCTTGGTCCTCCAGATCATCAATATATATGCAAATTTTTTGCTTCAATATGCAAGGTCTTGGTGTGCTGTAATCTTAGGGTCTTTTAGCTGTTTATGTTTCCACATACCCGTCACTTCTGCATCACACGATAGACTCGTAGCTCCTGGTAAATTATGTTGCAAAGCCCAAATATTTTTGAAATTTAAAGCCTTCAACTGAACCACAATTCTCAATAAAACAAAACACCAACATTTGAGAGAAATATTTTGGGTTTTATCCTTATCAGTGTGTAAGGATGACCATTGTTTGAATGAAGAATGGACAGAGATCCATTTTTTGTTTCCCATTAGATAGACCTTCCCTTTCCCTTCACTTCCCCTTCCCTCTATGGTTGCTATCCAAACACATTGTAAATGTGTGTACTGTGTAATCTCCTAGCTGCGTGAGTAAGGAGCATTAATTTATTTCTTAGCATATCTATCTGATCCAGGTAGTTTTGTCCTGCTGACTCTAAGGTGTGTCCCTGAAACTTGAAATATTTTTCCTGACTTAAAATCATACTTTTCTGCTACAGAAGAAATTTTTTTATGGAGATAAATTTGTGTACTAGTTAGAATCTAGTAAGAGCATAACAATAGAAATCTGTCATCTGTGAACCAGGTATTGCGAGATCACTTGCTCCAGAGTACAGAGCTTCTCCTTACCCCATTATGGCTTTTCAATTATGCTTCCTAAAGATATTGAGAATGGATATCTTACCTTCACTCTAAAGCTTCGTCTTAATTGGAAAAAGGGGGGGGATGGGGATGGGGACGGGAGAACCACTCAATAGCTGAAATGTTTATCATGCAGACCTGAAGAACATGATCAATTCGTCCATCTTCGCTTCCAGTTAATCTCTCCATCATATAAGAGCCATAAGACCGCACTTCTTCACTGACATCCTCCACCTCTTCTGCAATATATAAGCAATGATTGCAGAGAGAAAAAAAATCAATCAACCATAGGAAGAACTATAAGCAACATTCTATTTGTTACTAGTCCAAACTCAAAGCCAGTGATAAGAAAAATCACAAGATATCCAGTTACCTTCAAGCCTGTCTTTCTTTCTTGATTGACAAACTGTAAGCACTTGAACCTATCAAAAAAATAATACTTCAATAAAACCCATACTACAAGCTGTTCCTCCATAAAATTAAAGGTCGAAATTTTGCAATTACTAATAATTGGCAAAGACCGCAATGACTGAGCTTATCATGTTCAAGGAGCTCCAAGTCTCCAACGGAGCTTAGTTGACATGAAAAAACACCAGAAGGAGAAGTTCATGGAAAGTGGAGATAAAATTGTAGAGTTGTTTCATTGACGTAAACATGAGAAGTGACAAATCATGGGAAGTTCTACTTCCCACATAATGGAGGAAATAACTTACCTAGCCCCAACCCCCAAGGTAAGTAGAACTTCCCACAAATTTCTACATCCCACTCAACCAAAGAACTTTTTGTACTTCTCATACTCAACCAAACAACTTTCTATGCTTCCCATACTAAACCAAACAATTGTCTACTTCCCATGAGATAGAACTTTCTTGGCACTAGAAGCTTACTAGGAATTTACACTTTCTACATTTAACCAAATGACTATTGAGAGCAACTCCAATGGTTGCTAAGACTTGCTTGCAATTTTTAAATCTCCCAAGCAACTAATCAAAGTACTGGAGCAAAAGTATACACTTAGCTTTTCCAAGCAAGTTCGCTCAACTGGGCTACTTCGCTTGGCCAAAAGCCACAAAACATAAGGTATCCTCATTATTGTGCGTAAGAGACACATTCGCTCGAAATAAATTGAGCGTGCTAGCAAGCGCCTCAATGTTGCTTAGTAATATGTCACAGTTATCTTGTGAGACTTTGAAAAATATTATCCTTCAATTTAGTGGGACCCATTCAAGCAATAAGGGGTATAGCTAACCATTGAGATAACTAGTAATTAGGAAGTGATTGCTAAGAATCTGAGGTGGCAAGCCAAGCTAGAAGATAATTTAGCTTAACATTGGAGATGCACTATTGCTGCTCAGAAACAGAAGCAGCCAAACTGTTATAGTGAACTGGAACTACTAATTGAGGGAATGACTCCAACTGAAATTGGTGCTCACTGCTCAGTAACAGAAGTAACAGAACTGATATAGTGAACTGCAATGATTCATGACCAGCAAATAACTTGCCTTTTTTTCTGTTTCCTAAAATTTTGCTTAGACAAAGAGAACACTATAATGATTAAGGAAGCCAGCACATCACAAGATACAACCCTTCCAAGATTTCAACTCAATCTTCTCAACGAGGAAAGAAGCATCGTCGTCGAGCTGGCGAGAAATCATCTATATAGTTCTCTATGTAACTCCAATCGGGCTTTTTATCCTTCGGTCCTGGAATAAAATCAAAGGCCTGCTGTTACAGAAAGGCTGTTTTGTTGAGGATTTTCAATTTGCCATTTCATGAAAGGTCGTTTAACAAGTATTTTCAGTTTGTCAATTTGCCAGATAAGAGCAATATGTTACTGGCTTACTGCATCAGCCATTTTAATTTGTTGTTAAAACTTCTATGCATATTGATAGCGCTGAAACTCACAAATAACTTTAAGCTCTTATATTAGTCAATATCATTTTTTAGAACTAGTTTCTTCATAACAGAACCTAAACATATCTTATCAAGTATGTACTCAAGCATAATCTAAAAGATAAGACACAGAAATCTTGAATTATACAGATGAAGTGAAAATTTCAATTTTTCAACTCTGTGCCTCATTGAACACAAGTGCGACACCATGCTTGTTTTGGCATTACCGTGCCTGTTACCACAGTTGTGACTCTGGGCGTAAGTAATTGTCCTTTGTTATCCATTTTTTAAATCTTGGGTCTGAGTTTGGGAATGCGTTCAGGTGGTAGGAGAAAATACATCAAAATGTGAAGTGGGCATCTCACAATATCAGAGGGCATGATTAGTGCAGTACAGCATACAGCATAAACCAGCATATAAAGCATCACATCAAGAGAACAGAAAGAAGAATCGCTCACAAGAATACAAAACAGTATTACAACGTTTAGCAGAACTCACCCTAACAGAATGTAGATGTTTCACAATTGACTGAGATCGTGCAGCAACATCTTCGGCAAACTCCTGCAACTCATAGCATAATCCAGAAAAAGATAGATGAGAGAGAGAAGGACAGTAAGTAATGGCAATTAAATGACAGCCATATAGTTTTTTGAAAGCCACACCTGTAGTCCGATATGCAATCGCTTGCCTCCTCTATGATAAGGAACAATGACAGGGCGTCTACCGATATACTCTTTACATACCAGTGGTTCTACTCTGAGATAAGAACAAAAGATTTTTAGTTTTGTATAAAAGGCACTTTAGGAGTTGACATACTAGGTAAGTTTAGAATGTCCATAAGCCAAGCATCAAGTAACCAACATCACATGTTCCAACTATAGTTTTTGGGTACCAGAATAAGCAATTATCAAAATACACAGCCTAAACATTAGCTGAATACTATGGTAACGCTGACTGAGGGTATTCGATATTTAGATGCAGGTTCATGTGCAAGACAATAACTCGTCTTAAAATAGGGAAAGAAGTAAATGACTGCATCTTATGTTTGTTAACAAGCACAATGTTATTCTAGGGGAACACTACAAGAGGGGGGGGCATTGTGGTGGGAGTCCATACTTCAAAATTTTTAACTTTGTTTGCGGAATTTGGAACTTTAAAGCAATAGGAACAAAGTATGCAAGAGAGATTTAGCAAGGTTTTGCCCCTAAATCTCTCTTGCATACTTTAAGTTCCTATTTAAAGTTCCAAATTCTGCAAACAAAGTTAAAAATTTTGAAATAGGAACTTCCACTACAAATCATCCCCCCCTTGTAGTGTTCCCCTAGAGTAACACACAGTGATATGAACTATTTTCCCCTCCCCAAACCCTCTCTTTCCTCATTTTGTCTCTACCTTTCCCCTCCCCTCCATTTCTCATTTCCACATTCAAGTCTCTCACCTCAGCTCAAGGTCCTCTCTCCACAGACCCATACGAGTTCACCTTTTGCAGTGCCATTCCATAAAATTTTGAATCCCAAGTATTTAATTCCTTTTTTCGGAAATTTAATGGCTTAAATTCAGATATAGGGTTTTTGAAAGAAAACCTTAGATCTAAGAGCATTACACTACAATGTAATAGCATGCACGGGCAATTTTTCGCTCTTTCTCTCTCAACCATGGCTTTGAGGTTTCAGTGGGCAACCATGCAGAATTGAGAGTTGGACACAGATTTTACAGCCACATCTATGATCTATGGCATATTGTATGGTGTCAAACCACTACATCATAAATTTAATAGGCCCAGGCAACATAATTAAATGTTATCAAGATGGTGAAGTTACCGATATGCCACGGGATCAAAAGGATGAAAGATGTTGAACATTTGCTGACAAGCAGGCATTTCTTCACTTATTTTCTCCTCTCCCCAATATTCCCTTCCTTCACCTACAAGAACAGAAATAAGAGTTCATCAAGCTGAATCATTCATTAATACAACAAGAACATCAAGAACGATCACACTATTAGCAGGTTGAAGGACATCAACATGTATGCAACATTATCCTTGACAATAAGGCCTGAGTACCCCCAAAATAAGTCAAGCATGGAATATATACCAATATAAAGCACTGAGAAACTGTTTTGCAACAATAGGAAGATTGTAGAATTTTATTCCAGTAGTAGGAATGTGCCCGTGATGAAGAGAAAAACAAAAAAAATTCCTATATGTTTTCTAATATAACCTTTACATTTGCACACCTTTCAAAGGTAAACATGTACTCTGAAAGCTCAATAAATTTCTCGTATAACCCTAGACATTGATTTTCTTGGATCACAATCCCTCCGTTCTAAATTACTTGCAACAAATTGACTTTTACACTATTTATACACCCTTTCTACCATCTAGTATAATTAATATGCAAGGTTAAACTGATGTGTGCGTGAATAGCATCATGGTGACAAGTCCTAGTTCTATTAGGACATTTATGTAGATTTCTAGTTCTGTTAGGAAACTATGTAATTTACTTGCTTTAGAACTCTAGTTTGTTTTAGATTGCTTTACTTATTTTTAGAGTTAGAATACTAGTAGGAGTGTTCATAACTTAGGAGTGTGTTTGATGACTTAGCCGTGTGTTTGGCTATAGTTTTAGGCGTGTGGTTTTGTTTTATCTTCGTTTGGTTTGTTATTATCTTTAAGCTTGTTAGCTGCATTAGAGTTAGGACTCTTATGTACTTATTTATATTTCAGTTTTTATGATTAATAAAAGTTAGTGAATGCTTTGGAGTTTAACCTATTCCTTGTGGAATTAACGCTTTAGGAAAAAATCCAACGCTTTGGCAGTGAATGCAACCCACTTGTTAGCAATCCTTGGTTAGGAATTGATAGCTCCATATCATTGTTACTTAGTTACCTTTACAATCAGTCATAAAACGTGAGATTAATCCATAAAGAAACTGACTTAAACTTTGAATAACTATCAAGATTTACTTTCTTGGTTCAAGAATCATCCAAGACTCGATCTTTCAATCAAGAATTCGAGAAAGAGCCTTCAAATCCACATCATAAACATAGTCGTTTGGGATCTTGTTATATATGTCTCGATGTATACTTTCAAAATATCAGCTTTTTATAATTTTTATTGATAGATAATAGAAGATATCAATGGTTAAAGTTGTGCATCGGAGGCGTGAAATTCCTATTGTTGCAACTTGCAAGTAAATTGGAATGGAGGTAGTATAACCCTAATTGGAGAGAAAAGGTAATCTTATTAAGGTTAAACTAGATTACTAATATGTGCTTAAATCCTAATAATCAAAGATTTTATAAAAACAATAATAATAAAAACTTGCTTACCCCTTGTCTAAATATGAAGATTGAAAAAAAGAAAGAAATCAAAGCGATGTCTTGAGGATGAGGATGAGCTGACTATATTGTGTTTGAGGTTATCACAAAATAAGTGAGATTAAAAAAATATATAAGCAATGATTGTGGCAAATTTGGAGAGCCCAAATACTCTGATTGTTGATTCTTTGCGGATTAATTCATAGAACCCCAAAATCTAGTAGGGGAAAAAAACCGTAGAGATTAGGGAAAGGCAAAGAAGGATCAAGTATCATTAGATGAGCATTAGGAATATTGTATGGTGTATTGGCGTCTTACCTCTTTTTAGTCCGTGTGTATGTCACTATCATCCATGTTATAAATGTTTGAATTTCTTGGTAGCAAAATGAAGAAAAAGAAGTAAGTACTTACTCAACAATAGGGGATTAGGGGAGATAAACGGTGATTGAAAATAAATCTCCTCGGAATTCTTTTTGAAAACTTCAAAAATATAATTTGGGGAGTGTTTTTGTGGGAATGACGTGTCATTAAGGTAATTGTTTTTTATCACTAGATCTAGATAAGGTTTTCAAAGTACAAGGTTGTCTCTGGAAGGGGTGCAAACATGGGAATTGTATTAAGAAAAAATGCCTAAACACAAGGTATTCGGGATCAAATCCTAAAAGAGAAAATGCTAGTATGCTACAAGTCTACAATCACATTCTTTACCTTCGTAACTTGCACTGGCATCGAAGATACTATGACGTCCACACAGAGGCTATGTCAACAGGCTTAAATTACGAGTAACTAATGATATTACTCAAAATTAAGATACAAGAGCCCAACAAATCATAAAAACTAGACAGCAGTTCAGCAAAACCTAGAAAGGGAATTGCTTTTTTCATATTATTTTTAGCCCTTATTTCTCAAAATCAACTACAAGGACCTTATGCTGGGAAAGGAATATACATAATTACTGCGATATCAGAGAGCATTTGTACATCCATCCAGCACTTCTAAACTTTACAATTGCAAAGTGGTGAAGAAAAATAAAGGAGAATACAGGGCAAGAAAGAGAAAAAAATATTGTCAAATTATAAACAAGACCAACACTTAACTGGTCTCTCATGAAAGAAAACTACACAACAGTAAGGGAAATACAAGCAATGAAGCAACACAAGTCCAGAAGCACAAAAATGAAAAGTCTAAAGATGTTAGAAACTCTTACCAATCCCAATTCGAACATTTCGAATGGAAAGGAAGACACCAAGAGGGGACCCAACTGCAAAGAAAGTATCTACCTGTTGTCCAGCATACATGTTGCAAATGAAAATGCTGCTTTATCGAGCATACATATAGTACAGCAGTATTAACATACCAATAAGAAACTAAGATATTCAAACCACCTTGAATTCAAGCTTGGTGTACTTGATAAAAGGTTTATAACTCGTTGATAGATCATCTTGCCTAGTTGAAATATTTTTAGATTCATCTTGATCGGAAATGCCTGGATGCACTTCCTGATTCCCTGCAAATAATAAAATTAATTATAAACAGCATAACATAGAAATAGATCACACAAAGTTATATCAATGCAGAGGAACTGGAAGAGTATGGCTGCAAAATGTGAGAAAAGAATAATACAGAAAAGATCATTGATACCTTCATAAGATCTGACTCCAGTATTATTGCAACCAAGTTGTGCTTCCAATTGTGTAACCCGTGCTTTTAGAAAGTTAAGCTGTAGTAGATCACAGAAAACATTCATATAAAAGGAGAACCAGACATATTATGCAAAGATTTTCAGGCAGAAGAAATGTTTGCCCACACCTCTGACTTAAGAGCTGGAATATCTTCGTCTTTGTCACTAGGTTCTAATGTGTGCAGAACTTCAGCAACATTTTCTGAAACATCAGGATACACAACATTATCCAAGTTGTTATCCTTCAAGGCTTCATTGGTGTCACAATTGATATCATTGGATTCAGCCAAGGTTCCCATTACTACAGGACACGCGTCACCAGGACTGCAAAATTGATCCTGACCATCTGCTGCTGAAGAATTAGTGCCACCCTGCATTGCACTCACTCTTCCCACCATGGAGCTTTCATCTCTAATTGAGGAGGAAGCTGGACAAAAATTAACTGGGAGTTGATCTTCAGTGTTAACATCATCAAGCATTGTTGGAACATGATGTACTCCTGACTTGTTATCACCTAAACTTTCCTGTGAGGTTCTGGTATCATCATCCCTGGAGTTGAATTCAGAGGATAGTTTGAAAATATTTCCCGATGATTCATCTTCCTTTTCATGTTTAGTGTACATAAATTCCATCGGAAATGGTGAAGACAAAATCTCTTGATGGCAGAGAATATCATATGAGAGAACACTACCCAAGGAATGACCATATAACGAAACCTACATAATTCATCAAACATTTCAGAATAACCTTTCGTAGAAACAAGTTAAATTGGAAGTATAAAGTACAGTGGAGTCGGTGGAAAAAAAAAATTGGATTCCAAGCAAGTTACCTTCCCATCATACCCTGGATTTCTTTTTAGAAACTTCAGATATAAACGATTCAGTTGGTTTGAAACCTATGGAAGGATAATGGACAATCTTTGTGAGAAACTCGTACTTAGTTTACAATCATACATATCGATCATCGAACTCTAACTAGCTTCTTTCCAGTCACAGAAATGGCCCAAAGTTAGAAAAAGGGCATAGACACATTATTTCAAGGAAAAAGTACAAGAACAATGCAGTAAATGATTAAATATGCACTCATATTACTTATAATGCATCAAAAGCCAGCCAGCATTTATCCATTCTAGTCTTACCAAAGCAGAGCACTATAATGTTCAGTTAATAAGATGTAGAGCAGTTAACTTTAATGATGTACGGGGAATAGAACGTTTCGGAGCGCGGGTGAATTTTTTAAAAAATTATAAATTCTAACCTTATTTGCATTGTTTTAGTTATTAAGAATTATTAAAAAATATAACAATCTATAAAATATTTTCATAAAAAATAAACAAAATATTTTTAAAAAAAAAAAACGTTGGGGATTTTTATTATGCGTAGGGGAAAAAAACATGATGTAGAGTCAAAAAATCAGCACGAAAAGTCCACCTTCTCATAAGAAGAAAAAGAGCTGGTCATAATTTCAGCAGAATGTGGAGGAAGTTTTCCCCTCTCTGCTATTTTCATAGTAGCATGTACTATTGCAAACAAAGGAACCTCAGGTTTGTAAATTCCTATTATTATGTACCAATAACTTATTATCTTATTTCTTCTTAACGTTTTAGCAAAAAAATGTACTACCTCAGTTTGCCTAAGTTCTACTCACTTGGAATCTGAATGGTCTCACGCACATCATTGACCTTTAATATCTCTAATAACATACTTGTAAAAAATATGAAAAGATGATATCTTGAATATGAACATTAAAACAGATCTACAACATTTCTATGAAAATGTCATTTCTTACATAAAAGTTACAATAGATGGTAAAAAAAAAAAATTGAACTTTTTGACTTTCACAAAGCAACTGACAGATTACACTGTATCAGAGTAGAGACCACAAAGAAAAAAGATTGAGGGCAACCACTCTGTATGTCATTCAATAATAAGCAAGGAAAAGCTACTCTTAAAAATAAAAAAAAAAAAAATTATAGTACTAATAATAACAGCAAGGAAGCTGCTTGCCTCACAACAAGAGCGATTTTTCAAAATATTTTCAATTCTTTCCCATCTACAGGACCACAAAAAGCCCAAAAGCACACTGAACTCCTAGAAATTTAGATCGTATTTCTCCCATAACCACCATAACTGGCTTGGGATTAACGCAACATACTTCAAAGGAAAATGGGAAATTCACAATGCAAGAATGAACTATTCTCCATCACCCAACTTCCCAGGCATAACACATCAACACCAATAGATATATGTTTTATTTGGTGCCTGAAACAGCTGATTTTCACAAATAGTAAGCCTAGCAAAAACAAGCCCCAACACAATAGCATCATTATTGAGAGCTTGAGATTAATTATCTCTCCACTTTCCTATCACCACATGTAGCTGTCTGTGTAAGTTAGTGGGATATTAGGTTCTCACTTAATATTTACTTATTTAACGGCAGCTGAAATAATGGGTTGTCTCACATTAATAAAGAAAATGCGTACAGAAAAATCCAAAAAATTTAAACAATAAGAGAGCATGAAGTAAAGATAGTCCATCACATCCCAATTAATCAATATTAAGTTATTAACAGATAGCATGGAAGCATTTGGCCCTATATAAATGCAACTGAAGCTCAAAAAACCTGGCACCAACTATAGTATACAAAAGGTGGAATAAAAGAACGCCCTGCAACTAGTGTTTTAGCCCTTTTAAAACATTTCGAAGCGTACAAGTGAGTAGTGACATGAAGAACACTACCTAAACATATACCCTTCATCTCTTCCTTACAATAGCAAATTTAAATATTATGACTCCATTAGGTGACCATAAACTGCACAGAAACTTAACGAAGAGCTCACAGAAAATGCTATAATACCGAGTCAATAATTTCCTGGCAATAGATGGGGCTCATGTAGTACAATACATCATGAACAGTTGCACTTAGTGTAGTGCGCAAGCCTCGTACACCATCTAATGTAATGTTCTCCACTGCAGATTCTCCACTGAGCTTCAAACCCTTTCTCCACTGAAATAGAAAGAGCCAAGTATCCAGAATTCTATTAGCTAAGACCAAAAAATTGTATTACGTGAGATAAAAATAATTCAATTAATATATTGCAGGTAACAAGATACATAACTAAAGAGCACACCAGGGGTCCTTCCTGGGAAAAAGACATTAATAGACAAAGGTAAGCTATTCCTGTCAACAAAGAAAACCTGTGATCCATATGCATGCATCCTGAGCTAAAACACTACTCAATCATTTATCTTTTGCAACCAAACAATTGAAACTCTATTATCGAGGTTTATAATCCCTGTTTTCTATTACTCACTAGATGGAACTCAAGATCATTTGTTCATCATGTGTCCTCTTATCAGTCAATTCTAAAGTGGTCGGCACCCTATCCACAGGATGCAAACTCATATACCTTAAAAATGTACTCACATAAAACCTTCTTTTGGGAAGAGCAAGGGCGCTTACTCTTACTGGCACTTAGATTGACTAAGGCAAACGAGTGTTCTCTCCTTTTTCTTGCACTTTATTCCCCTCCCCCTGTGGTTAGATTTCCTCACCTCTTTACATAGTTACATACACAAAATAGATCTCCTCCCATCAAGAATATTGTTCTCCTAAGGAGAATTCGGAAAACAAGAATGCTTGCCTTTTTAAGAATGGAGGCCTTTTAGAGACCAACTACTTTTCCGTGCCTATCATGCTTTCTCATTTCCTTGCTACATTCCATCCCATTCCAGATATTCTCACCATGGTCTTAGTAATTTCCTCAGCATGACTATTCATCCCATTTTAAAATTCAATGTAAGTTTTTCCAGTACTCCAACCAAAGTATCAAACTTTGTCTATAAGTACCCACTCAATGTGTTCCCCAGCCGAAATAAAGGAGGGTTGCAGTAGGTAACAACCAGCGTCATACTTAGTCACATCCATGACCATGAGCCATCATGATACTTTTCTGGAGGCGTTCCCTACTAAATGAAGCATTGCACTTCCTAGACCTGCCTGTAGTGACAGGAATCCAACAGTTGCTAGGTCATCGCCCCGAAGCATTACGCCACACCGTGGCCCGAGTGTGGTGACAAATGAGCAAGGGCTTATACAACCACGTAAGAGAGACTAGGGGGAACATTGGGACTAAGCTACGTATGATGTCTTGGAACATCGGAGGTCTTGTATATAGTTCAATAGCAAGCCTTGGAGGTATAAGTTCTCGAATTCAGTTGAGGATAAGAGTAGAAGTATAGAACGGGGTTGGTACCATTGTAGAGGATAGGCTGATATACGATGCAAAGGTATAGAGGAAGAGCGATACAATTATGGATGTAAAGAGCGTACGTAATAAAGAGATTGTGCATATCATGATTCAATAGTTGCCTCCCAGTCATTGTAGCAGCTCTTACATGTCAGTTTTGGTAGGATTTAGTTGAGGCAGTTCAAGGTATCCCCCACACAGAAAAAGCTAATAAGAGGTGGAGATCAATATGTACATGTAGGGGTAAGTCGCAATGGTTTTGAAAGTGCACTTCGGGGTTTTGGTTATGGGAGGAGGAATCAAGAAGAGAGACCATTCTAGATCTTAAGCAATCATACAACGTGATCTTGGCTAACACATGCTTCAAAATAGGGATATTCACGTGGTCAGTTTGAGTGGAGCAAATCCAACACACATACACTTCTTCTTACCAAGGCGCACGTATGGGCATAGTTGCCTTAACTATAACGTTATCCTCGGGGTGAGTGTAGCAACTCAACATCGACTTCTAGTGCGAGATGTTTATATTAAGGCGAGTGAACAAAAGTCTATGTGAGCCATGAACAATGTGGTGGAGTTTAAAATAATGTAATGTTAAGTATCATGGACAAAGTGGTTAAAGAAGCCTATTGGACCTCGGACGAGGACCCCAACTATAATAGGGTGAAGATGAGGAATTGTTACTCTAGCGTGCCAAAGAGGCTCCAGAAACATGACATGGAAAAGCACAGGGAAAAGTTACTGGTGCACAGGGACATATCATGGTAGAATGAAGACATAAAGCAGCGATTAAAAAGAAAGGAGAATGCTACCTATCCCTAGGAAGATGAAGAGATTGTCGAAATTTTGCAAAATATGAGGACGCTAAGGTGTATGCAAAAGAAGTAGTTCCATAAGTACTGACAAAGGAATATCAGGAGGTATATGAAAACTAGACGCGAGAGGCCAGAGGGTGACAGAAAAGTCCATAAGATAGCTAAAGGAAGACTAGTGTTGAACAAGGATCACCATATGTTATATGTGTGAAAGATAAAAATCAAAAAATGCTAGTCCAAGATAGAGAGATAAAGGACAAATGGAAAATATACTTTCATAAATTCTGTAACGAAAGCCAAATAAGTGTTATGGGAAACACCTCTATTGAGAAGAGGGAAGTCAACCAAGTGAATATGCGAATAATTCAGAAAATAGAGGTAGAGAAGGAATTGGAGAGAATGAAACTGAAGAGACCATCCCCTGATGGTATCCTTATCGAAGCTTGAAGATGCCTAGGGAATATCGGTATTGATTGGCTAAGAGACCTCTTCAAAAATATTTGGAGAACAAACAGAATATCAGAAGATTGGAGGAAAAGCAACTTGAAAACAATTTACCAAAAAAAAGGGCAGGGAAATAGAGGTTTTGACTTTTGACTCACACCATAAATTAAGGTAACGAGTCACATCATAAATTTAAAGCAAATTCCCCTTTCTAACTCTGATAGATGAGAACGGCCTATTCAAGATGAGATACCATAGTGTAGTTTGCAGATGATATTGTATTGGTGGATAAGACTGTAGATGAAGATAATGCTAAATTATAACGGATGCAAACATTAGAATCTCAAGGCTCAAGCCTCGAGGTGAGGGTTAACGCCAAAGCATGAGAAATAGAAGTACCTGGAGTATAAATTTAATAGTAAGAGAGATACTCAAACATGTGGTAACATTGGATGCAAAGGAGTTGCAGATTAGTGGGTGCAATATACCTTGGCTCAATCTTACTAGGAATGAAGACATTAAAAAAATGTGACTCATAGGATTGAGCCAGGGTGGCTTAGATGGAGAGGGCAACCTTGGATTTCATGCATTTGTATTTGTAGTGCACCTCTATGGTTGCAAGGAAAACTCTATAGTACAATTACTAGACTAGCGTTATTATGTAAGCCATGGTGTTCGGCTTTTATGAAAGATCATATAAGGAAAACTAGGGCAGCAAACGCATGTTGAGATGGATATGGATGTGTGGGAACAGATTGATATGATTCAAAATCGGATCTAGCTTAGCTAGCTCCTCACAATCTTCACTCAATTGCAAGAAAACTAAGGAATCTAACTCTAATTCCAAGGATTCACTCACCAAGGTTTCTAATTACGGGGAATTAGGCTGATTTGATTTAGCTTCACTCGCTAAACAAATTAACTTAGCTTAAATCAGGTTTCAACACCTCATCTAAGGGTTTTAATCTTAATTTCACTCGCCAATATTAAAAATCCTTATGTTAGAATCACACTTACAGAGAAATCTGGAAAAATACAAATATTATTGAACTTCAAAACGTTAGGAATCCAACAAAAAAAGAATCGTCCAAAAAATCCCAATAAATGCCTCACAACTGTCAAAAACTTTCAACTACAATGTAATACCAATTGATATGATCCAGGATGAATCTAACTTACCTCCTCACAATCTTCACTCAATTGTATGAAAACTAAGGCTATGGCTATAAGGCTTGGAGGGAGATGCGGTGTTGAAGACGCAATTTTGGAGTCTGACCATCAGCTTTTGATCAATCGACTTTCAAAGGGTGCAACTTATTTCTCTGATCTTCATACAATACTTGATATTTTGTTTTTGTGTTCCCATTTTAATTCCATTAGTTGGTCCCATGTACGAAGGGATGGTAATTTCTTAGCTCATCATCTTGTTAAGCTTATTCCTTTTTGAGTTGAACAATTCGGGAGAATTGTTGTCCCAATAGTATTACTCCGTATGTAAGCATGGACATTTTGTCTCTTAATAATTGGAGCTTGCATTTCCCCTCAAAAAAAAAAAATTAAATTTTTGATGTCGATTATTGGAATTTGCATTATCAGTCAATTACTTTTCGGCAAGTTACAACTCGTTCTCCCTCCTCCGGACAAATTTGGGGGTGATTCATTTTTTTTTGGATATTTAAATGAGACTTTAGAACGTTTTATGATTGTTTGATATTATTATACTAGACTGTTTATTTCGAACTAGTCTAAACAGGGTTAATTTAAGACCAATTTTGAGAACATAAAAACTATGAACAATTGGCTTGGAATTTTTGAAATTTTGGTTGAGTGCTGGGACATATAAGGATAAGGTTTAACAAAGTTTCATTAGATTTTAAGGTGTTTTTCCTGGGTTTTGGATCTTAAACTTCTATCAAAATTTCGAGCAGTTTTACGGTTGGTTGTTGATTCTTGTTGATGTTGGATTTGTGCTGCTATTGTGAGTTTGATTTGCAATGTATGGTCACTGATTTTCAAGCGGTTTTTGAATGAATGGAAAGAGCTTATCCAAAAAAAATATCTTGGATGTCATACATTTGTTTCTCCTAATTGCAGAATCATTGTTTCTATGCAGAACACACAAGATGAACAAGAACATGAAGAAAAATCTACAAGTCCAATTTTCCTTGATGGTGATGTTGAGAAAGATCAAATTTTAATTCCTTCAAATGTGAGAAAGATGAGATCTTTAACGATTCTTTTGCTATAGATCTCCAAAGGGAAAGATAAGTAAAAGACTTTAACACTATATCTGATCTGCCATTAATTGCTCTAAATCTATGCAAGAACTAAATAGTTGACATGGAGGAAGAAATAGAAGAAGGTGAATGTGGTTCCTTTGTTATGTTATGCATGACCTATGTAATTTCCATGTTCAAGAAAATGAATTTGTTCGTTATGTTCACAACAGTGGGTGAGCATCATATTTTGATCAGTCCAAAGAGATGGTACTTTGGGTTGCAAAATCTTGATGGTTCAAAATGTAGTTATTTCTCATGTTGCGCTTGGATTGTAAACAATTGAAAAGTCAAGAAGAGGAGAGTGGTATGGTCATATTTGAAAATATGATTGCATTTTTTTTGTACGACTGATTTCGATGATATCTTGAGGGCAGGCTTGTTTCTAAGCGGGAGGGAATGATATGGGTCCTTGAGTCAGAGACTGTGAGTGATCAGCCTTTTATGTTTATTGCTTTTCTAGGAATCACATTGTTTTACCTTACTCTTAAAGTGTAAGTTTTACATGTTGGTAATTGTTAATTTATTTCATTCAGTTGTTTGTCGCGTCTGTGGCACAATGTTTCAGAATAACCCTAGTTAAACTATACATGGACTAGGTGGGGCCGTGGGGGAATAAACTTAGAAGTGAAGTAAAGAAGTTCACTCTTGCAAACAAGAAGGCAACACTATGCAAAACCAACATTGCCATCATCAAGGGATAAAGCTCACCAGCATGTCACCAGCAACAAGGGAAGGCCACTCACTGACATCTCAGCTCTTTTATATAATAAGATAGATATAGTCATGACTCATGGTGTTAGACTTCATCTGATTTTTTATCATTAGACTTTAATTTTATGTAGCGTAGGCCCTTAAACCCAGTTTGTTGGGTGCTTTTTATGTGTGCAACCTTGGGCACGGCCTACTAATTTGTACTTGAGCCACTTTGTGAAGTACTGATGAATTTATCAATTTAAGCTTTGCATCCAGCTGTTCCTTTCTGTATAGCACTTGAATTCTGAGATTTTGACCGTTGTGTCAGTTACTCAGTTCTTATGCAAATCCAATCCATTGCTTTTAAATTGTTGTCCAAACAAAGTCCCACTAGTGCACGCTAAGCATGCCTAAACTCTGATGTGCGACAAGCTCACATTCTGGCTGCCAACAGGATAGGCAAGGATGCATTACACATCCCCACTGGCAAAACATAAGAACCATGACACAAGGCACTAAGTTCTCCTACCAAATCACACATAGGAAGAGAATTACATGAACAGAAAAGCACCCTTCAGCTTCTTGATTCGACAAAGTAGAGAAGGCACAACCAATTGGTAATTATTGTATATGTAGGTGCATCTAATTGATCTGAAAAGTTGATCGAACAATTCTTGTTGCCTTATTGGGTATCAACATAACAAAAGAAGCTAAACCACAAGGATAGCTTAGGACATTTCCTATAAAACCTTAAAGGAAGTACCTCTTGATCCCAGTGAGTATAGGTTTGATTGTACATTGTAAGACCCCCCTCCCCCAACATGGGACCTTCAGAGATTATATGAGAGAATCCAAATGAAAAGAAAACGGAAAAAACACAAGAGAAACATGGAATCAAAACACAAGAGTAGGAAGAACCCAATAACACCTGGTAATTAAATACGTACTTGGCACGGGATGAAAAGAACTCTCTGAGTGCCACGTTGATATGGAGTCAGGTGTTTTTCAGCTAGACTTGAGGTAATATGACGATAGTTTGTTACATCGTCAACCAGATTAGATTTCTCCAATCTTTGACCAATGCCATGGACCATAAATACCAAATGGCGAACTGGGACCTGAAATTACCATCATAAAAAACAAAGTATCAATGTAACTAGTCACTAAGTAGGGAGAGGAGCGAGAAACATGATCATAATTATAAGTCAATGTCAATTTTCATGCAAGCGAAAATTGTACAGAAAACTTCTGTAGGGATACAACGTTCAAATGAAGTCAAACTTGTGCATAGACCATTAAGTTAACAATTAAATCATTTATAGTGGCCAAAAACAGTAGAATTCAGTTGCTATAGTAAAATAAGCATCATAACCCATTCAGACTGATAAATGCTAGGGTACCATATATATAAAAAGAAAAAATGCTAGAGCTCTTTTCTTTCTCTCATCTTTTTACTTTTAGTTCCATGGACGGAAGGGGAACTGTAAGAGAAGGAAAAAGGCATGCACCTCTGAACAATAGTCATCCATCTCCTCCTCCTTCTGTTGACGTAATTCATCCTACAGGAAGGAAACAATTAGAACTTAAAAACCCACCAAATTTTATACACAGATAGACACAGCTGCACTCAACTAGGCAACATTACAGGAAATGATAATAGAATTAAAATCTCAAACATGGTCGCAATCACAACGACGATCACAAATCACTTTCAGTGGATATACGGGTCATTAGTATCTCTTGCAGCCTAATATCAGTCACTATTAGCTTACCAAATTTTACGATGTGGTCACAAAGTGGTGAGACAGCCAAGATATAATACCCTACTCAACAGCCGCCATATTAATTGAATAGCTTCTCTAATTTACACTCCACAATATGACTAAATTCACAGAACCCCACATCTTGAACATACAGACCAATATATCCCATAATGCCTAGAAGATAAAAAAGAATATTTAGAGATGTCCTTGAATCAGTAAATATCTTATTTTATTCCTACAATCTCAAAAATCTAATGATGCACATAAAAATATCCATGTCAATATATTACTCGAATACATCGAACAAGTTATACGGAGATAAAACAAAATGCAAATTGCAGAAATTAAATAAGGCCCTGACAAACATCTACCTCAGCTATTGAAAAGACCTTTAGGGAATGTAAAAGGTATCTTGCATACAAGGAAAACATCAATTACAGAAGTAACCAAATTCAACACAAGGAGTTTCACTCCATTAGTATGTCCGTGTATCAGACATTGCAACTCCAGAGAAAACTTAGTAAATGATGGCCAATTTAAGGCTAAACAAACTACTTCAACTTAGAAACCAATAAAGGGAGAGTATCATTCTACTATTAAAAACAGGCGATTTACCATCAAACTGTAAAAGAATCCTCAAGAACTGACAATTCAACCAAAAGGCGGCAAATATTCAGATCAATACCTACCAATAGTTAACAACATTGTAGCTGGACAAGTTTTTCAAGACTCAAAAATACAGTTGAAGTAAAACATTTTTCACACCACAACGAAAAACTAACCCAACAATGGTGTAATATTACTCTAGTTCCAGTAAAGACAAAATCTACTGACTACTGATGAAAGCAAAGAACAAAAAGAGGGTTGAACAGACGTCCACAGAAGTGGACGGAGTAAAGAACTCCAGTCATATGCTACATTTAAGAAAACCATGCCAGGGAAGGCCCTCCAAATCTTATTAATAGGTTTGTTAATCAATCAATACCGATATTCCCCAGGCATCTCCAGACCTTGATAGGTACTATGCTGCTTGGACTCGGTTACAAGAAGCGTCCATTACGGGTATGCATCCAAGCGTCAGATCCTGACAATCTCAAAATGAAGGACTCCAGGACACGTTTGAGAAGGATCCAAATTCTGGATTTGGACTCGGCGGCCCAATATTTTAAACTATATAAAAATTTACATATTTTTATAATATTTTGTGATGATAGAAGAAATAGGAGTGTTAGTATAACAGAAGAGAGAAAAGGTACAAAGGGAACTGTAAAAAGAGATAAGAACTGAAAAGTCAGAGCATAATACTTCGTGGCTTTACTCTCTTTTTTGTTTTTTTGGAAAGCCTCCACTTGAATTTATTTTGCGCAGCCATAATTAATTACTTGGTGAGAGGCAGAAAGAGAAAGACACGACATTATAAAAAATAAAAATAAAAACAAAAAAAGAAACTCGAAGCCCTCCGTCACTCCATTCTCATCATTGCCAGGTCTGACCAGTATTATGTATCTGCACCTAGGTCGGGTCATGTTGCCACGGGTATGCAAGGGTAAAGTGACAAGTCCGTGCATCACAGGATAAGAATACCATTTCGTCACCTAATATGTTTCGTTTCATTCTCTTCAATGTCTTGTCTACCTCTATATTCTAGATGCTTCCCATATACTCACACCTCAATAAAGGTGTCACTTTGTAAGTTGTAAGACTCATTTGGCTTCCATTAAACTGATCAAAGTATGATCTCCATATGTCCTTAATCTCTTTATTTTGGACTGGGATTCTTGTTGAACACTAGTCTTCTTTTAGATATCTTACCAACTTCTGTTTCACCATCCCTCAACTCTAGTTTTTCGTATACCTTCTGATACACCTTTGACTTTCCTTGTCAAACAACTTCTTTTGCCTTCACCTTAGTGTCAAGATAAAAAAATTCTACATTTTCCAAGGGCCAAGTAGCATTTTCTTTTCTTCTTAACTGCTACTTCTACATCCTCATTTCAATATGTTGTGTCCTTCTACGCTGGTTCATTTCCCTTTAATTTACGTAGCATCTCTGTGGCTACTCAAGAAAAACATCTATTAATGAACCAAATAATATACTATCACAAATTAAGATCCCAAAATTCGTATGGAAACCACCCAACCCCAAGGAGTGAATGGGCAACTAGCAAATTGCGATCTCGAAATCATTCAGCGTGTACCACTGATTTAGGTAACTTTGTTCAATATATATTAACAATATAAATATATACTCCCTCCATCCCATTTTATTTGTCAAATATTCCTTTCTTGGATATCCCAAAATAGTTGTCAAGTTTCCAATAACAAACAACAAAAAACGTTAAATGTTCCACTAAACTTAATTTCTATTGGTCAAAAGTAATATAATAGGTGGGAAACAACATAATAAATGATGTTCCCTTATTTTCATTCCCCAAACATGACAACTAATATGGGACGGAGGGAGTACTTTTTCTTAAGATATTATAGATAAGATAAAAGACGAAGTTTAAACCTTTCATATTATGTGTACCTTACAAAACGTGCAGCATAGATGCTGGTGAGAGGCTCTTCAGGGATCCAGAAATGATGGCGCAGTATGGTTCTTTTAGCTTCCTTATGGTTTGTGGCGAACAATGTTTTTTCCAAAGCATTTGCTTTTGGATGTTCAGCGTGATTAACTAACTTCTAGTAATTATTTAGGACGATGCCTTGTCCTCTGATTTGCTTTGAATTAAAATACTGTGCTTCTGATTCAAATATCTAATTCGTATCCAGAGAAGTATAAACAAGAAGAAGGAACACCACAGCAAACACATACAATGATACAAGTATTATGATCATTTGGAAATTATTTTCACGTTAAACTATTACTAATGGCAACCAAGTGACAACGCCTCTTTAATCACTGCAATTAGTGAAAATTGCTCCCACATGTTTCAGAAGAAAATGAATTGTTAGGCAACCAGCAAACAATTTTTGCAGAAAGCCTATCAAACAGGATCACTTTTTTTTTTTGAAATAGTGTGTTTTATGATGCATTATTATTCTTACTGCTCATTGCTGGGAGGGAGAATGGGCATGACGCCCCTCAATCATACTATTTTCAAACTGGGCCAGTCATTCTAACATTTTTGAGTCAGATAGGACCCAATCGGCTGCATATCCACTATCTAAGATCATCAGATCCAAATAACCTCAAAGTCAATTGTTTAGGTGCCATACCACAGACGCACAGGACAAGAGGGGGGAAGTGAACCTAGAGGAAAGATTGCTTACTAAATCTCCGCCACTTTCTAGAAGGAAATGCAGCTTAATTTATATGAAAGCTCTCCAAGACTCATCAATCATCCGCTATTAAATTATCAGCCATATTAGGCTATAACTACAACACTGATAACCCATCATTTTCATGTTCCGATTAAAACGCTTTCAGATATCAATTGGCAAGCCAACAATTGTCCATATGAAAAATCTGGAGTGGATTAAAATGATAAGAAAATTGTACTAGACAAAATGATCAAAAGAGCATGAAACTTTAGTGCTCCAAGAGGAAGATTCTCTTAAAATCATTGACACAAACTGGGAGAAAAATTGTTTACATAGAAAAAGGCAATAAATGGAAACCTGTGTTGGCTTTGTAGACGGAGATGCAGCATATCCTCGTCTTAGCTTCACGCCATTTCCTCCAAAATTGATGACAGTGGAAAATCCTGAAGCATCAACATTCAGCCAAGCCTCCCAAGTGTCATCTTCTCCAGTAAAGAGGGCATGCAGTCCCTGTGTATCGACAGGACATAATTACACTCAAGTTTAATTAGAGCTCAGAAACTCTACTCAACTCGTGACAATATCTTACTGGGGTATAGCCTTGTAAATGAACACGAGCTGCAAATAGTCCAGACGGTTGAAATGTCCTCCGATGCCAAACCTAGAGAAAATAATTAACCATGTCAAACTATTCCCCACATCTAACCAAAAATTCAAAAGTTTCAAAACTAGGATAGTTATGCACACAACAGAAAAAGTTTCTACGTTCTTCCCTCATATTTTCACCCTTTGTACGTTTTTTTACCTTTTCGCCATATCTATGTTATGAGAGAAAGTCTGGGCTTTGTCAGCATTGCATTGGGGATAAAGATGAAGATGTGAACATAGCCTTCAGTCCCACCCATTTATATCCACAGAAATCGGAATCAACTCTCCCCAAGTGACCATGCAAAGCCACTCATTTTAGCAAACAAG
This sequence comes from Beta lomatogona, assembly GCA_947646795.1. Taxonomy (NCBI): domain Eukaryota; kingdom Viridiplantae; phylum Streptophyta; class Magnoliopsida; order Caryophyllales; family Amaranthaceae; genus Beta; species Beta lomatogona. Next base: position 2,884,059 of record CANSNZ010000982.1, read on the forward strand.
TTTATTACAGTATAAGCCACCTCTACAGAAAGCACAGTTTGGTATCACAACCAATTTATAGTTTTGAGTTTGAGATTAAGAGAATTGAATGTAAGACTTCGAGAAAGTTAGTTGCACTTGTACTAGTCCTAGAAGTCATAAAATAAACGGTTTTTTCACAGGTATCCCTGAGCTTTCACGAAATGCACCAGGTACCCCTCTTGTTTCAGAATCGCACAAGAATACCCTTGCGGTTTAGATAAAATGCACTAGATACCCTTAATGACTAACGGATGTCAACGCCGTTAGTTATTAAGCCTAAATTAACCTAATTAAACATAATCAGACCTAATTAAACATAACTAAACCTAATTAAACATAACTAAAACCTAATTAACTTTTTTTTTATTATTGTTTTCTTCTTCATTAAGGATTTAGGGTTTAGGTAAAAGAAAGAAAGGGAATTAGCTTTTTAAACCTAATGGAAGTTTGACGCCGTCAATCATCAAGGGTATCTGGTGCATTTTATCTAAACCACAAGGGCATCTGGTGCAAATCTGAAACAAGAGGGGTAAGGAGTACCTGGTGAAAAAACCGTAAAATAAAATACAAACTAAAATCTAAATGTTATTTATTATGCTTTCCAAGTTCTTGATCTTAGATTTTAAAATCACCTGTAACTGGCGACACCAAATCCGCTCAACTTCTACACACAGCTTAATTTTTCAATAAAATCAATACCAAGGAACTCTTGCAAGAAGAAGAAGAGATACTTTTTAGAAGTGTCCATGCACTATTTCCGAAATTAATGAGACATGCCAAATTTGCACAACAATTTGTTGCCTTACCAGAATGTGGTCGTGTTGTCCCCAAAATTTTAAAACGCGACCCTTATATAAGACATAGATCCACGGGGGTATCTTCAAAGTGGAACTTTTTATATGGTGAAATATGAACTTTATATGTATGTAAAGCATTAAGCATTTGACAGCAAGACCCTAAGAACTAGCTGGCTCACTAAGGGGTGTTTGGTAAAGAGTAGATTGAGCAGTAGATTCGAACTAGAAGGTGGACTAGTTACTCTATTATCTGGTGTCTTAGTGGCATTTGGTAAAGAGTAATTCAAAGAGCATACAGGAATGAAGCTACTTTTTTTCTTTTGAACTATTGAGATGAGCATATTTGACGAACACATCTGATTTAAAAAGCTAAGATACTCAAATTCCCCTCAGAATATCAATTATTTACCTTGCCATTATCTACAACAAAATGTATTCATATCTAATGTGCCATGTTATACATCTAAAAAGGCTGATTGGGAACTACCAATTTACCACTTCTGCAGAATTTCCTAACGAATACATGCTGATAAAATCAACTAATATATTTGACAGATAAAGGCCATCAACAAATATACTATGGGCTATCTGAAAACGGTGTTAGCACATGTTTGATTATCCCAACTCCCAATGACTATCATAACATTTTCTGCATGTTACTGACCATAAAACTGAGAAACAGGTCCAGCATTTATAGGACATTTTTTTATTTTTCCAATAGATACTAACAAAGATAATGAAAGAGAATGAAAAACAAAGAGGATGGTAGTCATACAAACACAGCTAAGAAGAAGAAACACCCAAAAACAAAAACAAAAAGATTAGAGAAAGGTATAGACAGAACATGAGAGTGCTCCAGCCTACCTAAAGTTTATCAAAGAATCATCCTTAAATTTCAACATTTGCAAATCCCCTCTAAAAAGAAGAAATTAACATTTGCAGATACCTGTCTACGATAAGCAAACTCCAATTGTTCAGCAACATCTTCCCGAAGAGGAAGCCAATCAAGGCCTCCACTTTGTGCAAACCAATGACCTCTTAGAACACGCCGATTCTCCCCATACCAGTACACTGGAAAGCAGTGACGTCTCATCAAATCCACCTGCAGTGATTTGCACATCAAAAGCTGGCCACAGATCAAAAAATGGTCATAGCAAAGAATAAAAACATCCTCAAGTTGCAGAGTATCCTCCTACAAAAGCAAAAAAAGGTTGTGGCAGAGCTTCCTCTTCTCAATTACTGATAGCAAAATTAATTCAGTTTTCAGGTTAAACTCCTTGTCTCAATTTGTATTAGAGATAAAGAAATATAGGTGTAGATAAATATCATTTACTTACTACTAAAACAATCACCAAGCATGACATGTTAAAAGCATGAAATGAAATATACATTATATATTCATATATAAATTTATGTATATAAATGTGCATGTATGTATGGTGATTTCGGGACCGCGACCCAATGTGAGATTTAAAACCATCCACATAAGATCAAAATTTGACACTAAAGTCATGAAAAATGACACTCAGGTTTTGGAAAAAAAACACTCACAAACATGGCATCGTTATACTTGAAAGATGATATCGAACTTCATAAAAAAATGACACTTGCGATCGAGTGTCATATATTACACCATTATACTTGAATAATGACATTCACTTATAAAAATGACAGCAATCTTCAATGAGATAAAACTTATGAAAATGATACCCCATTACCCCTATGCTTGAACATGACATGGAACGTCATGAAAATGACACTTATAACAATTGCCCAGAAAGTCGTAAACATGACATTCATAGAAATGGTACCCTGATTTTAAAATGACATTGACACTAATAAATATGACATTATCGCCATAAAATGGATCTTTTAAAAAAAAAACCCTTATTTTTTATACAGGACACACAATTAGGAAGATGCAAGTATAAATGAAAATGTCATAGATGTCATGGAGCTAATCATGGTTGTCAAATTTGGGCGATCTATCGGTAAAAAGTGGTCCCTGGTGGATAAGAAAAGGATGCACCATAACCTGGTGAAGCAGCAAATCAATTCAAATATATGTAGCGACGGGGGTGGGAGCGACACATTCCTACACATGCATACATGCATGCATACATACATACACATATAGAAACATGGATCAATTATGTCCAATCTTCCCTCCTTTCTTTTTCTTCTTGGGTAGCACCAAAGGAGAGCACCTACTTAATTATATTTTCTTGCCTATCCATCACTCATAAACTACAAAATGTTCTTATTGATCTCTTTCTAATACAAAGATAATCATTAATAATGCGTCAAGATCCAATAATCTTAGTCAATGATACTTTCCAAAGATCCATCTAATATTTCAAATTCACAAAGGACAAAAAAATTCCCTTTGCACACTTTCCATCATTCTGTAGCCTCAAGCCCTCAACTTCCTTACTTCAATATACTAGTAGAATACACAACAGGAGAAAATAGCCAAGAAAGTCATTTAAATTTGAGGCTACAATAACCCAGGAAATAATTACTATCAAGTATCATCAAATGCCCTAAACACAGAACCATCTTCCTAGTGGATTATAACTGAAGAAGTTGATACCTCATAGAGACCACCCTTGACAGGCACTCCAACTCTCTCCTCCTCAACAAGATACAGTTCAGATATTTGAGGGTTCTGCATTAGATCTGCCTCAGTAATTGAGCTAGTCTGTCCTTTCGGGCCTTCACTGCATTCTGCATATTCCCTCCACCAATAAGACAGCAACTCTTCCTCTCTCTGTTGCACAAAAGAAAATTCAGGTGGGAATTTCTTTTTATTATAACAGTGATCAGATACAAAAGTTGTAAGCCCAAGACACAAAAAAAAAAAAAAACCATTATTGATGGCAACATTTACACGTTACAGCAATATTAACGAATTGGAACCAGCAATTCTTTGAAAGAAAGCTCTGGGTATTCAGATAATGTGATTCTCTCTTAAAAGTTGTTGAACCATTGAAGTACATGCTTCATTCTGAGTGAAGCTAATCTATTAGCAGGGAAGGATGAGTTCCTGCCCCCTGTTCTTCATGGCAGACACTGATGGGTGTCATCATAATGGGGTAATATCAAACTAACAATGAATTGGCCATTATACCTTCAAAGACAATTTGTCATCAGTATTACTAGTCCAAATTATTTATTAATTGACTCTCCCTAAAGATGTTAAGCCTTCAAAGTAGTACTTTACATAAAGGGTGTCATCGTAATGGGATATAACAAACTAACTAGGCATAGGCCCTTCTACCTTCAAAGACCATTTGTCATCACTCATCAGTATCACTAGCACAAAATATTCATTAACTGACTCTCCCAAAAGATATAGGATTTGGCGAAAAAAGTTGATAAATGACATCAGATAACAAACTTGAAGACATTCAGCTAATCAAGTTTACAGGTAATTCACCTGCAGGAAAGACGCCTCTATTGCAAGCGAATCCCTCATACCAAAGCGAAAGTACTCTCCTTTACCAACAACCTCTGCACGTGGAATTGAGGCAGCCAACTCTGTCCAACCACTACGCATCAGAAACAATGTCATCGAAGCAAAACCTTGTATCTAAGAATCATGATACAGATGATAAATTCTTCCCCCCCACTACCCTAAAGCAAAACAAAACAAAACAAAAAATCGAGGAATGTAAAATCTAGATTAACTTTATTTCATGCAGTAAAAAGCTGCTAGATATCAAGAGGAAAACGCTCCAACAGCAACAAAAGAAAAGACACTACTTCTAGCTTTCAGTTTTGATACACGAATTAAATTAATTATATAGTTCATATAGATAAGGAATCTGAAGGGAAGAGAGGGATTGATCTTCCCTTGTTTGGATACAACATGGGGGAAAGGAAGGAAAGAGAACTGAAAGGATTCATTCCCCCCCCCCGCCCTTCTTAATAAACCAAAACCTTCCCATGTTGGAGAGATCCTTTCCTCCCCCTTCCCTCCCCTCCCTTTCTCTCCATCATTGCTATCCAATCGAAGTGTTCAAGTATTCAGAACAAATATTAGTGAACCTCATTGTTTCATAATTACATCCACAAAGCAAACACAAAAGAACCGCTAGGTTATGATCCAATACACGGGCAAGAATAATAAACCCATACCATCTTAATTATCCATCACATGAAAATTTTGAACCGGTTCCTCAATACTCCACTTGGTTATATCAAATGAGAAGCAAACATATAAATTTCTCATCCTCCTATACTTGATAAAAACTTCTAACTTTGAAAGATGATAAATACATTAGATTAAACAAAATTCATGAACCTCATTTTTTTTACAATTACACGAACAGAAAGCGAAAACGACTGAATCACTAGGTCATGATCCTATAATAACACCCATACAATCTTAATTACTCATCATATGAGAATGTCGAATCGGTTCCTCAATATTCCACTTAGTTATATCAAATGGGAAGCAAACATGTAAATTTCTCAACCTCCTATACTTGATAAAAACTTCTAATATAAAGCACAACAACAACAACAACAACAAATAAACCTAGTCCCAAAATGTTATCGGGTCGCCTAACATGAATCGTCATAAGAAATCGTCAGAAGCAAATAGAAAGTAATTACTCACGATTGACTCCCAAAGGAACCTTGCAAAAGTACCATCTAACATCACCTCCATCAGATGGACTCCTAGTTTGGGCAAGGTACTTCTGACGACCTTCAAATTGCTCAATTTCATCCGCCAATCTTCGAATATTCGACGGCGTATTCTTAAGCAAATCAGGATCAGTCTCAGTCTCAGTTTCTTCAACAACCCCACTTCCAGAAAAAGGAGCAACACTAGCTTCTGAAACCGATTCTTCTCCCTCATTTTCGCTGATTTTAGTAACCCTATCATTCCCCATTATTCAATTAACTCCCTCTGTTCTTCAAATTCTGTGTTGATTTCCAAAAATGAAAGATACCCAAAGCAAAATTAGAAAATTGGGTGTCCGGAAAAACTAGCTTCCCAGTTCAATTTGAGTAAATTGAAGGGGTACCCAGAAATGGGGAGGAGAGAGAAAGTGAAAAGAGGAGGGAGATTGATATCAATTTGCAGTTCAAACAACAGAGGAATCTGAATTCTGAGCTCTTGCTGTTGTACAAACGAAACGCTCGGTGGTTCTCCGATGCGTGCATGAATTATTTTCCTCCAATTTTGGTAGTCATTTTCAGTTTATAAATAATGACTTTGAACTAAATTTGGCAGGGTTTTTTTTTTGAAAATTTATCAGAAACCACCTTTTATAATCACTTTTTGTGAGAAACCACCTTTTAAAAAAAAATTGGTTAATTAGCCACCTTTTTGGTTCTTTTTTTGTTGGAAGCCACCACTTGCCGGATTCCGGCGTTGACCTCGCTTTTCCGGCGTTGACCATCATTTTTTCGCCATTTCTTCCACCTGGGATGCCGGCGGATGCGAGGGGGGAGAGGGGATGTAATACCCCGAATTTTAATCTCGTTTTATTGCTACTAATTATGGTTATTAGCATAATTACGTCCTAAAATTTTTCGAAACTATTCTGATGAAGATTATCTTCTAAAATAAGTATATTTACCTTAGTTATTACGAAAGTGATGTTTATTATGATAAATGATTTTATAATGATTTATGAAAAAAAAAAAAAAAGAGGAATGAAGAAAGCTGAACATCAGCTTCTCCAAACCAACCAACCACCACCTCCCTCTACTCCCTACTCTAAGCTCCCCTATGGTGAACCACCAACCATCCATCATCTACCATCTCCATTAATGTCTCCAAGTTTTTGTTCTATAAATGCTCAGTAATTGAGCTTTGAAATCACAAGTTCAACAACCCATTTCTCTCTCTCCTCTTCCCTGATCTCTCTCTGACTCTCTCACTCTCCTCCCCGTGAACCCCTTCCCTTCAGCTCGCCGGTGCTCTCCCTGAGCTCACCGGAGTTCAACCGACCCAGCTCTCCTCCTTCCTCCTTTCTCTCTCTCGTCCTTCATCCTCGTCGGATCCAAGCTCGCCGGAGCTGCGTTTGGTTCCCCGGTCGCGCGGTACTACTCGTGCTACTGCCATTGTTGTTGTTGTTTCGTTGCTGCTACTGTTGTTGTAGTCTTCATCCACTCTCCCTTCTTGTTGTAGCTGCTGCTCTGCTCAGCTCTTCTCTCTCCTCTCGCGCTGCTGTTGCCGGCAGTCATGGTGAGCTGCACGGTGGTGCTGCCACCACGTCCCTTTGTCGGTACTACACTCTTCTTCTTCTTCCCTTGGTTATTATTGAGTTTATGAATTCTGAAATTTGAGTATTCAGTATTGATGCTTTGATTTCTTATGTTATTATAGGTGTTGTGCTAATTTCTTTCTGGTATCACTTGAATTAATGGAATCGGATTTGGTTGATTTAATTTGTATGTTGATGATTGAGTATCAATCTATGTATGTATTACAAAGAAATGGTTGAAAGTCTGAATTCTAGTTAGCGTTGACAATTGACAAAAAGATTTATGATCTGAAGATTTCTTTTGTTAATTGGGTAAATATTGATGGTGAACTTTGCTACCTAGATTTGACTATAATTATCATGTTAGCAAAAATCTGGTCATATATATATTAGTATACTATGTTTGTTGGTGCACGAGGTTTGTATAGAACCTTACTCTCATATAATATCAAATGTAGTGAGGCTAGTTTAATTAGTATGAGATCCTCTTTCAATAAACGTTTCGTTTTATGATGTATCTATTTGGAATCTGATGAGAAGTACTTTGATTAATATTGTTAGTTTAATGCGATTAATGATTTCGTATTAACGTAAATCATTGAGGTATGATTAGTAATTAATCACTATTTAACTGTTTATTGAGTTAATTCTATCGAGTTAAATTGGGAAACGTTATTCTGAAGTGATAAATGAACTCAAGTGACGGTTGTGTTTATGAAATGGATTATTGAAACCACTATGAATGGATTGAGATTATGATAGATGAAATATGTTCACATTGGATTGAACAATGATAACGTAATTGTATACGTGATTTATGTGATGACGTGAATTAAGAGATGTTAATCACGTAAAGTGAAATATCGGAGGGAAATGATGAACAGGTTGCCCTGTATGAGTGGTTCAGCGGCCCCTACAGGTTCTCTGGTTACTATGCTGATTATTCTGTTAATGTCTTCCTTCTATCTTGTTGTGATCCAAGTAGAAGGGGTGTGCACACTAGGGACTCTGTTATTATGGCCATTATGTTATCCGTAGGTGGTTACAGGGGATTGACCCCGGCCTACAATGTTGAAGTAAGTGGTTACGGGGGATTGACCCGGCCTCGCGCGTTCTCTTTCCTCTCCTTAAATAATTGGATTAACTAAGATTAATTATGTAATTATTCATTGTATTTATATCTACATGTGAACGTATGGATTATGTGAATATTGCTATGTTGTTGTGATATGGTTATGAATGATGTGATTGTATGGATTACGTGAGAGTCGTAGACACCAAAGCATGTTTTAAGACTGTTTTATGGGTTAGTACTCAGCGTTGTGCTGATGTGTATGTCAATGTTTTGTTTTGTCACTACTGTGGCCTGTCACTTGGTGGGTGGCAGTGTTACAATAGTTTCAGGTTGAAGTTCTGGAGCATCTGTTCCAAGATAGAAGCAGTTACGTGCTAAGGGTACAACTATGATTGTTTTATGTTTCCTTTGAGGCGAAGACATTCCATTTTGTAATAGATAATAATTAATTGATTTAGTTTCATTTCTAGTTATGGTTGAGCAATAGTGCTCCTGATTCTCTTTAGCTGGTACTCCGTGAAAGCGTTGAGTTTTGGGATTTGGTATATTTTATTTGTAACAGGTTTTTCAAACATTTTCCCATTTTGGGTTGTCCAATTTACAAAGGAAACTCTGCCGAAATTTTCAGAAAATATTAATCTTTTATTAAATAGTTTCTTTCAAAAGTGTCAAATCAAAGTATTGTCCCTGTAAGTTAATGATTAATGTAGCCTTGCATTTATTTCCAAGGAGATAAGTGCGGCGGTAACACGCCCGTTGAGTCCAACCTTCGTGGATTTTCCCCCATCTCGAGTTTTATTAAATGAAAAAGGGTTCGGCTTGGCGGGGGTGTTACAAGGGAGGGTGGGGATGGTCGTGGGGGGGTTTCCCGGCGGGTTGCGGAGGGGGACGGGGTTTGCCGGCGGATGCGAGGAGGGAGGGGGTTCTGGGGGATGCGAGGAGGGAGGGGGTTGCCGGGAGATGCGAGGGGGGAGGAGGGAGAAGGATAAAGGGGCAAAAATGGCAAAAATCTGATGGTCAACGCCGGAAAATTGAAGTCAACGTCGGATTCCGGCAAGAGGTGGCTTCCAACATAAAAAAAGAACAAAAAAGGTGGCTAATTAACCAATTTTTTTTAAGAGGTGGTTTCTCACAAAAAAGTGATTTTAAAAGGTGGTTTCTGACAAATTTTCCTTTTTTTTTTTATATATTATATCAAAACCAAACTAATGATTTCTTCTATATAGATATTATACCAAAACTAGACTAATGATTTCTTTATATATTTTCGTTAATTTTTCTCAGCTTTTCATAATTTTTTTCAACTTTTCTTAACTTCATTTACAATCTCTTTGTTGCACCTAGGGGTGTTAACGAGCCGAACCGAGACCGAATCTGATTAGGCTCGGCTCGGCTTGGCTCGAAAACTTACCAAATAAGGCTCGGCTCGAGCTCGAAGCTCGTCGAGCTTTTAAATATTGGGCTCGGCTCGAGTTCGTAAGCTCGAAAAGTTACTAGAGCCAAGGCAAGTCAATGTTGGATTTTGTGGGGCCCAAACATTTAATAGTTCAAGGGCCCAATGTCCAAATACTTAGGGGGGCGTTTGATTAGAACAAGGGTAAGGGAAAGGAATCAGAAAAGGGAAAAGTAAGGAAAGGAAAGGAAACCCCCCCCCCCAAATTTAAAAAACATGTTTGGTTGGACAAAAGAAAAGGTTACAAAAAAATTTCCTCTTTCACCCTTCTTCGCATTTCTTCCCTGTCTCTTCACTCCTGGGTGGTGCTGGCGGTTGTGGTGTTGTCGTTGAGCCGGGATGGTGGTTTTGGCGGTGATGTTGGTGAAGTCAAGCGGTGGTTGGGCGACAACTAGTCGTGGTTTAGGTGGTTTTGGCGATGAATTTCTCTCATAATTACGGTGGTTATCTCACTCATATGCTGGTGGTTAGAATTTCACACGTTTGCTAATGGTTTCTCTCAGGTCTGCTAGGTCGTGGTGCTATACGTTGTGACGGTGAATTGGTGGTGGGTTAGAGTTATGGTGCGTCGGTGAAAAAGAAACACTGGTGCGATGTGGCTCTTTCTCGCTGGTCGGCGAAGGACAAGTGTAGCGTCGATTAGTGAGTTGGTAAAAAAAAAGTGGTGGGTGGCTGGTGGTGTTGTTTTTCCGGTGGTGTGGGGATGGTAGGTTGGTGGGTAAAAAAGGTGGTGATGGTAGGATGGTGTTTGGACGGTGGGGTTTCAGACTGATGGTGGTCGTGGGGTGGTGTGGGGTCAGTTTAGTGATGGTGGTGGTGGTCAAGGGTGGTGGAGTTGAGTGGTCAAGGTTGGTCAATGGTGGTTAAATTGTAGAGGAGAATGGGGGAATCCAAAACCTTAGGGGGAGGGGTGGGGGAATCAATTTAGAGGGATATGGGTTAAACCTAAAAAGAAAAATGGATAAAAGGAAAGGAAAAAACCATCAAACAAACACCAAGTAAGGGAAACATAAATTTTGTAACCCTTACCCTTTCTTGAAACCTCCCATCCAAACAACCCCTTACTAGTTGTATGGCCTAAGCAAGTAAAAGCCAGCTGTAAAGAGAAAAATAAGTCAAAGATTTCTTTTATAGCGCTTTTACCACACACACTCATTGTATTCTACCAATGTGGGACACTGAAATTTCAGCTTGTTTTTTTTTAACAATGAGAAATGGATCGAGCAGCAAAAAAATACCCCTTTTTCTCTAACTTTCTCTCTCCTTCAATGATTTTTTCTCTAAGATTGGTCACTCTTTTCTCTCTCCTTGAATGATTTTAATATTGAATACTACATTTGCCTGCAAGGTCCTTAAACGAGGAAGATCACGTTGAAGCTACATCATGCACAAGCCTTCTTCCTTCAGTTCCTTGAGAGCGATTAATCTTATTCATGTTGGTCGGTTCGGTGGTTCTGCGTTTTCTTGAGGTATAGATAAAGCATCATGTTGCATACCATCATTTGGTGGAACTCAATAACCAGCAACATCATACCCTCTCACATCTTCAACATTCTGTGGTGGAAAAAGAATGCCATTACTGGCCCATATAGCTCCTTGCTCTAATGTATTTACCCTTGTCTTGAATAAGACTTTTTTTTTTTAATCAATGAAAACCAAATTATAAAATAGTAATGTTGTGAAGACAAAGGAAACTGACAGTAGTAAAATGAAACCAAACAACTCTTTATAATTTTTGTTGTTATTGCTTTTGCTTTTTAGATGTTTTATTAGTTTATAAAAATGTAAACTTTGACTTTCCAATGTGGTCTTTGAGCCTAAGACTACCATTTTTCCTGTTGTTATTAATTATTTTATCTTACATTAAACATTAATAAAATATTTTAGTAATTTTAACATTATCGAACCTGTTCGCGAGCTTTCGAGCCGAGCTTAAGGTAGCTCAGGCTTGGCTCGTGATAGTCTCAAGCCGATCTCGGACTCGAGTTGAGCCCTCTCGAGCCGAGCTTTGACCGTGTCGAGCTCGAATAGTTTACAAGCCACCCTAACTCATTAACACCTATAGTTGCACCTAAAAAATGAAAAATGTTGTGAGATAAAGGAAACTGCAGAAAGATTATAAACTGATAGATAGTAGAAGAAGATGTTTTTAACTTTTGAGAGCCTCTCTCTCTAGGAAACTAGAACCTCCTTGTCACGATTTCTTCCTTGTTCCCTTTATTATTAAGAAAATTGTCTCTTGCAAACCACAACACTAAAAATACCCTCGTTAAGCCCAGCCCAAAAATCAATTCTCATTCCAAATTCTATGGAGTCAAATGCTGCTCAAGATTACAGTCATTTCTTTGACGCTCCGAACCAAGTGGGTAGTTCGAATGACCCTATAATTCGGGTCTGGCCTAAAAAGCTAGCTCCAAAAAATTCAGAGTCATGTTCTGTTAAGGGGCCAAGGCAGAAAAGCCCAGTTCCGATGTCTGTCATTATTCCGAGTTCGAAAATCCTTGTGTTGGCACTGATTTTGAACCGAGCTCGAAAAGTACGGAGGCCATGGAAAATACTAAGTTCAAATGTGTTGATGAAAACTTCTTCTCGGCTGATTTCGAGTTAAGCCCTTGGGACTCGGACCGCATGGAAATCGACTTAGGGGGTGAATCCATGGGCCGAGAAACCTCTCTTTCTCTGTCTCCATCATATCAGTTTGTTGACAATAAATCGAACTTTTTAAAGAAAAAGAAATCTGGGGATAGAATTAAGAAAGAAAGGGCTGAAAGGAGCAGCATAAGAGCAAAAAAGAAGTTGGGTTGGGTGGGACACTTTTGGGCCAAACTGAAAGTTACTGATGCAGAGGCTAACAGAGGGTAAATTGTTAAGGTGGGGGAAGAGCTTGCCACTATTGAGGAGGATTCGAAAAAATTGGGTGCCAGTCAAGAAAAGAAATAAAATTCAAAGGTTTTACAATGAGAAGTTCAAACTCAAGTTTGGATTAAGTGAAGGAGATAGCTCATTCTCGAGCTAGGAAGATTCTGAAATGCTTAAGGGTTTGGTGGCTGGCCCAAAACAGCCCCCGAAGGAGATATGGGAGCCTGTTCTTGGAATTGTCGGGGTCTTAAATCTATTGACACCCTGATTATTCCTTTCCTAGAATGGATAGTCAGTAGTCATGCTATAGACTTTATGTTTTTAGCTGAAACAAAATGTTCAGTAAAGGAGCTAGAACCTATTATTTAGTCTAGGTTTTAAAAATTATAGTGTAGATGATTCTATAGACCTATCTGGAGGTCTAATTTTGTGCTGGGCTAGTACTCTAGAAGTGTCCATTTTATTTGTATCAGAAAACTATGTATGTTGCAATGTTATTGATGAGTGCAATGTAGTTTATTATGTGGTGTGTGTGTATGGTGCCCCAGTTTTTGAAGATAGGCAATCTATTTGGGATACAATTAGAGCTTTCCTTTGGTCTCACCCGGGGAAAAAAATATTACTTGGTGACTTTAACCAGGTAGAATTTGACAATCAGAAATTGGGTGGAAATCAAGTTCTAAAGGTGCCTTAAATTTTAGTAAGTGGAGAATCGAGTGTGATCAAATGGACATACCTTTTCATGGTGTACAACATACTTGGACCAATAATAGGCAAGGCGATCAATGTATCTTTGAAAGATTGGATAGAGCCTTTTGTGATAATGAATGGAGGGAAACTTTTCCAAATGTGATTTTAATTAATTACCCAATATTCATTTCGGACCATGGACCAATAATCCTCGACTGCAATCCGAGTAGAGAAAAGAAAAAGTGGCCATATAAAATTGAGGTTTGGTGCTTGGATTATGAGGAAGTCAATGAGGAGATTTTGAAAGCTTGGGATACCAGATTCACAGGGTCATGATAACTATTCCGAATTCAAAGGAAAGTTGGCGAAGTGAAAAAGAGATGTAAGGAGTGCTGCCTCAATTTCAACATGGAAAACAAAGTCCAATGGGATCAAATTAATTAAGATCTAAATGAAGCATAAGGGACGTTAGACACCGTGATGACCAGAAGTAATGAACGTAACACACGCTCTAAGATTAGAGCGGCCACTGATATGAAATTGGAGTACTGGAAGCAAAGAGCACGCTTAAAGTGGGATGAACTAGGGGACTAACCAACAAGTTACTTCTACAAAAGCATGAAAACAAGACAGAAAAAACTGAGATCCGGGCCTTAGGTAATACAGACGGAGAGTGGATCTCGAAAACAAAGGATATAAAACAGAATTTCTTAACTATTTTTCGGATCTATTTAGTATGCTAGAGCATCAATCAATCTCCCCTGAGAACATTAAAGATTGGATGGAAGAAATGCCAAGGCTGTGCGAAAGCCAAGTCGGCCACCTTCTGAGGCCCTTTTCACATGATCAAATCAAGAAGGCAATGTTGAGCATGAAGCCGCTCAAATCTCCAGGGCCGGATGGCACGCCCCCGATCCTGATACAAAAAAAGGGACATTGTTGGCAATGAAATGGGAAATGCGGTCATGAATTTTCTTGTTGGAGGACATATGCTAAAGGAAACAAATAGTACTTTCATCGTCCTGATTCCTAAAGTAGACAAACTAGACTAAATAAGTCAATTCCGTCCAATAAGTCTATGTAATACTTCCTATAAAATAATTTCTAAATGTTTGGTGAGAAGATTGCAACCACTAACGAGTTCACTGATTGGACAAAATCTAAATGCTTTTGTGCCTGGACGATCAATTCATGACAATTGCATTATTACGCACGAAATGCTTAGCTTAGCTAAGAGAAAAAAAAGGATAACAATAGGTCTATTATCCTGAACTTGGATCTCAATAAAGCCTATGATAGAATAAGCTGGAATTTTGTGAAAGAAGTTCTGAAGGCTATTGGAATGTCGGAGTTGTGGATTCACCTTATTATGGAATGTATTACTTCAGTGACCTATTCAGTGATGATTAATGGAGAACCAGCGGGATTGATCAGACCGAAGGCAGGGTTAAGGCAGGGTGACCCTCTATCTCCATATATTTTCATTCTATGTATGGAAGTACTTTCAAGGAAAATGATTAGCCAACAGAATCAAGGTCTTATAAAAGGTTTGAATATTAACACCGGAACTATCACATCTTTTCTTTGAGGACGATGCCTTATTCTTCATTAAAGGCACCTTGGATAATGTTTGAAATATAAGAAAGGTACTGGATAATTTCTGTAAGTTATCTGGTGAAATGATAAATATCCAAAAATCATATACGGTTTTCAGCAAAAATAAACCCAGGAAATTCATAAGATTGCTTAGTAAGGGATTGAAGTTGGAAAGCAAGGCTAGTTTGGGGCTATATTTGGGATGTCCAATGGATGTCAATGGGCATACTCTTAATATCTTCCAAGATCTTCCTCAAAAAGTGGTTAATACAGTGGGGTATGGAAAGATGAGTTCTACAAACTCCACATGTCGTGAAGTGAAAATACGGGAAGTAAGCGGATCAAGGCAGTGATACATGCTTTGAGTTTTATAGTAGCCAAGAAAGATGCAAGGCTTAGGCTTAGGGTCAAGTTTATGGTGAGTATAAGGTTTGAGCCACAGATAACAAAGACATCCAAATGTACGTTTTTGATATAGTTAGGAGGAGACCCAAAAAGACAATGATATGGGGATTTGCCTTGAAGAGCTGAAGTGGGAAATCTATTAATAAGATAGGATGCAGTTGTGAGAGCATGAGACCAATAAACTAAAGGAAATTGAGCATGAGATAGTAGAGCTATACCAATTTCAATGATATGCTGATGACGACGTTCAGCAAAACCATTGTGTTCTGGTGTATCGGGGGAGAGGTAAGATGACTAACACCATTAATAGTGAGGTAGTGCAAAAGAGCTTCATATTTCCTACCATTATCAGAATAAAGAGTTATGGTTTGTTTCTCAAAATAGTTTCTACAAGTGCTTAATACCAAATAAAGATAGCAGCAGTGTCAGATTTCTTTTTGAGGGGATAAAACTAAATGTATTTGGTGAAATGGTCCACAAAAATGACATAGTACTTGAACCCATCATGAGGTAAACAGGAGATGTCTGTAAATCGGTATAAATAAGTTCAAGAGGCGAAGTAGACACTAAAGTAGATTGAGAAATGGGAGTTCACGACTCTTATTACACTGACAAGCATTGCAATGGAATTACTAGAATAAAAAACCATCAATACTAAATTGAGAAACTAATTGATTGAAGATTGCAAGAGAAGGGTGGCCGAGCCTATAATGCCAACCAATAGCTTGAGATTTTGTGGTGGAGTAGGCGAGTTTGAGCGATGAAGAAGGAAGTTCATAATTCACTTGATTAGTTGGACCCCATTAAGCTGTCGACCCGTGAGACGATCCTTCATAATAAAAGAATCACAAGAAAACTCAATTAGTATATTGTTATCACGATAAAGTTGAGAAACATAAATGAGTTCACGAGTCATAATAGGAGAGCAGAGGACATTAGAAAGCATTAAAGATGTAGTAGAAGTGGGAAGAGAGGAAGAGCCTATATGCGAGATAGGAACACCCATACCATTGACAATAACTATTTCTTCTGAACCGTCATAGGGGTGATGCAAAGAGAGAGTAGCCACGTCATTAGTGACATGGTGGGAACCCATGAGTCAAGGAGCTAAGGAGATGTGGCGGAAGCGGGGGACAGTAGCGGTGTGGGCTTGCGGTTGGGATGAGTGGGCAGTAGGAGGTAGGGTGGGTCGAGCTTGAGGTTGGAACGCGGTACAACGATAGAGGGAGTGCCCAGGAGTGTGACACCACTTACACTTTCCTTGATAACCAGAAGATTTGGAGGAGTGGGGTTTCTTGGTATAATGGCCGGGTTTGGAATGGCGTGAGGTCTGGGCAGCAGTGTCGTGAGGATAGGAGGGGGGGATGAGGGGTGTGTGGTGGTGTATAGCACAGTGGCAGGGAGGGGAGTGGGAGAGGGTGTTTGGGTGTTGGTTAAAGCTACTTCACGAATCAAGAGCTTCTCATGAAGTTCATCAAATGTTATTAATGTATCACAAGCATTTACAACATCAACAATGGGGGTGAAGGCAATATCTTGGAGGCCATCAAGCACTCGTTTAATAAGGTATTCGGGCTGAACTGGTTCCCCAAGGATAGCAAGGTGTTCGGCACATATACGAATGACATTCATGTACTCCGGAATTATGCGTGAGCCTTTGTTGATGTTGCGAAAAGTATAAGAAACTTGGCATGCCCGCGGGAATGGCGAGCAAATGTATGGGCAAGGATGTCCCAGGCCTCGTGAGCCTTAGAAGCGCGAGAGACGAGACGAGGGGCACAATAGTAGGGTCCAACGTGCCAATAATGGCACCAAAGAGCAGATTATATTTTTGCGAATCCAAGATGTGTAATCCGGGTTAGGTGAAGGGGTTGTAGAGGATGCGCAAGTGGTGGAGAGTTCTGTGGGTGGTGGAGGGTGAGAGCCATCAAGAAATTTCAAAAGGCCATATATAACCGACAAGGGTAGCCTCAAGTTGAAGCTTCCATGAAAGATAGTTGGTAGAGGTAAGTTTGATGTTGTTGGTTCGAGTGACAACAACCAAGGGCTTGGTGGGTTTAACATCATTTTAAATAGTGTGGTTGGCCATGAGCAGAAGGTAGGAAGGCTCGAAAAAGAATTTAGGTGGAGGATTTTATCTGCTCTAATACCATGAAAGTTTGCAAAATCTTTTTTATAATCATTAATGGTGCTGAAGTATTTATACAACAAGAGGATAACAAATACTACGTCACCTATTCCTCACTGGAGTATGTGCTAAGAGAAAGTAGTAGAATACAAGATTGGTTACAAAGGAATTAATGTAGGCTAACAGAAACTTATGTCTATGAAACAATAATAAACATAGTAAAGTATGTACAACAATAATAAGATAAAGTTAGACTAAGTCTAATGTTTATCTCTATCAGATTTTTTTTCAACATTAACCAAGAATAATCTTACACATGCATCCATACTTATCAACTATTTGAGGGCTTTTCCACCTAGAAAACAATTTAAGCTAAATGTAAACATATATTCATAAATTTCATCCATGACAAATATTTGAGGGCTTTTCCACCCTAGAAAACAACCCAAACTTGGCTAAAAACATCATTAAACTTTTACCTTTCAAAATTATTAACATGTAAACATATATTCATAAATGTTATCCGAACAACAAGTAATTTTGCACACTCAAATCACAATAACTTATTGATATGTTCAGAATTCCTTTCCCATAACCATTTGCATGATTATTGATATGTCATATTTATGAAGTATAGCTTTTAGGTGCATTTAGGTTGCATTTTAGAGCATTTAGTTCATATATAGGTTCATTATGGCATTATATTCTTGAGTTATGTTGTTATACTTCTATTTGGTATGTTTTCAAGTTTTTGATAAATTTCAGATAATGAATACATATTTGGAGTATAATTAGCTAAACTTGAGGATTAGGAGCATTTGTAAGGAAGATACATTGCATAAGGATCGCTTGGATATGTCATAGTACGAGTTTGAGCGGGAAAAACGAAATATCATTAGAAGAAATATGAAAAAAGAGTTATATCTACTTTTCTGATCATAACTTTTGAAGTGCTTCTGATAATTGAATAACTTTGAATGGTACGTGGCACTCCCCGAGGAGACTTTTAGTCAAGGAGTTATGCGTTTCGGAAGTTCAGATTATTTCTTCTGGAATTTGTTATCGTTCGCGCGGATCACTAAATTCGCCCCAATTAATGATTTGTTCGACTTTCCTTACATTGTAACTACTTTCCTACTTTTATTAGGATACTTAGTCTTATATATATTAGATTTCACACTCTAACTCTCTCTCTCTCTCTCTTCTTTTAGTTTTAGTTTGAGTTTTTAGTTTGATTCATCTTCTTTATTCTCTCTAGCTATCATAGTTTTTCTTAGCTTGCTCTTTATTAATTCATGAACTCCATCAGTTTAATTTATTGAGATATTTTTATTTGTTTCTATTTATTATATTTAATTATGTTTTCCTTTATAGATCTAGTTTTTAATCTTTATTTGATGATAAAGTAGTTGTGTCTAGGGTTTAAGAGGATTCACGAATATATGAATGAATTAATTTATGTTGTTTCAATTATAAGTTGATTTTGCTATTTCTTATTGTTTGTTTTTGTTGCTTGTCAATTTGGTTTGGTCATACTTGATTGATAAAGTTAGTGTGGTACCCGATTTTTGACTGTCTTAATTAACGGTCTGAATTCCATTAAAGTCTCTCATTGGACTATGAGTTTTTGAAAACTTGGAAGTTGCCACCCTATTAATATTTGAATAGGGACAAATTTATTTAATAAATCATTTTAAAATCAATTTTAAGAAATATCATTTAAAACGATGATGACTTCATATGGATAAGGCTTTTTTGAAAATTGGTCTTTCATACCATGAGATAGGGTTCGGGGTTTAGGTTAAGAGATGCGAACGTCTAGAACTCGTCTCCTCTTCTGTTCTAAAGAACAGGCTCTTACTAAATGCGTTATTTTCCATTTTAAAGTAATCATGACTATTCAAAAGAAAGAAAAGCACATAGTTTGCACATATACACATCAAACATTTCTATTTAGGACCAATATATCATTTGTACATGGTAGGTTTGAGCACTGAAGTTACACTACGTACCAATCATTGCGGGATTGGAATCCACTCATTGATCAAAACCATCGTAGTTCGATCTTATGTCTCACCCGAAATGGCCAATTCCATTGGGGAAGAAAAGGGAAGGAAAATAGATTATGAATAACTCACCTTTTAAAATTAGACAAATCTATTAGGAATAATTTAATCACTCCAATTAGTGATTGAAATGAGATTAAGATAATCACCTTAATTAGTGATTAAATATGAAGGATTAAGATAACCACCTCAATTAGTGATTAAAAAAATGGAGGTTAAGATAATCACCCTAATTAGTGGCTAAACTTAAGAGAAAAGATAATCACCTTAATTAGTGATTAAGAATGAAGGTTATAAACTAATCACCCTAATTGATGATTATTCAAGGTTTATGATAATCACTCTAATTAGTGATTAAATGAGGAAAAATAATCGCCCTAATTAGCGATTATTAAGGTTTAAGATAATCACTCTAATTAGTGATTAAATAGGAAAAATAATCGCAATAATTAACGATTATTAAAGTTTAAGATAATCACTCTAATTAGTCATTAAATATGATGAAATATTAAGCTAATCACCCTAATTAGTGATTAACCAAGGTTTAAGATAATCACTCTATTAATGAGTGATTAAATGAAAAGTTTGAGTTAACAGCTCTAATTAGCGATTAATCGAGGATTGAAATAACCACCTTAATTAGTGATCACGTTTATGATTTTCAAGAGATCTTAGAAGTTTGCTTCCTAATTTGAAGGCTTTTGAGAAATTAATTATTAAGTCATTTAGAGAGAAATGATCAATTTGAGACCAAGTTTGGAGATTGTGTTTGGCTAATTGAAATTTGGCCATTTAAAGCGAGACACGTGAAACGACCTAAAATCAATTCGGAGATCATAATTACCAATCTAATTATGTCCAATTATATGATTAATCCATTTGAATATGGAGAACCCGTTTTTAAAATATAAGATGGATCATCATACAATTTAACTTAGTTAGATTTGCAATTTTTCCTCTTAATTGAGATTGGGTCATTTGATTCATATACTATGATATATTGGCCCAACATGCAATATTTGTAACATTGGTTTCTCATTTTATTCAAAAAGATTGTGGAATTATTTATGAAAATTATGCATAAACATCTCCATGTTTTTCATTAATTGAGTGATTTAATAACTATTTACAAAAAATTATAATTACAACAAAATGTACAAAATCTATGGTCTATGAAAATCTTCATTCTTGATCTTCAACATGATGTTCCTTGATCTTCAACTCCTTGAATGGGCTTTGGAATTTATGTTTATTTATAAATTTGTGAAAATTAGAGTTTAATTAACCTCTTTGATTTTGATTTTTTATGACAATTTTTATTGATTTTTATTTGCATGATAAAATGAGTCATTTTAAGAGAAACTTAAAATTTCATGACTTTTAATTAACATTTTCGTATGAAGAAAATAATTCTTTTTATGAAACTTGAGTTAATCACTTTATTTCATTTTCCAGATTGCACTTTTGTTCTTGTACTGACTTATAAAAATCATAACTTTCTTTAGAAAGCGTTAAATTGAGCATGTGATATATTTATGGATAGGTCATTGAGTTATTTATGTTGTGTCAAAATGTCACAAGCTTTTAGTGACAAGTTGAATTATGATGAATTTTATACTCAAACCGGTCAAAAAAAGACCTTTATCCAATTTGTTCTTTGAAACCTAACTTATTGAACTTATTTTTAAGTGAATTTTATTATGAACATTCTAGACACTTTGAAGAACTATACTAAAAATTTCACTTGAATTGGACACTTTTAAGACCACTTTTGGTTTATTTTCTTAACTGAAGAGAAAATCAGTGTTTTGGAATTTGGGAATTTACATGAGTGTTTTTGTAACAATTATATAAAATTGTATAAAATTCATATGAACATGATTTTTATATTTTTGAAAAGTCACTGATGTTTTCTTTAAACTTTATGTTTTTAGTGTTGTCTAAATGATTTTTATTTTGAACTCTATTGACAGAACAAGCTTAGGTGGTACTGGACAAAATCAGTTTTGCACAACAAAGTTGTATGATTTTTAATTATTTGTACAAAATTCATTTTTTAGAAATTGCAAAGCCCAGTTGCTGGAAACATCTTGCACTTCATAGAAACAATATTAAATCCTACACACTATTCTGATAATATAGACGAAAAAATGAAATAAAGTACGAAATTGAAACTGATTATAATTATAGCATCACATTTTTTTTATGGAGATGATCATGCACGACTCTTCTTTAATTTTTTTTATGAAAACATGTTTTTGGTGATGAACATCAACTTGATTAATAAAAATCACATAAACACATTGTTTCCTAAGAGTCTCTCCATTAGAGTTGACTATTCTAGGTGGGGTGATTTAAGGTTGGGAACCTATTAGGACTTCCACATACCCAAATCACTCTAAAAATTTAAAAAATGATAAGAAGAAACAAGGAGAAAGTTAGTAGGTGATTAAGAAGATATTCAGGAAAAAAAAACAAGAGCTTGAACTTTACCTTGCTAGCTCAATGATGCATTTCCTTTTGCAAATTTTCTACCTCTTTTTGTGATTTTCTTAATTTCTAAGTGAGTTTCTAAATCCATTTAATTACTTACTTAAACCCTTTATTTTGTGTTTTTCTTTTGATGAACTTCTTTACTTACTAATTACTTTCCTAACTTTTACTTTCTTTTTCTTGAATGAGATTTTTTTTAGAAGAATGAAGTAGAGAAGATGAGAGTAGTATTGAGAGAAGTTGTGAAATTAAGTTGAGTTTTTTTTCAACTTCATTACTTACTAATTATGACTTTTTCTTAGATGGAAAAATTAAGGAGGAGAAGAGTATTAGAGAGAGAAGTTGAGAAGTTGAGTTTTTTTCAACTTGGTTTTGAAATAAAAAAAGGAGGGTATTTATAGAGAAATGAGGGAAATGAACTAGGGTTTCAAAGAAGTTCAAAATCAAATTTTTAACCCAAAAAAAATCTGATTTTTCTCATCCTTAATCACCCTAATGACATCACTCTAATGACCTCACCCTAATGACATCATCAAATCTCTTTGGAAACACAAATATTCTTATTCTTTTTTGGATTTTCTCATGAATGAAGCAAAATCAGATTTTCAGAAAATATTTGATACGTGTCGTTTACCGTATTAAATTAAAAATCTATCTTAGACCTTCAAAAATATGAACAACTAGTAAAAGGGTAAAAAAGATCGATCCCACGGAGAGACTACTAAATTCCTAAACTCAAAATTTAACTAAGAAAAATACTATTCACACACACAAGCGAGATTATACAACTATTTACTTATTTACATAGATTTGGGGGGTTTAAGATGGTACGAACTACTAGATATAAGTAAAAATAAAACTAATCTACTATCTACAAGTGATGACAAGCTACCTATTAAGCACATAACTTAAAAATATTTAACCTTTTAATAGTGAATTTGGGTAAAAAACGATTAGTTCCAAACATAACATGACAGATTAATGTTAGGAATCTTGGTAGCAAAATTTCCCCTTATCCCTCTTCTCCAATCTAGCCAAGCGAAATTAACGCAACCCACTATGACTAAATTATGAGTGGCAATAGCTAACTTTAAACTAGGTCAAAGTTAACTCTTAATAATCCTACAATCGCTAGTAATTCGCAACTAGCAAAAATTCAGATTATTAGCATTAAGAACTATCGACCCAATCAATCAAAACACATAGATGTATTAATTAACTTGATCAAATTATACTCTACTTTAATCTGGAATTATGTCGCAAATTCTAATTTAAAATAGTTACTACCCGAATTACGTAATCTGTACTAGTACAAATTATGTAATTAGCATAAGAATACACAATATACTCAAAAGATAGCAATTAAGCATAAAAATGTAATCTTCATTAGCAAGAACAAGTATAACCTATCATATCAAGATTCGAACTAATAATGTAAATACCAGAATTCAAATACCCAAAAAAATACAATTGAAGAATTAAATAATCCAAGTACAAGATCATAATTTGTGAATATAAATTTCTGGATAAAACTAAAGAGATTGAAGGAGAGAGAAGAACTTATAATTAATCCCCGGAAAATCGCTGCTCGACTTTGGTTTCGACACCTCCGATGACCCGGACTCTCACTCTTCCTCGCTGCACAATAGCTGTACGTTGATGGACTGTTCTTCATCCACTTCAAACCCTAAATTTTGCCCAGAAATCTCACTCTCAAACTTCCTTTCTTTACTCCAAAAAATCTCGTCTCTAGCTTGCCTCCCTTCTCCACCGAGTAAACCAAAGTATTTGTAATAGAGTAAGATGATAGAATTTCATCCCTAGATTCACGCAATGTCTATCTATCTCTTAATGTTTTCAATTTCCCAACTGAAATAGAGAACCTAATATGATAGAATTTGAGTAAGAGTAGAAAGAGATAGACTCCTTCATGTACTGAAAAGGAGGAGGGAAATAGTTGATATTCTTAATTTTGGGTGCGATATGCTGCGCCCCCTTTGTCACTAATTCCTCTTTTCTTGTTTCTTGTTTCTTCTTTTTAATTTCTTCATTTCTTTACTTCCTACCACGTGACTTGTTGTGCTACTTTGATTGATTTGTTCACTTGGTTAGTCACCTATGACACATAGCACACTAATTAAATAGAGTTTATATAAAAAAAATATGTAACTAACACAAAATAATCTAACTTATATTAAAACTAATAAAATCATAAAATATATGACAAAGATAAACTATAAAGCTGAAATTAGAGACTAAATATATAGCATATAACACATATATCAAATTCCCCCACACTTAGCTTTTGGTTGACCTCGATCAAAACACTACTAAGATAAAAAAAAAAAAAAATACGAGGAAAGCAATAAACCTAACTCACTGTCGTAGGAATCACTATTGCACTTAGCATGTGCAACAAGCCCTTTAAACCCCTAGGCTACCCTAGTGGACAAGTAAGGTCTCGTGAGGATTTTCAGATGGCATACCCACAAAGCCTTATTAACATAGGTTTTCAAACCAATTAGCAAACATGGATAACTAAATGCAAGACCTAATATACCACCTCAATTTTCTTCGTCGGAAATAACTAAATTAGATAAGCACACTACAAGAAACTAAAACATTTTAAGTTAGTCAGAAAAACATTGAGAAAATGTTAGTGGAGATGTCATACTCTTAGTGTTTAAACAATCGAACTATTATTTTCATAATACGTCATGAACTAATTGTTATCTTCACAACTCAAAAATATCTAGCATGAATCCACACTTGTATGCGTATCAAGTTCAATAAATAGACCCTCACATGTATAAATAAAACACTCAACTCTCAAGTGTTTGGGGTTAAATAATATTCCCTCAAACCTATAGCCAAGTCGACTAAAAATGAAGTATATTTCTTTAAACTTAGCTTGACTATCGTCTCAATTCTCCACTTGGAAGTGACATAATGCATAAAGATCAAAAGGTCTTTCAAAAGGTTGTAACGTGGTTAAGGTTAAAGGGTAGGAATAATATTAAGGAATGTGGAGTTATTAAGAAGCCAAGCTAAATGGAGCAAAAATACATGACTTAAGATGTTCCAGTCACAACAAACTCCATTTATACATTAAACATCATACTCCAACTCTTTTTTTTTTCTTTTCATATTATTCCCCCTATCCTTCACAAGTAATGCAATTACAACACTTATATGGATACTTCATAGCATTTTCCCCTTTCTATGACTTTCAAACATTCATTTTCTCTGACTTTTTTTTCAATCTCATAACCCTTGTTTTCTCTCTTTTTTTTTCAATATGTCTCCACTATAACACATCCTTACAATACAAACTTAATATAATAACTCCCCTTAGCCAGGCTTGGGTATAATATGTAGGAGGCCGCAGGTTTGTAATGTATGGTTAGCAAATAAACACGGATTTTAAGGCTCAAAAGGGCTAAAGAAAGGTAAATATTATATGAAAGAAAATCTCAGAGGCTTAAAAAAAATGAAAAGAAAGCCTAAATCATTTCTTCATAGCATTTGTCACAAAAGTCTCAAAGAGTACCAAGTCAAGTTCAAGAGCCATACTTCATTGAGGAACCATCACACAAGAAAGAAAATAATGAGACTGATGCAGATGTGTCAGTCTAATAGGCTCAGAAGCTCACAAGGTTTGGTCTATCTATCTAGCCAGCTTATTTAAGAAAAGCAATTCATGATTTTTTTTGTTATTTTATTTCTTTTCAAAATCTTTATTTATCCGAATAAGGGGTTCAAAATTTGGTGTCTACAGAATGCCCCACAGTAGTCGAATTTTGGATGAAATGATGACCAATGTTTGAAAAAGACACAAAATTTTGACAGAAAATTTCTTTGAGATAACATATTCTCCAAAGAAAATAGTTACTATCAGTGATATTTTGAAAACATGATTTGCGACTTTTGTTGACTCTTTAAGTAGAATATCCCAGTTAGTTTTCTAAAATAGGAAATGCGACTTTGACGTCGTCTTAGATAGAAAATCCCAATAAATTTTCTAAAATTGACAATGCGACTTTATCGTCGTCTTAAGTAGAAAATCCATATTAATTTTCTAAAATTTGAACATGCGACTTTATTGTCGTCTTAGATAGAAAATCCCAATTAATTTTCTAAATTTTAAAAATGCGACTTTATTGTCGTCTTAAATAGAAAATCCCAATTAATTTTCTAAAATTTTAAATGCGACTTTATTGTCGTCTTAGATAGAAAATCTCGATTAATTTTCTGAATTTTTAAATTGCGACTTTAACGTCGTCTTAAAAATAGAAAATCCCAATTGATTTTCTAAAATTTTAAATGCGATTCGTCTTAGATAGAAAATTCCAATTAATTTTCTAAAATTGAAAATGTGACTTATCGTCCCTTTTTTTTAGTTTTATGAATTTGTCTTTTGTTAATGTGAGAGATTTTGACAATTAACAGGTTGACTCCATTTTTTTTTTTTTTATAGTTTTTCATGGCCTTGATGACAAACAAGTTGTCAAGTCACCATCATTCACTTTTTATGACTCCATGTGTTATCATGTCACCTTAAATTAAGACACTATCATGTCATGTCACCTAAAAGTGATGCATTGTTAAATCATGTCACCTAAAAGTGATGCATTGTTAAATCATGTCACCTAAAAGGGTTGACCAAAGGTTATTACCCTCTAGATAAACTATGGTGGAGCAAACATCATATGGCAAAAATTCGTATCTGTTATTTTCGAAATCTTTCAAAATTTTTTTTTATACGTAATGCTTATTTTCTTTACTAGAAAATGATGATCACCATATAAAATAGATTGATCAAGGTTATTATTTTGGATGATCATTAAGAAAAGGGATTGTATTAACGTTCTTGATTCATCATTGACACAGTTTTTTTAATGTTCGGCTTTAGCAAAAATTGCCATACCACAAATGCTTGGTCATTAGCCATGGTGAAGGATGCTCCTTATTATCCTATGGACAATGCTCAAACTTATAATCCATGGCATGAATCATGGATGATCGTCTTTTCAATCTATAAAAAGGGCATGGTTCTTCATTTCCAATTGCACCATTTCCACTACTCCAATCTTTTGTCTAATTTTTCTTTCACAAAGTGGTTCTTACTTATGAAGAAGCTAATGAAATGCGGATTTGGGAGAAAAAACAACTCTCGGGGGTTACAAAGAATTTGGAGCAACCAATGCAATCTTTTTCTTCTTCCCACTTCACTAAGGCTCTTATGCCTTTGCTTTCTCTTTCCATCTGTTATTACATGATTCATGCTGCTTCCCAATTTTGGGATGAAACTCGTCATGTCTTCCGCTTTGGAGGCCGGGAGATTGTGCCTCTTGTTGAAGAGGTCGAGGGTTTGCTAGGCTTATCATCCAGTTATTACACCTAGATCTCCTACAAGAATATCAACGATTTTATATCTTCCCGAAAATCTTCATGGCAACTACCTACAATATGGTGAGGTATTTCTTCTCAACTTATTGTTGACTTTTCAATTTGGCGCTTGGCAATTCTCTAATAATGCCAACTATAGGATTGCTAGAGAAAATGCTTGCATTCTTATGATTTTGGGAAGTACCCTCACTAAATGGTCTTTAAACACATGCCATGTCCGGTGTCTTTCACTTATTCCTCAAATTGTTAGTGGGGGTCGTCTTGGACCACTTAATTTGGGGGAAATGTTGCTTGGCTTAGATGAAACCAAAAGAAAACCCCAAAGTTTTGTGAAGGGATGTCCACTAGCCCTTCACTTATGGTTGTTGGAAAAATTTTCACTCATGAAACCCCACAAGAGTCTTACTTACAAAACTAATCATGTCCGGGAGAGAGGTCTTCTTCCTTCCTTCTATCAGCTTAGCAAAAATGGTGGGTGGGAAGATTTTTTTCTACATCAAGACATAAAGTGGGTCACAAACCACCTTGGCATTAGTGCAATTGTATATTGCAATTCTGGTCGTAGAGGTGTACAACTACCGGGGCTTTGCCAGGTCACTTTCTACCTTCCATGGAGGTGTCTAAGGCAAATTAATTGGAGGCAACATCACATTCCTGCCCTCCAGGTTCTTCCACCTTGTACCACTTATGAGGCTGATATGAGTGGTGTTCAGAGAATGCCTACTATATGGCAGGGAGCAAAAATTATATCAGCGCTACCTGAACCTTCTTTTCCACTGATTGATAAAGATTACCTTCAATGGCTTCTGGCAGATATTGGTCAAGACAAAGATTCAAACGGGCCTACCATGAAAAGGAGAAGGGTTTGAAAGAAATATCATGTTTATGTTTTTTTTTCTTCTCTTTTGTTTTTAAGTTCTCTTTCTCTTTTTTATTTTTAAGTTTGTAGGACATGGAGGCTTTATGTATGTATGAAATGAAGTACCCAGTTGGGATGAATATAAAGATCTGTTTGTGAGAATTATCTGCTTGTGAGAAATTCAATGTGAACACAATTCTAAGCACGTGCACACTTTTAACATTAAATATGACATGCAAATCATAATTAATTAATCATATGACACATAAAAGCATAACACATAAAACCTTAACAATCAAAAACACCCTTGCATGTTTCATCATCTTTCTTTTTCTCCTTTTTTTTCTTCTTTTTTTTCTTTTCGTTCTTTTCGTTTTTTCCTTTTTTTTCTTTTTTTCTTTTTTCTTTTCGCTTTTTTCTCCTTTTTTTGTTGTTTTTTTTGTCCTTTTTTTTCCATACATTATATGAATATCTAGAAACTCATGGCATGTTTATTAAGAATAACTAGATAGGATACAAAATCCCCAAATTGCTTGGTTACTTGACCATGACAATTACAAATACATTGATGCCTAAGCGTAATATTTCTTCAATTGATCAAGATTAGTGAAATGGGTGAATTCATTTCCATCAAAATCCATTAGCTTTACTGCTCCAGCCGTGGTGACATGCTTGACTAGGAATGGCCCAGACCAGTTAGGCTTGAATTTTCCCCGAGATCATGCAACGGAGCTCTATTTTCCTTTAAGACTAGATCACCTTCTTGAATGCCTCTATCTCGAACCTTTTTGTTAAATGCACGAGGAATTCTCCGCTAATAGAGTTGAATGTTATGCAAAGCTTGTAGTCAGCGCTCATCTGCAAATGCAAGCTGATCATAACGAGTTTTGTACCATTGGTCTTCCGAGATTTCACTATCTGCTATGATCCTGAGAGATTATATATCCACCTCAAGCGGTAGGACTGGCTCTATCCCATAAACCAAAGAATATGGGGTTGTTCCTGTTGGAGTTCTGATTGATATTCTATATCCCCAAAGGGCATATGGTAGTTTGTCATGCCATTCCCTAATCTTCTTAGTCATCTTGGCAACAATAGTCTTGATTGTCTGATTGGCTGCTCCCACCGCTCCATTTGTTTGGGCACGATAAGGTGAGGACTGATGATGCTTGATTGCATA
This sequence comes from Beta lomatogona, assembly GCA_947646795.1. NCBI lineage: Eukaryota > Viridiplantae > Streptophyta > Magnoliopsida > Caryophyllales > Amaranthaceae > Beta > Beta lomatogona. The sequence goes on from CANSNZ010000982.1 coordinate 2,913,314, forward strand.
TTTTGCGAGAGTTGTCTTCAGATGACCCTCAAATTGTGATCCATTATCAGAAATGATTTCAAAAGGTATGCTATATCGACAGATAATGTTGTTAATCACAAATTTCGAGACTTGCTTTGCCCCTAGCTTTGAAAATGATGTGGCTTCAACCCACTTCGAAAAGTAATCAATTGCTACAAGAATATACTGATGCCCATTTGAAGCCTTCGGATGAATTTATCTGATTATGTCTATGCCCCAACTCGAAAATGGCCAAGGAGAGGTCATATTATGTAGTGACATAGGTGGCATATGATTGAGGTTAGCAAATATCTAACATTGCTTGCAGGCGCGGACAAAGCTGATGCAATCACCTTCTAGAGTACTCCAAAACAAACCTACTCACAAAATTTTACGAGCCAGCATCCTTCCATTCATATGGTATCCACATTCCCCTCTATGAACTTCTTCCATGTTGGCTTGCTTTTTGCTATCATTCATGCAGAGTTGCAGAGCACCATCAAACCCTTTGTGATATAGTCTGCTGATGCGCTCAAGTTATACGATGTTCTTGTGGTACTTTAGGTGCACATTGCTAAGGGATTTGTTCGTAATTGTTAAGGTTTGCATAAAAATCATCCTTAGCGGAAGTTCGGAGTTTTGCGATATAAGTTGTGTTAATGTCATGCATTCCGAGCTTCCAAGGTAAAATGCATTTAGCGAGCATCATAAGCCACAAGCTCGCCAAGCCAAGCTCGAAGCATCGCTGTGCCAGATCATCGTCGAGCACAACCAAGATCATCGTCGAGCACAACCAAATCATCGTCGAGCACGCCCGGCAGAAGCTAGCCCATCGTCGTCAAGCATCGCGGCTCCAGCCCGCCGCGCCGGCCTAAGCACGCCCGGCGCCCGGCGGCAAAGGCCTCGCACCTCGCGAGAATGCTCGCACCTCGCGACCTGATTCTCGCACCTCGCGAGAATCCTCGCACCTCGCGACCTGCGTGGTTTGGCCCAATTCTTCGGCTCGTTGCGAAGCGGTAGCTCATCGCACGGTGCGACCGTATCGCACCTCGCGACCCCTATGGCGGTTTAAATGACGGCTAACTTTTGAGCCTTAGTATAAATACTAAACTTTGTTTTTAGACCTAGGGGGCGCGACCACAAGGGGATGGAGTTTCCAAAACTCCACTCCTCTCTTGTTGTCTTCTCTTTTAGTTTTCATTTTCTAGTTTAGTTTTCGTAGATTTCAATGATGGGATTGGCTTATGCTATGCCGATTGTAGCTTGAACCGTTCTTGAACGAGATTAATATGGAGCTTCAAGCATTATTGTGAGATCTTTCTTCTCTATTTATTTTCTTTGATTATGGTTTAATTTCTATGCTTGCTTTCAATGGTTTTTGCATGATTATGCTAGGAACGTTACTAGTTTGATTGTGTAATTAATCTAATGCTAGATTTAAGAATAGAATCGGATTGTTTTATTCTTTTATCATTTGGTAGCAAACTAGGGAGTAATTTAGATGCTGATCATCTTGGTTATTTCTTGGGGAAATTGAATAAACTGTTGAACGTTTATCGCTTGTATGACGTTAGCGAGTGTTGGTTCTCTGTGTTTATTGCTGCTATCGGATTGAACTTAGACGCAGATCGGACTAGGTTATCCTTTAGTTAGGGTTTTATAGTCACGCTGATCGTGCTATTCAACTAAGAATAAGGAGAGCACGAGATTAATTCTCGACAATAGATAATTATGGAAATAATTAGAGTGGATGTTCAAGGATCGATAATGAATTGAAGTGCATGTTAATCGGATTCAAGATCCTTCCTATAATTGATTTCTCATTTTGTTTATATGCTAGTTAGTTGTAGTTTAGTTATAATCTACTTGAAACCCCCTTTGTTATTATTATTAGGTTTCTGCCTTAGCTTAATCTAGGTTTCGAATCACGCTAAATACTAAACTCGTCCCTGTTTCCCTGTGGATACGACCCCTACTTCCATTATACTTGTTTATTGTAAAAGAGAGTAGGAGAAATTTTATCTTTGGCCGGGTGCGGTGCACGACGACGACACATCCGCGCCCGCCAAATTTTGGCGCCGTTGCCGGGGAAACGGTGTTACTTGTTTTTATTTAGAGTGATTTTTGGATGGTATTGCTTGTGCTCCTTGTTTTGGTTGGCCACTCATATAAAGAATTCCCTTTTGTTTTAGTTTCTAGTTTTCATCTTCCATTGAGCTCTATGTATTTCACTTTTGTATTTTGGACAAGAAGCATGGAACTTGTTGCTTAAACTCTCTTGGGAATGGTTGATTGACTCATACTTTATATCTTGGATTTTGTCTAGCTTTAAACATTTATATTAATGGTCATGACTTGGATTAGCTAGGAGTACTACTAGTTGATGTTTGTTGTTGCCTTAATGCTAGGTTTGGGATGTAATCAGATGTTATATGCTCAACCATGTTGTAGTAAGCTAGGTATTAACGATGCATTAAGAGTTCTTCTCAATCAATTTTGCAGGTACTTGAAGTGGAGATTGACATGGAACCACCATTGTCACACATGGAGCACAACCTAATGATTAAGCTTAAGGTATTAAGTCGAGCTCACGACTTTAAACAACGGCGCTTCTCGGGAGGCAACCGAGACCCCTTTATTTTCTTTCTTTCTCTTTATTTTTCATCAAATTTCCACCACCACAACAAATTTTCTTTCACCCACCACCCACCCACTAAAAAGATCCACAACCAATCTTCATCCACTTGGAACCAAAATCCACAAAAGAAAATCCGTTGGGAGGACTTCAATAGCTAGGAGTTGGTACACTAGAGGATTGAGATTGTTAATGTATCTTTTCGATCTCTTAAGCTAGGTGCAAATCTCACAAATGCAAAACTTTTGAGCTTGTCATTTGTTTGAGTGATTCGAGGGAGAGGTTTGTGAGTTGAGTTATGAGATTTGAGTTGGTGTTGTTAAGAAATTTGAGTTTGACGGATTGCTTTTCATGAGTTTTGAGCATTCGATCTTCGATTTACCCGATTTTCGATTTTCTCCCCATTTTGTTACTTTTCTTCTAATTGTCGACACATTGAGGACAATGTGTAGTTTAAGTAGGGGGAGGGTATTCTCATTCTCATGTATCTATGTTGTGTATATTACTTTCAATTTGAAAAAAATAAAAAAAAATGAAAATGAAAAAAAAAAATAATAAAAAAAAAAAAAAAAAAAAAAAATGTTGATGAAATGAAACCCGCTGAGTTGAAAACCCACAAGGGTGGGCGACTCGAGGCAAAAATGGGGCCCGGATAGGTTGAAAACCCGAAAGGGCAACCTATGCAAAAAAGTGGCTTATATTGAGCGGGTAAGATGGTGAGATAAAAAATGTGAGAAGCTAGGATGAAAACCGAAAGGGCTCCTAGGCAAAATGAGAGATTAAGAGAGAATTATACACTTTGAAAACTCATTTGCCGGAGATGGTGTCATAAGGTTGAAAGCGTTTTCGGGTTGGGTTAGTGAATTCATCCTTTGTTTTGTGAAGATCTATTTAAAGTTGGCTTTCACATTCTTTTGGGTTGATTGTTTGTTTTTGGGAGTAAGCATGGAGTATATTTCTTTTTGTCTTTGTTCCATGGCTTGCTTGTTTAGATTAGTTGTAGTAGTAGTAGTTTTAGATCATCTTTTGGAGGTTTGGGGAGGCGTAGTTTAGTGTGTCGTGAGTGACATTTTGATTCGTGTTGGTGTTGCTGGTTATTATTGTTGTCGCGTCTTTGTATTTTTCGGTGAGCTCGAATCTAAGTGTGGGGGAATCATCGTCCCTTACGTTTAGGTTTTTGAGCGGATGTTGTTAAGATGTGATGATGGTGATGTAGTTAATGGGGAGTGTAGGTTGGTGTCGTTAGTTTGGGTGATGATTTATTTGGTGATCCTCATTTTGAGTTTACTCGAGGTCGAGTAAAGTTCAAGTGTGGGGGTATTTGATGCGCTCAAGTTATACGATGTTCTTGTGGTATTTTAGGTGCACATTGCTAAGGGATTTGTTCGTAATTGTTAAGGTTTGCATAAAAATCATCCTTAGGGAAGTTCGGAGTTTTGCGATATAAGTTGTGTTAATGTCATGCATTCCGAGCTTCCAAGGTAAAATGCATTTGGCCGAGCATCACAGCCCAAGCTCGGCAAGCTCAGCTGCGATCATTGCATCATCGTCGAGCACACCATCATCGTCGAGCACGCCAAAGCTAGCCATCGCTCGTCAAGCATGCGCTCCCCGGCCCCGGCCGAGCACGCCCGCCCGAGGCGGCTCGCACCCGCGAGAATGCTCGCACCTCGCGCTGATTCTCGCACCTCGCGAGAATCGCACCTCACTGCTGGTTTGGCCATTCTTCTTTGCGGCGGTAGCTCATCGCACGGTGCGCCTGTCGCACCTCGCGACCCCTATGGCGGTTTAAATGACGGCTAACTTTTGAGCCTTAGTATAAATACTAAACTTTGTTTTTAGACCTGGGGGCGGGGATGGAGTTTCCAAACTCACTCTTTTGTCTTCTTTTAGTTTTATTTTCTAGTTTAGTTTTCGTAGATTTCAATGATGGGATTGGCTTATGCTATGCCGATTGTAGCTTGAACCGTTCTTGAACGAGATTAATATGGAGCTTAGCATTATTGTGAGATCTTTCTTCTTATTTATTTTCTTTGATTATGGTTTAATTTCTATGCTTTTTATGGTTTTTGCATGATTATGCTAGGAACGTTACTAGTTTGATTGTGTAATTAATCTAATGCTAGATTTAAGAATAGAATCGGATTGTTTTATTTTTATCATTTGGTAGAAACTGGGAGTAATTTAGATTGATCATCTTGGTTATTTCTTGGGGAAATTGAATAATTGAACGTTTATCGCTTGTATGACGTTAGGTGTTGGTTCTCTGTGTTTTTTGCTATCGGATTGAACTTGGGATCGGACTAGGTTATCCTTTAGTTGGTTTTATAGTCACTGATCGTTATTCAACTAAGAATAAGGAGAGCACGAGATTAATTCTCGACAATAGATAATTATGGAAATAATTAGAGTGGATGTTCAAGGATCGATAATGAATTGAAGTGCATGTTAATCGGATTCAAGATCCTTCCTATAATTGATTTCTCATTTTGTTTATATGCTAGTTAGTTGTAGTTTAGTTATAATCTACTTGAAACCCCCTTTGTTATTATTATTAGGTTTCTCCTTGCTTAATCTAGGTTTCGAATCACGCTAAATACTAAACTCGTCCCTGTTTCCCTGGATACGACCCTACTTCCATTATACTTGTTTATTGTAAAAGAGGGGAAATTTTATCTTTGGGTCGTGAACATCCATCTCGCCTTTTAGTATGAGAAAATGAGCAGCTAGCCTTCTGATGGCTATGCGTTCCTTCTTGCCACTTCCCTCTGGATATTGCATTGTTTCCAGAAAATTCTTGATATCCTTATACCAGGCATCATCATCATCTTGTTGAGCCAGTGTGGAGACAATTTGGGCTACCGTCACTGTAGGCCCCTTCTTTTCTTCAATTAAAACCGACTAGATTTTTTTACCATTTTTCCATGTTAAATTAACAGCGAGATTAGCTAAAGCATCCGTGAAACTATTTTGTTCCCGAGGAAGATGTTTGAAGCTGATATCATCGAAATAAGGGATTAACTCCTGAAGACATTCTGTGTAGAGCTGAAGTCTCTAGTCTCTAACCCTCCAAATTCTTATTTTGTTTGATATATGATGAGATTAGAATCTCCATATACAGTGAGATGTCTTCCCCTTGCTACCAAAGCGGCCTTTACTCCATATATATAGGCTTCATACTCAGTTGTATTGTTTATTGTTGGGAAATCCAACTTGACAGCAAATGGAATATGGACTCCATCAGGATCTACTAACAAAACCCCTGCTCCATTACCTCTTCTATTAGAATCTCTATCAAAATACATGCACCATTGTGGATTGTCAATGAAGCATAAGTACTAATTAGGGAATGCACATCATACTCATCTCCTGACACTGGTCCTTTTGCTAGGGCTTCAGATATGGCTCCTCCTTTAACATATTTCTGGCTGACACATTGTGTAATACTCCGTATTTTGGGAGTTATGTTCTTATAAATAAGAAAATATAAAGTAAAAGTGAAAGTATTTTATAACATAGTTTAGGTAAGACTACAGTTATAATTTAAATATACAACCTACTTTTGTACCTAATTATATTTTAATTCGGTTTTTGTTAAATAATGAATCAAAATTCGATTTGGAAACAAATCCTAATAAACTAAGGTTTCTCGTACTATAAATAAGAAAAGGAAGAAAAAAAAATTAGAAAACCTATTTTTTTTACCCAGCCGTTTTTTTACTCTCAAGATTTCTTTCTCTCTCCTCTTTCCTTCTTCTATCCTGCGTTCTTCCTTCTGCTCTACCTTTCTTTCTTTCTTTTCCCTTGCATCGGGAAACCCCCCCTCGCCGGCGTTCGGGTAGTGTCAACGTTCCCTGTTCGTAGACGCTTGCTTGGGAAGTTCGCACAAGGGCGAGGTTCGTTCATTTGTGCGTGTCGCTGCTGCCGGAGTTCGCGTGGCAGGTTCGAGTGGCTGGGTTGTTCGAGGGTGGTTGGCTCGCGTCAAGCAGTCGCGATTCTGCTCGCGTGAAGTCGTCACCCAGCCGGAGGGAAGATCGTGGCTCGTCGGTGCTCGGTCGGCGTCGGTCGTCGACGGTTTCCGGTGGTTTTTCCTATCTCTTTTCTTCTTCAAATCAATTTATCAAATCTGATTTTGTTATGTATTTTGATTAAGTTTTGTAATTATTAATAAAGCATAGAATTAGTATAACAAAATCAGAATTATAATTATGCTTTAATTGTGGAGATAACTTTATTCCTCAAATCTGATTTTATAATACTTGGGTATAATGGTTTGACTTAGTTTTGTAAACTAAGTATAGTAAAGGTTAAAGAAAAAATCAAATTCTTGATTATATTAGCAATTCTTAGGAGCATGTTTAAGTCTCAATTCTGTTTTTATTATACTTATGTATAGTGGGTTAAGTTATAATTGTAAATAAAGGTACATATTATGAACTAAAAGAAATCAGATTTATATTACACTACTAGTTCCTACTTTAATCTTATTTCTTCAATTCTGATTTTATAGTTCTTATATAAGTATCTAGTTAAGTTTGTTATTATAAACAAAGTAGTGTAAAAGTTAAGTTTAAGTTTTATTGTCATGAACAAGTATAAAATAAGTTAAAGATAATCAAATTCGCAAACTTATTACTAAGTTCTGAAAATATTAGTTTTAATAGAGTTCATGAAAAGGAAGTTTAAACAACAAGAACGTTACTTTTATTTTTCAAAACACTAAGTTTTACATAGTAGTTAAGTTGGTTTTAATTTTAATAATATCAAAGACTTAGCACTAAAATACTTTTATTATTCGATTAGGTCCCAATTTCATAAGCGGAACGTTTAAGTAAGCAGCAAAGATTCTTCGTTACAAGGTACGTACGCGTACTAGTTCAGTTGCAATTACTAGTACCATGTTAGGTTGTGAATTATTCTATTGGAACCTAGAATCATGATAGGGAACGATTGTATGATTGTGATTCTTTGAGATTGTTTGGTAGCATGATTGCGGTATGTAGCATTGTAATGCGTAATTCTATCGTATCATAAGCATGAAAGTTTTGGATTTGTATTATTTGATCTATGGTGTGACAAGGATGTTACAAGATTAAAGATTTGAGTATTGTATCTAAGAAGGAATGTTAAATGATTACGTGTTTAATGTGGTATGAATGGTCAATACTAAGAAAGGATTTTGGCATTAAACTTGTAGTTGGACTCCCTACAAGTGATGAACAATGGGGGGAGTGTGAGACTTGCTCTACACTCCTACGCAGGCCTACTGTGACGACAGTAGTGTCCTTATAAATTTTGATAACTCAAGTAGGCGGAAGGTTCCGTACGATCTTGGGGGTATGCATACTAAGGTGATGGATGTGGAACGGAACGAAACCGTATTTACATTTCATCTAATAGACCAAGTTGTCTATTAAGGATTAAGTAGCCCGTATGATTCTAGAAAGATGACGGTGCCCGTTCGATGCCAAATAAATTGTAAAAACGAAATTTAATGTTTTTGTAGTATCATGTTTAGGAATTGTTATTACTCTTCTGTTTATGTTTAGTGTATTATTAAACTGATTTTGTACGTACTCAGCATAGCTGATTGTTTGTTATTTGTGTTGTTTGTTGACCTGTGATGAACCATTGATATTTCAATGGGGAGCAGATTAGGTATGTTGGTGATGCTGCATGAGTTCGAGCATACAGGGGATACTTTTGATTGTAAACTTTTAAATTGTTTTAGTTGAACATACTAGAGATTTGTTTATGATTTATGGTTTTAAATAAAAGGGGTCAATAGTGATTCCCGAGTTGTAGTTAAGTTAGTATTTTATTTCCGCTGCAGTTTAGTTTTCATAATAAAGAGTAAGTTAGTGTTTTAAATTCAATAAGCCTTGCGTTTCACCGCGGCGGTAACACTCCCAAAGTTGATGCAACTTAGTTTAGACGTGTATGGATTTTGGGGGTATAAGACTGGGGGGAGATACTTTCACCTCGTTGGACCATGTCTTTGGCAAAGCTGCCCACCTATATACCATAAGGAAACGAGAGGAAGGGGGTAAACAAGGTAAGAAGCGAAAGGAGAATCCAAATCCTGAGGTTCAGAGATTTGAAAAGAAACACCATGGGAACCAGAACAATCAAACCTCCCAAAGAAACTTCGATAAGGGACCCAACAACGATAACAATAACCGCAACAATAACACCAACAACCGCATACCTGAGCGTGTGTACAGGTGTAAGAAGTGTCCATATAATCATCCTGGGAAGGATTGCGAGGGTAATAAGGTGGAGTGTTATGAATGTGGGAAACTGGGGCATAGAGCATACGAATGCTATTCGAAGAATAAAGTTAACCCCAATAGTCAAGAAAAAAAGAACTGTGGAGACAAGCCTATGAATGGGAATGAGAATGGTGGAAATGCATACAATGGGTCAGGGAACTCTAATTACTCCAAACCACCAACCAATGCAGATAATCAGGCACCAACTGGGAACCATGTGACCAACAACAATGATAATAAGGGCACAAGGAAGCTGTATATGATGACGGTTAGCGAAGAGGAGGCTCGTAGCGATGTTGTCACGGGTACTTACTCTATCAACTCAATTCCTGTTAAAGTCTTGTTCGATTCTGGAGCATTTTGGTCTTTTATTGCCCACACAACTATTAGAACTCTAGCACTGGTTGAGTCCGAGTCAATTCTATGCCTATAGTCATTCCGTCTGGGGATACTGTTAATTGCTCTAAGAAATTCCTTAATGTCTCACTGAAAATAGGGGAGGGCTTCTTTCCTTCCGATTTAATAGAGTTTAAGGTCTGGTTACCATCAATTGAGGATTGTTGATCAAGATATACTTAAAACTGCCTTTAGGACTAGGTATGGACACTAGAGTTTACCGTCATGCCTTTCGGGTTAACCAATACACCTGCTGTTTGCATGGACCGCATGAATATGATTTTTCGACCCTACCTCGATAAAGTCGTAGTCGTGTTCATAGACGATATATTGATATATTCAAGGAGCAAGGAAGAACATGAGGGACATTTGGGGCTTATTTTATAGACACTTAGGGAGAACTAATTGTATGCAAAGTTTTAAATATGTTATTCGATTGCATAAAGTACCCGGAGCTCTTTCAAGGGGTAGGTGAGTTACGGGGAGGTAACTTTTCTTTTAAGGGGGGGGAGAATGCGATAGAATTTCGCGCTTCCCCTAAAGTTTGCTTAAGTTTGTTATTTATGTGTATTATTGTTTATGTGACTTGCGAAAACTGGAAAACGCTTGAGAAATTTGTGGACTTAGAAGTGCAAAAGTGCGTCGTTAAGACTGGCTACCTCAAAGTTTCGGGACGAAACTTCCTTTAAGGGGGGAAGCCTGTAATACTCCGTATTTTGGGAGTTATTTTCTTATAAATAAGAAAATATAAAGTAAAAGTGAAAGTATTTTATAATATAGTTTAGGTAAGACTACAGTTATAATTTAAATATACAACCTACTTTTGTACCTAATTATATTTTAATTCGGTTTTTGTTAAATAATGAATCAAAATTCGATTTGGAAACAAATCCTAATAAACTAAGGTTTCTCGTACTATAAATAAGAAAAGGAAGAAAAAAATATATATTAGAAAACCTATTTTTTTTACCCAGCCGTTTTTTACTCTCAAGATTTCTTTCTCTCTCCTCTTTCCTTCTTCTATCCTGCGTCCTTCCTTCTGCTTTACCTTTCTTACTTTCTTTTCCCTTGCATCGGGAAACCCCCCCTCGCCGGCGTTCGGGTAGTGTCAACGTTCCCGGCTGTTCGTAGACGCTGCCGGAAGTTCGCACAAGGCTGAGGTTCGTTCGCTGTGCGTGTCGCTGCTGCCGGAGTTCGCGTGGCGGGTTCGAGTGGCTGGGTTGTTCGAGGGTGGTTGGCTCGCGTCAAGCAGTCGCGATTCTGCTCGCGTGAAGTCGTCACCCAGCCGTAGGGAAGTTCGTGGCTCGCCGGTGCTCGGTCGGCGTCGGTCGTCGACGGTTTCCGGTGCTTTTTCCTCTCTCTTTTCTTCTTCAAATCAATTTATCAAATCTGATTTTGTTACGTATTTTGATTAAGTTTTGTAATTATTAATAAATCATAGAATTAGTAAAACAAAATCAGAATTATAATTATGCTTTAATTGTGGAGATAACTTTATTCCTCAAATCTGATTTTATAATGCTTGGGTATAATGGTTTGACTTAGTTTTGTAAACTAAGTATAGTAAAGGTTAAAGAAAAAATCAAATTCTTGATTATATTAGCAGTTCTTAGGAGGATGTTTAAGTCTCAATTCTGTTTTTATTATACTTATGTATAGTGGGTTAAGTTATAATTGTAAATAAAGGTACATATTATGAACTAAAAGAAATCAGATTTATATTACACTACTAGTTCCTACTTTAATCTTATTTCTTCAATTCTGATTTTATAGTTCTTATATAAGTATCTAGTTAAGTTTGTTATTATAAACAAAGTAGTGTAAAAGTTAAGTTTAAGTTTTATTGTCATGAACAAGTATAAAATAAGTTAGAGATAATCAAATTCGCAAACTTATTACTAAATTCTGAAAATATTAGTTTTAATAGAGTTCATGAAAAGGAAGTTTAAACAACAAGAACGTTACTTTTATTTTTCAAAACACTAAGTTTTACATAGTAGTTAAGTTGGTTTTAATTTTAATAATATCAAAGACTTAGCACTAAAATACTTTTATTATTCAATTAGGTCCCAATTTCATAAGCGGAACGTTTAAGTAAGCAGCAAAGATTCTTCGTTACAAGGTACGTACGCGTACTAGTTCAGTTGCAATTACTAGTACCATGTTAGGTTGTGAATTATTCTATTGGAACCTAGAATCATGATAGGGAACGATTGTATGATTGTGATTGCTGAGATTGTTTGGTAGCATGATTGCGGTATGTAGCATTGTAATGCGTAATTCTATCGTATCATAAGCATGAAAGTTTTGAATTTGTATTCTTTGATCTATGGTGTGACAAGGATGTTACAAGATTAAAGATTTGAGTATTGTATCTAAGAAGGAATGTTAAATGATTACGTGTTTAATGTGGTATGAATGGTCAATACTAAGAAAGGATATTGGCAATAAACTTGTAGTTGGACTCCCTACAAGTGATGAACAATGGGGGGAGTGTGAGACTTGCTCTACACTCCTACGTAGGCCTACTGTGACGACAATAGTGTCCTTATAAATTTTGATAACTCAAGTAGGCGGAAGGTTCCGTACGATCTTGGGGGTATGCATACTAAGGTGATGGATGTGGAACGGAACGAAACCGTATTTACATTTCATCTAATAGACCAAGTTGTTTATTAAGGATTAGGTAGCCCGTATGATTCTAGAAAGATGACGGTGCCCGTTCGATGCCAAATAAATTGTAAAAACGAAATCTAATGTTTTTGTAGTATCATGTTTAGGAATTGTTATTACTCTTCTGTTTATGTTTAGTGTAATATTTAACTGATTTTGTACGTACTCAGCATAGCTGATTGTTTGTTATTTGTGTTGTTTGTTGACCTGTGATGAACCATTGATATTTCAATGGGGAGCAGATTAGGTATGTTGGTGATCTTTGCATGAGTTCGAGCATACAGGGGATACTTTTGATTGTAAACTTTTAAATTGTTTTGGTTGAACATACTAGAGATTTGTTTATGATTTATGGTTTTAAATAAAAGGGGTCAATAGTGATTCCCGAGTTGTAGTTAAGTTAGTATTTTATTTCCGCTGCAGTTTAGTTTTCATAATAAGAGTAAGTTAGTGTTTTAAATTCAATAAGCCTTGCGTTTCACCGCGGCGGTAACACTCCCAAAGTCGATGCAACGTAGTTTAGACGTGTATGGATTTTGGGGGTGTTACAAAACTGGTATCAGAGCCAAAGGTTCCTATTTTCAAAGACGTTTTAAAAGATTTTAAAATGGGTAGTATGGGATAAGAGCATGTAGATTACTTTTGCGTGCATTAAATCATAGGAATAATTTTATTTGTACTGCCTTTCTTGCCTTTATTTGTCTGATTATATGAAATGTGGTGTGGTTTGCTTGATTGAATTGGTGAAAGGTTCTTTGGAATCTTTGAAATGTGAATAGAGTAGGAGGATGTACAAGGATAGTGGTTAAAAGCACTAAAATTCGATAGTAAAATCTTTTAATTGCCTAAAATTTCGAATTAATATAATATTCCAAAGGTGTTTCAGAAAGGTATTGAACTAAAACTTTATTTCGAATATTTTAGGAAAGAATCATATAAATTGTCATAAATATTTTGAACTTGGGATTCTAAAATTGAAAATAATCGTTTTACCTCTTATATATGTTTATATATAATGTATATTTAAAAACCTTAAATTCACAAAACTTAGACTATTTTCCTTCTTTAAATTCGCATATGGTTTACGACATAGGTCCTAAGGAATACCTGATGAAACACCGAATAGCGGAAGATTTGGACATCTGGGCCCATAAAATGAAAGCTGCTATGGAATATATGACCTTACAGGGAGATACTAGTCTAAAGACTGAAATGGAGAAAATATATTTTATGCTGCAGTACGTCCCTAAGGAGGAACCCTACCTTTTCGTACACCGTAGATATGGGGATATGTGGTCAGAAAATGGAGGTTTTAATAGGGCCAAACACAATTACTGGAACTAATACCTTCCTACTGTAGGACATTTTATTACCGATCTAAAATACTGTGAAAATGAATGGAGAATTCGTGAAAAAAGAAGTTGGGAGCCCTCTACCTCATCACCTTTAGTTCGAGGAACCTATCATGTGGGGGAAAGCTCGGGAATTAATGTGAATTCTGAGAACCCTAGAGTTAAATCTGAGCCGCAAGAGTCCTTTAGAGCTGTAAAAAGAGCTAGGTACCAAACTTTTGAGGATGAGTTCATACCCGAGGACTACCACATAGCGTCAAACCTCAGAACTGTTATTTACATTTCCGATGATGAGGGGAATAATAGGACTTTCATCGCAGTGATTGGGGAAGATAATGCGGAACCTATACTTGACTTGGAAAATGAGGAAGAGGGAGATCCTAATGAGAATGAGCCTGCTTAGGAGGATCCGATTGAGGAAAACGAAGAAGAAGCAGAAGAAGGGCCCATAGAAGAAGAGCCCATAGAAGAAGAGCCTTTGGAGGAAGAACCTCTTGAGGAAGATGAACCTATAGAGGATGACAAATCTTTTGAGGACGAAGCTGACATGGAAGAAGCAATAGAAAATCCTAACTCAGATGACGAAGCTCACCATTATAGTCCCTAGTTTCTTTTGATTATATAATTAGGATTAGAATATTATTTTATTCGTCTATTTCAGTTTTAATAAGGCTTGCATGCCAAGAAGCAAATTAGTATTCTTTTATTCCTTTATTTATTCATATTATGTTTTCCTTGGAAACAATAAGTTTTACCCTTTTCAATAATAATACAACAGTTTTATTCTTTTATTTGATGTAACGTCTTATTTGAGATGTTTATATGGCAAGTCAATAGAGACTTAATGATTGTTAGCAATAAAAACGTGTTATATGAACGTGCCAATGAGTATTAGTTAAAGAAATAAATGACTATGTGCATATCGCTGAAACAGCCGTTGTGTCATTTTTTTTTCAGCGCAGAATGGTTCGTTAAGGCGGCACGCCTGATATCTCTCTGGATGTCGAGCAATCGATTCGTGATCTAGTGCAGATCACAGCTCACCTAGCCCAAGGTCATAACCGGGATGGGGACTTGTTTGAAAAGGTTGCCCGTAGGAACCCACCAGTACTGAATGGGAAAGGGGGACCAGAGGAACTGGAAAACTGGGTTGGGGAATTTGATAAGCTGTTCTTTACCCTCTCCTGTCCAGATGATAAGACTGTGCCCTTAGCAAGCTATTACCTTCAGCGGGATGCTCACTTTTGGTGGACCCAAGCTAAGGACAACCTCCTTAAACAACCTGACTTTGGGTGGGAAACTTTCAAGAAAGCCCTGAGGGATAAGTATTACCCTCCATACCTCAAGAAGCAGAAAGCCCAAGAGTTTATGATGCTAGAACAAGGGAACCTATCTGTTGAGGAGTATTACCGCAAATTCATTGAGTTGATGAGATTTGCTCCTGAAATTGCCCCTACTGAGGAAGCGAAGGCCTCATGTTTTGAATTAGGGATCACCCTTGACCTACAAGGGAGACTGGGGGGAGATACTTTCACCTCGTTGGACCATGTCTTTGGCAAAGCTGCCCACCTATATGCCATAAGGAAACGAGAGGAAGGGGGTAAACAAGGTGAGAAGCAAAAGGAGAATCCAAATCCTGAGGTTCAGAGATTTGAAAAGAAACACCATGGGAACCAGAACAATCAAACCTCCCGAAGAAACTTCGATAAGGGACCCAACAACGATTACAATAACCGCAACAATAACACCAACAACCGCAGACCTGAGCGTGTGTACAGGTGTAAGAAGTGTCCATATAATCATCCTTGGAAGGATTGCGAGGGTAATAAGGTGGAGTGTTATGAATGTGGGAAAATGGGGCATAGAGCGTACGAATGCTATTCGAAGAATAAGGTTAACCCCAATAGTCAAGAAAAAAGGAACTGTGGAGATAAGCCTATGAATGGGAATGAGAATGGTGGAAATGCATACAATGGGTCAGGGAACTCTAATTACTCCAAACCACCAACCAATGCAGATAATCAGGCACCAACTGGGAACCATGTGACCAACAACAATGATAATAAGGGCACAAGGAAGCTGTATATGATGACGGTTAGCGAAGAGGAGGCTCGTAGCGATGTTGTCACGGGTACTTACTCTATCAACTCAATTCCTGTTAAAGTCTTGTTCGATTCTGGAGCATTTTGGTCTTTTATTGCCGACACAACTATTAGAACTCTAGCACTGGTTGAGTCCGAGTCAATTTCTATGCCTATAGTCATTCCGTCTGGGGATACTGTTAATTGCTCTAAGAAATTCCTTAATGTCTTACTGAAAATAGGGGAGGGCTTCTTTCCTTCCGATTTAATAGAGTTTAAGGTCTGGTTACCATCAATTGAGGATTGTTGATCAAGATATACTTAAAACTGCCTTTAGGACTAGGTATGGACACTAGAGTTTACCGTCATGCCTTTCGGGTTAACCAATACACCTGCTGTTTGCATGGACCTCATGAATATGATTTTTCGACCCTACCTCGATAAATTCGTAGTCGTGTTCGTAGACGATATATTGATATATTCATGGAGCAAGGAAGAACATGAGGGACATTTGGGGCTTATTTTATAGACACTTAGGGAGAACTAATTGTATGCAAAGTTTTAAATATGTTATTCGATTGCATAAAGTACCCGGAGCTCTTTCAAGGGGTAGGTGAGTTACGGGGACGTAACTTTTCTTTTAAGGGGGGAGAATGCGATAGAATTTTGCGCTTCCCCTAAAGTTTGCTTAAGTTTGTTATTTATGTGTATTATTGTTTATGTGACTTGCGAAAACTGGAAAACGCTTGTGAAATTTGGGGACTTAGAAGTGCAAAAGTGCGTCGTTAAGACTGGCTACCTCAAACTTTCGGGACGAAACTTCCTTTAAGGGGGGAAGCCTGTAATACTCTGTATTTTGGGAGTTATGTTCTTATAAATAAGAAAATATAAAGTAAAAGTGAAAGTATTTTATAATATAGTTTAGGAAAGACTACAGTTATAATTTAAATGTACAACCTACTTTTGTACCTAATTATATTTTAATTCGGTTTTTGTTAAATAATGAATCAAAATTCGATTTGGAAACAAATCCTAATAAACTAAGGTTTCTCGTACTATAAATAAGAAAAGGAAGAAACAAAAAATATATTAGAAAACCTATTTTTTTTACCCACCGGTTTTTTTACTCTCAAGATTTCTTTCTCTCTCCTCTTTCCTTCTTTTATCCTGCGTTCATCCTTCTGCTCTACCTTTCTTTCTTTCTTTTCCCTTGCATCGGGAAAACCCCCCTCGCCGGCGTTCGGGTAGTGTCAACGTTCCCGGCTGTTCGTAGACGCTGCCGGAAGTTCGCACAAGGCTGAGGTTCGTTCGCTGTGCGTGTCGCTGCTGCCGGAGTTCGCGTGGCAGGTTCAAGTGGCTGGGTTGTTCGAGGGTGGTTGGCTCGCGTCAAGCAGTCGCGATTATGCTCGCGTGAAGTCGTCACCCAGCCGGAGGGAAGTTCGTGGCTCGCCGGTGCTCGGTCGGCGTCGGTCGTCGACGGTTTCCGGTGGTTTTTCCTCTCTCTTTTCTTCTTCAAATCAATTTATCAAATCTGATTTTGTTATGTATTTTGATTAAGTTTTGTAATTATTAATAAACCATAGAATTAGTAAAACAAAATCAGAATTATAATTATGCTTTAATTGTGGAGATAACTTTATTCCTCAAATCTGATTTTATAATACTTGGGTATAATGGTTTGACTTAGTTTTGTAAACTAAGTATAGTAAAGGTTAAAGAAAAAATCAAATTCTTGATTATATTAGCAGTTCTTAGGAGGATGTTTAAGTCTCAATTCTGTTTTTATTATACTTATGTATAGTGGGTTAAGTTATAATTGTAAATAAAGGTACATATTATGAACTAAAAGAAATCAGATTTATATTACACTACTAGTTCCTACTTTAATCTTATTTCTTCAATTCTGATTTTATAGTTCTTATATAAGTATCTAGTTAAGTTTGTTATTATAAACAAAGTAGTGTAAAAGTTAAGTTTAAGTTTTATTGTCATGAACAAGTGTAAAATAAGTTAAAGATAATCAAATTCGCAAACTTATTACTAAGTTCTGAAAATATTAGTTTTAATAGAGTTCATGAAAAGGAAGTTTAAACAACAAGAACGTTACTTTTATTTTTCAAAACACTAAGTTTTACATAGTAGTTAAGTTGGTTTTAATTTTAATAATATCAAAGACTTAGCACTAAAATACTTTTATTATTCGATTAGGTCCCAATTTCATAAGCGGAACGTTTAAGTAACCAGCAAAGATTCTTCGTTATAAGGTACGTACGCGTACTAGTTCAGTTGCAATTACTAGTACCATGTTAGGTTGTGAATTATTCTATTGGAACCTAGAATCATGATAGGGAACGATTGTATGATTGTGATTGCTGAGATTGTTTGGTAGCATGATTGCGGTATGTAGCATTGTAATGCGTAATTCTATCGTATCATAAGCATGAAAGTTTTGGATTTGTATTCTTTGATCTATGGTGTGACAAGGATGTTACAAGATTAAAGATTTGAGTATTGTATCTAAGAAGGAATGTTAAATGATTACGTGTTTAATGTGGTATGAATGGTCAATACTAAGAAAGGATTTTGGCAATAAACTTGTAGTTGGACTCCCTACAAGTGATGAACAATGGGGGGAGTGTGAGACTTGCTCTACACTCCTACGTAGGCCTACTGTGACGACAATAGTGTCCTTATAAATTTTGATAACTCAAGTAGGCGGAAGGTTCCGTACGATCTTGGGGGTATGCATACTAAGGTGATGGATGTGGAACGGAACGAAACCGTATTTACATTTCATCTAATAGACCAAGTTGTCTATTAAGGATTAAGTAGCCCGTATGATTCTAGAAAGAGGACGGTGCCCGTTCGATGCCAAATAAATTGTAAAAACGAAATTTAATGTTTTTTTAGTGTCATGTTTAGGAATTGTTATTACTCTTCTGTTTATGTTTAGTGTATTATTTAACTGATTTTGTACGTACTCAGCATAGCTGATTGTTTGTTATTTGTGTTGTTTGTTGACCTGTGATGAACCATTGATATTTCAATGGGGAGCAGATTAGGTATGTTGGTGATGCTGCATGAGTTCGAGCATATAGGGGATACTTTTGATTGTAAACTTTTAAATTGTTTTGGTTGAACATACTAGAGATTTGTTTATGATTTATGGTTTTAAATAAAAGGGGTCAATAGTGATTCCCGAGTTGTAGTTAAGTTAGTATTTTATTTCCGCTGCAGTTTAATTTTCATAATAAAGAGTAAGTTAGTGTTTTAAATTCAATAAGCCTTGCGTTTCACCGCGGCGGTAACACTCCCAAAGTCGATGCAAGGTTGTTTAGACGTGTATGGATTTTGGGGGTGTTACACATTGAATATCAAACTCAGAAAGCATAGTATGCCATCTCACCAATCTTTCACTAAGAATGGGTTTCTCAAACAGATACTTGATTGGATCAAGTCTTGAGATTAGATAGGTGGTGTGAGCTTGAAGGTGATGCCTCAACTTCTTTGTGGCATAGACCAATGAAACACATGCTTTTTCCAGTGGGGTATATCTTGTCTCATACTCCAGGAATTTCTTGCTGAGATAGTATATGGAAACTTCCTTCTTTGTTCCTTCTTGATATTGGGAAAAGAGAGCTAGCCATTTCTGTAGTAGTGAGGTACAAAATCAGGGGTTCTCCTGGCCTAGGTAGCATTAGAACAGGCGGATTTGAAAGGTATTCTTTCATGGAATCGAAAGCTTATTGACATTCCTCGTTCCACTCATGGGATGCCCCTTTTCTGAGCAGCTTAAATATAGGTTCACATCTCATAGTGAGTTGTGAGATGAACCTGCTGATATATTGAATTCTGCAGAGAAATCCTCTTACTTCTTTTTCTATTTTTAGAGGTGGTAGCTCTTGAATTGCTTTTACCTTTTTCGAGTCCACTTTAATGTCGTCTTGACAGACAATGAATCCCAACAACTTCCCCGAAGTGACACCAAACACACACTTTTGAGGATTTAGTCTTAGATTGTACTTCCTGATTCTTTCAAAGAAGGACCTTAGTGCAAGAATATGCCCCTCACGATTTCCACTTTTCACAATCATGTCATCTACATAGACCTCCACAATGTCGTGGATGAGGTCATGAAGGATAGTGGTTGCAACCCTTTAATATGTGGCTCCGGCATTCTTGAGATCAAAAGGCATAACTCGGTAACCAAAGGTGCCCCACGGAGTGATGAAAGATGTCTTTGTCATATCTTCTTGAGCCATGCGTATGTTATTATACCTCGAAAATCCATCCATGAAGGAAAACATTGCATGACCGGCCGTACTATCCACGAGGACATCGATATGGGTTAGAGGAAAGCAATCTTTTGGTGATGCAGCATTCAAATCACGAAAATCAATGCACACCCAAACTCTTCCATCCTTTTTAGGTACGGCCACTATGTTGGCGAGCCAACTCGGATGCTTTACAGCTTGGATGAATTTGGCATCAAGCTGTTTCTGGATTTTTTCTTCCACTTTCAGACTAATCTCTGGAATCATTCGGCGGAGCTTTGGCTACTTAGGCTTGCTTTCAAGATGTAACGGAATGCGATGTTCCGCAATTTTGCTATTAACACCAGGCATATCAGCATAAGATCATGCAAACACATCTACATACTCTTTTAACAATACAACAAACACAGACTATTCAGTTGGGAGAGTGATGAACCTACTTTGACTTCTTTTACAGCATTTTCTGTACCAATATTAATTACAATGGACTCTTCCATGGGTTTTATATATGTTTTAGTTGCATCAAGTTATTCATCATTATTAAATTCATTGTTAGAAATAACATCTTGCATACAAATGTATTTAGATAAAGGTTCACATTCAATTTCCTCACTATCAGAGTCTTCTGACTGGGTATGCAAGGTAGATTGGCTGGAAGATGAGCTATCAGTATAATATCCATCTGAAAGGGGTGAAAAGGTAATTTCATGAGATGGATGTGGAGGATGGTTTCCTAAAAACATTTTAAATTCTATAGGTCCGTCTTTTGCCTGACATTCAATACTTCACATGTTCAATGCTTTCGTCAAAAGGTATCATCAAAGACACCGGGTCAAAATCCCCTTCCTCAGAGGACTCGGAAGTGAAAAGTTTCTTAAGGACTCCATGTTCCAGATTATCCACCCACTCATTTTCCTTTTTCAATTTTTGTTTTTGGACAAACCAACTCTTGATTAAGTCCAGATTTCTAGCCTCATTGAAGAATATCTCCAATCCCGGTAAAATCTTCTGTTCCTTCCTACTAAGCCAAGGTTCTGGAAACTCATAGTACAGCTCAGTATGTCCTTGCAGGATGAACTGGCCGTTGAGGGTAAAAGAAGGTTATTTGATGTTGTGAGAAGTGCTGCCCAGATCAAATCCTAACCCATGTCGGTTTTGCTTGTCTACTATGGGGATTGGTTTCTTTATTCCCTTGCCATCACACCCTAATTCGGTTGCTTGAGTGTCACCCATCTTCATCATGATTTGAAATCCTTTGGACAGAGGTTGCACGACAAACCCTACATGCTCTTTGACTGCATTTGTGGATATGGCTAAGGTGTTTGTTTTCTGATGGTAATTGGTCATCCTTAGAGAAGAGACATATTTCTTCTTTTTGGACCTAAAGGTAGAGAAAAAAAAATTAATAAAAAAGAGAAGAAAGCTACATATTGTAGAATGTATTGCAGAATAAAGAAAATTTTCGAAAATGATTTCGCCATATTTTGACTGGAATGGTCCACCTTTACAAATTTTTTATTTTTTTTTTATTTTGATTCTATTGAATGATTTTACTGTCATTGGGGTTGAAAACATATTTTTTTTTTTCATTCTTCCATTCCCTGTTTTAGTATTGAACAAAGACAGAAAAAAAAGAGATTAGGGCATGTATCCCCATTGATGTGTCAATTCAGCATTCTAAAATTGCTCCTACGATGACTGGCATCTCGAGTTCTAATCACATTGCCTTAAATAAAATGGTTAATACATTTGAGTCGAACCCGAAGGCTGCCTACATATCCCCATTGCTCCAGGTGCATTTTATGGGGAATCAGACTCAGCGTAGTTCATTTTTTTTAAGGAACTAAAGTTTTTTATTTAATAAACAACTGCACTCATATTGAGCTACCTACGTACCCCACATGTTACATAGGTGGAGTGATCTCACAGTGCAAGTGTACGTGATAATGGGGATTCAAGCTGCACGTAGTTCTTTGATACTAACGAACTGAAAGATTTTTTTTGATGGTAACCCCTTACAAGACTTTTACTGAAGATTTTTTTCTTTCTATGAGATGATCAAGTAGCTTTGCGGTAGACAAGAGCTATGTTGGTGATCTGCTTGATGCGATAGCTGAGAGCGTGACATTGGTTTGTGCCGTGACCATGCAACTGATGATATTGGTAGTACTTGTAGAGATCCGATCCTACGGGACTTGCGCCTGGGCGTCTAGGAAGTGGATGTATCCGACCTTGCTCGACTAATTTGCGGAAGATATCAACTTGGGATTGAGGTTGAGGGCGCGCCAACACTTTCCTCGCGGGCAGTTCCTTATGGATTGGACTAATGATGCCTCAATCAACCAGGTTTTGAACTTTATAGTAAAGATCACGACATCGATCAGTTTCATGTCTAAATTGGCGCCAATAAGCGCAGAGTTTGCTCATGTCTGTTCTAGGAAGGGGTAAACAGTGCACATATGCCGAGGCTTGGATTATACCTTGGTTCCGAAGACGGTCATACACCATACTCAAGGTTTCATCTATCTTAGCATATACCCTTGGATTTGTGTTGGGAGTTTCAAGATCTTCCCGAGGTCGTTTTTCTTGCAATTTCAGAGCATCGATGTCAAAGCCATGTTATTCCATGTGGCTAAGGGAGATGTATTTGATAGCAACCATGTGACGATAATAGAAATCGTTCAGGTTCCGCAACAATATGAGCATGAACTCTCGATCAGTAATAGGGAAACGAAGCTGGGTGCGGATATGAGTGCATCTCGAACAAAAGTGCGAGAAAGTTTTTAAGGCGCTTTGACGCAAAATGACTAGCTTCAACTTCTTGACATCAGTCTGCTTATGCTCGAGAGCCCAATTGACGAAGGCTTGGCTAGCATTTTCCCAATTGGCTCTATCTACACAATCTAAAGGATAGTACCAGTCCAAAGCTGGTCCTTCTAAACTCTTGTCAAACATCATGGGGTAATCTTCCTCTGGTATGCCCCATGGATGCAAGGCATTCACAAACCCAACTAAGTGGACAAAAGGATCACCATTCCCGTCAAATTTTCGGAACTGTGGTAACTCACGATAATGATCCTCGTGTTGATATCCAGGAAAGAGAATCAATGATCCAGTGTTAACTTCTCGGATGGGACCTACTACATTAAAGTCCAGGTCAAAATCATCAGTCCTAGATCTCTTCTTTGAGTCATTATCATCATCTTGAGGATTGCCAACACAGGATCCCTCCGGTGCTTCAACTGACGTATCATGAGTGCCGATGCTTGGAACTCCTATATCTTCCTCGTCATCCTCACTATACTCTGATTCTGTTTCTTCAGCACTTACATCTGGTGTGGCTGCTAGGACCTCATTCATCCATGAATTTTCAAGTGTTGCTAGAATACAGTGGATAGTATAACCATCCAACCTAGTGCCCTCTACTTCGTTCAGATACAATACCGATTTTCCGGTGTTGGAGATGGTCATAATTTCCGGATCTCTAGAAATAGTCACAGCACCCTGATCAGTGAGAAGCTTTACCTTCTGATGTAGACTAGAGGCTACTGCTCCATTTTCATGCATCCATGGTCTTCCTAATAAGAGGTTGAAACATGCTTGAATGTCAATGACCATGAATTCCACCTTCCTTGCCACGGGACCACATTCAATGAGGAGGCTGATTAAACCCAGTACTTCTCTCTTGGCATTATCATATGCTTTGACCACCTGGTTAGATGGTACCAGATCTTCTTTTGAATACCCAAGTCTTGTTAGCACACGTAGAGGGAAAACGTTGATTGTGGAGCCATTGTTGATCAATACTCTAGGTATCCCCCATCCATTACAACGTATAGTGATGTGCAACGAATTATTGTGGTTGATATTATCAGGGAGATCATTGTCTGTGAACATGAGAGTTCGATCTACACCATGAATGAGCCCCACCATCTGGTCAGGTGTTATGGAAGAGCTTACAGAGGCTTCATTGAGATGCTTTAGAACAGCTGCCCTATGAAGTTGGGAATGCATTAACAATTTCTAGATGGAAACATTATTATTTACTTCTTTCATGCGCTTGATAGCATCATCTTCTTTATTACTATCCTCTGTCATTGGCTTTTTTCCCTTTTCCTTCCTTCTCAATACCTCCAAAGGATTTTCATCCTCCAAATGGGATGGTTTAAAATGGCGACCTGCTCTAGTTAAATGAGATATATCCACGTACTCCTCATCACTAAGATCATCGAGGCAGATGGGGTGCCGGTATGTATTTGGAGTGGTGGAATGTTCTCCAGTGTTTTTCTCCACAATTGTCAAGACCGAAGAGGCATCTTCATCAGCATCAGAGTCCAAAATGAAGAAGGCACCATCATAATCCAAAGTTCCACACATGTCAGAGAATGGATCCTTGTTGAGAGTGAAGCTGAGGTCTTTACAAGGCACCATCTTAACTTTTTCTTGAGTGGAATAGTCATAGACCAGACACTTTTTTTAACACCCCGAAAATTCATACACGTCTAAACTACGTTGCATCGACTTTGGGACTGTTACAGCCGCGGTGCAAGGCTTATTGAAATTAAAACGTTAACAACTCTTTAGTAAGAAAAACTACATTGCAGCGGAAATAAAATGTTTACTTTAAACTACAACTCGGGAATCACCATTGACCCCTTTTATTCAAACCATTAAATACGAATATTAATAATTCTATAAGTTCAACAAAAACATTTAAGAGTTTATAAACCAGAAAATATCCCCCTCATGCCCAAGCTAATGCAGCATCACCAGCATACCTAATCTGCTCCCCATTGAAATATCAATGGTTCATCACAGGTCAACAAACATCACAAATAACAAACAATCAGCAATGTTGAGTACGTACATAATCAGTTGAATAATACATTAAACATAAACAAAATAATAATAAATATTCCTAGACATGATACCACAAGAATATTACATTTCATTTTTTATAGTTTAATTGGCATCGAACGGGCACCGTCATCTTTCTAGAATCATACGGGCTACTTAATCCTTAATAGACAACTTGGTCTATTAGATGGAATGTAAATACGGTTTCGTTTCGTTCCACATCCATCACCTTAGTATGCATACCCCTAGATCGTACAAAACCTTCCGCCTACTTGAGTTATCAAAATTTATAAGGACACTACTATCGTCACAGTAGGCCTGCGTAGGAGTGTAGAACAAGTCCCACACTCCCCCCATTGTTCATACTTGTAGGGATTCCAACTACAAGTTATCGCCAAAGATCCTTCTTAGTGATATTCATTCATACAACAATATGCATATAATCATTTCATTTTCCTTCTTAGGTACATTGCTCAATTCTTTAGTTTAAGCAACTCTCTCGTAACATCCTTGCTACAACAATAAATCACAGGATTCCAATCCAACTCTCATTTCATGCTTGTGATACGATAGAATTACGCATACCAACAATAATGCATTCCAATTCACAAGTCATACAACAAGGAAATACATACAGATTCCCAATTGATTTCATGTTACCAAACAATTTCATCAACCATAATCAATAACAGTTCCCTATCATGATTCTAGGTTCCAATATAACAATCATAACCTAAACATGATACTAATATCTCGAACTGAACTAGTACGCGTATGTACCTTGTAACGGAGAATCTTCGCTGACTACTTAAACGTTCCGCTTATGAAATTGGGACCAAATCAAATAATAAAAATATTTCAGTGCTAAGTCCTTGATATTAATAAAAATCAGCTTATCCAATTATGTAAAATATGATGTTTTGAAAGTAAACGTTCTTGTTGTTTAAACTTTCTTTTCATAAACTTTATTAAAACTAACATATTTAGGACTTAATAATATGCTTGAATCTGATTTTCCTCTAACTTATATTATACTTGTTCATGACAATAAAACTTAAACCACTATATATATGTATAAAATCAGAATTAGGAATTAATGTCATCATAAGAACTACTAATACACTTGTAAATCTAATCCTTGGCGTAGGTTAATTAAAATCCAAATCTTGACTTTTCTTGTATATTAATAGTTCCAACACAGAGAAATTGATTCTTTGTTCATAATAAACGAATATTTAGACAAGGAAAAGTAGAACTTATAAAATCAGAATTAAGAACTAAATCGAAGGGAAAGAAAAATAAAGAGAAATTTTTTTTTTTTTTGTTACCAGAATGCTTGTTGTCTCAGGCGACAACCCACAACCGCCACAACCAGCGGTGAACGCGACCACCACCAGCGGCTGAACAACACCGGTGAGCCACGTACGATGCACGACAGAGTTCGACTCACAGTATCTCCCGCGACTGACGTGCAGCACCAGCGAGCCACGCTCGACGCACACCCACGCCTTCTGTCCCGCACGAACCACCGGCGACTTCTGCCACTACACGAACCAACGGCGAAGGAAGCTTTTCAGATGTAGGGGGAGCAGGGAGAAAAGTTGTGCAGGAGGAAGAAGGGAAAAAAGGAACGCTTGAGGGAGAATAAGAGAGGAGAGAGAAAAATTCTATTGGGTAAAACGGCTGAAGCAAGTAGTGATTAGGGTTTTTATTTCTTCTTTAGTTATAGCATGAGAAACCTAGGTTAAATAGGATTTGTTTTCAAATCAAATTCCGATTTCCTATTTTATTTATTGGGAAAGTAAAACAAAATCGAATTAATATATAATTAGGTACAAAAAGTAGGTTGTGTATTTAAATTATAACTGTAGGTTTACTCAAACTATACGTTTCTGTAAATAGTATTAAAATACTTTCAACTGTATTCTTTATATTTTCTTATTTATAAAAAATAACTCTAAAAAATAAGGAGTATTACAGGATTCCCCCCTTAAAGGAAGTTTCGTCCCGAAACTTTGAGGTAGCCAGTCTTAACGACGATCTTTTTGCACTTCTAAGTCCCAATATTTCACGAGCGTTTTATAGTTTTCGCAAGTCACATAAGCGATAAATGCACATAAATAACAGACTAAACAGGCTTTAGCAAACTTTAGGGTGGAAGTGCGAAATTCTATCGCATTCTCCCCCCCTTAAAAGAAAGTTTACATCCCCGTAACTCACCTACCTCTTGAAAAAGCTCAGGGTACTTCAGACGCATCGCATCTTCTGCTTCCCATGTGGCTTCTACAATATTCTGATTTCTCCACAACACCTTCACAATTTTGACGTCCTTATTTCTCGTACTACGCACCTTGTGGTCTAGGATCTTGATGGGTTTCTCCTCATAGGACAAGGTTTCGTCTAACTCGACGGTTTTAGGTTCTAGGACATGCGACTCGTCAGGTACGTATTTTCGGAGCTGGGATAGGTGAAACACGTTGTGGACCCTTTCTAACTCGTTTGGCAATTCTAAGCGATAAGCCACTTTGCCTACTCGCGCCAAAATCTCATATGGTCCAATGAACTTGGGACTTAGTTTTCCTTTCTTCCCAAATCGCATCACTCCTTTCATTGGGAAAACCTTAAGCAGAACTTTTTCACCAACTTCATAATTATCTTCCCTTCGCTTTTGATCTGCATAGGACTTATGGCTGTCCTGTGCAGCCCTAATCTTCTCTTGAATGACTCGCACTTGATCAATAGTCTCTTGAATCATTTCAAGACCTAACACCACAGTCTCACTAATATCGTTCCAGCACAAAGGACGACGACACTTTCTCCCATACAACGCCTCAAATGGAGCCATTTTGATACTAACATGATAACTGTTGTTGTATGAGAACTCTATGAGGTCCAAATGGTCTTCCCCTGATCCCTGACATTCTAAGGCACAAGCTCTTAACATGTCTTCCAGGGTTTGGATGGTTCTTTCCGTTTGACTGTCTGTAGCTGGGTGAAAGGTTGTACTCGTCATCAACTCACTACCAAATGCTTCCTGGACCTTTTTCCAGAAATTCGAAAGGAATTGCAAATCCTTATCAGACACTATACTCGTGGGTATTCCATGCAGTCGAATGACATGTTTAACATATGATTTGGCTAGAGCTTCCATACTCCACATGTCTTTCATGGGTATGAACCTTGCAGTCTTAGTCAACCTGTCAACTATCACCCATATTGTGTTATTGCCTCCCTGACTCCTAGGTAAGGCTACGACAAAGTCCATGGATATCGAATTCCACTTCCATGTTGGAATGTCTAGAGGTTGGATTTTTCCTTGAGGTCTCTTGTGTGCACTCTGAACCTTCTGACACGTCAGGCATTTGGAAACAAACTCGGCTACTGCCCTCTTCATTCCAGGCCACCAAAACATCTTTTTGAGGTCCTTATATAACTTATAACTTATCCCCCCTGGGTGGACGGAATAGCTCGTATTATGACCTTCACTCATTATCTTTTGCTTCAACTTCTCACATTTTTGCGGTACACACCACCGACCCTTGTAGCGTATACTCCCATCCTCATAGATTTCAAACCCTTATGCTTTTCCCTCCTTATGTTTTGCTTTGACTCGCTCAAGTTTCACATCCTCAGGCTGACCCTCTCTTATTTCATCTAGGAAGTTGGGCTGGATGGTTAGGGCACTCAATAACTTTTCCACTTCCCCTTCATGAACCACTTCAATCTGGAGTTTAGAAAATTCTTCACAAAGTTTGTCGGCAACTACCAAGGTGTTCAGGCTATGGCTAGACTTATGACTCAATGCATCAGCAACGACGTTTGCTTTACCCTCATGGTATTGAATGTCTAAGTCATAGTCCTTAATGAGCTCTAACCACCTGCACTGTCGCATATTAAGGTCTTTCTGGGTGAAGATGTATTTGAGACTTTTGTGATCGGTAAAAATTCGACAAGTCACCCCGTAGAGGTAATGTCTCCAGATTCTTAAGGCAAAGACAATTGCAGCCAACTCTAGGTCATGTGTTGGGTAATTAACCTTATATGGTTTCAGTTGACGGGACGCATAAGCTATAACTTTCCCATTTTGCATAAGAACACAACCCGACCCATTCTTTGACGCATCACTATAGACATCATACCCCTCATCCCCGTTAGGCAAGGCTAGCACAGGTGCTGAGGTTAGTCTCTCTTTGAGTGTTTGAAAGGCTTTCTCACTATCTTTAGTCCAGTTAAACTTGCAATCTTTCTTCATTAAGTTAGTCATGGGTTTTGCTATCTTCGAAAAGTCTTTAACAAACCTCCTATAATAACTGGCTAAACCCAAGAAACTCCTTATATCTGTGACATTCTTTGGTGTAGGCCATTCACTCACAGCTTTTATCTTTGCAGGATCTACAGACACACCCTCCTTAGAGACAAAATCACCCAAAAATGACACCTTTTCTAACCAAAATTCACACTTAGAAAACTTTGCATACAGTTGGTTCTCCCTAAGTGTATGTAAAATAAGCCTCAAATGTCCCTCATGTTCCTACTTGCTCCTTGAATAGATCAATATATCGTCTATGAACACGACTACGAATTTATCGAGGTAGGGTCGAAAAATCCTATTCATGAGGTCCATGAAAACAGCAAGTGCATTGGTTAACCCAAAAGGCATGACGGTAAACTCATAGTGTCCATACGTAGTCTTGAAGGCAGTTTTAGGTATATCTTGGTCAACAATCCTCAACTGATGGTAGCCAGACCTTAAGTCTATTTTAGAGAACATCCCTGCACCCTGAAGTTGGTCAAACAAGTCATCTATCCTAGGTAATGGATATTTGTTTTTCACAGTGACATTGTTCAACTCACAGTAATCTATACACAACCTCAAACTACCATCCTTCTTCTTGACAAATAAGACAGGGGCTCCCCATGGTGACATACTAGGTCTAATGTACCCCTTCTCTAGTAGTTCTCCAACTGGTTTTTCAACTCATTCATTTCTGTTGGAGCCATTCGATATGGGACTTTTGAGATAGGTCCAGTTCCAGGTACTAAGTCAACAGTGAACTCGACATCTCTCCTTGGCGGCATACCAGGAATTTCTTCAGGAAAAACATCCTGAAATTCTCTTACTATAGGCACATCCTCAGGTTTCAATCGATCATCCTCAACCTTTCTCACGAAACACATAAATAGAGGCCATCCTTTGTCTATATAACACTTAAGTTGCAAGGCGTTGATTACTTTAATCCCAGGTTCTCTAGGTATTCTCCTATATGACACCCTTTTTCCCGAAGGATCTCTCAGTTCCACTTTCTGGGCATCACAGTCTATCTTAGCCATGTATTTCCCAAGCCAATCCATCTCCAAAATGACGTATAGGTTCGATAAGTTAAACTCTATTAGATCGGAAGGAAAGAAGCCTTCCCCGATTTTCAATGAGACATTAAGGAATTTCTTAGAGCAATTAACAGTATCCCCAGATGGAATAACTATAGGCATTGAAATTGACTCGGACTCAACCAGTGCTAGAGTTCTAACAGTTGTATGGGCAATAAAAGACAAAGATGCTCCAGAATTGAATAATACTTTAACAGGAATTGAGTTAATAACCAGTGACAACATCTCTACGAGCTTCTTCTTCGCTAGCCATCATCATATACAACTTCCCTTTGCCCTTATTAGCATTGTTGTTGGTCACATGGTTCCCAGATGGTGCCTGATTATTTACATTAGTTGGTGGTTTGGAGTAATTGGAGTTCCCTGACCCATTGTATGCATTTCCACCATTTCCATTCCCATTCCTAGGCTTGTTTCCATAGTTCCCTTTCTTCTGACCGTTGGGGTTAACCTTATTCTTTGAGTAGAACTCATACGCTATATACCCCATTTTCCCACATTCACGACACTCCACCTTGTTACCCTCGCAATCTCTCCCATGATGGTTGTTTAGGCACTTCTTACACCTGTACACACGCTCAGTTATGCGGTTGTTGGTGTTATTGTTGCGGTTATTGTTATTGTGGTGAGTGTTGTTGTTGTTGGGTCCCTTTCCAAAGTTTCTTTGGGAGGTTTGATTAATCTGGTTCCAATGGTGTTTCTTCTCAAATCTCTGAACCTTGGGGTTTGGATTCTTCTTTCGCTTCTCACCTTGTTTACCTCCTTCCTCTCGTTTCCTTATTGCATATAAGTGGGCAGCTTTGCCAAAAACATGGTCCAATGAGGTGAAAGTATCTCCCCCCAGTCTCCCTTGCAGGTCAAGGGTGAGCCCTAATTCAAAGCGTGAGGCCTTAGCTTCCTCAGTAGGGGCAATTTCAGAAGCAAACCTCATCAGCTCAATGAATTTGCGGTAATATTCCTCAACAGTCAGGTTCCCTTGCTCTAGCATCATAAACTCTTGGGTTTTCTGCTTTTTGAGGTATGGTGGGTAATACTTATCCCTAAGGGCTTTCTTAAAAGTTTCCCACCCAAATTCAGGCTGTTTTAAGAGGTTGTCCTTAGCTTGAGTCCACCAAAAGTGGGCATCCCCCTGTAGGTAATAGCTTGCTAAGGGCACAGTCTTGTCATCTGGACAGGTGAGGGTAAGGAAAAGCTTATCAAACTCCCCAACCCAGTTTTCCAGTTCTTCTGGCCCCCCCTTTTCCATTCAGTACTGGTGGGTTCCTACGGGCAACCTTTTAAGACAAATCCCCATCCCGGTTATGTCCTTGGGCTACGATAGTTGTGATCTGCACTAGATCGCGAATCGATTGTTCGACATTCAGAGAGGGATCAGGCGTACCGCCCTGACGAACCATTCTGCGCTGAAAAATGACACAACGGCTGTTTCAGCGACATGCACATAGTCGTTTATTTATTTAACTACTAGACATTGGCACGTTAATATAACACGTTTTTATTGCGTACAATAATTAAGTCTCTATTGACTTGCAATATAAACATCTCAAATAAGACGTTACATCGAATAATAAAAGAAATAAAATATTGTATTATTATTGAAAAGGGGAAATTTTATTATTTCCAAGGAAAACATAATATGAATAAAATGAAGGAATCATAAATTCTAATTTGCTACTTGGCATGCAAGCCTTATTAAAACTGAAATAAACGAATGAAATAATATTTTAATCCTAATTATATTTTCAAAAGAAACTAGGGACTATAATGGTGAGCTTCGTCATCTAAGTTAGGATTTTCTATTCCTTCTTCCATATCAGCTTCCTCCTTAGAAGGCTCGTCATCCTCTATAGGTTCATCTTCCTCCAGAGGTTCTTCCTCCAAAGGTTCTTCTTCTACGGGCTCTTCTTCTTCTTCTTCTTCTTGGTCATTTTCCTTAATCGGATCCCCTTCAGCAGGCTCATTTTCATTTGGATCTCCCTCTACCTCATTTTCTAAGTCAAGCATAGGTGCAACATGATCTTCCTTAATCACTATGATGAACGTCCTATTATTCCCTTCATCATCGGAAATGTAGGTAACAGTTCTAAGGTTTGATGCTATATGGTAGTCCTCGGGTATGAACTTATCCTCAATAGTTTGGTATCTAGCTCTTTTTGTAGCTCTACGTGACGTTTGTGACTCAGTTTTAACTCTAGAGTTCTCAGAATTCACATCTACAACCTTAGTTCCCGAGCTTTCCCCCGCATGATAGGTTCCTCTAACTAGAGGTGATGAGGTAAAGGGCTCCCAACTTCTTTTCTCACGAATTCTCCATTCATTTTCACAGTATTTAAGATCAGTATTGAAATGCCCTACAGTAGGAAGGTATTGGCTCCAAGTGTGTTTGGTTGCATTAAAAGCTCCATTTTCTGACCATATATCCCCAAATCTATGGTGTATGAAAAGGTAGGATTCCTCCTTAGGGACGTACTGCAGCATAAAGTATATTTTCTCCATTTCAGTCCTTAGTCTAGTATCTCCCTGTAAGGTCCTATATTCCATAGCAACTTTCATCTTATAGGCCCAGATGTCCCAACCTTCCGCTATTCGGTGCTTCATCAGGTATTCTTTAGGAACAATGTCGTAAACCATCTGCGAAAATAAAGAAAGAAAATAGTCTATGTTTTTGTGAATTTAAGGTTTTTAAGTATACATTATATATAAACATATATAAGAGGTAAAACAATTATTTTCAATTTTAGAACTCCTTAAAGAGGTTTAAAATATTTACAACAATTAGATGGTTCTTTCCTAAAATATTCGAAATAAGATTTTAGTTCAATACCTTTTTGAAACATCCTTGGAATATTATACTAATTCGAAATTAACTTAGTGTTCCTAACCACTATCTATGTACCTATCCTTGTACATCCTCCTAATTTATTCATACTTCGAATATTTCAAAGAACCTTTCACAAATTAACTAAAGCAACCACACAACATTTCATATAATCAGAACATCTGATTCATTCCACAGTATTTACATACTTCCTATAAACATATCAGACAAGTAAGGCAAGAAAGGCATTACAAATAAAATCATTCCAATGATTTAATGCACGCAAAAGTAATCTATATGCTCTTATCCCATACTACCCATTTTAAAAATCTTTTGAAATATCCTAGAAAATAGGAACTTTTGGCTCTGATACCAGTTTTGTAACACCCCCAAAATCCATACACGTTTATACTACGTTGCATCGACTTTGGGATTGTTACCGCCGCGGTGAAACGCAAGGCTTATTGAAATTAAAACGTTAACAACTCCTTATTAAGAAAAACTACATTGCAACGGAGATAAAATGTTTACTTTAAACTACAACTCGGGAATCACCATTGACCCCTTTTATTCAAACCATTAACTACGAATATTAATAATTCTATAAGTTC
The DNA here is from genome assembly GCA_947646795.1 of Beta lomatogona. NCBI lineage: Eukaryota > Viridiplantae > Streptophyta > Magnoliopsida > Caryophyllales > Amaranthaceae > Beta > Beta lomatogona. Next base: position 2,946,671 of record CANSNZ010000982.1, read on the forward strand.
AACAAAAACATTTAAGAGTTTATAAACCAGAAAATATCCCCCTTATGCCCAAACTAATGCAGCATCACCAGCATACCTAATATGCTCCCCATTGAAATATCAATGGTTCATCACAGGTCAACAAACATCACATATAACAAACAATCAGCAATGCTGAGTACGTACATAATCAGTTAAATAATACATTAAACATAAACAAAATAATAATAAATATTCCTAGACATGATACCACAAGAATATTACATTTAATTTTTTATAGTTTAATTGGCATCGAACGGGCACCGTCATCTTTCTAGAATCATACGGGCTACTTAATCCTTAATAGACAACTTGGTCTATTAGATGGAATGTAAATACGGTTTTGTTCCGTTCCACATCCATCACCTTAGTATGCATACCCCCAAGATCGTACAAAACCTTCCGCCTACTTGAGTTATCAAAATTTATAAGGACACTACTATCGTCACAGTTGGCCTGCGTAGGAGTGTAGAACAAGTCCCACACTCCCCCCATTGTTCATACTTGTAGGGATTCCAACTACAAGTTTATCGCCAAAGATCCTTCTTAGTGATATTCATTCATACAACATTATGCATATAATCATTTAATTGTCCTTCTTAGGTACATTGCTCAATTCTTTAGTTTAAGCAACTTCTCGTAACATCCTTGCTACAACAATAAATCACAGGATTCCAATCCAACTCTCATTTCATGCTTGTGATACGATAGAATTACGCATACCAACAATAATGCATTCCAATTCACAAGTCATACAACAAGGAAATACATACGATTTCCAATTGATTTCATGTTACCAAACAATCTCATCAACCATAATCAACAACAGTTCCCTATCATGATTCTAGGTTCCAATATAACAATCATAACCTAAACATGATACTAATATCTCGAACTGAACTAGTACGTGTATGTACCTTGTAATGGAGAATCTTCGCTGACTACTTAAACGTTCCGCTTATGAAATTGGGACCAAATCGAATAATAAAAATATTTCAGTGCTAAGTCCTTGATATTAATAAAAATCAGCTTATCCAATTATGTAAAATATGATGTTTTGAAAGTAAACGTTCTTGTTGTTTAAACTTTCTTTTCATAAACTTTATTGAAACTAACATATTTAGGACTTAATAATATGCTTGAATCTGATTTTCCTCTAACCTATATTATACTTGTTTATTCATGACAATAAAACTTAAACCACTATATATAAGTATAAAATCAGAATTAGGAATTAATGTCATCATAAGAATTACTAATACACTTGTAAATCTAATCCTTAGCGTAGGTTAATTAAAATCCAAATCTTGACTTTACTTGTATATTAATTGTTCCAACACAGAGAAACTGATTCTTTGTTCATAATAAATGAAAATTTAGACAAGGATAAGTAGAACTTTCAAAATCAGAATTAAGAACTAAATCGAAGGGAAAGAAAAATAAAGAGAAATTCTTTTTTTCTTTTTTTTGTTACCAGAATGCTTGTTGTCTCAAGCGACAACCCACATCCGCCACAGCCAGCGGTAAACGCAACCACCACCCGCGGCTGAACAACACCGGCGAGCCACGTACGACGCACGATAGAGTTCGACTCACAGTATCTCCCGCGACTAACGTGCAGCACCAGCGAGCCACGCTCGACGCCGACTGACGTGCAGCACCAGCGAGCCACGCTCGACGCACACCCACGCCTTCTGTCCCGTACGAACCACCAGCGACTTCTGCCACCACGCGAACCACCGGCGAAGGAAGCTTTTCAGATGCAGGGGGAGCAGGGAGAAAAGTTGTGCAGGAGGAAGAAGGGAAAGAAAACAACACTGGAGGGAGAATAAGAGAGGAGAGAGAAAAATTCTCTTGGGGTAAAACGGCTGAAGCAAGTAGTGACTAGGTTTTTTATTTCTTTTTTTTAATTCTTTATTTATAGCATGAGAAACCTAGGTTTAATTGGATTTGTTTCCAAATCAAATTCCGATTTCCTATTTTATTTATTTGGAAAATAAAATAAAACCGAATTAATATATAATTCGGTGCAAAAAGTAGGTTGTATATTTAAATTATAACTGTAGGTTTACTCAAAGTATAAGTTTCTGTAATTAGTATTAAAATACTTTCGACTGTTTCTTTATATTTTCTTATTTATAAAAAATAACTCCCAAAAATAAGGAGTATTACACTTGTAACCTGCGGCTATTGGCATTTCCTACATATGAGGAACTATCTTGCGGATTAACTGGATTGGATCGCATCCGTCTGACACATAAGAGATTGCATGAATCGCAAATGAGGGTTTATGATTAGGAAGGGGTTTTTTTTGTGATGTTGGGTTTAGAGTCGTTTGGTTTATTAGAAGTGGATCCCAAAGAGAGCTTTCCATCATCCATAAGGTTTTGAATTTGATGCTTTAGAGCCGTGCAGTTTTCAGTATTATGCCCCGGACTTTGGTGATATTTATAGTTTTGGTTTGGGTCATAACTAGTGTAAGGATTTTTAGGAGGCAGACGTGGATTCAAGGGTTGAATGAGATTGGCCTTTTTTAGCTTGGAGAGAGCTTGGGAATAAGTCATGCTCAAAGGAGTAAAATTCCTTTGTGGTCGTAACTGGAATGTAGACGATGCGCCAATAGCGTGGATCACATTAGTTGTCTTAGGAGCTGCTGAATCATTGTTTGCGGCTCTTTTGTTATTTCCAAACTTTGCATTATAAGTGGCGTTGCCAGTAGGTTCATCTTTCTTGATGTCTCCCCTTTTTCACAGCGTCGTCAACTAGAGTTCCCCGTAGCAATCAAAGCTTTGAAGGTTGGGAAATATAATGTCATATGCTTCTGATAGATAGGAAGAAGGTTCTTCACAACCATTTGCAGCTGTTCCTCCTCATTAGGCGGTTTAGACCTACTCATCATTTTAGAGGCCTTGTTTCTCCACCGAGTGATGAATGAAGAAAATGTCTCATTAAGGTTTTGAGAAGTGGTCTCCAAATCCCTTCTAGTAACATCAATTCCTTCATTATACATGTACTGGTTTGAGAACTCTCTGACTATATCAACCCAAGTGGATTTCTTTGTGTTTTCAAGGTTGAGGAACCAATGCGCTGCAGCACCATCTAAATAATGTTGAAAGTGTTGGGCCATTAAGGATTCGTCCACTCCCCAGGGACTCATTGCCCCTACATACATTTTCAGGAAATTGGTGCGGCTACCAGTCCCATCAAACTTAGTCAGATTATGCATCTTGAAACCATGGGGTAATCGTGCCTTCGGGAAAAGAGTTAACCCATGAATGTCCATCCATGGTTCAGCCTTAGTCATGCCTTTTAGGACTTCTTTGAGCTTGACTACTTCTTCCTCGAGCTTAGTGGGAATTTCTCTCTCATTGTTCAGAGGCTCAAGGTGAAAAGGTGAAGCTATTCCGAATCCGGAGGAGGAGGCATCTGGGCGCTTTGGTGCATTATGCCCAACACAGTTTGTTCAGTATTATCCTGTCGGTCAAGCATGGCCTGGACAAGTCCTCGGAGCTCAGTTATTGGATCAGGTGGAGGGGTAGAGTTTTGTTGGTGCTCGTTGTTCGGAATTTCATACATGTTGCTGAGACGTGTAGCAGAGAATATAGCTGGTGTAGACAAGGATGACAATATCACTGACAGAGAACGTTCACTATGGTCAGAACTTCGGCGAATTAGCCTAGATCCTGAGCGGACCCAGGCAGAGCTCTTGTGAAATGAAATGAAAAGTTAGCACAAAAGTTTGTCCAGACTTTATTTCGTCTTTTCTTTTTTTTTTTTTTTTTTGTAGGGAATGAAAGAAATGATATCTTTGAAAAAAATTTATTTTACCCCAATTTCAGTTATCATTTATTAAAAAGTGCGAAACCTTGACTCTATCATTTGTTTTGGATTTTTCACTATATTTCTTTGACTTGTTATTCTCTCTTTTTTTTGAGATTTGGACCTTTTATTTACATTTTAAACTTCCACTCTTTAACTCAATTTTTTTTTTGGGGATAATACACAAACATTTTTCAAAATCAATTTGATGATATCCTTCCATTTCATGCTGCTACAGAAATAAGAGAAAAGAGGTATAGCGAGGCCTGTGTCCTCATTTTGGGCAAATTATAATTCCCCATATATCATTCTTCTTTGTGGTGATCTGCATGTATTGATTGCTTCTAATTGCTGAAATCAAAAAAGAAAATATCAAATGCAAAAGGGGCTGCACCCGAAGGTTGCCTACGTATATCCATGAGTGGATTTGGATTTGGGGAAGAAATTTTTTTTGTGATGATTTTTTATGAATGGAGAATCAGGCCCAACGTAGTTCTGATATATTAAAAATGAAATTCAACATAATTTTTTTTTTTTTTTTTTTTTGCAGTTGCACTCAATAAATGAGTTGCCTACGTACCGCTTTTAGTACATTACATAGTAGAGAAACTAAGATAGATGCATTACAACGTTAGATTATATTTTTTTATTTTTCTTTTAGGGGATCAAGCCGCACGTAGCTCTACCTACAAAATACAATATAAAAACAATTAAATGATTCAGGTACTTCTCAAATTTTTTCAGATTTCAGTTTGCCAGGCGCCATGCCATGTATTCACCTGTCTGAATACGTTTGTTCCCCCTCTTAGGATTAGACTGATGTGAAGTACTCGGGTTCTTTTCAACCTTTTTTCGAGTTCAGTTTGCTAGGCGTCAGGCCATGTATTCTCCTGTTTGAATATGTCTGTTCCACCTCTTAGGATTAGACTAATTTGAAGTACTTGAAATGTACACACTAACAATGTTAGTCAATGACTGATGAATTTTTCTTTATATGTGTTTTTATCAGGAAATGGAAGAATTTTTTTCCTTTTTTTTCGAAAATGATTATCCCTTTTGATTTTATCTTTTTTTTTTTTTTTTAGACTAGACTTCTCATTTTTTTGAACCACGTCTTAATTACATTCTAATTCCTAAACATGACACGTTTTGAACTCATGATTACGACTCTTTCCATTTTTTTTTTGGGATCATATTTTCAAAACATGACTTTTTTTTCTTTTTTCTTAAAAATCAATTTTGTTTTTGAAAAATGAATTATGAAGTAAATGTGAGTTTTTTTTAAAAAAATGGGTGAGCACACATTTTTTTTACATGACACTTGTGATAAATAAACAAGAATACTCTTAATATTTCAATAATCATTTCAGCAACAATTCAGCTACACTTAAAGATTACTGAAATATTGACCGACTGAAAATGGACTGAGGAATTTTTGAAAGTTTTTTTTTCACATTATTCAATAAGTGAAATAAATAAAGGACATTTGTGCATTGATCCTTGTGTCCTAGAAGTCAACTAAAGGTGATTCATTTAAGGAGAGATTATGTTAAAGTGGCCTCGAGTCACTTCCATTGTGTCCATCGAGGGTGGAAGCTCCTGACAGAGCCAGTCGCAATAGCTTGCGGATGCAGGTTTTATGCCCTTAATTCATTAATTTGTCATTATAAAATTCTTACCCTTGCCAATAGACAGAGGTATCAGACCTAATAAGAAAATGGTTAAAAAGAGTGCACGTGTATGGATCGATAAACTATCAAGCACACGTAATTTTCACATAAGCATGCTATATACAAAAATTAAATTGTTAATAGCCATGCTTAACTTTTTTATTATATATACATATGGAAAATAACGCATTGCTCAGGTTTAAATCTCTTATACTTCAAGTGGAAGTAAAGTCCCCAATGGAGTCGCCAGCCTGTGGTACCCGATTTTTTACTGTCTTAATTAACGGTCTGAATCTCACTAAAGTCTCTCATTGGACTATGAGTTTTAGAAAACTTGGAAGTCGCCACCCTATTAATATTTTAATAGGGACAGATTTATTTAATAAATCATTTTAAAATCAATTTTAAGAAATATCATATAAAACGATGATGACTTCATATGGATAAGGCTTTTTTGAAAATTGGTCTTTCATACCATGAGATAGGATTCGGGGTTTAGGTTAAGAGATGCGAACGTCTGGAACTCGTCTCCTCTTCCGTTCTAAAGAACGGTCTCTTACAAAATGCGTTATTTTCCATTTTAAAGTAATCATGGCTATTCAAAAGAAAGAAAATCACATAGTTTGCACATATACACATCAACCATTTTTATTTAGTACCAATATATCATTTGTACATGGTAGGTTTGAGCACTGAAGTTGCACTACGTACCAATCATTGCGGGATTGGAATCCACTCATGGATCAAAACCATCTTAGTTCGATCTTATGTGTCACCCTAAATGGCCAATTTCATTAGGGAAGAAAAGGGAAGGAAAATAGATTATGAATAACTCACCTTTTAGAATTAGACAAATCTATTAGGAATAAGGTAATCACTCCAATTAGTGATTGAAATGAGATTAAGATAATCACCTTAATTAGTGATTAAATATGAAGGATTAAGATAACCACCTCAATTAGTGATTAAAAAAATGAAGGTTAAGATAATCACCCTAATTAGTGACTAAACTTAAAAGAAAAGATAATCACCTTAATTAGTGATTAAGAATGAAGGTTATAAACTAATCACCCTAATTGATGATTATTCAAGCTTTAATATAATCACTCTAATTAGTGATTAAATGAGGAAAAATAATTGCCTTAGTTAACGATTATTAAGGTTTAAAATAATCACTATAATTAGTGATTAAATAGAAAAAATAATCGCCCTAATTAATGATTATTAAGGTTTAAGATAATCACTCTAATTAATGATTAAATATGATGAAAGGTTAAGCTAATCACCCTAATTAGTGATTAATCAAGGTTTAAGATAATCACTCTAATTAGTGATTAAATGAAAAGTTTGAGTTAAACGCCCTAATTAGCGATTAATCGAGGATTGAAATAACCACCTTAATTAGTAATCACGTTTATGATTTTCAAGAGGTCTTCGAAGTTTGCTTCCTAACTTGAAGGCTTTTGAGAAATAATCTTAATTGAAGATTATTAAGTCATTTAGAGAGAAATGATCAATTTGAGATTGAATTTGGAGATTGTGTTTGGCTAATTGAAATTTGGCCATTTAAAGCGAGACACGTGAAACGGCCTAAAATCAATTCGGAGATCATACATTCCAATCTAATTATGTCCAATTATATGATTAATCCATTTGAATATGGAGAACGCGTTTTTATAAAATATAAGATGGATCATCATACAATTTAACTTAGTTAGATTTGCAATTTTTCCTCTTATATGAGATTGGGTCATTTGATTCATATACTATGATATATTGGCCCAACATGCAATATTTGTAACATTGGTTGCTCATCTTATTCAAAAAGATTGTGGAATTATTTATGAAAATTATGCATAAATATCTCCATGTTTTTCATTAATTGAGTGATGTAATAACTATTTACAAAAATTATTCTTACAACAAAATGTACAAAATCTATGGTCTATACAAATCTTCATTCTTGATCTTCAACATGATGTTCCTTGATCTTCAACTCCTTGAATGGGCTTTGGAGTTTATGTTTATTTGTAAATTTGTGAAAATTAGAGATTAATTAACCTCTTTGATTTTGATTTTTTATGACAATTTTTATTGATTTTTATTTCCATGATAAAATCAGTCATTTTAAGAGAAATTTAAAATTTCATGATTTTTAATTAACATTTTCGTATGAAGAAAATATTTTTTTTTATGAAACTTGAGTTAATCACTTTATTTCATTTTCCAGATTGCACTTTTGTTCTTGTACTTACTTACAAAAATCATAACTTTCTTTAGAAAGTGTTAAATTGAGCATGTGATACATTTATGGATAGGTCAGTGAGTTTTTATGTTGTTTCAAAATTTTACAAGCTTTTAATGACTAGTAGAATTATGATGAATTTTATACTCAAACCGGTCAAAACATGACCTTTATCCAATTTGTTCTTTGAAACCTAACTTATTGAACTTATTTGTAAGTCAATTTTATTATGAACATTCTAGACACTTTGAAGAACTAGACTGGAAATGTTCACTTGAATTGGACACTTTTAAGACCATTTTTGGTTTGTTTTATTAACTGAAGAGAAAATCAGTGTTCCGGAATTTGGGAATTTACATGAGCATTTTTGTAAAAATGATATAAAACTGTTTAAAATTCATATGAACATGGTTTTTATATATTTGGAAATCCACTGATGTTTTCTTTAAACTTTATGTTTTTGGTTTTGTATAAATGATTTTTATTTTGAACTTTATTGACAGAACAAGCTTTGGTGGTACTGGACAAAATAAGTTTTGTACAACAAAGTTGTATGATTTTTAATTATTTGTACAAAATTCGTGTTTTAGAAATTCCAAAGTCCAGTTTCTGGAAACATCTTGCACTTCATAGAAAAAATATTAAATCCTACACACTATTCTGATAATATAGACGAAAAAAATGAAATAAAGTACGAAATTGAAACTGATTATAATTACAGCATCTTTTTTTATGGAGATGTTTATGCACAACTCTTCTTTAATTTTTTTATGAAAACATGTTTTTGGTAATGAACATCAACTTGATTAAGAAAAATCACATAAACACATTATTTCCTAAGAGTCTCCCTATTAGAGTTGACTATCCTAGGTGGGGTGATTTAAGGTTGGGAACCTATTAGGACTTCCACATACCCAAATCACTCCAAAAATTAAAAAAATGATAAGAAGAAACAAGGAGAAAGTTAGTAGGTGATTAAGAAGATATTCAAGAAAAAAATAACAAGAGCTTCAACTTCACCTTGCTAGCTCAATGATGCACTTCCTTTTGCAAATTTTCTACCTTTTTTGTGATTTTCTTAATTTCTAAGTGAGTTTCTAAATCCACTTAATTACTAACTTAAACGCTTTATTTTGTGTTTTTCTTTTGATGAACTTCTTTACTTACTAATTAATTTCCTAACTTTTACTTTCTTTTTCTTGAATGAGATTTTTTTTTAAGAGAATGAAGTAGAGAAGATGAGAGTAGTATTGAGAGAAGTTGTGAAATTAAGTTGAGTTTTTTTTCAACTTCCTTACTTACTAATTATGACTTTTGCTTAGATGGAAAAATTAAGGAGGAGAAGAGTAGTAGAGAGAGAAGTTGTGAAGTTGAGTTTTTTTCAACTTGGTTTTGAAGTAAAAAAGCAGGGTATTTATAGAGAAATGAGGGAAATGAACTAGGGTTTCAAAGAAGTTCAAAATCAGATTTTTAACCCAAAAAAATCTGATTTTTCTCATCCTTAATCACCCTAATGACATCACTCTAATGACCTCACCCTAATGACATCATCAAATCTTTTTGGAAACACAAATATTCTTATTCTTTTTTGGATTTTCTCATGAATGAAGCAAAATTAGATTTTCAGAAAATATTTGATATGTGTCGTTTACCGTATTAAATTAAAAACCTATCTTAGACCTTCAAAATTAGTAACAACTAGTAAAAGGGTAAAAAAGGATCGATCCCACGGAGAGACTACTAAATTCCTAAACTCAAAATTTTACTAAGAAAAATACAATTCACACAAACAAGCTAGATTATACAACTATTTACTTATTTACATATATTTGGGGGGTAAAAGCGTTAATTCAACCGTTAGTTTTATTGGTTTACCTAACCCAGGTTATCCCAACCCCCAACCACCACCCAGCCCACTGACATTCCACCCAACCACCACAATTCCACCCCTCCACGATTGTCCCACCCTCCACATGAACCCCACTCCACCACCAATGTCCCACTTCTCCAATAATGCCCCACCTCTCCTCCTGAGCCCCACCCCACCACCATTGACTCACCCCCTGAAACCACTTGTCTCATAGAAATCCCAACCTAGCCTTGAAACCACCACCCCTCAATATGAATCCCACTTCAGCCACCAAAACCGTCATTTAACTACTTGAAACCACCTTATCTCGAAGATAGAGGAAGAGATAATTAGGGTCGCAACGAAGCAGGCAGAGGAGGGAGGAAGACTCGAGCAAAAGAGGGAGGGGGATAACACCAACACCGAAAAGTCACGGTCAAAACAAGAGCAGAGCAACAACGGTAGCAGCACCACCATTGAATTAAAGATCTGGGAGGGAGAGAGCAGCGAAAGAAAAAGAGAGATGAGAAGAGAAGTCATGAGGAGGGAGAGAGTGACGAGGATAGAGAGAAAGTCATCAGGAGGGAGAGGGTGACGGGGGTATGGTGTTTCCGGTGGAAGGGTGGTGGTGTGGTGGGGATTTAGTGGGTTAGGTTGTGGTTTGGGTTTAACTTGGGTTAGGATAGTAAATAGGTTTAACGGTTGAAGTAACGGTTTAACCATAATTAATGTCACGGTTGTATAATATTACTAAGTATAGGGTTATTTTTGAAACTCAAAAGAAAAATGGCTTACCATAGCAAATGTTCTATAGTACAGGGTTACCAGTGGGAATTTTCCTTTTCTTAAATCGACCGATGCAATAATGTCCTGTATACATTCCTAATATGCCCAAGATATAGAGCGTCGGCAGGTTTATTGATCGATCGTTTGTCTCAATTTTTCTCTCCGAATAAATCATTCCAAGAAATATAATAACGTCATCCCTCGTACTAAACATTTGGCTTTATAAGACACTAAACAAAGAACAATAAAATATAAGGCACTAAACAAAAGAAAATATAAGGCACTAACTCCTTTATGTGACGAAAATAAAGATTAAGAATAACCATGATTTAACAAGTTTGGCTTTATAAAACTTTTTAAATAAGAAATTATTTGATAAGATTGAGTTAAGCATAAATACAGGAATTAACATTTGGAAATTATTAGAATGTCTTGTTTCCTATGAATCAATAGTCATTGTGTTTGTCGCTATTATTTAATAACATGACCATGATATTTTTGGACATCACCTAAGGAAATCTACCTATTAGTTGATTTCCACACTAGAGGAAAAAAGCCCAAGGGCTGCGGTCAAAATGGACCCAAGGGCTGCGTTTTTTGACTGCACCATTAGACTAGCAGCCCTTGGCATTTAGGAAGGGTTGCAGTTTTTAACCGCAGCCCTTTGTGGTCAAGGCAAAAACCGCAGCCCTTGGTGGGTTAAGGGCTGCGGTTAAGGGCCAAAACCGCAGCCCTTGTGAACCAAAAAAATAAAAAATAAATATTATTTTTTTTTGCATTTTTTTGTCCTAAATGTTCCCAAACAGTTATATATATATATATATATATATATATATTAGCATCAAAAATTATGTTTTTTTACACAAATATAGAGAAAACAATAACTGAATTACATTAGTTTGAGGCTGCCCTCGAGTGTTCGAATTGCAATACATGAGCAGGATCACAAACACAAACTAGCATTACAACAAATCCACCAAGACTAGCATTTGGATCCATCGAAAGCAACTTCTCTGGAGATGATAGAACCTGGCAAATAAAACCACAATCGCTATAATTTGGAGGTGAACCTGGGGGTGTAGCGAGGGGGAGCGAGGGGTGTCGCTGGGCGGTGGGGGGCTAGGGGGTGTAGCGGGGGACATGGGGGTGTTGGGCTGGGGGTGTAGCAAGGGGGGGCAGCGGTTGGGGGTGGGCGGTTAGGGGGCTGGGGTGGGGGGGCAGGCTAGGGGGCGGGGTGAGGCGCGGGGGTCTTGGGGGGGGGGGGGTGTAGCAAGGGGGGCAGGGCTTAAAACGATGACTAAATGCTAGAACTTTGGCTTAAAACGAATAGCGTGAGTGTTGTAGCATGAAACTTTTGATACACAAAAAGTACACAGAGAAAAAGAAAAGAGAAAGAATAGACTAAAGGTCATGATGTCAATTTGACAATATCAGATAACAATTGTAATACTTTGGTATTCAACAAGTAAAGTGTAGCTAAAACAACAAATTCATTTCAATGTATGTCTAATAAAACTTATAAACATTCAACCTATAAAGTAATAGGCAAAAGAAGAAAAAAATAATGACTATTACTGAAGAATGATGGAGAAATATGATGTGTAAAAAATATACATTATGCAGCTAATCTTTTTTTCCTTGAAAGCTAATTTTTGAGCATAGATTCAAGCAATTACAATTTACAAGTCAGCAACACTAAAGACCCAGTATAAAGAAACACATCGTCAGATGAAGGCATGAAGCTTACAATTCCTGGAGACAAGACTAAGATATGATTACATAAACAAGAAAAACACATACCTAGGATACATGAAGCTAGTTTGATCCTGGCCACAAAGATACTCCAAACTAAATTACGAATTACAGTATTTGGAGAGTAGAATCTGTCCCATACACATGACATAATTCTACAATAGTATAGAGTTTTAGATAGATGATCAAGCACTTAAAGTCTAAAAAACAACCACTTAATCATGGATCAAATAATTAAAACCCTAAAACAATCACTTAAATGCATATTAGGCCAAGAAATCCCACAAATATCAATAACTAACTAAATTCACCAACTTTAAGCATGCAGCAAGCAATAACGGCCAAAAATAATTAAACAAAACCAGCACCATGATCCCAAAAGGGGCTACAATGCCCATACTAATTCCTTCAACAATCATATTCAACTAAGGGGGAAAAGGAGATAAATAAGGTTCATCCTCGAACAATCAACTTCGGATAATAGGGTTCTAATTTCTAAGAACATAACTCAATAAAAACCAAAAAAAAAAAGAGTGGGAATAAGACATACCTTTTCTCATACTCCAAATATACATTACAAGTTAATATGTAACACCGAACAACGCCTACATCGTAACCAACCCCAATATTCAATCACTACAGAAAGCACATATTCAAAATCACGGTCAATTTTTAGTTTTCGAATCTGAAATTTCATGTTTTACATTATAAGTCATATACTAGTTAACTTAATCATAGATATACACACTAATCATGTTAATATTGAACACTAAAACATATATACTACCCTAATTTAAAATCACTACTTTTAGATTCCGAAACCCAAAAGATTAACAAAGGAACACAATGCCCCCAATTAGAATGATCAAAATACAATCACATGAAGGCTTTGCGAAAATTTCAATACAGCTCAGAGAGCAACATACTATATACTTATATATATGAAGCAAAAAATTTAAATCAGGATGGAGACTCAATAGTCGCAACAAATCTAAACTAATAAACATTGACAAATGCTTAACTAAGGAGTAAAAGAAGCAACAGCAACTTCGGAAGCAAACAATTCATCTCAACGTGAATATGGAAGATCAGCTCCAGGGGAAAGAAAATGAGCTCTCTCTATCCCACAATTTCAGTTGTCCTAAATGTGTTGCTATGTGAATAATTTCAATTATAAAACCAAGCTAAACCAGTGAAAAAGGAAAATTTCCTTTCAAGAAGCCTACAGACACAAGTAATCAATTCTAATTAGATACCTAGCTAAGTCCACATCTCAAACTAGGACATAAAAATAGTATGAAGCTATAAGTGAACTTTAGAGTAAAGGCTCAACAACTTCCAATAATCTAGAGCAAAAGCAGCTAAGGAAATTATATTAGGAAACTAATCATGACATACTAAAGAGAGAGGAATTACAGATTCTTTCCTTCAAGCAAAGTATCATGCAAAAAATTGATACTCTAACTATTAGTGATTAGGACTTTCTCAAGATTATCTATTGTAGATTTAGCCATCACCCATCAGTAGTTCAATACAACTCTTTGTTCAATCCTATGGCTAAAATACTTTACTCTCATATGTGATTCACTCATACTTTAAGCATTATATTGGTTCAGATATCTCTATAATAAACAACTCTCAGGTCAATAATTGAAGTTGTATAAAGATGCATAGAAATAACTATCTCACATACAGAACAAAAACTGATAAAAATAGATAACATATGTCAGAATATGAACATATATATTAAACAACCCAGAAAGAGCAAAACATTGACTTGTATTTGTATATTCTATCAACATACATATTGTAACATCAGGACAAAAACTGGTAAATTTTCTATAAAAACTTAGCAAATTGATGAAAACCCAATCAATTATGAAGTGGGTTAGGCCCAGTTGGAGTAGAATTATGTGTGACAGCATGAAGTGTGTTTACCTCAGTTTCATTTACTTCCTTTGAGCTACCAAACTTTACATAGTTTTGAGTCTCAGACGATTGAAGTAGAAATTTTCTTGTAGATCTTCTTTTGATCTGATAGGAAGCGCGCTGATGCAAAAAGAGCTAAAACAAGATGGAGAAATTTTAACGAACCCAGATAAATGGTAACAAACCCAGATAAATTTCAACGAAGAAAAATCAAAATAAAAAAACAGAGAGCATAAATTGTAAGAGAAAGAGATGGAGAAATTACCATCAATAAGAAAGAAGTAGTTGACATAGACATAACCATAGCCATAGCCATAGCCAAAGAAATGACCAAGAAAATCGCAACAAACACGAACATCGTAATCCAGTGATAGGTCGGTTGTAAAAACCCTGAAACCAAACGAATTTAATGTTGAATTGAGCATAAAAAGGGTAAAATCAGATAAGTTCGAAAACCTAGATCTAAACACATATAATAAAGTAAAATAAGAAAAGAGGAAGAGAGAAGAGAAAGAAGAATTACCTTGTCGTCAGCCATGGAAGCTGGGGAAAGAGGAAGAGAGGGAATGACAATTCATCCATAGCACGCTTAAGCGAAAGCATCGCAAATTCGCAGCAGAAGACGAAGAGGCAGCAAGAATATCAGAGACTTCGCGTTTTTGGAGGAGAGAGAAAGTATGAGATGGAGTAGCGAGAAAGAGGCGCGGCGGGAGTGAGAGAGGGAGTCTGAGGTTAGAGGTAGCAAGGGTTACTGGGTTAGAGTAGAGAATCCAATGACAGCGAGGGAAAGAAATGTTATGCGCGAAAATAATTATAAAAAAGGGCTGCGGTTTTTGGGCTAACCGCATCCCTTAATTTTAAGGGCTGCGATTTTGGGCTAACCGCAACCCTTAATTTTAAGGGCTGCATTTTTCATATAACCGCAGCCTTTGCATAGTAGCCCTTGGCTTTTTTTCCACTAGTGCCACATGAAGTCGTACGGTATTCAAAGCCTAAAGAGTTGGGCCATGTGCTTAAATCGACCAATGCAATGTCTATCATTCCTAATTAAGAGACACCAATGGTGAATATTGGATGTTATCTCATTGAAAGTAGTGGTTAGAGGGTTTCATCGAACCAAATATGCCCAAGATACAAAGCGTCGGAGGGTTTATCGATAGTTTGTCTCAATTGTTCTCTGCAACGAAATCATTCCAAGAAATACAATAACATCATCCCTTGTACCTTATCGACTTATTATCCCATGGTGAGCCAGTATGGTCCTGGGGTTTCATCCATAATGAGACGCAAGAGCCATTATGTTGTGTAGAATGTCTTGTGTCCTATGAATCAATAGTCATTATGTTAGTCGCTAATATTTAAAGACATGACCCATGATATCTTAGGACATTATAATTACCTAAGGAAATATACCTATAATTTGATTTCCACATTAAGTCATACATTATTCTAAGCTTAAAGTGTTGGGTCATGTGATTAAATCGACCAATGCAATGTCTATTCCTAATTAAGAGACACCAATGGTGATTATTGTGTTGGGTCATGTGATAGAAATTTACTTAAGGAGTTACTAAATTCGTAAATGACAATAGCCAATGTTTTAGGACGTGACCCAGTTTGGCGTTGGACATGTCCTGGCTCAATTTCCTTGGGAGAACAACTAATTCTCTCACACCAATAAAAGATTGGTTACTTAAGGGACATGATCAAAGAAGATTAGGACAACTAATTCTCGTACGGTGCCTTTTTTCAAAAGTGTACACGACATGTTTTTTTTGCGACCTTATTATTTACTCTGATCTCCTTATTATTTATGTTTGAAGTGTATATGACATGTTTCTTTTAATAAAGCCAATCTTATCGAGTTAAGCATAAATACAGGACTTCACATTTGGTATGTGATTAAATGCGGGATTTGTTAGGTCCTTAAAAGTGAAAAAAAGGGAGGTCCTTAAAGGTGAAAAATACACAACACAATGGCTCTTGCGTCTCAGTATGGATGAAACCCCTGGATCATAGTGGCTGACCATAGGATAATAAGCCGATAAGGTTTACAAATGATAAATGACCTAACTTTACAAATGATAGCCTTATCAAATATGTTATTATCTCCACTGAACGCAATTAAATTAAATGTTGTGTCATGTCCTTAATTCGCCACTATTATATAAAATATAAATCGTTGTTTAATTTCGATAAATGACCAGACTTTACAAATGATAGCCTTAACAAATACTCCCTCCGTCCCAGAATAGTCTGAACACTTTACTTTTATGTTTTTCCCAAATTAGTTTGAACACTTTCATTTTTGGTATGGTCCCACTATTAATATATATATATTATTTCTTTTACACTCCTTTGGCCCACACTCTACCTTTTATCAATAAAAAGTTACCCAACTTTCTCTCTCCTCTAATAAAAAAATACCCCATAAACTCCTATCACATCTACTTTCTACATATAATAACATTTGATAACCACACTAAAACTTATCACCTTAAAATACGTGTCCCAACAAGTGTTCAGATCTTTTTGGGACGGAGGGAGTAGTATGCTATTATCTCCACTGAACGCAATTAAATTAAATATTGTATCATGTCCTTAATTCGACACTAATAGGGTGTTCAGATCTTTCATCTACTATATTCATACAAATTAACCACTACACCATTTAATTGCATCTGTTATATTCTTAGTTTCTTACTCATTAACCAAAATTTAAGAAACAAGATTGTATTATTGTCTTTGTAATTATATATATGTATTCTCTTGAAGTCGAGGGTTATATTGATCAATTGTTATAAGGATCAATTGATAATAATTGCTAATTTGCTATTCATTCTTAGGAGACAACAATGGTTATTCTATGACATTATTTCACTCCAAGTAGTGTTTAGATGGTAGTACAAAATTAAGGTTTTATTTTCTGTTTTATTTTTTGTATCAAATATTTGATGATTAATTGCTTTAATAAATATAATTGAAGTACAAAAGAACCTGATTAAGTTTGCGTGATCAGTTTGCTTGATCAGTGAAGTCAAAGTTCTACATTGGAAGTGATAAAATAGGCGTAATGATGAATTGATTTCATATTTGTAATGGACCAAGTTTGTAATTGTAGGGGATGGGAATCCTCCTCATCATTGGGTGTGGTAACAATATAAAAGTTTCCTTCTTCTGAGAAGGAATACATAGTGATAAGTTGAGGTTCTCTTTCTCCCATGTCATTAATAAAATGCAGATATGAATTATCCAAAAAAAAAAAAAATAGGTGTAATGATGCAGTGCATGTTAAAGGCTTATAGCCTTATAGGTTTCTTCGGGGAGCCAGGAATGGAATTTATTGCTGATATGACATGATGTTGGACAGTTTGACACTAATTAATTATTCAACTTGCCTCAGACTAAAAATACGTATGAAGTACTATTATTTTCTCTTTTTTTAAGCTTAAGTTATCTTATATTAAATTTTATTTTTTTATAATTTGGTTTTATATCATTACTTGCCCAAAAGGCAGAGTCTCTTTTACACGAAGTTTACTTATCTTATATTATATTATTGGCTAATTTTCCAAAAGCCAACATTTGGCATCCTTATTAGAAGCCATTTGGCGTGCTTATGAAGTGCCAAATAATAATAAATAGAGTTCCATAAAGAGAATGTTATTACCTTAATATAAGTGTTAGAGATAAAAAAAAAGATTGTCTATTTGAAACATAAACCATTGAAACTGTAGTGGATTAGTAGTTAAACTCTCACATTTTGTTATTAGCTTATAGATAAAGCATTTTAAGATGCCGCGGGCAGTTACAATTATCAAATATGATTTTATGGCATGATAAATTGTTTTTAAAAATTACTTCCAAGGAATGGGGGTAAGACAACGTTAATTACCTTAATAAAAGTGTTAGGGATCAAAAGGCTTGGTCTATGTACTCATACTTACATATAATTATAATACTTTATTATGCTTTATTTTGAAATATTAAACAGTGAAATTGTAGTTGATTGGTGGTTAAACTCTCACATAATTCATTTGAAAGGTCATGTGTTCGCTTCCTAGTAACTATACCTTGTTAATATTTTATAATGAGGTCATAAACATGTGTTTTAGAAGCTTGAGTAGGGTGCCACGTGGTACCGTTCCTTTGATAGGAATGCCTTTTTAGATGTCTAGTGTAAAATTGAAAAATGTATGTTATGGCATGATAAGTTGTTTTAACAATTTTAATGGATGAGTTGGGGATAAGAGAATTGTTATAACCTTAATACAAGTGTTAGAGATCGTCATAAAGCTTATATGACTGTCTAATGTTAAACATTGAAATTGACTAAAATTGGTGGTTAAACTCTCACATTTCATTTTAAAGGTCATGTGTTCAATTTCCCATAGCTACATATTATTTATCAGAACCTTAATTTTGTACTAGCTTTAGAAAGTTTATTTTTTAAAAAGGTCGTAAAACAATTAGGGTCATGACCAAGAACATGGCAAGCCATCATTCTTAATTACACAATTCATTACTCATAATAAACTCTTGCATGTAAAACATCCAAATGTGATTAGACTTATTTAGACCAATTGATGACGTTGTTGTATCTATTCGAATGATTTATTCGGATAGAACAATTGAGACATGCGATCAATAAACCCTCCGACTCTCTGTATCTTGGGCATATTTGGTTGGATGAAACCCTCTAACCACTATTTTCAATGAGATAACGTCCAATAATCACCATTGGTGTCTCTTAATTAGGAATGAATATACATTATTGCATTGGTCGATTTAAGCACGCATATGACTCAACACTTTAGGCTTAGAATACCGTACAACTTAATGTGGAAATCACATAATAGTTCGATTCCCTTATGGTCATGTCCTAAGATATCATGGGTCATGTCTTTAAATAATGGAAAAATTGACAAGAGCAGGCCCAACTATGGCCCCCCCTTCCATAATAGATACCAACTTTTGAATATTCCACAGCGGTCCCAACCTTGGAAGGTGTTTTACAAAAATGGTCTAAGTGGAAGGGTTACCTGTTTAAGTGGTAAATTTTTTTAAAATAAAAATTCTTTTACAGGTTTTGGGGGGTTTCAGTGAAGGGTGAAGCGGTAAATTTTTTTTTAAAAAAATCTTTTACAGATTCGTCGGAAATGGACGTTTCCAGGATCGGAAAGTCACCGCAAAAAAGTGAAGTTGGAATTTCAAAAGATCCTGGAACTGGAATATTTAGTTCGCTGAGTTCAATTTCAGCAGTTTCATCAACCAATAATCAACACCATGAGAAAGTTAGATGGTCCTTTGCTATGAGGAATACGAAGAGGAAAGAGATGAGAAAGAGAATTCGGAAATCAAGAGAGCAGTTTTCCGGTGATTCGAAAGCCGAACTAGGTGAATTAGAAGACGAAGAGGAAACGATGGGTGACAATCCAATTCAGTCATTTTTTTTCTACAGATAGCTGATTATTCAATTGATCCTTGCCTTGATTCTCAACCTCTCAGTTTGGTACTCTTTTCTCCTGATCTTGAGCTTGCTTTGTCTTCTGATACCTTATCTTATTGTGCTTTAATTTGTTTCCTCTTCATCATGAAATTGAGAAAGATATACTCATTTCAATTATGGATGGCTAATGGATTTGTTGTTCACGAGCCGATGGAGAGGATAGCTGCCATATTCTTTGATGATTGTATAACCAAGGGTTACTTTAAGCTTTCTAGATTTGATCTAGTGTATGGAAACGCATTGTACAAATTGGACCGAGACAACCACCTAATCTCATCGTTCATTTCAAGTGGCAATGATATAGCTAGTCAGGATAGAGTGAGGAAGGGGGAAGCAGGGTAGGGGAGGATATTTTTAGGGCGGGGGAGGGGGTGGCAGTGCAGGGGAAGGGTGGCAAGGGTGGAAAGGGTGAAAGTTTTATGGAGTTTACCTGTTGTAGCAGGTTAGGTGACCTGCTAGGACTATTTTTGTAAAACAACATCCAAAGTTGGGATCTATTATGGAAGGGGGGTCATAGTTGGGCCTGCTCTTGTCGATTTTTCCTTAAATAATAGCAACCAACACAATGAATATTGATTCATTGGGGAGAAATATTGGATGTGTTGATACCCCCGTCTCCGTGGTCACTAGTCCTGATACGAAACTCCTAGGCAACTATTTGGCGCGGGATCGATTCCCCTTGTTGGCGAGCTTAATAATTCACTTTCTGTAATTTGTTCAGGGCAGTGTTTTATTTTCACTTACACCATGTCATTTTATTTTCTTCGAACATCACCTAATAAAGAGCTAACTAGTGATAGTCCTCAGGCGATGCCGCGGGTTGTTTCTGTTTGTAATTTTATTGTCTAGTGAGGAAAAATTAACGCCATAATAATTTGAATAATACACCCTTAAAAGTTTGGAAATAAAAGCAATAACTTCACTTTCTATAAGGAATTTGAGTAAGAGTATGTCTACAATAGTATACTATTATTAACATAAATATGTTAGGCATCTAACTACTTGTATAAGTCTTTTAATGAGATATAATTACAGACTTTATTATATATTATTTTAAAATAATAAGCAATTATGTTATGTTGGATTCATGGTTAAGCTTTCATTTTTCATTTCAAAGGTCACGTGTTCGATACCTTATAACTACACAACATCTATACAAATATATTAAAGGCTGTGCCTATGAAAGTAATTTGTTCAGGGCAGCGTTTTATTTTCACTTACGCTGTGTCCTTTTATTTTCTAACTAGTGATAGTCCCCAAGCGATGCCCCGTGTTGTATCTTTTTGTAATTTATTGCCTAGTGTGGAAAAATTAACGTCATAATAGTTTGAATAATACACCCTTAAAAGTTTGGAAATAAAAGCAATAACTTCACTTTCTATATGGAATTTGAGTAAGAGTATGTCTACAATAGTATATTATTATTAACATAATTATGTTAGGCATCTAACTGTAGACATCAAATTTCGAACCCCTTCTTCGGATAGAACCCATTTTTCAGATAAATAAAGGTTTTGAAAAATAAAAATAACGAAATCGTCATTCATCATGGAGCGCGCGCCCCGGAGCGCGAGTTTCATTCCATCGCACGTTTTTTTCGTTGTTTGCATATTAGTCACACATTGTCGGCTTAGAAGTATAATTTTCGTGAGTCGTAGTCAACAACTACAACCACCGTTTTAATAAAATGATTCATATTATAATCATGCTCGTCTTTATTAATTTGACGAGTTTTCATTACTTGTCGTAAGTTAGTCTTTCGGAAAAAAAAAACGAGTCGCGATTAGGCGTCCGGATTTTAGTCGTATCCCAAAACCGGCATTAATCACTTTATTTGATGGTCAAGTCATTGTTCATTGGATAAAGAATAATAATATATTATTTATTTACTAAACACATCATTTATCCATTAGTTAGAGAATAAGAATCATGAAAAGATGTGAGAATAGGAATCAAATCCCATGTGTAAGAGGGGGGAAATCCGGATTTTTTCCGGAAGATTCGAGTGTGCGCCAAGCACACAATCATGCGCTAGACGCATGATTGTGCGCCTAGCGCACAAGTGTGGCCTGCACCAGACGCAGGGCCTTGCGCCTAGCGCAAGGTGCTGTGCCTAGCGCAGCTTCCTGTGCTAGGCGCAACACCCTAATCAGTTGGTTTTGCACGTTTTTCAATGCATTTTTTTTAAGTATTAGGATGTTTAGGGAAGAATATTTTCTGAAAATCTGATTTTGCTTCATTTATGAGAAAATCCAAAAAAGAATAAGAATATTTGTGTTTCCAAAGAGATTTGATGATGTCATTAGGGTGAGGTCATTAGAAACTTAACTAGAAATTAAGAAAATCACAAAAAAAAAGTAGAAAAATTTGCAAAAAGGAAGTGCATCATTGAGCTAGCAAGGTAAGGTTGAAGGTTTTTTTATTTTTTTTTATTATCTTCTTAATCATCTACTAACTTTCTCCTTGTTTTCTTCTTATCATTTTTTTAATATTTGGAGTGATTTGGGTATGTGGAAGTCCTAATAGGTTCCCAACCTTAAATTACCCCATCTAGAATAGTCACCTCTAATGGGGTGACTCTTAGGGGACAATGTGATTATGTGATTTTCCTCAATGAAGTTGTTATTCATCACCAAAAATGATTTGATAAAAAAATTCAAGATAAGTTATGCAAAAACATCTCCATAAAAAGAAAATGTGATTCTGTAATTAAAGTCAGTTTTACTTTCCTATATTTTTTCATTTTTTTGTTTGCATTAAATAATTAGTTCGTAGGATTTAATATTTTCCTATGAAGTTCAAGATGTTTCCAGCAATTGGGCTTTGGAATTTCTAAAAAACAAATTTTGTGTAAATAATTAAAAATTATACAACTTTGTTCTGCAAAACTGATTTTGTTCAGTACCACCTAGGATTGTTCTGTCAAATAAATAAAAAACTAAATTCATTTAGAGAAAACTAAAAACATCAAGTTTGAAGAAAACATCAGTAGCTTTTCAAAAATATAAAAATCATGTTCATATGAATTTTATACAATTTAACATCATTTTTAATAAATCATTCATGTAAATCACTAAATTTCGGAATACTGATTTTCTCTTCAGTTAAGAAAATAAAACAAAATGGTCATACAAATGTCCAATTCAAGTAAACATTTCCAATCTAGTCTTTCAAAGTGTCTAGAATGTTCATACCAAATTTCACTTAAAAATAAGTTCAATAAGTCGGATCTCAAAGAACAAATTTAATAAAGGTCCTGTTTTGACCAGGTTGAGTATAAAATTCACCATAATTCAAGTGTTCACTAAAAAATTGTGAAATTTTGATATAACATAAAAAACTCACTGATATATCCATAGATGTATCATATGCTCAATTATTTAACCCTTTGTACAGAAAGTTATGATTTTTGTAAGCCAGTACAAGAACAAAAAAGGCAATCTGAAAAAATGAAATAAAGTAATTAATTCAACTTTCATAAAAAAAAAAAATTTCATACGAAAATGTGAATAAAAAATCATGAATTCATTAAGTTTATCTTAAAATGACTCATTTTACCATGTAAATAAAAATTGTCATAAAAAATCAAAATCAAAGAGGTTAATTAATCTTTAATTTTCACAAGTGTATAAATAAACATGAATTCCAAAGCCCATTCAAGGAGGTGAAGATCAAGAAGCATCATGGTGAAGATCAAGATTGAAGATATGTATAGATCATAGTTTTTGTACATTTTGTTGTAATAATGATTCTTTGTAAATAATTGTTGCATCACTCAATTAATAAAAAAAAAACATGGAGATGTTTATGCATAATTTTCATAAATAATTCCACAACTCTTTTTAATAAAATGAGCAACCAATGTTACAAATATTGCATGTTGGGCCAATATATCATAGTATATGAATCAAATGACCCAATCTCAATTAAAAGGAAAAATTGCAAATCTAACTAAGTTGAATTGTATGATGATCCATCTTACATTTTTAAAATGTGTTTCCCATATTCAAATGGATTAATCATATAATTTGACATAATTAGATTGGTAATTATGACCTCCGAATTGATTTTAGGCCGTTTTACGTGTCTCACTTTAAATGGCCAAATTCCAATTAGCCAAACACAAATCTCCCAATTCAATCTCAAATTGGTCATTTCTCTCCAAATGACTTAATAATCTTCAATTAAGATTATTTCTCAAAAGCCTTTAATTAGGAAGCAAACCTTCTAAGACCTCTCGAAAATCATAAACGTGATCACTATTAAGGTGGTTATTTCAATCCCCGATTAATCGCTAATTAGAGCGGTTGACACAAACTTCTTTTTATCACTAATTGGAGTGATTACCTTAAAACCCTAATAATCGTTAATTAAGACGATTATTCTTCTCATTTTTAATCACTAATTAGAGTGATTATTTCAAACCCTAATAATCGTTAATTAGGATGATTATTTTCCTCATTTAATCACTAATTAGGGTGGTTATCTTAAAATTTGGTTGACCACCAATTAGGGTGATTAGCTTAACCTTTCATCATATTTAATCACTAATTAGAGTGATTATCTTAAACCTTAATAATCATCAATTAGGGTGATTATTTCCTAACCTTCATTGTTAATCACTAATCAAGGTGATTATCTTTCCATTTCAATCACTAATTAGGGTGATTACTTATTTCCTTCCTTATTAATCACTAATTAAGGTGATTATCTTAATCCTTCATATTTAATCACTAATTAAAGTGATTATCATAACCCTACTTTAATCACTAAATGGAGTGATTACCTCATTTCAAACAGATCTGTTTAATTCTAAAAGAGAATTATTCATAATCTATTCCCCCCTCTTCTTTCCCTAGTGGAATTGGCCATTTAGGGTGAGACATAAGCTCGAACTACGACGAATTTGATCCATGAGTGGATTCCAATCCCGCAATGATTGGTACGTAGTGCAACTTCAGTGCTCAAACCTACCATGTACAAATGATATATTGGTCCTAAATAAAAAATGGTTAATGTATATATGTGCAAAGTATGTGATTTTCTTTCTTTTTAATAGCCATGATTACTTTAAAATGGAAAATAACGCATTTAGTAAGAGCCCGTTCTTTAGAACGGAAGAGGAGACGAGTTCCAGACGTTCGCACCTCTTAAGCAAAACCCCGAACCCTATCTCATGGTATGAAATACCAATTTTCAAAAAAGCCTTATCCATATGAAGTCATCATCGTTTTAAATGATTTTTTCTTGAAATAGATTTTAAAACAATTTATTAAATAAATCTGTCCCTATTCAGATATTAATAGGGTGGCGACTTCCAAGTTTTCTAAAACTCAAAGTCCAATGAGAGACTTTCGTGGGCTTCAGACTGTTAATTAAGACAGTCAAAAATCGGATACCATAGGCTGGCGACTCCACTGGGGAATCATACTTCCACAAGGAGTATATGAGGTTTAAACCTGAACAATGCGTTATTTTCCATATGTATATATAATTAAGAAATTCTATCATGTCTATTCCCAATTTAATTTTTGTATATAGCATGCTTATGTGAAAATTACGTGTGCTTGGTAGTTTAATCGATCCATACACGTGCACTCTTTTTAACCATTTTCTTATTAGGTCTGATACCTCTGTCTATTGGCAAGGGTCAGAATTTTATAATGACAAATTAATGAATTAAGGGCGTGAAACCTGCATCCGCGAGCTATTGCGACCGGCTCTGGCAGGAGTGTCCACCCTCGATGGACACAATGGAAGTGACTCGAAGCCACTTTAACATAATCTCTCCTTAAATGAATCACCTTTTAGCTGACTTCTAGGACACAAGGATCAAAGCACAAATGTCCTTTATTTACTTTAGTTATTGGGTAATGTAAAAAAAAAAAAAAAAAAAAAACTTTCAAAAAATTCCTCAGTCCGTTTTCAGCCAGTCAATATTTCAGTAATCATTAAGTGTAGCTGAATTGCTGCCGAAATGATTATTGAAATATTAAGAGTGTTTTTGTTTATCACAAGAGCCATAAAAAAATGTGTGTGTGCTCACCCATTTTTTTAAAAAAACACTCACATTTACTTCATAATTCTTTTTTATTCAAATTAGTTTTACCAAAAACAAAATTGATTTTTAAAGGAAAAAAATCCTATTTTGAAAATGTAATCCCAAAACAAAAAAACTGAAAAATGAAAAATGAAAAGAGTCATAATCACGAGTTCAAAACGTGTCATGTTTAGGAATTAGAATGTAATTAAAACATGGTCTAAAAACACACGAGATGTCTAGTCTAAAGAAAAATTGACGAAAAAAAATGTGTCTAATCAAAAGGGATAATCACATTTAAAAAAAAAGGATTCTTCCATTTCCTGCTAAAAAATGTAAAGGAAAAATTTCATTAGTCCTTTACTAACGTTATTAGTATGTACATTTCAGGTACTTCGCATTAAAAAAAAACAAAAGGAAAAAACTGAAACCTACATCATTTCACAATGTCTGGTTTTGGAAAGCAAATTCAGACTAAAGCTTCAGCAAAGGGCAAAGGCCGTTGGAGGTCTATTAACCAGATCTATGCAGACACGGAAGAATCTTTGGGAACCATGTACAGTCGTCTTAAAAGACAATGTCTTCTAGAAGCGAAGCATCATTGTTACACTTTGCCACCACCAGGGTGAACATGGGATTATACTGTAATTTCTGCCATCAGTATGGACACGAAACAGACCGATGTGTTGACCTTCAGCATGCCATCCACCAGCTAATAGCAGATGGAAAGATTCCTATCCCTCCATCATAGGTACCCCCAATTGTGTCCTTCACTAAGGCAGATCTTCCTAAGGAACTAGATCCTCATCAAGCTCTATACATCACTTTGAAATGCAATGGGCGAGAAATGACTAATGTGCTAATAGATGATGGATCGGCACTTAATATTTGCCCCAAAGGAACACTTTATGAGTTAGGGTATAATAGCACGTTATTAAGCCCTACTGATACAATATTGGGAGCATATGACAATTCTTCAGGAAGAACCATAGGAGCAATTAATCTGTAACTGGGGTATCAAGACTGTATTTGTGATGCAGATTTCACAATGGTCGAAGCTTTAACCTCATTTTCTCTGTTGTTGGGGCGACCATGGCTCCATGCGAACAAAGTTGTTGCCTCTCCTGCACACCAGAAACTCAAATGCCCAACGACATCGGGAATAATAACCATCCATGGGAATCCTACGCGACCAAGAAATTTCACCCCCGCACCGCCAACGGTAGAGGATGAAACAGGTCCTCAGGATGTTCCCTTCAACCCCTGCATGCTAGGGAGTAATGTTCCATCAATACCCCAAGGATCCAATTATGAAGCTATTTACACTATCCCAATGACAATTGATCAACTCATAGCTTATGTCGACATTTGTTGTGCTCAGAATATGCCAAAAGTACCTCTCAACACATATCAGGTCGGAACCACCTCCGCCATAACCTTCTCTGGTAAAGATCCCCTTGATAACCCAGTTCATAACAGTGCTCTGTATATTGATGTTGATCACAGTGCCAGACATATCACAGGTGTAATGGTCGATAACGGAGCTTCTGCCAATCTTTGTCTCCTCAGTATCCTTAAATGGCTCGGGTATCCCCCTCCTCAAGAAAAAACCTCAATAGGGACCATGGTTGCATATGATGGTTCCAAGCGGGAAATTATAGGGTCAACCACTATGATTTGGCGTATCGGATCTGTCATACGAAAGGTGGACTTTATGATCATTGATTGCGAAGCCCCTTTCATAATGTTATGCTATCATCTCGACGTTGCACCAAAAAGTAAAAATGGTAACTCCGCACGGAGTAATCACTATCCCCGGAGATATAACCATGTGGGCGACGATGCAAAAATCTCACACATCCCATGTGTGTCACTTCGATCACGAACAGAATGACAAGGATTCCGGAGAAGCTACATCAGATATGCCGCCCCTCAAACTAGTAAAATCCTATTTCCACTGGCCTATTCCCGAGGAGGAGTTTGATCAGCCGAATTGGGTACCAGATATGAGAGAAGTGAAGAGAATTGAAGAGAAGTTTCACTGGCTATACAAAGAAACATGGGCCATTCAGTGTGAGGGAAAAGAAAGTTTAGCACACAAAGTTGCCGCCATCCAATCTATCATGGAACCCTATATATTCTTGGATGAAATTGATTATGAAACAATAGATTCTTGCATGCTGGTGTGCAAGGCATGGGCATCATGGCTCCTCAGCCAAGAGGACAACCCTTATATGTCAAGAAGAAGAAAGAAAGGTGGGACAGACGTCTTCAAACAGGAGAACATATGGCTTGGCGCCCGACAAACTGAAGTCTGAAAAAAGTTTGAGAAGTACTTGAATCATCTAATTGATTTTATATTGTATTTTGTAGGTAGAGCTACGTGCGGCTTGATCCCCTAAAAAAACATTCCAATGTTGTAATGCATCTATCTTAGCTTTCTCTACTATGTAATGTACTAAAAGGGGTACGTAGGCAACTCATTTTTTGAGTGCAGCTGCAAAAAAAAAAAAAATTATGCGAAATTTCATATATTAGAACTACGTTGGGCCTGATTCTCCAAAAAGAAAAATCAATCATCACCAAAAATAACTTCCGCAAATCCAAATCCACTTATGGAGATACGTAGGCAACCTTCGGGTGCGACCCCTTTTGCATTTAATATTTTCTTTTGTGGTTTCAGCACTTAGATGCAATCAATAGATGCAGACCACTAAATAAAAGAACGATATATGGGGCATTATAATTTGCCAAAATGAGGACACAGGCCTCGTTATACCTCTTTTCTCTTATTTCTATAGTAGCAAGAAATGGAAGGATATTATCAAATTGATTTTGAAAAACGTTCGTTTATTATCCCCAAAAAAAAAAATTGACGCCAAGAGTGGCAGCTTAAAATGTAAATAAAAGTTCAAGTCTAAAAAATAACAAGTCAAAGAAATTTAATGAAAAATCTCAAAACAAATGATAGAGTTAATGTTTTACACCTTTTAATAAATGATAACTGAAATTGGGGTAAAAAAAAAAAAGAGAGAATTTTCAAAAGATATCATTTCTTTCATTCCCTGCATAAAAAGAGAAAAAAAAAAAAGAAACAATGTCTGGACAAACTTTTGTGTTAACTTTTTGTCTCATTTCACAGGAACTCTGCCTGGGCCCGCTCAAGATCTAGGTTGATTCGCCGAAGTTCTGACCATAGTGAACGTTCTCTGTCAGTAATACTGTCATCCTTGTCTACATCAGCTGTATCCTCTGCTACACGTCTTAACAACATGTCTGAAATTCCGAACGACGAGCACCAACAAAAGTCTACCCCTCCACCTGATCTAATGACTGAGCTCCGAGGACTTGTCCAGGCCATGCTTGACCGACAGGATAATATTGAACAAACTGTGTTAGGCATAATGCGCCAGTAGCTTCACCTTTTCATCTTGAGCCTTTGAACAATGGGAGAGAAATTCCCACTAAACTCGAGGAAGAAGTAGTCAAGCTTAAAGAAGTCTTAAAAGGCATGACTAAGGCTGAACCATGGATGGATATTCATGGATTAACTCTTTTCCCAAAGGCACGATTACCCCATGGTTTCAAAATGCCTAATCTGACAAGGTTTGATGGGACCGGTAGCCCCACTAATTTCTTGAAAATGTATGTAGGGGCAATGAGTCCCTGGGGAGTGGAAGAATCTTTGATGGCTCAACTGTTTCAATAATATTTAGATGGTGCTGCAGCACATTGGTTCCTCAACCTTGAAAATGCAAAGAAATCCACTTGGGCTGACATAGTCAGAGAGTTCTCAAACCAATATAAGTATAATGAAGAAATTGATGTTACTAGAAGGGATCTGGAGACCACTTCACAAAACCTCAATGAGACATTTTCTTCATTCATCACTCGATGGAGGAACAAGGCTTCCAAAATGATGAGTAGGCCTAATGAAGAGGAACAACTGCAAATGGTTGTGAAAAACCTTATTCCTATCTATCAGAAGCATATGGCATACCAATATTTCCCGACCTTCAAAGCTTTGATTGCTACGGGAACTCTAGTTGAGGATGATGTGAAAAGGGGAGACATCAAGAAAGATGAACCTATTGGCAGCACCACTTATAATGCAGAATTCGGAAATAACAAAAGAGCCCCAAACAATGATTCAGCAGCTCCTAAGACAGTTAATGCGATCCATGCCATCGGCGCATCGTCTGCATTCCAATTACGACCACAGAACTTTACTCCTTTGAACATGACTTATTCCCAAGCTCTCTCCAAGTTAAAAAAGGCCAATCTCATTCAACCCTTGAATCCACGCCCACCTCCTAAAAATCCTTACCCTGGTTATGACCCAAATCAAAACTGTGAATACCACGAAAGCCCGGGGCATAATACTGAAAACTGCACGGCTCTAAAGCATCAAATTCAAAACCTTGCGGATGATGGAAAACTTTCTTTAGAATCCATCTCCAATAAACCAAATGACTCTCAGCATAACATCACAAACCCTCATTCGCCATTAATGCCATCTCTGCTGCTTCGGACGGATGCGATCAAGTTTAGTTAATCCACAAGACGGTTCCTCAAATGTATGAAATGCCGATAGCCGTAGGTTAGAAGTGTATAGTCTATGACTATTCCACTCAAGAAAAAGTCAAGATGATGCCTTGTAAAGACCCCAGCTTCACTCTCAACAAAGATCCATTCTCTGACATGTGTGGAATTTTGGACTATGATGGCGCCTTCTTCATTTTGGACTCTGATGCTGATGAAGATGCCTCTTCGGTTTTAACAATTGTGGAGAAGAACACTGGAGAACATCCCACCACTCCAAATACATACCGGCGCCCCATTTGCCTCGATGATCTTAGTGATGAGGAGTATGTGGATATCTCTCATTTGACTAGGGCAGGCCGCCATTTTAAACCATCCCAATTGGAGGATGAAAATCCTTTCGAGGTATTGAGCAGGAAGGAAAGGGGCAAAGAGCCAATGACAGAGGAAAGTAACAAGGAAGATGATGCTATCAAGCACATGAAAGAAGTAAATGCTAATGTTTCCATCTGGAAATTGTTAATGCATTCCCAGCCTCATAGGGCAGCTGTTCTAAAGCATCTTAATGAAGCCTCTGTAAACTCTTCTATAACACCTGACCAGATGGTAGGGCTCATTCATGGGGTAGATCGAACTCTCATGTTCACAGACAATGATCTCTCTGACAATATCAACCACAACAATTCATTACACATCACTATACGTTGTAATGGATGGGAGATACTTAGGGTGTTGATCGACAATGGCTCAGCAATCAATGTTTGTCCTCTGCGCGTGCTGAAAATGCTTGGGTATTCAAAAGAGGATCTGGCACCATCCAACCATGTGGTTAGAGCATACGATAATGCTAAGAGAGAAGTATTGGGTTTGATCAACCTCCTCATTGAATGTGGTCCCGTGGCAAGGAAGGTGGAATTCATGGTCATTGACATACAAGCCTGTTTTAACTTCTTGTTAGGAAGACCATGGCTGCATGAAAATAGGGCAGTAGCCTCTACTCTACATCAGAAGGCCGAAAAATCGGTATTGTATCTAAACGAAGTAGAGGACACTAGGTTGGATGGTTACACTATCCACTGTATTCTAGCAGCACCTGAAAATTCATGGATGAATGAGGTTCCAGCAGCCACACCAGATAAAATTGACGAAGAAATAGAACTAGAGTATAGTGAGGATGACGAGGAAGACGTGGGAGCTCCAAGCATTGACACTCATGATACCTCAATTGAAGCACCAGAGGAATCCTGTATCGGCAATCCTCAAGACAATGATGATCATGACTCAAAGAAGAGATATAGGACCGAGATTTTGACCTGGACTTTAATGTAGTATGCCCTGTTCGAGAGGTTCACACTGAGTCACTGATTCTCTTTCCAGGATATCAACATGAAGATCACTATAGTGGGATTTGTGAATGCCTTACATCCATGGGGCATACCAGAGGAAGATTACCCCATGCTGTTTGACAAGAGTTTAGAAGGACCAGCTCTGGATTGGTACTATTCTTCAAATTGTGTAGATAGAGCTAGTTGGGAAAATGCTAGCCAAGCCTTTGTTAATTGGGCTCTCGAGCATAAACAAACTGATATCAAGAAGTTCAAGCTAGTCACTTTGCGTCAAGGCGGCTTGGAAACTTTTTCACACTTTTTCTCAAGATGCGCCTACATTCGCACCCAGCTTCGTGTCCCTATTACTGATCGGGAATTCATGCTCATATTGCTGCGGAACCTGAACGATTTCTATTATCGTCATGTGGTTACTATCAAATACACCTCCCTCACCCATTTGGAACAACATGGTTTCGACATCGATACTCTGAAATTGCAAGAAGAACGACCTCGGGAAGATCTTGAAACCCCCACACAAATCCATGGGTATATGCTAAGATGGATGAACCATTGAGTATGGTGTATGATCGTCTTCGGAGGCAAGGTATACTTTAAATTCCAGCGCATGTGCACTGTTTACCCCTTCTTGGAACTGACATGAGCAAACTCTACGCTTATTATCATCAATTTGGGCATGAAACTGATCATTGCCATGACCTTTACTACAAAGTGCAAAGCCTGATTGATCGAGGCATCATTAGTCCAACCCACAAAGAAATCCTGCAAAGATGGTGTCGTCAAGTCCGTAACCGCAATCCCAAGTCGATATCTTTCACAAACTGGTTGAGCAAGGTAAGATTCATCCACTTCCTATACGCCCAAGAGCAAGTCCCGTAGGGTCAGATCTTCACAAGTACTGTCATTATCATCAGTTGCTTGGTCACGGCACAAACCAATGTCATGCTCTCAGCTATCACATCAAGCAAATCACTAACATAGCTCTTGTCTACCGCAAAGCTACTTGATCGTCTTCCAGAAAGAAAAAAGTCTTCGGTAAAAAGTCCTATATGGGGTTACCCGTCAAAAAAAAGAGGGAAAAGAAATCTTCTTTCAGCTTGTTAGTATCAGAGAACTACGTGCAGCTTGAATCCCCATTATCACTTACACTTGCACTGTGAGATCACTCCACCTATGTAACACCTGGGGTACGTAGGTAGCTCAATATGAGTGCAGCTGCTTTATTAAATAAAAAACTTTAGTTCTTTCTAAAATAACGAACTACGCTGAGTCTGATTCCCCATAAAATACACTTGGAGCAATGGGGATATGTAGGTAACCTTCGGGTTCGACTCAAATATATTAACCATTGTATTTCAGGCAATATGATCAGAATTCAAGATCTCAGTCATCACAGGAGCAATTTCAGAATGCTGAATTGACGCATCAATGGGGATACAGACCCTAATATCTATATTTTCTGTCTTTGTTCAAATATTAAGCAGGGAATGGAAGAATAAAAAAAAAAATTTTCAACCCCAATGACAGTGAAATCATTTAAAAAGGTCAAAATAAAGTCAAAAAAGAATATATATATAATAATAAAAAAAAAAAAAAGCAAAATTGCGAAGGTGGACCATTCCAGTCAAAATATGGCAAAGTTGTTTTCAAAACATTTCTTTACTCTACAATGCATTCTGCAATATGTACCCTTCTTTTCTTTTCTTTTAATACTTTTTCTCTGCCTATAGGTCCAAAAAGAAGAAATTTGTCCCTTCTCTAAGGATGACCAATTACCGTCAGAAAACGAACACCTCAGCCCTACCCACGAATGTGGTTCAAGAGCCTGTAGGGATTGCCATGCAACCTCTCTCCAAAGGATTTCAAATTATGATGAAGATGGGTTATACTCAAGGAGCCGGATTAGGGCATGATGGTATGGGAATGAAACAACCAATCCCTGTAGTAGACAAGCAGAACCGACATGGATTAGGATATGATCCAATCTCAAAACACCAAAAAACCTTCTTTTACCCTCAATGGTCAGTTTGTCCTGCAAGGAGATACTGAGCCATACCACGAATTTCCAGAACCTTGGCTTAGTAAGAAAGAATAGAAGATTTTACCGGGATTGGATATATTCTTCAATAAGGCAAGGAATTTGGACTTAATCAAAAGTTGGTTTGTCCAAAAACAAAACATGAAAAAAGAAAATGACTGGGTGGATAATCTGGAACATGGAGTCCTTAAGAATCTTTTTGCTTATGAGTCCTCTAGGGAGGGGATTTTGACCCAGTGTCTTTGATGATACCTTTTGGCGAAAGCATTGAACATAAGTGGAGTGTTGAATGTCAGGCAAAAAATGGGCCTATAGAATTTAAAATGTTTTTAGGAAACCATCCTCCACATCCATCTCATGAAGATACCTTTTCACCTCCTTCAGATGCATATCATACTGATAGCTCATCCTCTAGCCAATCTGCCTTACATACCCAGTCAGAAGACTCTATAGTGAGGAAATTGAATGTGAACCTTTATCTAAATACATTTGCATGCAAGATGTTATTTCTGACAGTGAATTTATTAATGGTGAATCACTTGATACAATTGAAACATAAATAAAACCCATGGAAGAATCCATTGTAATTAATATTGGTACAGAAAATGCTGTAAAAGAAGTCAAAAACTGAACAGTCTATGTTTATTGCATTATTAAAAGAGTATGTAGATGTGTTCGCATGGTCTTATGCTGATATGCCTGGTGTTAATAGAGAAATTGTGGAATATCGCATTCCATTACATCCTGAAAGCAAGCCTAAGCAGCAAAAGCTCCGCCGAATGAAGCCATAGGTTAGTCTGAAAGTGAAAGAAGAAATCTAGAACAGCTTGATGCCAAATTCATCCAAGCTGTAAAACATCCAAGTTGGCTCGCCAATATAGTGGTTGTACCCAAAAAGGATGGGAAAGTTCGGGTATGCATTGATTTTCGAGATTTGAATGCTGCGTCACCAAAAGATTGCTTTCCTCTACCCCACATCGATGTTCTTGTTGATAGTATGGCTGATCATGCAATGTTTTCCTTCATGGATGGGTTTTCAGGGTATAATCAAATACCCATGGCTCAGGAAGACATGACAAAGACATCTTTCATCACTCCACTGGGCACTTTTTGCTACCGAGTTATGCCTTTTGGTCTCAAGAATGCGGAGCCACATATCAAAGGGCTGCAACCACTATCCTTCATGACCTCATCCATGTCATTGTGGAGGTTTATGTAGATGACATGATTGTGAAAAGTGAAGATCGTGAGGGGCATATTCCTGCATTAAGGTCCTTCTTTGGAAGAATCAGGAAATACAATTTAAGGTTGAACCCTAAAAAATGTGTGTTTGGCGTCACTTCGAAGAAGTTGTTGGGATTCATTGTCAGTCAAGATGGCATCAAAGTGGACTCTGAAAAGGTAAAAGTTATTCAAGGGCTACCTCCTCCAAAAAATAGAAAAAGAAGTAAGAGGATTTCTCGGCAGAATTCAATATATCAACAGGTTCATCTCACAGCTCACTATGAGACGTGAACCTATATTTAAGCTGCTCAGAAAAAGGGCATCCCATGAGTGGAATGAAGAATGTCAGGAAGCTTTTGATTCTATGAAAGAATACCTTTCAAATCCACCTGATCTAATGCCACCTAGACCAGGAGAACCTCTGATTTTGTACCTCACTATCACAAAAACAGCTATGGGAGCTCTCTTAACCCAATATCAAGAGGGAACAAAGAAAGAGGTCACCATATACTATCTCAGCAAGAAGTTCCTTGAGTACGAGATAAGATATACCCCACTGCAAAAAGCATGTATCTCCTTGGTCTATGCCACGAAGAAGTTGACGCATCACCTTCAAGCTCATACTACCTATCTGATCTCAAGACTTGATCCAATCAAATATCTGTTTGAAAAACCCATTCTTAGTGAAAGATTGGAAAGATGGCATGCTATGCTTTCTGAGTTTGATATTCAATGTG
This sequence comes from Beta lomatogona, assembly GCA_947646795.1. Lineage (NCBI taxonomy): Eukaryota > Viridiplantae > Streptophyta > Magnoliopsida > Caryophyllales > Amaranthaceae > Beta > Beta lomatogona. The sequence continues at coordinate 2,982,175 of CANSNZ010000982.1, forward strand.
TCAGCCAGAATTCTGTTAAAGGACGAGCCATATCTGAAGCCCTAGCAGAAGAACCAGTGTCAGGAGATGAGTATGATGATGCATTCCCTGATGAGTACTTATGCTTTATTGACAATCCACAATGGTGCATGTACTTTGATGGAGCTTCTAATAGGACGGGTAATGGAGCAGGTGTTTTGTTAGTAGATCCTGATGGAGTCCATATTCCATTTGTTGTCAAGCTGGATTTCCGAACAACAAACAATACAGTCGAGTATGAAGCCTGTATATATGGAGTAAAGGCTGCCTTGGTAGCAGGGGCAAGACATCTCACTGTGTATGGAGATTCTAATCTCATCATATCTCAAACAATAGGAATCTGGAGGGTTAGAGATGAGAGACTTCAGCTCTACACTGAGTATCTTCAAGAATTGATTCCTTATTTTGATGACATCAGCTTCAAATATCTTCCACGAGAACAAAATAGTTTCACTAATGCTTTAGCCAATCTTGCTGTTAACTTAACATGGGAAAATGGTACAAAGATCCAGTCAGTTTTAATTGAAGAAAGGAAGGGGCCAACAGTGACGGTAGCACAAATTGTCTCCCCGCTAGTTCAACAAGATGATGATGATGATGATGATGTCTGGTACAAGGATATCAAGAATTTTCCGGAAACAATGCAATATCTAGAGAGAAGTGCAAGAAGGACCGCATAGCCATCAGAAGGCTAGCTGCTCATTTTTCATACTAAAAGGCAGACTGTATCACAAAGGATTTGATGGTACTCTACAACTCTGTGTAAATAACAGTGAAAAGCAAGTCATCATGGAGGAAGTTCATGGAGGGGAATGTGGACCCCATATGAATGGAAGGATGCTGGCTCGTAAAATTTTGCGAGTAGGTTTTTATTGGAGCACTCTAGAAGGTGATTGCATCAGCTTTGTCCGCGCCTGTAAGCAGTGTTAAATATTTGCTAACCTCAATCATATGCCACCTATGTCATTACATAATATGACTTTTCCTTGGCCGTTTTCAAGTTGGGGCATAGACATAATCGGACAAATTCTTCCAAAGGCTTCAAATGGGCATTAGTATATCCTTGTAGCAATTGATTACTTTTCGAAGTGGGTTGAAGCTGCATCATTTTCAAAACTAAGGGCAAAGCAAGTCTCGAAATTTGTGATTAACAACATCATCTGTCGGTATGGCATACCTTTTGAAATCATCTCTGATAACGGATCACAATTTGAGGGTCATCTGAAGACCACTCTTGCAAAATATGCAATCAAGCATCATCAGTCCTCACCTTATCGTCCCCAAACAAATGAAGCGATGGAAGCAGCCAATAAGACAATCAAGACTATTGTTGCCAAAATGACTGAAAAAACTAGGGAATGGCATGACAAGCTACCATATGCCCTTTGGGGATATAGGATATCAATTAGGACTCCAACAGGAACAACCCCGTATTCTTTGGTTTACGGGATGGAGCCAATCCTACTAGTTAAGGTGGAGATACAATCTCTCAGGGTCATAGCAGAAAGTGAAATCTCGGAAGACCAGTGGCACAAAACTCGCTATGATGAGCTTGCATTCGCAGATGAGCGCCGACTACAAGCATTGCATAACATACAACTCTATCAACGGAGAATTTCTCGTGCATTTAACAAAAGGGTTCGAGATAGAGACATTCAAGAAGGTGATCAGGTTTTAAAAGAAAATAGAGCTCCGTTGCATGATCCTCGAGGGAAATTCAAGCCTAACTGGTCTTGACCTTTCCTGGTCAAGCATGTCACCACAGCTAGAGCAGTAAAGCTAATGGATTTTGATGGAAATGAGTTCACCCATTTCACTAATCTTGATCAGTTGAAGAAATACTACGCTTAGGCATCAAAGTAATTGTAATTGTCATGATCAAGTAACCAAGCAGTTTGTGGGTTTTGTATCCTACCTGGTTGTTCTTAATAAACATGCCATGAGTTTTTAAGATGTTCATATGATGTATGGAAAAAAAAAAGAAAAAAAAGGAAAATTCCCACTGGTAACCCTGTACTATGGAACAATTGCGATGGTAAACCGTTTTTCTTTTGAGTTTCAAAAATAACCCTATATTTAGTGATTGATGGTTTAATCGTTACTTCAACTGTTAGTGTTATTGGTTTACCTAACCCAAGTTAACCCCAACTCCCAACTACCACCCAGCCCACTGACATCCCATCCAACCACCACAGTTCCACCCCTCCACGATTGTCCCACCGCTCCACATGAACCCCACTCCACCACCAATGTCCCACTTCTCCACTACTATCCCACCTCTCCACCAATGAGAAGAGAAGTCACGGGGAAGGAGAGAGTAACGAGGAGAGAGAAAAAGTCATCGGGAGGGAAAGAGTGACGGGGTATGGTGTTTCCGGTGGAAGGATGGCGGTGGGGTGGGGATTTAGTGGGTTAGGTAGTGGTTTGGAGTTAACTTGGGTTAGGTAGTGGTTTGGAGTTAACTTGGGTTAGGTAGTGGTTTGGGGTTAACTTGGGTTAGGATAGTAAATGGGTTTAACGGTTGAAGTAACGATTTAACCATCATTAATGTTACGGTTGTATAATATTACTAAGTATAAGGTTATTTTTGAAACTCAAAAGAAAAACGGTTTACCATTGCAATTGTTCCATAGTACAGGGTTACCAGTGGGAATTTTCCAAAAAAAAACGGAAAAAGGGAAGAAAGGAAAGACGGAAATGAAAGAAAAAAGAAAAGAAAAATGATGAAACATATCTTTGATTGTTAAGGTTTATATGTTATGCTTTTATGTATCATATGATTAGTTAATTATGATTTGCATGTCATATTTTAATGTTAAAGTGTGCACGTGTTTAGAATTGTGTTCACATTGAATTTCTCACAAGCAGATAATTCTCACAAACAGACCTGTTATTCATCCCAACTGGGGTACTTCATTTCATACATGAAAAGACATAAAGCATTCATTTCCTACAAGCTCAAAAAAAAAAAAAAAAAAAAAAAAAAAAAACACTTAAAAAAAAAGCAACATAGAAAATAAACATGACAATTCCCTCAAACCCTTCTCCTCTTCATGGTAGGCCCGTTTGAATCATTGTCTTGACCAATATCCGCTAGAAGCCATTGAAGGTAATCTTCATCAATTAGTGGAAAGGAAGGTTCCGGTAACGCTGATATAATTTTAGCCCCCTGCCATATAGTGGGCATTCTCTGAATACCACTGATATCAGCCTCATAAGTGGTACAAGATGGAAGAACCTGGAGGGCAGGAATGTGCTCTTGCCTCAAACCAATTTGCCTTAGACATCTCCATGGAAGGTAGAAAGTGACTTGGCAAAGCCCGAGTAATTGTACACCTGTGCGACCAGAATTGCAATATACAATTGCACTAATGCCAAGGTGGCTTGTGACCCACTTTATGTCTTGATGTAGGAAAAAATCCTCCCACCCACCATTTTTGCTCAGTTGATAGAAGAAAGGAAAAAGGCATCTCTCCCGAACATGACTAGTTTTGTAAGTAAGACTCTTGTGGGGTTTCATGAGAGAAAATTTTTCTAATAGCCATAAATCAAGGGCTAATGGACATCCCTTCGCAAAGCTTTGAGGGTTTCTTTTGAGTTCATCTAAGTCAAGGAACATTTCCCCCAAAATAAGTGGTCCAAGACGACCCCCGCTAATAATTTAAGGAATAAGTGAAAGACACCGAACATGGCATGTGTTTAAAGACCATTTAGTAAGGGTGCTTCCCAAAATCATAAGAATGCAAGCATTTTCTCTAGCAATTCTATAGTTGGCATTATTAGAAAATTGCCAAGTGCCAAATTGGAAAGTCAATAATAAGTTGACAAGAAATACCTCACCATATTGTAGCTAGTTTCCATGAAGACTTTCAGGAAGATGCAAAATCGTTGATAAATTGCAATCCCCCGTAATTTTATGAATTTTATAAATATATTTAATGTATATTTATAAATGATTTTAATATTTTATAAGTCAAATTATTTTAATGTTTGACTATTTTGAGGAGTTAAAAGAGTTTTATGGCTTTTATTTCTTAAATTAACTAAATGTTTCATTAATTGGAACTTTAATTTTTTAAAGAGTAGTATTTAAAGTATATTTAATTATTAAATTAAGCTTATGGGTTGAGGAGCCCAATTTGTAGCCTTTTGAGCCCATTTGAAAGCCCAAAGGAGTAATTCTTTTCCTAATAAGACTCTTATTCTTATGTACTCCTAATTCTACTAGGATTTTGGAAAGGGAACCTATAAATACTTCATTAAACCTCCCATGATTCATATTTTCAGATTTGACTTTTGTATTCCACTAATCCTTCTTTCCTCTTTCCCTCCATTCACTCGTTTTTTTCTCTCACCCGAATCTGATTGTCCAGATTTCTCATAGTTCCGTTTATTTTTAGCCAAAAATTCCTTCTGAGAAATTGTAGATCTCGAAAAGTTATTGAACTTACGCTCAAGAATCACTCGATTCCGATTATTATTCTATCAGTTATGGCCTCTGTAAGTTTCGCAATTTTGCTGCCATATTTCACTCGCGATTTCTGTATTTCTCTCTTTTTCTCCCTTTTGCTTTTGATTCTTTTCCTCGTTTTCTTATATATTGATTTCATATATATTGATCTAATATTTCAAAGTATTATTTTGTTAAATTATTGTTTAAAGATTGTATCTTTAATTATTTCAGATTATATGTTTCATATTATTAAGCAAAAAAATTTCAGATTTAATATTTTATGTTCAGGGAGAGATTTAAATATTAAAGTCTTGATTTTTGAGGTATTAAAAGCCTATTTTAGTAGTACCATATTTCAGGGTTTGAAATATTTAATCTTTGGTGTCAAAAGAATTTTAGAAAAGGTTTTGACACGTTTTTAAGTGAAGTTTTATTGCTGTAAATTTATTGGTATATTGATATATCAATGTTTTGTATTTTGTTAGGCGGAGATTATTCTCTAGGCAACTTTTAGAGTAGAAAAGTGGCCTCTCAATTTGTCTACACAAGGTACGTACATACTTGTGTGCTATATGACTAGTATCATGATTTAAGGAGGAAAAAGTTGTAGTATCATGTATAGGAACTTTATAAGTTCATATGTGATTTCTAGTATGATTGATTTCTACATGTTTTATGCCTGTGAGCAAGCATGTTAATTATTAGATTTATTATGAGTAAAGAATTGTCATGTTTGTATGGATTTATTGATGCAAGCATGTGGATGGGAACTTTAATTATTAATTCACATGGGGGAATTAATATGTTATTAAGATTGATTCATGATTATTCATGTGTTCCCTTACAAGTATTATTTTCACTACTTTATGAGGACTGTGGGCCTTATTTGGTAAGTTGATAAGTATGCCTTCTAAAGGTAAGTTCATTGTTGACTAGGTTCAACAAATAAGAAAGTTGAGATTAAAAGAAAGTAAGTTTTGGGTTGTAAGTTGTGATCACTTATTAAATCCTAAGATAAAAGAAGTTCAGTTGTGAATGTTTGCTTTGTATTTCTGAGTTGCTTGTATGTGTGTCATAACAAGTAATAACTTGTAAAGAACGTAAAGTGTAACGAGGATAGTTATAGACTTTAGACTGGTGCATGTCTAGAGTTGGACATTAGGAGTTGGGGTACATGGTGAGCGAGCCATGGCTTTTTACGGTAGATGGATTGATCACCATCCCTATTACATTTAGCAAAGGTTCCTCGATATCGCAGGTCATTTCTGGAATACGTGGTAGCTCCCGTATTTCGTCTTCGTAACGAAGGCATTAGTAGATAAGACAACTCAGGTCCAATAACTATTCCATTTGAGTAATAAAAAGATGTGTAGAGTTTAGTTCAGTTAAAGTTGTCTGCAGAATGTTATATGATTATATTATTATTTAGTCCTGCATGTTATTTATTTGTATCCTGCTAGGAACGTTTATGTATTATTATGTAGTACTCAGCTTTGCTGATTACGTGTTTTGTTTGTATGTGTTGATCATGGCTTTGCCTTATTGATCCTGTGATGACCCAATTGTGGTGAGCAGATTCTTTAGAGCATTGACATTTACAGGTTCACAGATGTTGCATTATTGGGAATCTGGGAATGGAGAGCTTGTGTAATCTAATATATCATATTTTCTGAATTAGTAGGAATGTACTTTAATAAGTTGTTTGAGTAGACATATTTAGAATGTTTGATTTTAAAGTATTTATTTATTTATTTATTTATGATAAAGAATGGAGTTTCGTTAGATGTTTTCCGCTACAAAATTCTGAATAAGCCAATACGTTATCACACGGGGGATAATGCTTTGGTAATTCTCTATGTTTTATATTAAAAAAAGTATTTCTGAAAAGAGAGAATTATCGGGGTGTTACATAAATCTCTCGAGATCCTGGTAGGAGATCTAGGCGTGATAACAGGACTATTGGATGGTAAGCCTAGTAAAACTTCGACCTCTTCAACAAGGGGCACAATCTCCCGGTCTCCAAAGCGGAAGACATGGCGAGTTTCATCCCAAAATTTGGAAGCAACATGAATCATGTCGTAACAAAGAGAAAGTGAAAGCAAAGTCATAAGCACCTTAGTGAAGCGGGAAGAAGAAAAGGATTGTCTTGGTTGCTCCAAGTTTCTTGTAATCCCCGAGAGTTGTTTTTTCTCCGGACTCTGCATTTCATTAACTTCTTCATAAGTAAGAACCATTTTTGTGAAAGAAATTTTTTAGAGAGAAGAGTAGAGTAGTGGAAGTGGTGCATTTGGATATGAAGAACCATGCCCCTTTTATAGATGGAAGTAAGTAATGGTGACTTGACAACTTATTTGTCATCAAGGCCATGAAAAATTGTAAAAACTAGAGTCAATCTGTTAATTGTCGGAATTTCTCACATTAACAAAAGACAAATTCAGAAGACTAAAGAAAAGACGACATTAAAGTCGCATTTCAAAATTTTAGAAAATTAATTGAGATTTTCTACTTAAGACGATGATAAAGTCGCATTTCAAATTTTAGAAAATTAATTGAGATTTTCTACTTAAGACGACGATAAATTCGCATTTTCAAAAGAAATTTAATTGGGGTTTTCTACTTAAGACGACATTAAAGTCGCATTTTCAAATTTTAAAAAATTAATTGGGATTTTCTACCTAAGACAACGTTAAAGTCACAGTTAAAACTGTTAGAAAATTAATTGGGATTTTCTACCTAAGACGATATTAAAGTCGCAGTTAAAACTTTTAGAAAATTAATTGGGATTTTCTACTTAAGACGACAATAGAGTAGCATTTTCAATTTTAGGAAATTAATTGGGATTTTCTATTTAAAGACGATGTCAAAGTTGCATCTCCTATTTTAGAAAATTAACCGGGATTTTCTATTTAAAGCGCTGACAGAAATCGCAAGTCATGATAACTATTTTCCATGGAGAATATGTTATCTCAAAGGAAATTTTCTGTCAAAATTTTGTGTCTTTTGAAACACTGGCCATCATTTTCTCCAAAAATCGACCAATGTGGGGCATTCTGTAGACACCAAATTTTGAACCCCTTCTTCGGATAGAACCCCTTTTTTCAGATAAATAAAGGTTTTGAAAAATAAAAATAACGAAATCGTCATGCATCGTGAAGCGCGCGCCCCGGAGCGCGAGTTTCATTCCATCGCACGAGTTTTTCGTTGTTTGCATATTAGTCATACAGTGTCGACTTAGAAGTATAATTTTCGTGAGTCGTAGTCAATAACTACAACCACCGTTTTAATAAAATGATTCATATTATAATCATGCTCGTCTTTATTAATTTGACGAGTTTTCATTAATTGTCGTAAGTTAGTCTTTCGAAAAAATAAAAACGACTCGCGATTAGGCGTCGGGATTTTAGTCGTATCCCAAAACCGGCATTAATCAGTTTACTTGATGGTCAAGTCATTGTTCATTGGATAAAGAATAAGAATATATTCTTTATTCACTAAACACTTCATTTATTCATTAGTTAGAGAATAAGAATCATGAAAAGATGTGAGAATAAGAATCAAATCCCATGTATAAGAGGGGGGAAATCTGGATTTTTTCCGGAAGATTCGAGTGTGCGCCAAGCACACAATCATGCGCTAGATGCATGATTGTGCGCCTAGCGCACAAGTGTGGCCTGCACCAGACGTAGGGCCTTGCAACTAGCGCAAGGTGATGTGCCTAGCGCAGCTTCTTGTGCTAGGCGCAACACCCTAATCAGTTGGTTTTGCACGTTGTTCAATGCATTTTTTTTACGTATAGGATGTTTAGGGAAGAATATTTTCTAAAAATCTGATTTTGCTTCATTTATGAGAAAATCCAAAAAAGAATAAGAATATTTGTGTTTCCAAAGAGATTTGATGATGTCATTAGGGTGAGGTCATTCGAGTGATGTCATTAGGGTGATTAAGGATGAAGAAAATCAGATTTTTTGGGTGAAAAATCTGATTTTCTACCTCTTTAAAACCCTAGTTCATCTCCTTCATTTCTCTATAAATACCCTACTTTTTCTACTTCAAAACCAAGTAGAAAAGAGTTCAACTTAACTTCACTAATACTCCTTTCCTCTAAAGAAATCACACTTATGAAAAGAAAAAAAAAAAGTTAGTAAGATAATTAGTAAGTAAAGAAGTTCATCAAAAGAAGAAAAAACCCAAAAAAAAAAAGGGTTTAAGTTAGTAATTAAGAAGATTTAGAAACTCACCTAGAAATTAAGAAAATCACAAAAAAAAAGTAGAAAAATTTGCAAAAAGGAAGTGCATCATTGAGCTAGCAAGGTAAGGTTGAAGGTTTTTTTATTTATTTATTATTATCTTCTTAATCATCTACTAACTTTCTCCTTGTTTTCTTCTTATCATTTTTTATAATATTTGGAGTGATTTGGGTATGTGGAAGTCCTAATAGGTTCCCAACCTTAAATCACCCACCTACAATAGTCACCTCTAATGGGGTGACTCTTAGGAAACAATGTGATTATGTGATTTTTTCCTTAATCAAGTTGTTATTTATCACCAAAAATGATTTCATAAAAAAATTAAAGATAAGTTATGCAAAAACATCTCCATAAAAAGAAAACGTGATGCTGTAATTATAGTCAGTTTTACATTCCTATATTTTTTTATTTTTTCGTCTGTATTAACTAATTAGTTCGTAGGATTTAATATTTCCCTCTGAAGTGCAAGATGTTTCCAGAAACAGGGCTTTGAAATTTCTAAAAAATAAATTTTGTGTAAATAATTAAAAATCATACAACTTTATTGTGCAAAACTGATTTTGTTCAGTACCACCTAGGATTGTTCTGTCAAATAAATAACAAAATAAAAGCCATTTAGATAAAACTAAAAACATCAAGTTTGAAGAAAACATCAATAGCTTTTCAAAAATATAAAATTCATGTTCATATGAATTTTATACAATTTTACGTCATTTTTACAAAATCATTCATGTAAATCACTAAATTTCGGAATACTGATTTTCTCTTCAGTTAAGAAAATAAATAAGCATGGTGTTACAAATGTCTAATTCAAGTAAAAATTTCCAGTCTAGTTTTTCAAAGTGTCTAGAATGTTCATACCAAATTTCACTTCAAAATAAGTTCAATAAGTCGGATCTCAAAGAACAAATTGAATAAAGGTCCTGTTTTGACCAGTTTGAGTATAAAATTCACTATAATTCAAGTGGTCACTAAAAACTTGTGAAATTTTGATATAACATAAAAAAACCCACTGATCTATCCATAGATGTATCATATGCTCAATTTAACACTTTGTACAGAAAGTTATGATTTTTGTAATTCAGTACAAGAACAAAAAAGACAATCTGAAAAATGAAATAAAGTAATTAATTCAACTTTCATAAAAAAAAAATATTTTTCTTTTCATACGAAAAAGTGAATTAAAAATCACGAATTCATTAAGTTTATCTTAAAATGACTCATTTTACCATGTAAATAAAAATCAATAAAAATTGTCATAAAAAATCAAAATCAAAGAGGATAATTAATCTTTAATTTTTCACAAGTGTATAAATAAACATGAATTCCAAAGCCCATTCATGGAGGTGAAGATCAAGAAGCATCATGGTAAAGATCAAGATTGAAGATTTGTATAGATCATAGTTTTTGTACATTTTGTTGTAATAATGATTCTTTTTAAATAATTGTTGCATCACTCAATTAATAAAAAAAAGGAAAACATGGAGATGTTTATGCATAGTTTTCATAAAGAAAAATTGACGTGAGCAGTCCCAACTATGACTCAACATTTTTAATAGGTCCCAACTATCAATTAACGTGTGGAGGTCCTAACTTTAGGGGGCATTGTCTTTTATTGGATGTGACACCTTCTTCCTTTACCCTCTCCTTCTCCTTCCTATACCATCTCCTTCTTCATCCTTTACCATTGTTAACCGCCATTGCTGGACGCTGGTGGTGTTGATGCCGTCATTATCACTTGTAGGGGCGCCTGGAGCAAAGCCCTGTCCTTTCTTTCTCCTCTCGTCTGACTTCTAATTCGAGTTTTTCTTACATCCTCACAACCCAACCAATACCCACCTTGGTTCGTAGCCGCCTCCTCTCTGGCTATCGTCTTTTCCACCCAGACCACCACCCTCACATTCGCTCCTTTTTTTCCGCCGTCGCTTCTCACTCCTTTTTTTCCACCGGCGACAGACACTAAAGAGATTAATTACCAGTCGAATAGATAGCATAAACAAACAATTTTCATTTTTCAATTCAGCCATTTTTGGAGCAAAGATTCAAGCTTGAGCAAAGATGAAGGAGAAGCATGAGCAACTCATGCCACCACCGGCACATCTCATTTGATTTTCTACATAACAAATTGAACAAAGTCAGTTTTGATGAAAAATCTAATTCCAGTTCGTTGGTTCTTGTAACATTGTCACGGTCATCCGTCATCTTTTGAATTCTCTGAGTTTTGTTTGAATTATGCATAATATATTTATCTATTCTAGAAATTAACAGTCGTTGATTGTGCAGTGTTCTGGCTACTCCTTCCTTTGTCTTCTTTTAGTGGGTTTTGATAAATCTAATTTGAAAAATAAGGAGATTCTACTCAATTTTGTTGGTTCCTTCAATAATTTAAGCAAGAGGACCGAAATTGTAATCCTTTCTCCTAGTCTTTTACTCCAGTTGGTGACTTTTCTCGTTGAAGGGATTAATTTTGCTTGTATGTTTTATAGATTGGGATGCAGTACTTGTTTAATCGGGTATTTGTTTAACAGATATCTAATTTAAATATTTAAAAAATAAAAAATTAAATAAATTATTGTCAATTTACCTACTCAGTAAGTCATAGGTCATATGGGTCCCATAAAAAACAACGCCTCCCAAAGTTAGGACATCTACAGGTTAATTAATTGTTGGGACCTATTAAAAATGTTGAGTTATAGTTGGGACCTTTCACATCAATTTTTCCTTTTCATAAATAATTCCACAACTCTTTTTAATAAAATGAGCAACCAATGTTACAAATATTGCATGTTGGGCCAATATATCATAGTATATGAATCAAATGACCCAATCTCAATTAAGAGGACAAATTGCAAATCTAACTAAGTTGAATTGTATGATGATTCATCTTTCATTTTAAAAATGTGTTTCCCATATTCAAATGGATTATCCTATAATTTGACATAATTAGATTGGTAATTATGACCTACGAATTGATTTTAGGCCGTTTCACGTGTCTCACTTTAAATGGCCAAATTCCAATTAGCCAAATTCAATCTCCAATTGATCATTTCTCTCCAAATGACTTAATAATCTTCAATTAAGATTATTTCTCAAAATCCTTCAATTAGGAAGCAAACCTTCTAAGACCTCTCGAAAATCATAAACGTGATCACGATTAAGGTGGTTATTTCAATCCCCGATTAATCGCTAATTAGAGCGGTTGACACAAACTTCTTTTAATCACTAATTGGAGTGATTACCTTAAAACCCTAATAATCGTTAATTAAGACGATTATTCTTCTCATTTTTGATCACTAATTAGAGTGATTTTTTCAAACCCTAATAATCGTTAATTAGGATGATTATTTTCCTTAATCACTAATTAGGGTGGTTATCTTAAAATTTGGTTGACCACTAATTAGGGTGATTAGCTTAACCTTTCATCATATTTAATCACTAATTAGAGTGATTATCTTAAACCTTAATTATCATCAATTAGGGTGATTATTTCCTAATCTTCATTGTTAATCACTAATCAAGGTGATTATCTTTCCATTTCAATCACTAATTAGGGTGATTACTTATTTCCTTCCTTATTAATCACTAATTAAGGTGATTATCTTAATCCTTCATATTTAATCACTAATTAAAGTGATTATCATAATCCTACTTTAATCACTAATTGGAGTGATTACCTCATTTCAAACATATTTGTTTAATTCTAAAAGAGAATTATTCATAATCTATTCCCCCCCCCCTTCTTTCCCTAGTGGAATTGGCCATTTAGGGTGAGTCATAAGCTCGAACTAGAACGGTTTTGATCCATGAGTGGATTCCAATCCCGCAATGATTGGTACGTAGTGCAACTTCAGTGGTCAAACCTACCATGTACAAATGATATGTTGGTCCTAAATAAAAAATGGTTAATGTTTATATGTGCAAAGTATGTGATTTTCTTTCTTTTTAATAGCCATGGTTACTTTAAAATGGAAAATAACGCATTTAGTAAGAGCCCGTTCTTTAGAACGGAAGAGGAGACGAGTTCCAGACGTTCGCACCTCTTAACCAAAACCCCGAACCCTATCTCATAGTATGAAAAACCAATTTTCAAAAAAGCCTTATCCATATGAAGTCATCATCGTTTTAAATGATTTTTTCTTGAAATAGATTTTAAAACGATTTATTAAATAAATATGTCCCTATTCAGATATTAATAGGGTGGCGACTTCCAAGTTTTCTAAAACTCAAAGTCCAATGAGAGACTTTCGTGGGATTCAGACCGTTAATTAAGACAATCAAAAATCGAATACCACACTAACTACTTGTGTTAGTCTTTTAATGAGATATAATTACAGACTTTATTATATTTTATTTCAAAATAATTAGCAATAATGTTATGTTGGATTCATGGTTATGCTTTCATTTTTCATTTCAAAGGTCACTTGTTCGATACTTTATAACTACACAACATCTATATATTAAAATCTGTGCCTATGAAAGTGTATGTGCCACGTGGCACTCTCCTCAAACTTCTAATGTAATTTGTTTTGTGTCCATGTGTACCCCTTAATAAAAAAATTGTCTAATTGCAATAAAATATACTTGAAATGAAAGGTAAGAGCTTAACCATCAATACACTCGGACTTTATTGTCTAATGTTTGAAATAAAATATGATAAAGTCTTATAATAAATGTACTTGACTAAAAAAACATAAACAAATATATACATCTCTAACAATCTTATTACGTAACTAACAAGAGACGATTGACGTCATATTTTCTTACCACAATTTCTTTAAAGCTATTATTTTCAAATTTAAACCTTTCAGATTTTTTTACTTTTCACTTACGACTTGCTCGTTTTATTTCTTGGAACATCACCTAATAAGTTTTAATTTTTAAAAGGTCCTAATAAAAGGCTTAAAAGGCATTACTGATTCTCAAATGACAATTAGCCGACGTTTTAGGACATGACTAGTACGACGTTGGACATGTCCTGGGTCAATTTCCTTGGGAGAAAAAACAATCTCTCACACTAATAAAATATTGGTTACTTTAAGGACATGAGCTAAGAAGATTAGCACATAAACTATTACATGCTCAATAAAATATTGGTAACATTAAGGTCTCAGTATGGATGAAACCCCCTGACCATAGTGGCTCTTGCTCACCATGGGATAATAAGCCAATAAGGTACGAGGGATAACGTTATCGTATTTATTGGAATGATTTATTCGGAAAGAACAATTGAAACAAACGATCAATAAACCCTCCGATGCTTTGTATGGGCATATTTGGTTGGATGAAACCCTCTAACCACTACTCTAAATGAGATAACGTCCAATAATCACCATAACGTCCAATAATAACCATTGGTGTCTCTTAATTAGGAATGAATAGACATTATTACATTGGTCGATTTAAGCACATGACCCAACAATTTAGGCTTAGAATACCGTGCGACTTAACGTTTCACCTTGCTGGCTAGCTTAATATTTGACCTTTTGTAATTTGTTTAGGGTGGCGTTTTATTTTCACTTACGTTGTGTCCTTTTTTTTCCTTCGAACATCACCTAAGAAAGAGTTAACTAATGATAGTCCCTAGGCGATGCCCCAAGTTGTTTCTTCTTGTAATTTATTGCCTAGTGAGGTAAAATGAACCTCATAATAATTTGAATAATACACCCTAAAAAGTTTGGAAATAAAGCAATAACTTCACTTTCTATAAGGAATGTGAGTAAGAGTATGTCTACAATAGTATATTATTATTAACATAAATATGTTAGGTATCTAACTACTTGTGTAAGTCTTTTAATGAGATATATTATTTTTTATTTTGTAATAATAAGCAATGATGTTATGTTGGATTCATGGTTAAGCTTTCATTTTTTTCATTTCAAAGGTCACGTGTTCGATATCTTATAACGGCACAACATTATTTTTCTAATTGAAGTATTTGACATGAAAATAGAGCATTTACATTATGGCCTTAGAGGAGAGTGCCATGTGGGTCATAAACTTTCTTAGTAACACCTGTTAATATATTAGTATAGATATAGATTAGAAAAAACTTTCTCAAAGTTTATTTTTTTTAAAGGTCCTAAAATAATTACAGTCATGACAAAAATAATAATAAAAGGCTTATTGTAATTTCGCACTAGGGAAAATATTACGAAAAACCAAAATACTTTTTTTTTTTTTTTTATGAATTTCGACTTTTCGAGTTCTATATATTTCTATGATAATGATTTGGCACTTCATAAGCGTGCCAAATGACGTCTAATAGGATACCAAATGTCGCGACCTCGTGCGCTGTCTTTTGGACTATGCTTTAACGTTTACCCTAACCATGTTTATGTTACAATATACTTCTATTGTACATATGTTTTTGGTTATAGTATGATTTTCATATATTAAAAAGTACAATATGGATTACGATCAAAAAATGGAAGTATTGATATCTAAACCTAAATAAATAAGAATAACTTATATATAAAGTAGAGTCCAATAGACAACACATGAGTTGGCGACATTTGGCATCTTTATTAGACGCCATTTGTCGCGCTTATCAAGCTAAATAAATAAGAATAACTAATATATAAAGTAGAGTCCAAAAGACAACACATGAGTTGGCGACATTTGACATCCTTATTAGACGCCATTTGTCGCGCTTATCAAGTGCCAAATCAAAACTTTTATACATAAACTAGTTTTTAAGCCCAGGCTACGCTCTAGATGATAATTTTCGATTTAGGGCATGACCCAGGTTGCATTGGGACGAATGATCACCCTCCCCCATGCAATGTATCATGGACATATGTGGTTGGATGGAGTTTTTTCTTTCTCCAAAAGGTACTATTTTCACATTTAATTTTTCGGATGGGAAAGGGTCACTTGATCACTTCACCCCCTTAATAAATGCGAACCCTTCATTAATGTTTTAGGTAATGACCCATGTTACTTGGGGCGATTACCTAAACTATTACTATAGGAACTGCATGTACAATGGTACATGACTCTCCAACTAGCTCTCCACTCTCTCTCATCTATTCTCTCTCTTCAAGCTACCCTCAAGAACTATGTCTAAAAACACTCAACAACAATAGAACTCTTTAAAGAGCTCTCCATTCAACTTTTCACTATGTGGTGGTCCCCATGTCAATAAATGAACCTCATTTCATATTATGATCAAAGTTATATAAATAAAGAAATTCATGTAAATTAAATATAATAACAAAAAAATTATCTTTTATCATAATTTATGTAATTTGGAATTTTTTTAAAATAATATATTAATTTTGAATGCTAATATTTAATTTCATAAATTAAAAAAAATATAGTAGATTTTGTGTATGAAATATATCCAATATTAGGCTCATTTTATAAGTAAATAAAAATTATAGTTGTTGTAATAGTAATTATTACCATCTTTTGTTTTATTTTCATAAAAAAGATCATTAATGGTTGCAAGAAGAAAAGAAAACTTAAGTAATTGCAATAGTATGTGGGCCCACATATTGGAGAGTCATCTCTTCTTCAACCCAAATGGTATCTCCCCCAAGAGCCACTTTGCAAAGTGTCTCCATGGAGAGACACCCAAGACACACCATTGTTGGGTAATAGGTGGCTCTCCATTTTCTCTCTCCATGGAGAGATAGCTGGAGAACTAGTTGGAGAGCCCCATTGTACATGCTAACTAGCCTACTTTGAGCACGTAGTAATATTCTAGTCTAATTATCACTAGAAATTAGGAACCAAAAGCACTAATTTTAAAAGAAAGTTCCCGATTGAATAAACAAGGACAACAAAAATGTTAAAATAAACAATAGCATTTTTATAACCATCTTGAGTTTGTTTTAAGTAATGACCTATGTTACTTTGGGCAATTACCTAAACTAGCTAGTACTCTAACACTAACTAGTTGAGTCATACTACCTACTTTGATCATTTAGTAATATTCTAGTCTAATTATCACTAGAAATTAAGAACCATAATTTGAAAGACCTAATTTTAAAAGTAAGTTCCCTATTTAATAAACAAGGACAACATAAATGTTAAAAAAAACAATCGCATTTTTAGAACCATTGTCAGTTTGTTTTAGGTAATGACCCGTGTTACTTTAGGCGATCACTTAAACTATTACTATGGGAACTTTGAGTCATACTAGCCTACTTTGATCACGTAGTAATATTAAAGTCTAGTTATCACTAGAGATAAGGAATCACCACTAATTTTAAAAGCAAGCTCCCTATTTAATAAACAAGGACAACATAAATGTGAAAATAATCAATCGCATTTTTAGAACCATTGTCAGTTTGTTAAAGGAAATGACCCAATGTTACTTTGGGAGATTGTCTAAACTATTACTCTAGGAACTAACTAGTTTAGTCATACTAGCCTACTTTGATCACGTAATACGATTCTAGTCTAGTTATCACTAGATATTAGGAAAATTAATGCACTAATTTTAAAAGCAAGTTCCCTATTGAATACCGTATGACTTAATGTTATGTTGGATTCATGGTTATGCTTTCATTTCAAAGGTCACGTGTTCGATACCTTATAACTACACAACATCTATATATTAAAATTCGTGCCTATGAAAGTGTATGTGCCACATGGCACTCTCCTCATACTTCTAATGTAATTTATTTTGTGTCCATGTGTACCCTTAATAAAAAAATTGATTATTGGACGTTATCTCATTTAAAGTAGTGGTTAGAGGGTTAACTTATCTTATATTACACTTGAGACAAATATTACTGTTTAGTGGTGCACTTATAAAAATGAGAAAATGAAGGAAAGAAACTTATACCCCCTAATTTTCTGTTCCAACCCTTAGAATTAATTATCAAACCTCATAATTACAACACAAGAACTAGTGTATTGAAGTCATATTGAATAAGATGCATGTCTTACTCATAAGTACCTACTAAATGGGAGACTTAGGCCTATGAAATTGAAATTAACTATATTTTCATGAAATCTTTTTGATCCACTACAGTGTAAAACTGTTTAATTCATTATTTTCCCATATATTTATAATTTCTATGCTCATAAGTCATAACACAAGGGAATAAAAATTAATCAGAAAAAAGAAACAAACTCCTTTTAATTTTACAACAAATAATTAATGACTATGACTTCAATTTTAATTTTTTCTCTTCATGTTTTAACCTAAATTGAGACAACATAAGAAAAAGCATAAATAAATTGAGACACAATTTAAGAAAAAACATATTTCATTCATAATAGAGTCATTACAAAAGTCTTAATACTAATTTATTACAACCTATAATTTGCTCCTACTACTAATGGAGCCAAATTACAGACAAAAACAAGAAAAAGAAACATAAAAAAAGCCCTAAAAAAACCAAAAAAAGGAACCCTAGACAAAAGAAGACATGGGAAAGGCCATGCAAGGGCATGATCAAACCCAGTCTTGTTGCGGATTTATCGATAAATGTCAGTAAATCCCGTTGTAGTTTTCGGGAGTCCGGTTGTGACTCCGACTCATCGCCACGTGGTGGTGATGCAGAGTCAGAGAAGGTGGAGGTGGAGGAGGATGATGATGATGATGATGATTTGGGGCGGGGGTGTTGATGATGGTGTTGTTGGTGCTGATGATGGAGGGGAGGGGGACCGAAGCCTCCTCCTCTTCCTTTCACGAGAGGAGGAGGAAGAGGATGATGATGATGTTGGAGCGTTGGAGGAGGAGAGAGAGGATGATGATGATGTAGAAGCGGTGGAGGAGGAGGATGTTAATTGTAGTGGTGATGATGGAGATGATGGTGGTGGTGATGGTGGAGATGGTGGTGGTGAAGGACGGCGCGGTCGGAGGCGGGACGGTCTAGCCACCTCCATTTTTTCCTTGCCCTTGTACGACATGTTTTTTTTTTTTGGATTTTGACGGTTTTTGGGGGGGAGGGAATTTAGCAAGTGAATAAGAATATTGAAGTATGCCTCACCTTATATACACTAGTAGAAAAATGATGATTTGCGTCTGACTATCTGCGTCGCACAACAGGACAAACGTCGCAGAAGACTCATCTGCGTTGCATGCAACAGGGAATCAACGCAAAAGACAACCCATGTGCGTCGGACTCTTTGACGGGTGCGACGCAAATAACAAAACCCCACTTATTATAACAATGTGCGTCGGATGTTAATTAGGGTGCGACGCAGATGAAAGCCTGCTTCGAATCTCAATTAGATGCGACGCAGATTGAAAGCCCATTGAAAACGCGCGCTTAGCTTCTTCCTTTTTATTACTCAGGGTTAGAACCCTTCTCTCACTCTGAACGCCGCTCCACCTCCCCCTTCTTCAATCTTCCTCCCCTTCTTCTTCTTTGAAACTTCCTTTGATTTCTTCTCATCTTTAGATTATCTTCAACCATGTCTGAACACAAACCGAAATCGGAGCAAGAGAACTCTTCCTCTTCCTCTTTCTCTCTCTACACTCAAAATTAACTTTCTCTCTCATACTAAAAACCTAAAGATGGCAGCTTCTTCTGCTACTAGAAAATCAAGCGGACCAGTCCTTAGATCTGTTTCACCTTTCGCATCGTCAACCTCAAGCAATTTCACCTCTCGCTCCTTCATTCAACAATCAGCTTCACCAACACGCATCAATGTCAACCCAACCGGTTCATCTCGTTCTCCAGCGGTTCGGTTCAATTCAGGCTCAATTTCACCGAACCGGTCGATTTTTGCTCAACCAGTTCGCCGTCAACCGATGACTACAGGTCAGAAGAGGACGTGTATGTGAAAATCGAGTGAAAACCTCCACTGCTTCTTGTTTTTGTTGATTTTTTCTTTTGAATTTTCGCCTTTTGAAAACCTGAATCTAAGATCACTGGTAACTTTTTAAGTTACCCAGAAAACTTGAATTTCTTCTGTTGATTTTTTCTTTTGAAAGTTGAAGATGACGGTGAAGATTGAAGATTCAACGAAATTAAGTTACCTAGATTGTATTGTTGATTGCTTTAGATTTTAGGGTTTTTTTGTATTAGATCTAATTTTGTTTTTTTAGGTTATATTTTTTAATTTCCTTTTACGATTCTTTTGGATTAGATATGATTTTGTTGTTCGGGTTAATCTTTTATTTCGTTTTGTACTTCGATTCATTTCAATTACTAGATCTGTTGCTTGTTGATCTCAATGAAATGGTTTTATATTTCGTTTTGTACTTCGATTCTTTTGTATTCTCTTCATTTCAATTTCAGTCATGTGCTAATGGACGAAACTCTGAACCAGCATTCTCTTCATTTCAATTTCTGTCATGTGCTAATGGACGAAACTCTGAAGAAAGAAAAGCTACCATGTGTCCGACGCAGATGACAGTCATTTGCTTGTGCCAGTGCTTCATGTGCGTCGCACCTTGTGCATAGTCCGATGCAAATAGCTTAGGATCTGTGTCGTGTCCTAGTCAGACGCAGATCACGTCTCTCTCATCTGCGACGAGGCCTGTGCCGTCGGACCCATGTCCGACGCAAATGGGCGCCTCGCATCTGACGCAAATCGTCCATTCTGTACTAGTGATAGGAAAAAAGTGACTGTTGGGGGCACCCTATTAATGAAGTGGTACTTAATTTCAGTTTGTGAAAATGGTGCCATTTTGAGAAAGAAAAAAGAAAAAGTCAAACTTAAGTGTTTAGCATGTATTAGTTGAAAGGAAAATTATGGCCAAATTAAATTTGATGAAAATAGGAAAGCAGATCTATAAATTTTTTTTAATTAACTATGTAAACGAGAATTATGAACTAGTGAATAATGTACCACTTTTATTTTGACCACATACTATATCAAAGTTTGGAATTGGCAAAAAAAAGGAAACATAAATATGCATGCTATATTGTACTCCCTCCGTTTCTTTTTAATTGTTACACTTACACTTTTCATGCATGCCAATGCAAAACTTTAGTATTGTATTTGCAAAAATTATAAAAAGTACATATTATTAAAATACATACAAAGTCGAATCTAACAAGATCCCACATGAATGTTTTTTATTCACATATAAATCGTACGGTGTGTCTCAATTGTTCTCTCCGAATAAAAAATTCCAAGAAATACAATAACGTCATCCCTCGTACCTTATCGGCTTATTATCCCATGGTGAGCCACTATGGTCCGGGGGTTTCATCTACCGAGACGCAAGACCTATTGTGTTGTGTAGAATGTCTTGTCTCCTATATATGAATCAATAGTCATTGTGTTGGTCGCTATTATTTAAATACATGACCCTAAATATCTTAGGACATGACCCTAAGGAAATCTACCTATTATAAGCCTAAAGTTTTGGGTCATTTGCTTAAATCGACCAATGCACTAATGTAATAGTTCCTAATTAAGAGACACCATTAATGGTGATTATTGGACGTTATCTCTTTCAAAGTAGTGGTTAGAGGGTTTCATCCAACCAAATATGCCCAAGATACAAAGCGTCGGAGGGTTTATTGATCGATCCTTTGTCTCAATTTTTCTCTCCGAATAAATCATTCCAAGAAATACAATAACATCATCCCTGGTACCTACCCTTATCGGCTTATTATTCCATGGTGAGCCACGATGGTCCGGGGGTTTCATCCATACCGAGACGCAAGAGCCATTGTGTTGTGTAGAATGTCTTGTCTCCTATATATGAATCAATAGTCATTGTGTTGGTCACTATTATTTAAAGACATGACCCTAAATATATTAGGACATGACCATAAGGAAATCAACCTATTATTTGATTTCCACATTAAGTCGTACGGTGTTCTAAGCCTAAAGTGTTGGGTCATGTGCTTAAATCGACCAATGCAATAATGTCTTGTTCCTAATTAAGAGACACCAATGGTAATTATTGGACGTTATCTCATTCAAAGTAGTGGTTAGAGGGTTTCATCCCTTGTACCAAATATACCCAAGATACAGAGCGTCGGAGGGTTTATTGATCGTTTATCTCAATTTTTCTCTCCGAATAAGTCATTCCAAGAAATACAATAACGTCATCCCTCGTACCTTTTCGTCTTATTATCCCATGGTAAGCCACTATGGTCCGGGGGTTTAGGTCACACACAGACGCAAGAGCCATTGTGTTGTGTAGAATGTCTTAGCTATTTCATTCAAAGTAGTGGTTAGAGGGTTTCGTCCCTTGTACCAAATATGCCCAAGATACAGAGCGTCGGAGGGTTTATTGATCGTTTATCTCAATTTTTCTCTCTGAATAAATCATTCCAAGAAATACAATAACGTCATCTCTCATACCTTATCGTTTTTATCCCATGGTGAGCCACAATGGTCCGGGGGTTTAGGTCACACAGAGATGCAAGAACCATTGTGTTGTGTAGAATGTCTTTGCTATTTCATTCAAAGTAGTGGTTAGAGGGTTTCGTCCCTTGTACCTAATATGCCCAAGATACAGAGCGTCGGAGGATTTATTGATCGTTTATCTCAATTTTTCTCTCCGAACAAATCATTACAAGAAATACAATAATGTCATCCCTCGTACCTTATCGTCTTTATCCCATGGTGAGCCACTATGGTCCGGGGGTTTAGGTCACACAGAGACGCAAGAGCCATTGTGTTGTGTAGAATGTCTTTGCTATCTCATTCAAAGTAGTGGTTAGAGGGTTTCGTCCCTTGTACCTAATATGCCCAAGATACAGAGCGTCGGAGGGTTTATTGATCGTTTATCTCAGTTTTTCTCTCCGAATAAATCATTCTAAGAAATACAATAACGTCATCCCTCGTACCTTATCGTCTTATTATCCCATGGTGAGCCACTATGTTCCTGGGGTTTAGGTCACACAGAGACGCAAGAGCCATTGTGTTGTGTAGACTGTAGAATGTCTTAGCTATCTCATTCAAAGTAGTGGTTAGAGGGTTTCGTCCCTTGTACCTAATATGCCCAAGATACAGAGCGTCGGAGGGTTTATTGATCGTTTATCTCAGTTTTTCTCTCCGAATAAATCATTCTAAGAAATACAATAACGTCATCCCTCGTACCTTATCGTCTTATTATCCCATGGTGAGCCACTATGTTCCTGGGGTTTAGGTCACACAGAGACGCAAGAGCCATTGTGTTGTGTAGACTGTAGAATGTCTTAGCTATCTCATTCAAAGTATTGGTTAGAGGGTTTCGTCCCTTGTACCAAATATGCCCAAGATAGAGAGCGTCGGAGGGTTTATTGATCGATCGTTTGTCTTAATTATTCTCTCAGAATAAAACATTCCAAGAAATACAATAACGTCATCCCTCATACCTTAAGGCCTGCTTATTATCCCCGTGGTGAGCCACTATGGTCCGGGGTTTCATCCATATTGAGACGCAAGAGTCATTGTGTTGTGTGAAATGTCTTGTCTCCTATAAGTGATTTTATTATCTTTTCGTAATATTTTGTCTAGTGCGAAATTGGAAAATAGACATGATGAGTGGTTTAAAAAAACTTCTTAAGAGTTGGGGATTAAAATAACAATTTCAATGGAATTAGGGTAAAAGAATGTTTTCACTTGATAAAAGTGTTAGAGGTCCTTTGATGGGAACGCCATTTAATATATTTGTATAGATATCATTTTATGTGGTTAATAATAATTCTAAATAACGCAGAAATGGGCAAAAATAGATAATAAAAAAAATAATATAATGATCTAATGAAATCTTACGCTGCCCAGAATAAAATTAGAAAAAAGGGCATACGCTGCTTGCTTTGAAAGGATTCGATCCCGCGCCGCATAGATGCAAGTGAGTTTCTTATCAGGGCTAGTGACCACGGAGACGGGGTATCAGCACGTCAAATATATGTCCCCAATTATTTATGTATTATGGTGCTCAAAAGAAAGACAAAAATAAGATACACATATGTTTACTTTTGCTGATAGGAAAACAGTTTTGACACAGGATAAATGTTTAACTTAGAATGTAGGGTAGCTAAAACACGCTTTCTAATTTCTACTACGAAATAAATATTAGTGTTTATTAAATACTACCTCCGTACTTTTTAAATAAGTTGCACCATTTGCTTTTTGGCACTATTCATCAACCAATTTTATATCTTGCACCATTGTATAAGAAAAAACATAATAGAGTGGGGTCTTGTTAGATTCGTCTCAATGCGAACATTCCAAATATCAATTTTTTTTAATTTTTATTTACACCTAATAAGAGATATTAACGTTTAAAGACATGTCTCGACAAATGTGAAAAAGCAAATGGTGCAACTAAATAAATACAAAGGTATATAAAACGCTAGTAAATGACCCAATTTTACACATGATAGCCTTATTAATTTTGCTAGTAAATGGTGTTTATTGGGCGTTATCTCATTCAAAGTAGTGGTTAGAGGGTTTCATCCAACAAAATATGCCCATACAGAGCGTCGGAGGGTTTATTAATCGTTTATCTCAATTGTTATTTCCGAAGAAATCATTCCAATAAATACAATAACGTAATCCCTCGTACCTTATCGGCTTATTATCCCATGGTGAGCCACTATGGTCAGGGGATTTCATCTATACTGAGACCTTAAAGTTACCAATATTTTATTGAGCATGTAATAGTTTATGTGCTAATCTTCTTGTCTCATGTCCTTAAAGTAACAAATATTTTATTGATGTGAGAGATTTGTTTGTTCTCCCAAGGAAATTGATCCAGGACATGTCCAATGCCATACCGGTCATGTCCTAAAACATTGGCTATTGTCATTTGAGAATTAGTAACGCCTATTAAGCCTTTTATTAGGACATTTTAAAAAATTAAGACTTAAAAGGACATGACCCATGATATCTTAGGACATGACCCTTAGGTAATCCAACTATTATTTGATTTCCACATTAAGTCGTACGGTATTCTAAGCCTAAAGTGTTCGGTCATGTACTTAAATCGACCAATGCAATAATGTCTATTCATTCCTAATTAAGAGACACCAATGGTGATTGTTGGGTCACTTTGATCACGTAGTAATATTCTAGTCTAGTTATCACTTAAGATTAGGAATCATCACTAATTTTAAAAGCAAGTTCCATATTAAATAAACAAGGACAACATAAATGTTAAAATAAACAATCGCAATTTTAGAACCATTGTCAGTTTGTTTAAGGTAATGACCCATGTTACTTTCGGCGATTATCTAAACTATTATTATAGGAACTAACTAGTTGAGTTATACTAACCTACTTTGTTCACATAGAAATATTCTAGTCTAATTATCACTAGAAATTATTAGAAACCATGATTTGAAAGCAGTAGTTCAAATGCAAGTTCCCTATTGCATGACCAAGGACAACATAAATGTTAAAATAAACAATCGGATTTGTAGAACCATTGTCAGTTTGTTTTAAGTAATGACCCTTTTTACTTTGGGCGATTACCTAAACTATTATCAAATACCTAACAATGATGTTTCAACAAATCAAGGCGGTAGTCACGTGTGCAACCTAAAAATTCAAGCCCAGGGCCATGCGTCTCTAATTGACCAGAAACAGCTTAGGTCAAGCTTTAGAGAAAAAAAAAACAAGTGTCAAACAGTTGCTTACAACGTGGTTAATCTTCATTTTAGGAACCTGTTTGACTGCATTTGTAGTGGCTACCTTTTCCTTAGCCCTTTTAGGTTGATTGGCATTCTTGCAGTCATTCTTTGTGGTTGAAGTGGCTGCCTTTTCCTTAGCCTTTTCAGGTTGATTGGCGTTCTTATTTGTGGTCGATGTGAATTGAATCTCAGGCTCTTTATGCTAAAAGATGATGATTAATCTTGCTATTTCGTTTTACATGAAGAATACCACAGTCATTAGATCAGGTGTTAGGAAAGGAGATAATGGGTGGTCTTCAACATCTCTAGACTTTGTGGCTGAATCTTCCAAAGGTGTTAGGAAAGGAGATGTGGGTGGTCTTCAACATCTGGACTTTGTGGCTGAATCAAAGGTGTTAGGAAAGGAGACGATATTGCTTGTTGGAGGTTCCCCATGTTAGGCTTTGAAGCCCCGAAGCTGTTGAGAAGTTTATCTAGAGTTGCCTTCTAGTGCCACTTCGATCTTTGACTCCTTTGAATAAATTTCATCGACAATTTCTTCTAATAGCACCAAACTTGTGTTAGGAAGCAATCTTGTGTTAGACAAATACTTAGTTTTTTTTTTTTGACATCAAGAAAATTTACATTAATAAACTGGAGTACATTTTAGTTTTTGATGATTACTTTTTATATGGTTTAAAGTGTAATTAAGGAGAAGAATATAAATTTTACAGAACATTTACTTTGCATATTACATTTGTGAGTAGAGTAATAACTCAAATGCATTGGGATCTTTGAAAAAGCAGAAGTGATACAAGTGAATTAATTAGATAAAAATACTCTTATATTATATTATTGTTTACAGAATAAAAAAAAACAAAACGAGTAACTAAACTAAATAAATATACAAGTATTGACTAACTACAGTAACTATAGAGGTGTCAAACTGTCAATGGGCTAACAACAGCAACATCATACCACCAACAGCAACATCATACCACCAACAACATACCCAATTACCAGCAACAGCACAGCACAACACAACAGTCAACAGCAAGCCAGCAACAAGTAGTAAACACCAAAAAACTCACAAAGAAAAACATAAAGAAAAACAACTACGACTCTCAGGAATGAACATTCATCTCATTATCGAGCACTCAACTCTAATTGACAACTCTAATTCTCCAGATCTCAAAATGAAATTCCAGAGCACAAACCAAACAACCACATTTAGCCATCCCACCCAATTATCCAACGTCTCCTCTCGACAAAATTGTATCATTACAAAACATAATAAACTCAATTCGGTCGGCAGAAGAGGTTGGAGAAACGAGGGGAAACAAACAAGAAACATTTGAAACACCAGAGTCCAAAACCAATAAATTCAAAAATTCAAGCCCCTCTCCCAAACCAAAGACAAATACTTCTCCCAAATGGGGTGGAATGTAGATTGACAACCGATTATGTCCATCTCACCCGGAAAGTACCTGTGAAGGCTACTTAAATTCACAAAAGAGCCATCCCACCCTTATCTTCCAGCCTTTACTCTGAACTAAATTTCAAATCCATCTCCCAAACCCAAGACAAATTTTGCTCCCAAATGGGGTGGAATGTAGATTTACAAAAAATTGACAATATGTCCATCTCAACCCAAAACACAAACCCAGAACACAATAAACAAAACTCAGAACACAACAAACACAGAACACAACAAACCCAAACACATAACACAACAAACCCAGAACACAACAAACCCAAACACAAACAAACCCCCCAGAAACATAACAAACACAAAACACAACAAGCCCAAACACAGAACTCAACATACCCATAACACAACAAACCCATAACACAAACAAACCCTAAACACAAACAAACGACCAACACAAACAAACCCCAGAAACACAAACCCAGAAACCAACTCAGAAACTAAACCGAAAACCCTGAACCAAAAACCTAGCATTAACCCAAAACGTAAACAAAAACCCAAAAACACAAATGCATACAGGAATGCATAAATACAAACCCTAACACAAAATCTAATGAATTTAACGCAAATAACATAAACCCTAATCAGTAAACACAAAGCCTGATACAAACCATAAACATAAAAGCATAAAATCATTGGAAAATAACATAAATATCACGAATCATAACAAAACTATAAACACAAACGCATAAAATCATTGGAAAATAACATAAATATCAGGAATCATAACAAAAACTATAAATCATGAAAAAGGGCACTAAATCAAGAAAAATAAAAAGAAAACCTGATAAATATTCAATTAATTACAACGTGACAAAGACAGAAAAGCGTGATATTCCAGTAGATCTGCAAACTGGAGCAGCACATTACCCCCACATTCACACATAAAGCAGATCTAAAAAAAATTAGAGCAATTGAGAAACTAACCAGCTTGCGATATGTTATATTGATAAATTAAAACATTTACCTCGCTTTTTCCTTCAGTCTCCAATCTCCATTCACACATAAAGCAGAACTAACAAAAAAAAATAAAGCAATTGAGAAACTAATCTGGTTGCGAAATTTTATTTTGATAAAATAAAACCTTTACCTCGCTATTTCCTTCAAATCTCAAATCTCCTTGCGAAAAATTGCGCGTTTACCACGGATCTTGAATCTCCTAATGAAGACTACTTTCTTCAGATATTATCCAGAATCCAGATAGGGTTTTTTTTAGCGAGAGGAAGGCTGAGAAATTAGGTTATGATGGTTTTCAGAAAAGAGAGGGTTTGTTTCATAAAGTGGCGATATGACGCGGAGACTCGAAAAGGGGGGGTTTATATACTAGGGTTAGATTTAAGGGGTAAGGACCGTTGTATGACTTGGATGGATTGAAAGTGTCAAGGGCTGAGATTTACTCTCCCCTTAACTTTCCTTTATTTCCAGAATATACTAGGAAAGAGAGTAAACGAAGGGCAACGGTAGAGATTTTCCTTTTCCCTATTGAATGACTCAGATTCGCTCAATCAAGGGGATCCATGACATTACATTTTGGACCAATTAGGATTGAGTACACGGATTGCTACATATTGATTTTTTATATCAATGGTTGACATCTCTTCTTTCTTTAACAAATCAATGGCCATAAATTTATTTTCATACTAATTACATTTGGGTGTTTCGAGCAATTTTGTGTTAGGTCATGTCCCAAGCTTGACATGCTTAGGACGTGGCCTAGATAAGTGTCCTAAGAAATGGGCGTTCGTTCATGGGAGGTAACAACGATGGCGACTCGTTGACATTATTTCACTCAGTAGTAGTGGTTAATTGTTGTGGCTACCTCTCCCCCAAGTTGAGCCATCCCGAGCAAGCCACCGAGGGTCATGTACACATAGAAGCTAGAATATTATCCCCACTATATCTATTATCAATGCTGCTACATATATACATAAAACTTTTCCATGTTATCAACTATTGACGTCGTGCTTAGAATATATATATATATATATATATATATATATATATATATATATATATATATATAGTAGTACGATGTTGGTTCGAGAGACTGCTACGTTCTTATGCAAGTGTATCAGCATCCTCGGTATTGGTGCAAGGGGGTAATTGGTTTCTTCACGGCTTAGGATGTCTAATGAATATATATATAGTAGCACGATGTTGGTTCGAGGGATCGCTATGTTCTGATGGAAGTGTATCTGTATCCTCGGTATTGGTGCGAGGGGGTAATTGGTTTCTTCACGGCTTAGGATGTCTAATGAAAGGCTACGACAAGAGTAACAAAGGTGGTCATAGGTACACGGGCGAGGTAAGGGAGGGGAGGGGAGGGGGGTCTAATACATTGGTTGGGTATTTCACGCAATCTTGTGTTAGATCATGTCCTAAGCCTGACATGCTTAGGACATGGCCTAGATAAGTGTCGTAAGCAATGGGCGTTTGTTCATGGGAGGGAACACCGATGGCGACTCAGTATTAGTGGTTAATTGTTGTGGTTACCTCTTCCCCAAGTTGTCCCATTCCAAGCAAGCCACCGAGGTTCATATACACATAGAAGCTAGAACGGTATCCCCACTATATATATTATCAATGCTACTACATATATATATATATATATATATATATATATATATATATATATATATATATATATATATACATATATTGTAGTACAATGTTGGTTCGAGAGAATTTTTTGTTATGATGCAATTGTATCTGCATCCTCGGTAATGGGGCGAGGGGGTAATTGGTTTCTCCAAGGCTTAGGATGTCTAATGAAAGGCTACGACAAGAGTAAGAACGGTGATCATAGGTACACGGGCGAGGTAAGGGAGGGAAGGGGGGTCTAATACATTGGTTGGGTGTTTCGAACAATCTTGTGATAGGTCATGTCCTAAGCCTGGCATGCTTAGGACATTGCCTAGATAAGTGTCCTAAGCAATGGGCGTTCGTTCACGGGAGGGAACACCGATGGCGACTCAGTATTAGTGGTTAATTATTGTGGCTACCTCTCCCCCAAGTTGTCCCATCCCGAGCAAGCCACCGAGGTTCATGTACACATAGAAGCAAGAACGGTGTTCCCACTATATATATATAGTCCGATGCAAATAATCTCACTAGAAGAGTGGAGAAGTACATATGCGTCAGAATTTGAGAACCAACGACGTAAAAACAACTATCTGCGTCGCATGTCATCAGGGTCCGATGCAGATGACTCCAAGCATCCAAAGCTGCCTTACCTATCACAAACACTATCTGCGTCAGAGCAAATGGCACATGCGATGCAGACGCAGATGACTCCAAGCATCCAAAGCTGCCCAACACTATCTGCGTCGGACCAAAAGGCACATGCGACGCAGAAAACGCTATCTGCGTCGCATGTCCTTTTGGTCCGACGTAGATGACTCTAGTTCAGCCCAAGACACTATCAGCGTCGGACCCTCGTGCTCGTGCGACGCAAATGGGCTCTATCTGCGTCGGACCTCGTGCATCTGCGACGTAAATGGGCTGGAACTTTATCAAAGCCCAAAACTAGTATACGGGGTCAAAAACTCTCACACTCTCTCACACTTTCTCTCTCCTGCGAACCGTCGACCTTCGCTCAAAGTCCTGTTTGCACTCTCGTCCGCGACCCGTCGCATCCCCGGCAATTCTCGTTTCGCCGGTGACCGTCGCTTCTCCTGCAAATTCCATTAACGCTCCTGTGAGTCGCACCACCGCCGGTGCGACCTTGTCTCGCCGCCGTCACAGCTGCATGCCTGGTGTCGCCGCCGCCGCAGCCTTTCCTTCAATGTAAGTCATGTTTTTCAATTTCTGTCCTTTTTTTTCAATTTCTGTCCTTTTCTTTTTTTGAATTTCCCTCTTCTTTTTTTTCTACAACTTAATCAAGGACTTTATTACTACATTTCAATGTATTGAATCAATTTCTTGCCTGTGTTTCTTGAATGCGCACTTTAGAATTATGTGTTTCGATTATAAGTTAGAATTCTTGAATGGTCACTTTAGAATTTCAAACTTATAAGAATTTATATTATAGTTTCCTATTTACATTGAATTTGTGAAATTTAGTAATATGTTCTGTGACTATCCAAACTCATCTCTTTCAATGGTGTTGCATTCTCTCACTTTGCCTCTCCTCCACATTGTACTGTAGTTGCCACCTTGTGTCTTGTGCTCTTCGGTTTGCCGGTTCTCCAAGCTCATCTCGTTGTGCTTGTCTTCGCTGCTCCTTGAGAGCAGAGGTATGTATTATACCTTTTGCTATTTTCTAATTTATGTTAATTTAACCATTAGTTTGGATTTTTGGATTTGTTTTATTTATCCCCTATAATGTGATTGGGAAAGCATATGTGAATTGTTTGGTTATGTGATTGGGAAAGTATATGTTGAATGACGACCAAACCTATATGGACATACCTTAATGGGGTGGGGAGAGAAATTTAAGGAGTGGATTGGTTTGTGCTGTTTAATTGCAATGTGTGCATCATTTGCCTAGATACCTGTTCGAGGCTTACTCATTAGGAGTAAGTCTTGAATAGTCCCCAGATTGGGACTGTCTTTGAGTTTTTTATATCACTTAGGATGTGAATGAATGTTTGGTTTTCGATTCTAAGAAAGATCTAGCTCATTTCCCTAAGCGTTCACTGGGTATATATGTTGATAGTTTACCTACTATCTTCATCGTGTACTTGGAGAACTGCAGGGAAGTGCTGCCGGATTTTTCTTAGAATTGAAAACCAAACATTCATTTACTAGTGAGATGAGAAACTCAAGGATGGGTTAGGTTGGAGTGATAAGGACCCAAATGTTCATGACTGCATTTGATAAGACACTTTGAATGATGTGATCGATATATTGTGTTCTTGTTTGGTGTCTCTAGTGTATGAATATGGATCGAACCTGGATGTATGGTAATCGAATTTCGATGACATTTCTACAAGGGGTTGATGAATTTATCAGGGTTGCATTAGAACATCAATCGCATAATGGGTCAAAGTTAGTCTTGTGTCCTTGTTGTGATTGCAATAACTCTAGGGGGTATCGTGATGTGGATCAAATTAAGGATCATTTGATTCGTCATGGGTTTAAGAGCAACTATACTAGGTGGACATGGCATGGAGAGTTTTGTGATCAGGGTATGAGCTCCACTAGCAAGTATATGTCGAATTTTGAATGTTGATCACATTGATGATGAGGTTGAGGTTGATATCGAAAAAGGAGAGGATAATAATGATAATGATAGGGTAGATGATGAGAATGATGATGAGAATGATAGGGTAGATGAGATGTTGCACAATTTGGAGGATGAAGGAACCGATCGTTCGAATATGTATGATTATATTTTAAGTGCAACGGACAAACCTATGTATCCGGGGTGTAAGAATTTCACTAAACTTTCTGGCATCCTTACATTGTTCAATATGAAATCGAAGCATAGTTGGACAAATAAAAGTCTAAGTGAGTTGTTCACTTTTTTACAAGAATTGTTACCTGATGGGAATGAAATTCCCAACTCTACCTATGAGGCAAAGAAATTATTGTGTCCATTAGGTATGGAATATGAGAAGATACATGCATGTCAAAATGATTGTGTGCTGTATCGAAATGAGTACAAAGGATTTGGGTGAGTGTCCAAGGTGTGGAGAGTCTCGGTACAAGACAAAGGAGGATGATGAAGGGGTGAGAAAGAAAGAAACTCCGGCGAAGGTTCTTTGATATGTTCCAATCATTCAGAGATTTAGGCGTTTATTTTCGGATGAAAATAATGCTAAATTATCAAAGTGGCATGCGGATGGTAGGAAGAAAGATGGGATGTTTAGACATCCGACAGATTCTCCGCAATGGAGAAATATCAACCGAAAGTTTTCTAGTTTTGGTAAAGAACCTCGAAATCTTAGGCTTGGACTTTGTACGGATGGGATGAACCCATTTGGCACCCTAGGTACCCAGCATAGCACTTGCCCGGTTCTACTGACCTTTTATAATCTGCCCTCCTAGTTAAGTATGAAGCGTAAGTTTTTTCCGCTATCGCTTCTTATCTCGGGTCCTAAGCAACCCGAAAACGACATAGATGTATATCTTGACCCACTCATTCAAGATTTGAAATTGTTGTGGGATGAAGGTGTTTTGATGTTCGATGCGCATGCGAAAACTGAATTCACATTACGTGCCATGATATTTTGCACGATTAATGATTTTTCGGCTTATGGGAATTTTTCCTGGTATAGAGTTAAAGGAGCAAAGGCATGCCCTATTTGTGATGAGGATATGATTGATGAGCGATTACATCATTGTGGGAAGAATGTATACCTGCATTATCGTATATGGCTTCCTTTAGATCATCTATTTCGTAAGAAGAAAAAGTTGTTCAACGGAAAAGTGGAGATGAGAGAAGCCCCTGTACCTTTACGTGGAAAACATGTTTCTAGGTGGGTAAAGGGTATTGAAACAGTGTTTGGAAAGCCCTTTAAAAGCGTCTCAAAGAACTTATACAAGAAAAGGTCTAAGTTCTAGGACCTCCCATATTGGCAATGTTTAGAAGTCAGACATTGTCTTGATCTAATGCACATTGAGAAAAATGTTTGTGATGCCATTGTCGGCACATTGTTGAATATGCCCGGGAAGACAAAGGATGTAGTTAAAGCTAGGAAAGACATGGCTGAAATGGGCAGACCAGAACTAGCACCTCAGGAGCGAGGACAACGCTATTATCTTCCACCGGCTTGCTGCACTTTGTCTAAGAAGGAGAAAACGAGTTTTTGTGAGTCTCTGCATAGGTTAAAGGTCCCTGCTGGATACTCGTCAAATTTTCGAAACCTTGTCTCACTGAAGGACTTGAAATTCGTTGGTTTGAAATATCATGATTGTCATATCTTGATGCAACATTTATTACCAGTTGCAATACGAGGAATTTTGCCTTCCCAAGTAAGATACACGATAACAAAGCTGTGTTTCTTCTTCAGAACTATCTCTAGCAAGGTGATTGATCCTAACACTCTAGATAACTTGCAAGCTGATGTAATAGAGACGATGTGTCGCCTTGAAATGTACTTCAAACCATCGTTCTTTGACATCATGCCTCATTTGATTCATCTTGTCAGAGAAATTAAACTTTGTGGGCCCGTTTGTATGAGGTATATGTGGCCTTTCGAAGACATATGGGTACTTTGAAGGGCAAAGTGATGAATCCAGCCAGACCAGAAACAAGTATTGTCCAAAGAACAGTTGCAGAGGAAGTATCTGAATATGTAAGTCAGTATTTAGCACGTGCACAAGCAATTGGATTGCCAAAATCTAGACATGAAGGAAGACTTGATGGTTGTGGTACCATTGGTAAAAAAAATATTGTGTCTTGATGGAGAGTTGAAAAGAAAAGCAGAATATTTAGTGTTAGAAAATCTGAAACAAGTTCATCCTTACTTAGATGAACACATGACTGTTCTTAGTGTTCAATATCCATTGAAGAATAAACGTGAGTTGGTGATTAAGCATAATCGTTCGTTCGTTGATTGATTTAAAGAACGAGTTATGAACCAATTATCTGACCCAAAAAATGAAGTATCGGATACATTGAGATGGTTGGCATATGGGTCAAAGATGCAAGTTCTTTCCTATGAAGGGTATGGCATCAATGGTTATTCATTTTACATGAAGCGGCACGATGACAAATCCACGATGCAAAACAGTGGTGTTACGTTGGGGGCATTGTCGTCAGAGTATACAAGTAGAAGGGATAGAACAGTTGTTAAGACAATGAAGTCTTACTACGGGTTCATTGAAGAGATATTAGAACTTGACTACGTTGACTTCAAAATTCTGCTTTTCCGATGCAAGTGGGTTGATATTCGTCGTGGTTTAAAGAAGGATGAATATGGCTTTTTTACATTAGTCAATTTCAGCCGGTTAGGGCATCATGAAGATAGTTTCATATTGGCATCACAAGCAAAACAAGTTTTCTACATGGTTGACCCTGTCGATTCGAAATGGTCTGTTGTCATTGAAGGAAAAAGGAGAATACTTGGAATTGATGATATACACGATGAAGAAGAATACGATGCACAATTTAATGAAGTTATTACTTTTAGTCATTCAGTACATTAGGGAGATTTGCCCAATTATACTTGGAATTGATGATATACACGATGAAGAAGAATACGATGCACAATTTAATGAAGTTATTACTTCGTCGGTAGTCATTCGAAGTACATTAGGGGAAGATTTGGACCCAAATTACATTCGTCAAGACCATAATGAGGGATTTTACGTTGTCAAAGAAAAAACTGATTAATAGGTAATTTATATAATATTATTGCAACTACAATTGTTTATAATCTTCAATTTTATATACTTTATGCATTGTTAACAGAATTTTGAAGTACTTCATTTATAAATCTAACATGTCTTTGGTTGGTATTTGTATTTGGTTTCAGGTGTAGTGATGGAAGATGAGATAATGCATGATGCATCAGATGATCGGCAGCCACGTTATGAGGCCGAGATTACTGATGGAGGTAGTAGGAAGAAAAGAGTGAGTAAGGCTAGAGGTCCTACAAAAGGGATTCGTTGCATACCCGGGGTTCAAAGAGTACTTCAGTGGGATGAGTTAATGCGTCCGATTGGGGAGCATGTTGGTGCGTACAAGATACATTGCGGTGAAATCAGTAGAAGCAAAGTGTCTATCTTGTATGATAGTTGGGATGATGTTCCACTAGGCCTTAAAAATATATGGGAAGATGCTAAAGTAAGTAACCCATGTATTTTAAAAGTCATTTTTTTAATTTAATTGAGATCTTGTTTATTAGTTACTAATCGTGTATTATTTTTTAAATTGAAGAGAGAGTTTGGAATACACGAGGATGCGAGGAAGAAACGAGATGTGTTGACTACTTGTGATAAGCGGTGGAGGGATTTCAAGTCAAAATTGGTGAGTCGATGGATCACAAAAATGAAGAAGGGGCCTAACAATGATAAGCAACTGTATGTGCTCTATCCTTTCATTACGGAAGAGATTTGGAAGCAATTTGTGACAAAGTGTAGCTCTGATGAGTTTAAGGTATATTATATGTACGTTACAATCACATAATATGTTATAATCAATTTTTTATATTGTGAATACTGACTATTTACTTGTTTTTATATTAGGCTATAAGTGAAAAAACAAGAAAGTCTCAGGCTGCCAACATTCATCCTCATTTTCTGGGTCAAAAGTCATATGCAGAGATGATTCCTGTTTGGAAAAGAAAAGGGTATATCCCTTCATCATCTACAGCATCATCTGTTGACTCATCCACATCTTCAGTTTTTTCCTCTTTGTCGAATCGAACTTTGCCATGGCTTCTCGCGAGATCGAAAAAAGATAAGGAAGGAAATCGTTTCTTCCCTAGTGAAGAAACACAAAAGATAAAAGAGTCCATTGTAAGCATTTTTCAAATTTTATGATATCTTTTTGTCTAATTACTCGTATTCTACTAATCATATGAATTTTTTTAATTTGACGCAGGATGATTGGAAAAGGAAAGAAAAGGAAGGAGAGTTTGTTCCAGGTCGGATGGATGATGCTCTATCACGTGCTTTACAGAGGAAAGACCGTCCTGGGCGTGTGTTAACAGCTGGGCGTAGCATTGGAATTACATCTGTTTGGGGAGATCCTGATCGGAGTAGTACTGCTCGAAAGGGTAGGGGCATGGATGATGAGGAGATGCAGGAGTTCGAGGCTAGAGTGAGCCAAAGAGTTAGAGAACAGACAATGCAAGAGATGAACTCAAAGATTGATGCTATAGTTCAAGAAAGGTTGATGGCTTTTGCGGCGCAATTAGGTCTTCAAGCACCAAATCAAACAAGGGAAGATGCGCCGGTCCAAAGTCCTCACACTCCAGTTGATCCTTGTAGCTGTCACTCGGGGGGCGATGATCCATTTGTGAACTTGCAGGTATAAGTTTATTTTATATCTTCTAAGATTATGATATTATGGTTTTAAAACACTTAATTAATGACATTGTGTTCTCGTTGGATGTTAAGAGTCAAGTTCCATGTCGTTTGGCATTAGCGGATGTCTCGGGGCAGATCATTGTAGCTGAGGGTACCGTTCATCCACAACTGGGGTCATCATCACATCCTACGACAGTGAAAGTGAGTGTTGATAATTTTTTTTTCCGGACTACGCAGATGCTCCAGTTCCACTACCTACTCCATACATCGTGAAACTCAGTCAAGCTGAGGGTTCATTGATAGATTGGCCGAAAGAGTTGGTGTTTTTAGTCTCAAATAATCAGGTAGCTTATGTTTAATATATTGATTTATATACTACGTAAGCTTGATTGATATATGAAATAATCTATATACATATATATTATGAATTAAAAAGAAGTCGAATTGACTTAGGAACATTTGCCTGAGGGAGGTGCGATGAAGAAGAAGAAAAAAACATTAGTTGGTAGTGATCTTTGCACCGATGAGTCTGCACATAGGTACATAGATCCTTTTATTGACATATCACACTAGTGGAAAAAACATCTTTTGCTACTTGTTAAGTGCTCCGGTTGACTAATCAACCCGAGCATTTGAGAATTTTTTTATTAAATTTTTTATAAATGCTTGGGTTGATTAGTCAACCGGAGCATTTGATTTTCAAATGCTCCGGTTGACTAAACAACCCGAGCATTTGTGAATAAGTGCTCCGGTTAGTCAACCCGAGCACTTAGACTCTCGCGCGCAGCGATACTGATGTACGCGTACTAAAGTGATTTGAATTTATTTCGATCACAAAAAGCAAGACATGTGCGGTGTAGTTTCGCCACGATTCTAGATTGTTCTAACTCCTCTCCCTATTCTTGTTTTCTCTCTCCTTTTCAGTTCTCAAACCCTAATTCCCTAATCCTTCTCGCTCCTCTTTGAAATCGAAAATTAGGGAGGATTTTTGGCAAAAGTAAAATCAAGAGGAAGAGAAGGGCGAGGATGTTCAACATTCAGAAATGACCAAGGTTCGATTTTTTTGGTAATTTCTTCCTTGTTTCTTCTATCTCGTTCTTGGTTCTTCATTTTCGGTTTTAGATCTAAGTTCGATTCATTAATTCCTCATGTTGTTCAACACTTAGAACCTAATTTTTGAATGTAGGCTTTTAATTTCAGTACTTTCCTTTGAATTTTGTGTCGAATTTGAGTTGAAGTTTGTTTCATACTTTCATATCGTATGTATCTGAATGCAGCTGCTTACTGGCCAGTACCAGCATCAACGAATTCTCAACCGAAACCTACGTCGACCGAAAAATGCATTCGGCTAAGTTAAAGTTTGATTTCTGGTTTAAGTTTGAAACTTTTTTGGTTTAGTTGAATTTTGTGTTGATAATTTCTGTTTTGCTTTGTTTTCAGATTGGGTTATGTTTGCTCTTGGCGGAGGATCATGCGAGCATATAATTATGTTGGTATTGTTTGCAATATGACTTCTTGTATAGTTTAAGACCATCACTGCTTCATTTCACTGTGAACAGCTTTTACGCTATAGCTACTTCAAATATGTAGTATTGCAGTGTTGGGTTTATGGGAACTTAGTGGGTGGTAGTTAATGAGTAGTTTAAGAAAACTACAACCTATTCTTGTAGTTTGTTTTCTAGTTCTTTTTTTTTAATTACTTTTTATATCCAGGGATATAATGAGGAGAATGAGCTTGTGATCTCTCACCATTTTTTCAGTTGACTTTCACTTAGGGCAGTTTTATTGTTTCAATTTTGTGCAATGCTTTTTCGGTTGATAACTCTGTTGTGTTATCTTTCCTATTTTTATAAACCAAAAAGAAATAGGACAGTCAGCGGTTATGCTTAAAGTTACTGTTACTGTTCTAGAAGTTTCATAGAAATCATCTAGGGCTATGTAGAGGTGAACCTGATTATTATTTTGTCAGATGATTAAAATTAGTACCGACCTTTCTCCCTCCAGTTTCAATAATAATGAGGTTAAACAAGTTTGTTCCTAGACGAAGAATTGATGTATGGAAGGTGTAATTATATCTTATCTGCCATTGGGAGGGAAGATCATCTCGTTCTGGAAGTTAATATTGGTTTTACAACTTCTTTCAACCTTGACTAGTTAAATGGTTGACTTAAAAATTATTCTAATTATGATGTGAAAATATCGGATTTTGATTTCTGAGATATCATAGAGTGTATGGCTGCCTCATTTATTTATAAGATTTGCAAGCAAAAGTTACCCTTCTGCATTAAGTTGATTGTGGAATCAGATTTAAGGACTTGAGATTGACTTTTTATTTGATCCTTGAGATTTTAGATAGCCTGAGACCTGAAGATTTCGGACTGAATAAAGATCTACAGTTTTTCAAGCCTGGAGGTAGTGTTAAGAAAAATCCTAGGGTCACATACACCGTCTACAAGTGCCGCCAATTTTCTGTAATTCGTGTACTTTTAATTGGTTTTCTATTAGATACCATTAGTACATAATTCATTATTCTTATAAATACATCAATTTGCTATTGAATTCTTTTGGAACTATTGCTGCACTTTTGCAGGTAAATTCGTCAACCAAGCTTATTCGATACACTTATTTTTGTTATGATTTTGTTTATTGTTTTATGAAAAGGATTATTGTTTTTGATTCTATTATTTTGTATTTTTAGAAAGAACTTTATGACAATTATTGGTTGTAGAACCACCTAATTCGTTTATTTGATACAAATACATGGCTATCTTAGTATTTTTGCTTGGCTTTTTCTATGTTGGATATAGTCTGGTCCTCGGTGCATCAGTTCTCAAGGCGTATACAAAGGCTTTTACAAGCAAAGATATGACCAGGTGACATATAGTTGTTGCTACCTATCTCATTTATAGACTTGCTCTAAGGGCGGGTAATGAGAAGGTCAGTTTCACATCACTTCAATTTAAGATTAGTTTGTATTATTAGTGCTTTGTTGATAAAGATTAGCTTCAATGGAGTGTTTTCATGGTTCACATGAACTTCTGGCTGCTGTTGGAAGTAGGCTTACAGAGCTGCGAATTGAGTTTTGTTCTACTTCCCTGTTGTTGTACTGCAGAATGTGGTCTGATTTATAAAGTACAATACACCGCATATATTTTTATACTGTTTTTTGCCTGTAAACATTCTAGTATACTTCCTTTGCCACGTTTTATGCTATTTTGTTCAGATTCAACTCTCGTTATAAGATACCTGAAAGACTTATGAGGCACTACTGTAGCTTGATACATTCTTTCTTCACTTCCTTTCTCTAGGATTTTTTTTATTTATTATTTTTGGGATAAAATAAGTATTTAAACTACCTTTGAGCTGTAAGGGGAGAAAGTTGGAAAACAGAATAAGCTGCTCGCCATCACAAGTTGATTGCTCCTATTGTGAAACAGAATGCTTGATAAAGTTGATCTTATTTGCATTGTGCCACTTGATTTTGTTTGTGCTATATTTATAGTTATAGTTTCTTATCACATATGCGATGCTCTTCCTTGTACAGTGCTTGATATGCATAAATTAATTTGTCGTGTGTTGATCGGCCTTGTCTTGAAGGAAGGGATTGATGGAGGCAGAGAGATGTTTGTCGAGTTTTAGATATTTCCTTCTAGAAAATATATCATGAACATAGCAAATTCCTTATGAAATATATAAATTGCAGTTCTCTCATATCTTCCTCTGCCTATGTTCCTGCTGCATCCAACCTTTTACATGTTAGATTTTACATAAAATGTAGAGTACATTGAGATCAATCACCATTTCAAAAGATCACACCCTTATTAATATTCCTTTTTTTTTCTTATGAGTTTGACAAAAATCTTTGTAGGAGTTATAGCAACAATGTAGAATATCTCATAATTTTCTAGAGAATTTATGCTGGATGATTTTGCATATCTGGAATAGGGGAGTTTGGTGATTTATTTACTTTTGTTTAATTTGCATCATTTGCTGATAATTTCTGATAATCTGATGCAATCAAGCTATCCTAGAGTGGATCGGGGAAATTTGTTGTGTTTACTGCTGCTATTTGCTGGGTGGAGGTACCCCTAAGTACATTGACAAAACAACTGAGATGTTAAGGTACCCAATTTATTGCGTAATAGTGTAAATTCATATACTAATATGTAATTTATTTTGTTGATTGTAGTAACTGGCATGTAGGAGAGGCTGATTATATATATATATATATATATATATATATATATATATATATATATATATATATATATATGATATGATATGATAGTTGTTTGGGTGGCATGAAAATAGACTTGTAGTTCTGTTTTTTCCCTAATAGTTCTGGTATGTTTCAAAAATTTCTCTTCTTGTCTGTTTCGATGGGCCCCAATAGTTTAATGTGTATCATATATACTGACATATAGCTATAGAAAGACAAGACATGTATAGTTTTCTATGACTCATGTTAGTTATGCTTTGTTTTCTATATTGATTAAAGAAAGCATATATGTTCATTTGTGGGACCTTAAACTTTAATATAACTCTATTGATTAAAGAAAATGTATATATGCGTTTACAACTTCATCTCCATTATAGTTTCCTTCTTTAGGTTATCTTGTTGCTTTAGATAAGGATTAATTTACACAAATGTATTTTTATGCATTCAAATATTTCTCTAGGTTAGTCATTTTCCAAAAGGGTACACGCAAGAAAGAATAGTGGGAATGGGCATGAATGAGTAGGAACTCAAGAGAAATCTAGTAAGACCAATAAGTACATGTCATATAAACAGGAAGGGGGTGGGTTAATATTACGTATTGGCTTCTTTTTTTTGCTTGTTCTATACACATTGACAGTATGATTGGATTCTGTTTACCTAAAACTGTAAAATATTCAATGTCTCGACATTAGACTCTTATGAACGTTATGTACCGTGTATTGGGAAAACAACTATAATACCAGAAGTGTACTTCCAGTCTCTCCTTGGTAATGTACCAATGAAAAAAAAAAGAAGGTAGTGAGAAACTTTCCCTAATTGGACATAGCACTGTCAGCTTATTGATTATAGTGCTTCTTGATATATTTTCTTTGTTCATATATAAGTTTGCTCTTTCTTTTGATTTCGAGGAATGTAGTTAAAAGTTTATGCCATCTTTAGGGTGTTCTCTCTGCAATTGATATCCTTATTACTAACATCAAATGCTAAGAATAATATATAAAATTGAACTTCTTTTGGGATTACTATGAAAAGCTGAGAGAACACTTCCAATGGTGTAGTTGGTGGAAATAACTCCTGTAATAGATTGTATAAGCAGTTTCTACCCATAACGATAGTGGATAAATTTGAGTGTTTGACATACCATGACTGATGCTGCTGCTTACCTGTGGCAGAAAATCAGCAACAAATGACTGCTTACCTGTGGCAGAAAATCAGGTGTGCAAAGTTGATACCATTGGAACTCCTTCTGTCGAAAATCTTCTTTATGTACAGAATATCTTAGATTTTACCTTTTTTGACATGGTGGTATTTAACTCAATATATTAGCATATATGTGTTGTGCTTTTGGATTATGCTATCTGGTACTATGGTTCAGATAACGCGCTCAATAATTTATAGCTAATCATTTTTAAAGCACTGTTTTCACTGCTGTAAACAAAAGTTAGCAATGCTTATTGATATCCTTGAAATTGTAGGCACATGAAATTAATGACAATGACAACGTAGCTAAAAGTTTTAGCAGATTGATTATATTTTGTAACTCTAATTTACACTTGTTTTGTAACTAATGTACACTTATTTCATTTTAATAATAATAATAATTTGAATGTGTTGGTTGTATGATTTGCGTGTGCGTTTTTTGTACATTATGTAAATGAGAGGAACACGAGGTGTGTGGTGGTTGAAGGGAAGGGCACAAAGAGTATATGTTAGATTGGTGAGTGTTGCTACTGAAAGAACCTGTTGTGTACTGCTGGTTTGCTGCACTTGTGTAATAGTGTCCTACGCTAGCTGCACGCATGCTAGAAGAAGCTAAAACTTTTTTTTACTATATAAAATACACAAATGCTCCGGTTGTTTAAAAAGGAGCATTTGTTTGCACAAATGCTCCGGTTTTCTAAAACAACCGGAGCATTTGTGGTAGTTTACTCATGTAAAAAAACTCAAATGCTCCAGTTTTTAACACAACCGGAGCATGTGAGGATACAAATGCTCCGGTTGATAACCGGAGCATTTGTGAAATGCTCAAATGCTCGTATGACGTCTGCTACGGGTCAAATACGGAGCATTTGAGGGGTTTTTAACCGGAGCACTTGAGCTTTTTTCTACTAGTGTCACTGGAGGATATGGATGATATTGTCAAGGATATGCAGCGATTATTTTACAACCGGCCCTCAGATGAGCCTTTTAATATGCAAGTTATGAAGGGTACCGTCAACTATGATCGCGACAAGATGTTTTTCAATTTCTCACGGGAGCATGGCTTAATGTATCCATTTTGCAAATATTTATGATGTGAGAATTCTCAAACTCTAAACTAATTAACATTGATATTTATTTTAATTGTTTCTTCTAAGTATAAGTATTTGGAGTGTAGGTATTTGGAAGAGGAGTCTGAACAAGGGTACTATTGGTTTCATGTGTCCAAGTATGATTTCGGCGGCTATGATACGCAATGAACCAGATGTCGTGATCAACTACATGGCAAGTACAATGAAAGCGAATCAAACTATGCGTTTCATCCTATGTCAGTATATTCAAAAGTATGTTAGTTAAACTAATCTTTTCTTTGTTTTATCTATATGAACTTGTGGTTATATGAACATCACATTTTGTTTCATGCCTTAGGGAATATTGGATTCTTCTTGTCATTTGTCTATCTAAGAAAGCGATATATATATTTGATTCGCTACAGAGAGAAAGAAAATTAGCTATCAAAGTTCCGCTGAATACGTAAGTTCATAGTTGTTATACATGTTAAT
The DNA here is from genome assembly GCA_947646795.1 of Beta lomatogona. Taxonomy (NCBI): domain Eukaryota; kingdom Viridiplantae; phylum Streptophyta; class Magnoliopsida; order Caryophyllales; family Amaranthaceae; genus Beta; species Beta lomatogona. The sequence continues at coordinate 3,025,753 of CANSNZ010000982.1, forward strand.
TAATTTACATGCATTTTATGATATTTTAAATAATTTACAAATGTTTATAGTAATTAATTGTTACAAAATTTCTATACTTAGTGCATATACAAGTTTCACGCGCCTTGAAGGATTCAATAAAGGAACTAAATTGTCTTGGATAATGATCCCGATAAAACTCTTATGTTTTGTATTTCGTACACATTTTATAATTCTATTTCGGATTTTATTTCCGATTCTAATATATATCTTAAATTTGGTGTAGTGTGCTCAACAATCAGGAGGAGCGGAATGTGGCTATTTCGTGATGAAAAACATGCTTGAAATCGTCCGCATGCACTATGATTCAGATAATTTACAGGAGGAATATGTATGTCGTAAATTCGTTATTTATACTTATAGAATTTTCAAGTATATTAACTAATTTAATATTTCTAAGATTTTCCACAAAGTCCTCAGCCATACTCCGCAACTGATATCGACGAACTTAGAGAACTTTTTGCAAAATACTTTGTAGCGGTCGTCAAAGCTGCAAACTAACTACTTAGTATATGTATTTATAGGTTGAACAATATTTTGTTGATTGCCTGATTGCAATTGATTGCAATATTGGTTGCTTTGAGATGTACTGGAACAGGTTTTGGTATATATGCAAAATTCTCCCAACGATTTCTTGGGTTGTCCAAATTATAAAGGAGACTCTGCCGAATTTTCTGCTCATGATTATTATTATAATGTTCGTATAGTTTTGAAGTTTAAGGCTTTGTATATGAAAAAAAAAACCCCCAAAAATCATCATTTGCGTCGCATGTTGCTCCATATGCGACGCAAATGAGCCACATCTACGTCGCACATTAAGCAACATGCGACGCAGATGGTAGCAGGGGCTGCTGGCTGTGGTTGCATGGGGTTACCATCTGCGTCGCATGTTGCTCAATGTGCGACGCAGATATGGCTCATTTGCGTCGCATATGGAGCAACATGCGACGCAAATGGTCCAGCCATGCATCCACAGCAGCTAGCAGCTAAGATCCATTTGTGTCGCATAGTGGTCGGGGTACAACGCAAATGGTGAGCAATCTGCGTCGCATGCTTGTCCAACGCAGATCATGTATCCTGATTTGCGTCGAGAGCTGTGCCGTCGGACCCATGTCCGACGCAAATGGCCGCCTCGCATCCGACGCAAATCGTCAATTCGGTACTAGTGATATATACATAAAACTTTTCCATGTTATCAACTATTGACGCTGCATTGAGAATATATATATATATATATAGTAGTACGATGTTGGTTCGAGAGACTACTATGTTCTTATGCAAGTGTATCTGCATCCTCGGTAATGGTGCGAAGGGGTAATTGGTTTCTTCAAGGCTTAGGATGTCTAATAAAAGGCTATGACAAGAGTAAGAAAGGTGATCATAGGTACACAGGCGAGGCAAGGGAGGGAAGGGGGGACTAATACATTGGTTGGGTGTTTCGAGCAATCTTGTATTAGGTCATGTCCTAAGCCTAACATGCTTAGGACATGGCATAGATAAGTGTCCTAAGCAATGGGCGTTCGATCATGAGAGGGAACACCGATGGCGACTCATTATTAGTGGTTAATTGTTGTGGCTACCTCTCCCCCAAGTTGTCCCATCCCGAGCAAGCCACCGAGGTTCATGTACACATAGAAGCTAGAACGCTATCCCCACTATATATATATATATATATATATATATATATATATTTTTTATATATATATATATATATATAGTAGTACGATGTT